>OY728134.1:574989340-576239340 GCA_963277665.1 Viscum album | reverse complement strand
CATTACTCGAAATATGTGGGTTCTGATTCCTTTTCTAAAACAAAGGATACGTAGGTACCCATCTACAAGTACGATCCCAATTCTGAAATAATCTATGTCCTTCTAAATGACAATAAACATCAAGTTCCCCGCTGAGTGGCTTTAAAACCAGTATGGTTATCATAATGACCAAGATATTTCTATATAATGTGTCGAAGGATACCATTGAATAATAATCTCTAACAAATAAAGATGATTCTCTTTCAATGAAGAAACTCAAATACATATAAAATATTCTCTAAATCTCATTCATACTAATTATTGATTGTCAGATCTGAATAAAATCTCATTTTCATACTTGGTAATTTAATAAGGATTCACGAACATAACAGAAATCTATAAATAGAGTCCTGAAATTGACAATAATTCCCCTCCAAAAGGTGTGATGAGCCTGACATCCCATCCTCTCGACCGATGAAAATTCTTAAGCCACATAGGTTCCAAACAAATGAGCATCTTCCATTGGAAAGTAGGTCCAAATGGATATAGAACCATTTGATGTTTCTGATTGTATGAATAAACCCATTAGAAATCACCTGTAATGTTTAAACCTTAAATCAGTGAAGTCATTCCCATTTCTAGGGGAAATAATGCTACAGTGATTCAAAACAAATCATGACTAGTGTGGAAGGGCTACTCCCATATAGAGGGTATTGATTTCAGTGAGACATTTTCACTTGTTGCAGGGATTGAAACTATTTGACTATTCTTGTCCATTGTAGTGAAACTTAAGTTCAAGGTTTTCTAGATGGATGTAAAGTCTGAATTTTAGAATGGGGTTCAAGAAGAAGAGGTTTATATTAATAAGTCATATGGGTTTTTCATTGAAGAAGATGAGAACAATGTTTTTCAGTTGAATAATGAATTGTATGGGCTGAAACAAATAACAAGAGTGTGGCACTCGATGCATGATCAGTATTTGAAGAAGATTGGTATTCAATGTGGTGGAGTTGATTATAATCTCTATTTCAACAATGATAATAATAATACGATTATCGTACTTGTTTATGTTGATGAAATAATACATGGTGGATCAAATGTTTTTTATTGTAGAATTTTTTCCAAATTCATGAAATGTGAGTTCAAAATTTCAATTATTGGTGATTTGATGTTTTTCCTTGGTTTATAGGTGACATAAGAAAGGAAAGAAACCTTAGTTTTTCAATCCGGATACTCAATGGAGGTTTTGAGAATCTTTAGAATGGAAGATTCCAAAAAGATGAAGACTCTAGTTTCTACATGGATGAAATTATCAATATATGATGATCTAAATAGAGTTAATATCATAGATTACCAGTAGATGTTTTGAACTTTACTATTCCTAACAACTACAAGACCTGATATTGTTTTTTCAACTTTCCACGAAGAGATATATTAAATAAATCCCAAGTAAATACACATACTTGTAGTGAAAATAATATTTTGATATATCAATGGAACTATGGATTTCATTTTCTAGTATATGAAAAATCTCAGATAGAACAATTTGGATACACAGATGCAGATTTGGCCAGATCAATAGATGACTGAAAATTTACATCAGGTGGTGTTTTTTTATCTTAGTGGTTTGTGTATTTCATGACTAAGATATATTCATGTTTGTGTTTCATTGATCACTATAGAAGATGATTATATTTCCTTTACTCAAGCATACACATAGTAAAAATGGTTGAAGAATAATCCTGAGGATATTGGAGTTGAATTAAAATCTCCGATAAGAATCCCTTATGATAATTCAAGTGCTATCAATCTTAGAAAAAATCAAGTCCATCAATCAAGGAAAAATAACAATAAAATAAATTATTATTTGATAAAGGAAATGTGGATCACCAGCTTGTGATGTTGGAGTATGTGCCATCATTACAACAAGTTTTATACTTTTTGACAAAGGCCTTACCGAAATAATAATTTTAGAGGCATTGACTCTCTCAGGGCGTTTAGTCAACTCTCTGAACTTGAAAAAATGTGGATGTGGACCCCCCTCTCCTCAAGGTATTGTTTGTTTTTCCCTAATGTTCAGATATGTATTATTTCTAATTTTTTTAGTCTATAAAGGAGTGACCTTTGTGTTCAATGAAAAAGGGGATAAGGTGTGGTGCCTTAAGGGGTATAAATTGAAGAAGGGAGAAAGTATATCTATTTGGACATGGGGAGAAGCTAGTAGATGGAGCAGTGAGATAAGGGGGTAACCTGATGAGAGGATGTGTTTCTTCAGTGATTGAAGTGATCAACTAGTGCCTAGATTGGAAAACACAAGAACCCTTAAGGGGAATAAATTGATGAAGGGAGAAAATGTCTCTATTGAGACACAGGGAGAATCTGGCTGGCTGAATAACGAGATAGGGAGAATAACATGACGAGATTATGTGTTTCTTCGGTGCTCAATGTGATTATGTAGAGCATATCTTGGACATCATAAGAACCAAATAAGTGAATAAGGAGGAGGATTTTTAAATTTGAAAATGCTTGTAGTGATTGATCAAAGAAGATATATCAAAAAAATTGAGGTTCCTGATAAAAGACACTCATTTTTTGAAGTTTGGTATTAAGAATTGGTTTTAGAAATGAAGTTATTATTTGAAAAAAAAAATCATTTACTCTTGTTTCATATGGAGATAATTGCTCATATGGTCTTAGAGTATGTTTTTGAGTAATTTCTTGATTTCTATTAGAATTGAAAGTGGTAAATGGAGGATGAATATAGATAGATCGTTAAAGGGGTATCATTTCATGAAAGATTTTTCAACAAATCCATAAAGGATGATTTTTGGGAAAAAATCCCTCAAAGAAGTATTGAATAAAAGTTTGGTTGATTGTGTTTATTAATAATGAAGGTTTTTTTGGTTGAAAAGATGGTTTCTATAGTGATTTGTCGAGTTCCAAAGCTATTGTGGACAACCTATGTTGTAAAAGTTACCGAAAAAAGGAATGGTTGATTTGGGGGATGTACAAAATGTAAAGATATAAGGTGGAACCATTTTCCTGTGTTCACCAATTTTTTGGGCCTCAAAATCAGAAAATGGGGAAATGTATTTTTTGCAATGGAAGTTGCATGCAATATTGAAGGTTGTTTTTAATCTTGTGGATTTGGCATGTCTGTCGACCCGAATGCTGAAAAATGGAAATGCCATGTTGTGCGTGAAAGATTTGTAATTGTGTGCGGAAGATGAGGTTGAGTGAAATAATTTTGCGCGCCCAATGTGGCGTCAAATGGTGTTTTTCATGATCAAGGAGAGTTATGCACGAAATGTAAAATCTTCCATGAAGGGGTTGACGACACCTATAAATAAGAGGTGACCCCCTCATTCCATGAAGATCAACACTTATAGATAATCCGAGATCTGAATCGTGTAAGAATTTTATGCAAAGGGAGTCGGCAAAATGTTTTTGAGTTTTTTGAAAGCTAAGGGAGTTTCACATATGATTTTAGTTTCACGTAAGATTAAATTTACATGCAAGGGGTGCTTCATGAAAAAAGTGTAATCTTGTGTGCAAGGTATTAAAGTTGCGCACAAGACACAATAAGGATTGCGTGAATGATTTGAGGTTTCCCAATAGTACTTCAAAAAATTAGTATTCATCAGTGGATTAAAGTGGGACATATATATATAATCTATATACAATTGAGTATGCATTAATTAGAGTTAATTAATGGAACTACAAGTCTAGAAAATAAGAGTGGATCTTCGGAAGTAGTGAGGACACATCAGGTGAGATAGTTGTGAGCTTTCAATTGTGATTGGTTGTAAACAAAGAGAGATAGTGAGATCACTTTGAACATTGAAAATAGAAGTTACCTTTTAGTGGATTTGGAAAATCAGCACATTGTTGTTGTATTCTACATGGACGTAGTTCAGTGAGTGTGAACCAAGTAAAAATTGTTTTGTATTGTGAATGCTTTAAGATTTTTTCATACTCTGCAACAAGAAGGAGAGAGAATAGAGTTTTGTTTAACAATGAAATCAGATCAAATGTTGCAATTGTTTTAATCTATCATTACCAGATTCACCCCCTCTTAGGGTAAAATTCATAGTGGACCTAAAAAAATGAAACAATATCCACAGATGAGACAATCATCTTGATAGAGATTTATCTTCCTCCTAACACTTTTACAACGATATTGGATTCTCCAAGATGTGAAGATTTATCTTCCTTTCCCAAAAGTTGATATTGGATGTGTATAAAGAGAATGAATCCATGCACAAAATTACATATAACACTACTAATAAGATCATGGTAATATTTCTAGGGAGGTTTATTCCACAAAATTTAACCAAGGAGTAGTTAAAAACTTTTGATATACTAGTTTCCCCATTAGATGTTCTAACAGATAACTCAACCTATACATTTTAAGGATGTTATTTAATAGTTCTAGTATACTTGAATGATACGAATGAATGTGTATAACCAGAACCAAATAGTAAGTTTGCTATTATGGAATGAATAACCAGCATACTTATCCCCAAATCTTTGTCTTGATCCCCCTCAGCGGTAGATATCGCATAAGTAATTCCTTGTTTCCCTAGAGGTTGTTGTTGATTTCCTCTGACAACCCCTGGCTTAGGGAAATTGTTCTGATAATGCACATTTTCTTTGTAGTCATAATACATTAATACATACTAATTATTGATCTGAACCTTCATTCCATCTTCCACATTAATGGGATTCTTCGTACCCCCTTAGTAGCTTTTATCCAGATATCCCACTATTCCACATTTTATGCAATTCTTGGTTCCCTTTAGACATTCCCTAGGATTCTTATTCTGACAATCTTGACAAGTGGGATATTATGTCTTCTTTATATCATAGGAATTATTTACAGATGCACCCATATTAGATTCCATTTCCTTCTTTTTGTTAGTAGGACTAGGAGACAATTGAGAGTCTCTAATATCTATTTCATCCTTAAGGAAACAATAAAAAATATCCTCATTGTTGTCGAAGTCTTTAATTTCCAATGTTTTTTCATAGACTGAACATTATTTTCCTAAAGAAGCAATCCACCTTATTTTCAATGTTTAGAAAAAATACAGAGATGTAACTTGCAAGACTTGTAATGTTTTCTTCATTTTCCCCAATGGACTCATCTTCCTTCTACATGAGTATGAGGAACTCTCTTTCCATCATGAGAAATAGGGGTTGGAAAAAATTTGTAATGGAAATTTTTTTATTGAATTCCTCCCAATCCATAGATTCAATTTCATCCTAGGGCTTCATATTCCTAATTAGTGTCCACCACATATCAGCTTCCCCCTCAAATTGATAGACCTCCAGAACAACTATCTCTTATTTTGACCACAGGAGGGCAAAGAATATCATTTTAATGGAGTTAATCAACTGTTCTGTGAGGATGGGATCAGAAGATCCACTATACATCAGAGGCATTTTCCTCGCAAAGGATTCGACAAAAACATTCTATTTCTTTAGAGGGTGAAAGAATTCTACATGATTGTTGACGCAAAAATATTTCACAGAAGGGAGGGGTCAAAATGAAGTCACGCACGCTACCTCGTGAAGCGCCGACGCGAAGCACCCCGAGCATCATGGTCCCGCGAAGCTCCGGAGGTGGTACCACTCCGCGAACGAATTTGACGTTCGCGAGCCCGCCACGAAGCTCCGGAGGCGGTACCACTCCGCAAACGGATTTGACATTCATGTGCCCTCCACGAAGCTCCAGAGGTGGTAGCTGTCCGCGAACTCATTTGACGTTGGCGAGCCCGCCGCGAAGCCCCGGAGGCGGTACCTCTCTGTGATTGTATTTGATGTTCATGAGCGCTCCGCAAAGGGCCGGAGTCGGCTCAGGAGTCCTGCATTGCGGCGCCCCTCGCCTATAAATACTGGCCCCCCCCTGAGTCCATGAGATGGACAATCCGACCTTTTGGCTTCTCCTCTCCCGAATCGCGAAGCACACTTTGCCCCGTGAATCATGAGCTCCGCGAGGTACTTCTACTTCACGTGGCACCTTCGCTTTGTCTCGTTTTGATCCCCTCTTCCGAGAGGGAATCCTTTCGCGAAGCTCAAGGGAATTCACGAAGGAGGGGGATTCCCAAGGGAAACCGAGCAGCCGCGGAGTGTTAATTCTTTGCGAAACAGCCATCCTGTATTAGTGATTCCCATGCTAAGGCAGGGTCGCTCCACATCGCGAAGCACACTGCTCCGCATCACCCTGCTTTACGAGGCACCTCCTCTTCGCGAGGCAGTGCTCCTCAAATACTATTCCACTTCACGAAGCACCCTCCACTCACACCTTTTCCCCATGATAAGGCCAAGGCACTTCACTTCGTGAAGCACACTCCTTTGTTGGCAATTCCCCTTCTCGTGCGACCCTCCATGTATGCACAATGTGATTTCAAAGTCCCACTGACAATACCACTCGTAGAATTGATTCACCTAATGCTTCTTCACATAGGCACGCTAACAGCTATTGCTTCATTGCATAGCCACGCAAACGTGGACCCCTTGTTGGTTCACTCTACGCCCCCCTTTGACCATGGGGTTACTGGTACCATCCCTCCCCCAAGGAGCAAAGGGTACTAGTTTTTTAAGTCCTAGGGGTGTGGAGTGATCCCAACTCGTCCGAGCTTCAGGATGTTAAACTACCAAGCACCACGACCTCAACACATGATGTTAAACTGTGACACGACCTCGTGCCTCGCACGAAAGGTCACCCCAGATCGAACATTTTTTACGCCACGCGTCTCCACGGGAGTGGAATCACTTCCCCACAAGGCATGATATCCTCTTTATTGGATAGGCGTATGTCTTCAGGATAATGGCGACCCTAGTTCCCCAACGGATGGCCGCACCCATGCATCTCCGTACTTCCCCATTACCAAGGTCAGGGGAGGGCGCGGTAGGGAACAAGGCACCTCCCATCATTGGTCCCAGATCCCTATTTCCCTGCGCATTGCCGCACTTTGGGCCTCCATCCTGGAGTAAGTCCCAGAACTAATGGGCTGCCTAACATGTAAGCCCCTCTTCGCTTCTCATGGATGCACCCTTCGTGACGTGAACATCAGGTCCTTGCAGCCTCTTTTTTCTCACACCGAGCATGACTCACGTGGGCTTAGAGTAAGCATCGACCATGGAAATACCCTCATCCAGCATGACGTTAAACTGTATACCCTCGTCCAGCATGACGTTAAACTATATACCTCTGTCCAACATGACATTAAACTGAACACCCATTTGAACTACAAGGTCTTTGATCCATGTCAAGGCATGGTACGTAGCAAGCCTCCATGAGGTTCAAGCCCACCCGTCATCATTCACATCGAGTTCCACTAGAGTCCAACATGACGTTAAAAAACATTTCAGTCTGATGGCAAGCCGTTGTGGCCACCCGAACTATGAGGACTTTGATCCATGTCAAGGCATGGTATGTAGGAAGCCTCCCTGAGGTTCAAGCCCATCCCCCTGTGGACCAAGGTCCCTCCTTCCTTACGTCGGTTCACCGACACCCACCATCCAAACTACGAGGACATTGATCCATGTCAAGGCATGGTGCGTAGGAAGCCTTAACAAGGTTAAAGCCCACCACTAGTGCACCCCTGGGTCTACATTCACATCAGTTCACTGATTAATCCATTTGAACTACGAGGTCTTTGATCCATGTCAAGGCATGGTACGTAGGAAGCCTCCCCGAGGTTCAAGCCCATCCCTCATTGGACCAAGGTCCACATTCACGTTGGTTTGCTGACGAATTCCATCATTTAAACTATGAGGTATTTGATCCATGTCAAGGAATGGTACGTAGGAAGCCTTCCTGAGGTTCAAGACCACCACCCATCGGACCAAGGTCCACCTTCACGTCGGTTAGCCGATGAATCCCCTTTGAACTTCGAGGTCTTTGATATATGTCAAGGCATGGTACGTAGGAATCATCTATGAGGCTCATGCCCACCTCCTGTTGTTTATTCATGTCAGGGTTCATCTTTGTCCCGCACGATGCTAAATTGCATTCTGGTCCAGCGGCAAGTTGTTGTGACTAACTTGAACTACATGGTCTTTGATCTATGTCACGACATGGTATGTAGGAAGCCTCTCAGAGGTTCAATACCACCACCTATTGGTCACTTCGACCTTTTTCACGTCAGTTCATCCACATCCGGGCAGCCTAGTGTGTAAGCCCCACACCATCGGACCAAGGTCCACCTTCATTCCGGTTCATCATCACCATCCCAAACTACGTGGACTTTGATGCCCTGCCATGGGGATACATAGGAGGTCTCTTCGAGGCTCAAGCCCAACATCACTGTCTCCCTTGCGATGGTCCCATGCCATTTCCCCCTCCACTTCATCCATACATCCATCATCCACCCTGATTCTCACCTGGACAATCATATCCCGGTGAGACCATGTCAGTCTGCTCCTCTTCACTGCCGCCCATGGGCTAGTCCTGGTATCAGCACCCCTTCAAGGGAAATCCCTCAATCCGATCAATTCTAGCCAATGCTCTGATCGGGCTAATCCGTCTCTCCTAGACGTTAAACTCGCGGTATACCCTGTGTTAAACACAGGACGCATAGGAAAACCTCAGATATATGTCTAGTGCATATAATTCCCCACGCTCGATGTGGGATGCCTCGGGCTTCCACTCCCTCAAGAAGCAATATGAACAGGGATAATAGACAGACATGGCAGTTCCCCAGCACCGAGACACGCCATTGATGCCTCGACATGACTACTCCCCTGACTGAATGTTGCTGCCCTGACTGGACCCTTTGAAATGTCCCGACAGAAGCAGTGTAATTAACCGCCATCCATGGAAACATGGCACTGGGATGAGTTTCACGAACAATGTATTAAATCATTGAGGGAGACCCGGACTAGGTGATGAGTTCTGAGGGCGAATCCACAGAAGGAAGAACCAACATCCCATCATCCCGTTTCGATCAAGGAGCAGACGTCCCTGAATAAGGAGCGAATGCCGCCCGCCTTTGGAAAGCGGGAATACGGGGCAACAATGCAGCGCGTCCTCCTCCGGGGATGGACGGATGCGTGCGCCCCGACGAAAGCATCAGAAACAAAAATGGTGAACCCAACGTGAAATTCTTCTACTCAATGTTGATATTAGTAGTGTTTGAGAAACCAGTAGATTGACGTGTCACCGGATCCAGATATCCGGCGTCTGGTCCCGCCAAGAAAATAGCGGGCCTGGCATTAAACTCACCGAATGATGGGGTAGTAGAACGTGGGGCACTCTATTCTGAAACATATTGGCATGGATCCTTCTTACAGACGTGGAGAATGGAAGGACGCTGGGGCACTGGTTGTCAATCCTTTTCTTCGCAGTGCTGATGAGTTGATCCCTTTGTTTCCCAGGAACCAGGTTGCTGTTACGGAGACACGATCACCACCCTCTCTCCTACGCAGGGGCAGGGGAAACACCAGCACAGCCACCCCGCATGGCTCCGCTACTGCCACGACGGCCTTTACATCCACGAATATGGGGCACCCACGTCCCCTCTCCCCAGTAGAGATCATCCAACGAATGGTGATCAAAAACCTTGTACGCAGGTACGAGGAGGAAGGGGTCATCCCAACTCGGGATATGGCCCGCCTGGACCTGGAGGCATCCAGGCCCCACCATCAATGCCACCCTAATAGGCCGTGGAGGGAGCCCCTGCTCCCCACCCTGAAGTTCAATCGTTTTGGGAGCCTGTCCCCGGAATGCCTCGATGACTCCTCGCCTTATGCTGATAAGATGAGTGACGTCCGGATCGGCCCGCTAAGGGTACCGAACCAAGGGCTCTAGGAAAGGGCTCCCATTCGGCCACGTCAGCACCGCCATCTGACTCCGCAGGGAGAGCAGGCTGGCCATGCCCCTGCACCACCTGTGCCAGCTCGTCTGACCCGACGTCAGCGCCGGGCCTGAGTTGAAGACGCTCATCATGGTGCGTGAACATCAACAACTATCGTGGACCATGCCTCCGCCGAAGCGCGTCATGGAGTTCCTACATACACGGAGTAGGGGATATTCTTTTCCTGACCAGGATCGAGGCCTCAGCCGCCCCACGGGCAGGCTGGTTTTACTCTCGCGGTCGCAGGCCCGGGCGATGATTACTGTGAACCAATCTGCGGTATCGTCACTCCATACGGAGGTCCTCTCTGTACCACCATTCCACAGAGCATGGGCTTTCCTCGCTCCGAAGCTCGTCGCGGAGGTATGCCTCATGCTACCCCCATCCCGAAGGAAGACCTGCCCTGCGGCAGTGACGCTCGGGGCGGAAACCTCTCATGCTCCAACTATAGAGGGTATGGAGTCCATCTTCCTGCCCCCGACTACCGATCTGAAGGCACTGTCCATCCGGTCCCTCTCCAACATGGGGGTCCTCCCTACGTCTTATCTGCAACGGGCGAACGTCCTCCTCACCCCAGCAACTCGAGGAGTGAGGGTTAGCCTCGCTCCGCCCGCATCGACCATGGAGGTCCTCCCCATGATCCTGCCGATTCCAATAGAGGCTCCTCCCACATGGTTGCTGTCCATGGTGGTCCTCCCCATGTACCCTTCAACATTTTCCATGATTCCCCTTGCACCTCGGCTATCTCGAGCGGGGGCCCTCTCTACGACGGTGCATGTGCCACCCCGAAACTATATGTTGAGAATCAACCTTGTCCCGAAGAGCCACCCAGGAGCAGGAGAGAGGGTCATCGCCATCACAAGAAGAGTCCTGGGGGGGCCCGGGTGGAGATCAAACTGGATCATTTCTTGGATTCTGAAGTGGAATGCGACTCAGCGATGGAACCTCCTCCCTGCTCCTCCGTATCAAGGACTGGGACAGGAACCAGGCGTGTTAGCTTCTTTCTCCTGGAATGCGAGGTCCACGATATTCCCAACTCTCTCCGCAGGTACATCCAGGATGAAGAAATCGTGGGAATTCTGCAGGTCTCGATAGTGGAATCACCACCATTGTCACTAGAAGAACCCTCTACCTCTACCAGAGATCACAGATAGCTATTTTGGGGACCAATGGCGGTAGAGCATCGACATGAGCTATCGCCGGAAGCCGCGACTCCTATGCTAGAAGCTGTGGCTATCAGCCCATCGTATCGTGATATCGTGGCCAGGTCACATCACTCTTCAGAGGATGGCCTGGAATTCGGAGGCCAGTCAGCTCATTCGCCTTATTCTCTGCCACTGAGTTTACTATCCCAGAGGTCTGCCTCGGTACCACTACCGGTCCCTCAGCTACCCCCGGTTGATTAGTGGGGAAATACAGGGCCAGACCCCGAGTCCGATCCCAGGAGCTTCTGGAGCATTCTCACAGCGGAATACTTCCCGGAGAAATTCTGGCTGACGGTGGCACCGAACATTCATTCACCAGTGTCCCTTACCCCTAATGAAATAGGGTTCTTTTGTTGAACCCCGAGGGCGACACACATCCGCATTCGTTACGAGTGGGTGATTTACCCCAGAAGTCGAGAGCACATTGAAGAAATCAGAGAGCAATGCCGCCTGATCGATTTGGCCGCACTTCCTGTGGCCCAGCACCCTAAGTCAACTGGCCTTCAGAGCACCCTTCAATGGAAATGTGTTCAGTGTTTCAAAGTACTCCGTAGAGTCATTAGGAAAGCTACCTCCCATGTGCAAGTCTGTGGTTGGGGACACTATGACGCTCTCCTCTTCGACCATATCTGACGACAACCCGATTCGTTATGATACATTGAGGACATGCCCTCAAGAGGGGTCGTGGTCCACATGACTAACGTAGTGGACAAGGAAGATGAGCTTGAATTTCTTGATGGAGACTTACCCCCATAGGGAGTACCACCGCTGCTGGACCCATCAGGGAGGGTTACTCGTCAGAAGAGGAACCTTCTAGGCCTCCCTGTACCCACCGAGTCACTGGTACTCGGTCGAAATGTCGGTAAGGGTATGGAGAATGTCGGAACTGTCAAGCACCCCGACCCATCTGCCTCTGTACAGAAAACGGACAAAGATCCCAAGAAGGCCACGTTACGCTAGCATCTTGCTGAGCAGAAGAGGCTGGTTGATGAAATCTTGGCTGAGCGCTCTGTAGAGCGGCGACCAGACTATGGTAATCCTGAGCCGGGGAAACAGGGGCAAGAACAATTTCCCCCCGGTGAGATTCCTCCAGGCATCCTTGATCATGATACTTCCGTAGACACGGCAAAAGCTGTAACTTATGGCAGGAGGGCGCGATACGTCTCACCAAGCCCCCCTGAACGACGGGGAAATCTGAAGAATCCAGTCCGGGTTCCCCCAGTCTCCCCACAGGCCGTTCCGCCAGTCGATCCACAAGATGCCAAAGCAATCTACCGGGTTGAAGAACCTGGCAACACACTTGTGATTAGGGATCCCTGTCAAGAAAGGGACCCCCACCCAGATGATCTTATAGCGGCACACATATCCCACCTCGAAGTGTTGGAAATGCGGCAGGTGGCGGTCCCACCAGATGGCAAGTCGTATCCCGTGTGGGTGGATGAAATTCCCGCACCCTCGGGTTTTGGGAACCCCACTTTCTCGCCCTTCAACGGTACAGGGGACCCGCCGTAGCACTTGGGCCATTTTTCCTCCAGGTGTGGCCTCATGCTGGGGACCCCGACCGAGCAAGAGGCCGGCAAGCTCCGATGTTTCATGCAGACATTGGAAGGTCCCGCATTCATCTGGTATAGCCATCTACCTATCGGATCGGTGACCGGTTGGGAGGATCTATGTCGGCAGTTCCTATACCAGTTTAGCTCCACCATGCGGAAGACCATCATTTTAGACCTCTTCATGTGCAAGCAAAGGCCTGATGAGCGAGTCGCCGAGTTCATCGCCTGGTGGAAGGGACTTACGTACTCCCTCGATATGCCACTGACTCAGGAGAAATTACTTACAATGTGTGTAGGGAACGTTAAAATGGAGCTCGTACCCTCCCTGATTGCCCAGAAATACCCTGGAGGGTTCTGAGACTTCTCAGATAAGTCTCAGCACCTTGAGGAGGCTCTGCAACAGGCTAGTCAGGCACGTTTGCTGCCCCCTTTGATCCCAGTCAGGAGGACTGCCAGAGCCGAACCCTCCACGGTGGACCAAATAGAAGCCCTTGGGTAGCTAGAATTACAGCCAGCGGCACCATCCCCGCAACCCCGCAGAGGTCCTCCACCTCAAGTGCAGGCTCCTGCCCAACAACGGTCGCCTCAGAATCGACAGGTTCCCCTGCGCAATGCGCCACCTCCACCTAGACGAGATAATCAGGAACCACCTCCTCGGCAGGCCCCTCCGACCCCTCGTCAGGGCCAGGCCCCCAGGGCCCCCTATCCAGAAAGAAGGCATCAGACTTATTCGTTCAACGAAAATCAGGTCCCTGCCTACTTCCGAAGTTCTCTAGAGAAAGGGATTGTGCACCTACCCAAGTGCCGAAGGCCGGCAGAGGCGAATCACACCGATCTCCCCAACTACTGTCCTTATCATTTCATTCAGGGGAACACCCTCAAGAAATGCTATGTGTTTAAAGACTGGCTTCAAGACCAGGTCAACAACAACATACTCAGGTTGGGCCCATCACCAACACAATTAACAGGTGTCTTTGCAGGGTCAGAGATTAGTAGAGACATCGAAGGCGAGTGGCAGTAGGTTCCCAGCAGCGGGTCCCAGAGATACAACAACTGGATGGCTCGAAAAACATTCGTCTGTGCCCATGGTATCATCCGGGTACGCCTGAAGCAGCTGGATCCTTCAGAAGAAGTAGCCAGTACCTCTGCATCACCTTCACAGTCAACTTCTTCCCACAGGGGCAAGCAGCGACGACGCAAGAAGAAACAACGCACTCCGCCGATTCCATCGTCATCCCACACTCCCGGTGACTTTATGCCCCCTGAAATGGAGATCCCTCCCAGAATCCACCCGGTGGTGGATGACTCGTCGAGCGACAGCCAGGGGTAGGCATCGGTTAACACCGTGGATCTGGTAAAGCCTTATATGACTCCCGACCAAGGGGAACTTTGGGCGACCCTACCCAACGTCCCCAGCCGACGTCAACGTCAGCAGAACCACAACCATTCTGGTCGTCGAGGCACATTAGAGGGAACGTTAAGCCAATCTGTGCACACTACTGAGACCAGACAACAGGCTTAGCACAGAGCTCAGCACGCGCAACCCCGTCCAACGCCCTCAGCTCTACCTCCATCACTGTTTGTGCTACTAGATCAGGGAGAGATGCCTCGTTTGTATCACAGCTAGTCTTGCCCGACTATAGGCCAACCTCCACTATCCGATCCTAGTCCGACGACTACTCTCCAGGCTTCAACTAGTAGGCAACAGGATGTACCCAGTACTAGCCAACCGCTGGTTCAACCGGCATGACCCGCTATGCCTCCAACTGCCGAACGACCTCTTGTAAGAAGAGGTTCGCATTTGGCATGAAAGTAGGATGTCCTAAAGCACCTGGCCGACATTCCGGCAAGGCTTTCTACCCTTGAGGCCCTTCACCTATCATTTGAAATGGTTGAGGAACTTTCCGAGGCCCTAAGGAGCCCCCTCCAGTTTGAGACGGAGGTAGCAGCTGCAGAAGCCTTCTATGCCGATAAAATTTAGAACGCCAAATGTCAGGTTGTTATCTCGTTCTCCGGTGAAGATGAGGACCATCCTATATAGGGTCATATTCACCCGATGTACATCAATGGCCACTTCAATGGTGTGGAAGTCCGCCGCTGCCTCGTCGACACGGGTTTAAGAATCAACCTAATTCCGACTCGTACATTGTGAAAGCAGGGTCTGTCTGAAGGTGATTTAATTCCCCCTGACCTCAGAATCCAGGGGTACGACAGGACCAAGCAAACCCCATTCGGCAAGATCCTCCTGAAAACTCAGTTCGGTGGCTTAATTTCCATCACCGATTTCATGGTCGTCTCTCAGGACACTACCTATAATGCATTAATGGGTAGGACATGGATCCATCTGTATGTATCTGTCCCTTCATCATATCACTAGTGCCTCAAATACTCACTCAACGGTCGAGTAGGCGTGCTCCAAGGAGATGCGTCTCCTTTTGCCTCTTGTGAGGCCCGCTATCTAGATGCTGATTATTACAACAGTAAGGATAAGCAAATCCTAGTAAGTGAGGATGAACCCGCCCCGGTCACAAGTCATCCCTGGGAAAGCATGGATGACGCCTACATCCTCCCGATCTAGCGATTGGAGGCCACGACCCCCGACATGGGACAATGTTTTTTTGTTTCGAGTACGCAAGGAAAGTGTGTTCCCGTGACCATGTGATGGCAGAAAATCACCTCGTACTCCTACATCAACCAGGCTCAGGTGATCCCGGAACCTCCTACCCCTGTATGGTACTGGAATGTCAAACTTATGACAAAGGCGGTATGCCATACGTGTCTCTTCTGCCGTGCTGAAATCAACCGACTCAGGCCGACACGTCACAACTGCTTTGATATCATCAAACGTGGCCCCTTAGGCCGAAGGCTAGATGGGATAGGGTCGAATGACTTCATTGCGATGGTCTCAATGGTTAGTGAGTCTTCTGATATGATGACCACGGCTACCCAAGCCGAAACTAGCTGCCCCTCAGGTTTTGATAGCCCAGAAGTATCTCCCGTCACGGGAAATCCCACCACAGGTGGAGAGGAAGACCTGTAGGATGCTCCCCCCGCCTTTGAGGAAGGCGTCTCTACCACGGTTGATGAACTGGTACAGGTGAAGCTTGGTAGCAAGTCAGATCTGAAACCCCCATTGATTAGTGCAACCATGTCCCCCGAGGAGCGGCATCAGTACGTAGACCTCCTCAAACAACACCGTGACGTGTTTTCCTGGAGTTACAACGAGATTCCAGGACTAGATCCATAGGTATCCATTCACCGTCTGGGCCTCCCGGAAAACCATCGTGGGTTTAAGCAGCCTCCCAAGAAGATGCACCCTTCTCTAGTTGCTATGGTTGAGGCCGAAGTTGACAAGCTTATCAAATCCAACTTCTTTAAGGAAGTCTCGTATCCCATGTGGCTTGCCAACATTGTGCCAGTTAGAAAGAAGAATGGGCAGATCAAAGTCAACATCGACTTCCGCAACCTTAATTTCCACTGCCCAAAGGATGACTTCCCACTTTCGGTGACGGAGTTATTGATGTATGCCACGGCCAGGTTCCAATCTCTCTCTTTCATGGATGGGTATTCCGGGTATAACCAGATCCAAATGGCCCCTGAGGACGAGGAGTCCACTACCATCAGGGCTCCCCAAGGTACCTTTTTCTACCAGGTTATTTCCTTCGGCTTGAAAAATGAAGGTTCCACTTATCAAAGGGACATGCATCGCATATTCAAGCAGATTATCGGGACGCTGGTGGAATGCTACGTAGACAACCTAGTGGTCAAATCATGTCATCGCCAGGACCATCTCAAGGACCTTGAGAAGGTGTTCGGTTTCCTCCATTCCCGTCACCTGAAGATGAACCTGTTGAAGTGTGTCTTTGGGGTCACCTCTGGGAAGTTTCTTGGATTTTTTGTTAGATACCGAGGCATTGAGATCGACCCAATGAATATCAAGGCCATCCGCCAAATGCCTCCCCCGAGAAATATTTGGAAACTTCAAGGCCTCCAAGGCCACTTTGCCTATATACGCCGATTCATCGCAAATCTAGTCGGCATGTGTAAGCCCTTTTCCCAGATCATGAAGAAGGGAACCGCCTACGAATGGGATGAGGAGTGTCAGACCGCCTTCGAGGAAATCAAGCAGTATTTGCTCCAACCTCTGGTTTTGATGCCACCCGTCTCCGGAAAGTTGCTGGTCCGTTACGTGACCGCCCTGGAAAGATCCCTCAGTGCACTGCTCACCCAGAAGAATAATGAGTGTACTGAGAACAGTCTCTACTATCTCAGCCACATGTTTCTCGATACGGAGTTCAGATACTCCCCTATCGAAAAGAGATGCCTTCCGCTCGTCTTTTCCATACAGAAGTTGTGGCATTAACTGTAGCACCATGAGATACAATTGGTCTCTGGGGTAGACCCCCTGAAGTACATCTGGAACCACCCCATGCTAACTGGCCGACTAGAACGGTGGGTGGTGATTCTACAATAGTTTCATATCAGGTTTGTACCATAGAAGGCCATTAAGGGACAGGCGTTGGAAACCTTTTTAGCTACCCATCCAACATCCGCAGATCAATCTCTAGACATGGATTTTATTGATGAGATTATCCTCTAAGTCGATCATGCAGTCCCGTGTTGGAAAATGCATTTCGACAGTGCCTCCCGGAGCCCCACCGGTAGGAGGCTCAACGATCCTAAGCTCAACAGAGTGGGACTGGGTATTGTCTTCATTACCCTGGCGCAAGCCGTCCTACCATACTCGTTCCTATTGTCTGAAGGCTGTACGAACAACGAGGAAGAGTACCAGGCTCTCTTCACCGGCCTCGAGTTGGCCCTTGAGATCGACGTGCCCCATCTACATGTGAATGGAGATTCTGAACTGGTAATCAAACAGGTCAATGGCGACTACGTCGTCAGGAAGTCGGAGCTTGTACCACTTCTGGAGTACACCCTCCGCCTAATGGCCCAGTTCTCTTCTCGACCAGAGATTACCCATATCCCACGGTCACAGAACGGTCAAGCAGATGCCTTGGCTGGCTTAGCCGCGTCGCTCGCGGATCCCAAGCAAGATGATTTGATCATACATGTGGCACACCAGAGAGTCATTGCCCCCATCACCCAAGAGGACAATGATGGCCAAGGGATAAGTCATCTCACTGTCGGACCCTCTACTTCAGGGGTCCTCGGTTCGTCAGACATTTTGGTTGATGCCACACCCGACTGGAGGGCACCTTTTGTCCAGTATCTCCAAAATGGTCGCCTCCGGGACGACCGGGCCGAGCGCGAGCGAATTCAACGTCGTGCGCTGCAATTTACCCTCCAGAGCGGCCCCAGTCTTGAATATATCCTTTATAAGCGGATCTTCGATGGCGTCCTCCTCTATTTAATTCAAGGAGTAGAGATTCCTTAAGTTATGCAAGAGGTTCACGCCAATTCCTGTGGCGCCCATCAAGCTGGGCCAAAGCTGTCCCATCAAATCCGGAGGTCGGGGTACTTCTGGCCCTCTATGATCCACGATTGTATTAGGTATGCCAAGAGATGCCATGCGTGCCAAGTTCACGCCAGCTTCCTACATCGGACGTCGGAGCCCCTCCACCCCACCAAGTACTCTTGGCCATTTGCGGTATGGGGACTTGATGTAGTGGGACCATATCCACCGGCAACAGCTCGCCAGTGTAGGTTCATCCTGACTACTACAGATTTCTTTTCTAAGTGGGCAGAGGAAGTTCCACTCAAAGTGGTCAAGGCTCGTTCCATTGTAGACTTTGTGAGCTCCAATATTATCCACCGAATTGGGGTCCCTCACACCATCATCACCGATAAATGCACCAAATTCTGAGCGGTTGAGCTGAAGAAATTGTATTCCAAGTACGACATCCGTTCGAACCATACCTACCGCTACCATGCACAGGAAAACGGACAGATCGAGGCATTCAACAAAAACCCTCTCTAACATTCTGTATAAGATTGTCAGTAAGAAAAAGAAAAGTTGGCCAGACATGCTCCCCAACGCCCTCTGGGCTTATTAGAAGACGACTCGCAACACTACCCAGGTGACCCCATATTCCCTGGTGTACGGGGCTGAGGCAATCCTACCCATTGAGATCTATCTTCCATCGTTACGCACAACGGTCTATGATCAGCAGCCATCAGATGAGGTGGATGAGATCCATCTAGCTGAATTAGAAGCACTAGACGAGAACCAGCTTCGTGCCCAGCACAATCTGGAAAGGCATCAGAATAAGATAGCAAGGGACTTCAACAAGAAGGTTCGCCTTCGTTCTTTTCTAAAGGGAGACCTAGTACTAGCCCTTCGAGCACCAATGATCCCCGGTAAGAAACCACCCAAGATAGAACCCAAATGAGAAGGGACATATATCATCCATAAGGTTTACCCCAACAGGGCGTACTCCTTGGTGACCACGGATGGTGAGCGCGTAACTCCTCCCACCAATGCCCGGTTCCTCAAGCGGTACTTATCCTGATTTCGTATTGTCCCTTCATGACCTTAAACTGGACGTTGTGGTCCAACACAACCTTAAACTATAGGGTACCTCACGACCTTAAACTACACATCATGGTCATACACGACCTTAAACTGTATGGTCCTGCATGACCTTAAACTGCACTGCTGTCCTGAAGGACGATAAATAGCAAAATGGTCTAAGCTCCCTGACCTTAAACTAAGATCTCACCCCTTCCTTACTGTAAGTCATTAAACTGCAAGCTAGTCAGGCCTTCCTGACCGAATCTCAGCCTCAGGCCCCTTGGCCTCCTCAGGCCCCCGGCCCCTGTCCTTACTGTAAGACATTAAACTGCAAGCCAGTCAGGCCTTCCTAACCGAGGCTCAGCCTCTGGCCCCTTAGCCTGCGTCGACTCTGGCTCTCTAATGGGATTGAACGGTGTGGTGTGGGATTACATCCTCATACACATCGGGTTACCCGATGTACCGTACGTATACCAAGTTGAGACACACTTCTCGTCCAGAACAACGCTAAACCAGGCTTCAAGAACTACGTGTGGCTTCATTCCCATCTTAATGGGATATGTAGGAATGCTCAGACGCCTCCTCTTGAGTCCAGCCCAAGCTCTTCTCTCTCACTATCCCCCTTGGGAATAGTTTCCTTGGAGGGTCCTTGCGTAGCGAGGAGTATAATTTTTATCCCCGCTCATACAAGGATTGTAAGGGTTGCACCATGTGCCCACTCCTGTTCTTCTATCCTTCCACGTCCTCACCGCATGACGTTAAACTGCATGGCCTTTAAGAACTACGTGTGGCTTGATTCTTATCCTAATGGGATACGTAGGAACGCCTGGACATTTTGTCTGTTGGCCCATCCCAAAAGCCAAAATATTCCCCTTGGGTCAAGACATACGACATGGTGTACACTTTTTCCCCAACTCACATCGAGAAAGCCTCGACCCGACTGCACGTCCCCCCTGGAGATGTTCGCGTCTTTCGTGGATGGATACAGCTATGCTTCACCCACTCCTTGACTATTATTCCATCATTTTTCACACTCGGAGGGACCCCCAAGAACGGCCTGGATACTACGCCCAAGGGATCTCCTACCGATACGGACCGACACCCCTGAGGGTTTCCAAGCAACATGCCGATACAAGTCCCGCGTTGCGAATTTTGTCGACGGTCGACACTCATTTGTTGCTCCCATATCAGGTCACCATTAGGACACTGTGTTTCGAACATGGTCAACAGTGTCGTGGATCTTCGGGTCCACTCCGAGATGTCCCAACAATCGAGTGCAGTGATTCATTCTACCCCATCTCGAAGTGAAAAACTTCCCTCTGGGTGGTGCTAGAGGTCGGGCCCATGGCCCCGATTCTCTTATAAGGAATGTACGGCGGGGTGTGGGATTATGTCCTCATTCATGTGAGGGTCATGTACCATGTCGTACGCCTTCCATCACGAGGCCCAGCCTCTGGCCCCTTTGCCTTTTCGGGCCCCGACCCAGGCCCTCTCTTATAAGAGTGTATGGTGTGGTGTGAGATTATTTCCCCATTCACGTTGGTTTATTCTCTGTACCATACGCCTCCCTTGTTTGGGGGTATATTACTCCCCTCCTCGTATCGTATGATGTCATACTACATCTAGATAACTACGTGTGGCTTGATTCCCATCCTCATGGAATACGTAGGACCACCTGAATGTCTAGGATTCTAGTCCAACCCCATCTCACGGGAATCTTCAGCCCACATTGGCCCCTTGGTCTACCCTTCCTCCACGAGAGGATTATATGGTGTGTCGTGGGATTATGTCCTCATTCACATCGGTGTCGTAATGACCACACCATGTACCTCTCCCTCCTGAGCTGTTTCGTCGACCCCTTTTCAGTGGTTCACCAATGTGCCCATGGGGACTTTGGTTTATTGCCTAAAATGCCACGCTTTACTCAGACACGTCCACAACCGCTTTCCAGGCTATGCGTATCCCTGCATCAGGGCTTCCATCATCATTCACACCAGGAGGTACCCCCAAGAACGGACTGGATACTACGCCCAAGGGCTCTCCTACCATTAAGGGCCAATGCCCCCGAGGGTTTCAGACAACAAATCGATAAAATCCTGCGTTGCGAATATGGTCAGCAGTCGATGCTCGTTTGTTGTTCCCACCTCAGGCTAATGCGATATGGATGTTGCGTTTCCACCATGGTTTACAGTTTTCCTCTATCTCCACACCAAGCCATTAATCCCAAAATGTTGGGTACACGATTCAAACCCTTCATCACTTCATCGTGTCCAAGTAGAGTATCGGAACTCTTTGTATTTTTCCTCCGTGAACGTCTGCGCGTTGGGGAGACAAGTTGCGTCCAAGTTTTCCTTCAGGGCTCTCTTCTGACTCCCCTCTGATGGATGCCCCAGGTATTGCGATGAGGATTCCCCCCCTTGTTTCCCACATCAAGTTTAACTCATATGGGCTTAGGGATCGGGTTGACGTCTGCGCTAACTTGTGAAGTTGTTACCATTCATGGTCCAAGCTCTAAGACCATAAACTAAGATCCATCTAGAACTACGTTCAGCTTGATTGCCATCCTCATCGGATACGTGGGACCGCTCGGATGCCTTGTCTTCGGGACCTTCTCATTTAGGGAGCTAGTCTCCCCCCCTTCTTTTCACCTCTTACCACCATATAGGCCCCTCGGCCTGAGGTCTCCCTCTCGGAGTGGCGTATATTATGATGTGGGATCATGTCTCCATCAAATCTGTTTCATAACACTGTGAACATTCCCCACTTAGCTTCGCTTCTGCTACGTCTGCGCTGCATGATGATAAAATGCACGCTTGGTCCTATCACACGACCCTAAACTGTGACATTATCGTCCTGGCCGCACGATGAAAAATGGTATGGGATTGTGATGACCTCGTTGTAGAGGGCATCACGATGGGTATTGGTCATGTACCATGCAAATTTTCAATGCCTATCACGGCTTGATTCTTGTGGCGACACCACGACCTACTACTCTAGGTCGGTCGCTTCACAAAAAAACCACTCACCTTAAAGGAAAAACAAGATTTATCAAATTTCACTTATTTTAGTGCAATTTCCATGCCTGCACACCCCTTTTCCCCTGGCACTGGTATATTACCATTTCACCTTTCAGAACTATGTATGTCTTGATTCTCATCCTCATGAGATACGTAAGAGTGCCCGGGCACTTCCCCGTGGCCCCAGCCTAACCTCTGTGTTCAGTCCCTCGACTCGAGCATTTCCCCAGAGAACGCATGGTAAGTAGGGATTAGGTCCTCATTCACGTCAGGTTTTGCTGCCATGTGTCCCCTGCCCCCTTTACCCATTTATGGTCTAAGATCCATCTAGAACTACGTTCAGCTTGACTCTCATCCTAATGGGATACGTTGGAATGCCTAGACCTCTTGTCTTTGGGTCCAGCTTGAGTTCACCTAATTCGCCTCTCTGGTCCTGCCATTGGGACCCCGACTACGGGACCCTATGGCGTAGTGCGGGATTATTTCCTCATTCATGTCAGGTTTTCAATAGCTGCACCACGCGAACCCCGTTCTGAGAGTTATCCCTCTTATTCCTTGTCCTGCATGACATTAAAAGGCACCCTTTAGAACTATATATGGCTTGATTCTCATCCTCATGAGATACGTAGGAGCACCTGGGCACTTCCCCGTGGTCCTAGCATAACTTTCGATTTCGGTCCCTTGACCTAAAACCTCTCCTAAGGGGGTCGTGCAGTGTGATATGGGATTGTTTCATCATTCGCGTCGGGTGGTTCACCGCACCGCACACACCCCCTATTCCCATTCACGCTAGGTGTTTGACTTACTCCACCATGTTCCTATTATGTTTCCTACATCTATCTAATACGTCTTATTGTAGTACTCAGATGTGTTTTGAAAAAGTCCGAAGTGTGGAATTTTCATGGGGACATTCCCTTTGTCCCATGGCCAAGCTTTGTGAGCTCACTATTTGGATCCTCATCATTTTCCACGTCAAAAAGGACCCCTAGACGACATGGATACTAGGATTAAGGGCACTCCATGGATGCTAGACCTAAGGGCCCTCCAATCGTTCCGAACCAATGCCCCTAAGGATCTTTGGAAACATTTGCGACATGGTCCCGTGTTTCGAACATGGTCAGCGGTCAACCCTCATTTGCTTTTCCCCATTCTAGGCTAACGCGATATGGAAACTGTGTTTCCGCCACGGTCAACAGTTATCCTCTATTGTCATGCCGTCATCATTGTGATCCAACTCTCAAGCGACATGATTCACACATCTCCACTTCCTCATGTTCACAAGGAATTCCAGCATATTCGGCTCTGTCTCTTCGTGCATCTAAGTGCACCTCGTGGGCATGTTAGTATCTTGGGGTTGGTATTCACCAAGCATCCCTTCACCCTAACCTACCCTTTTCTGTGTCGGGAAAGTCCCACCACTACTTCTTGTTTCCCAGACCGAGCATGACTCACGTGGGCTTAGTAGTTTTGGCGAGATGTGTACCAACACGGCCATGCTACTCATCGTCCTGCATGACATTAAACTATGCTTCCAGAACTACATATAGCTTTATTCCCATCCTCATGGGATATGTAGAGACACCCTGGTATTTTACATAGGGTCTAGCCCATAGTAATCCTTAATCCCATCCTTCCCCTTTCCGGCCCCCTGGTCAGACCCCTCGCTAGAGAGGCCTGGTCCCAATGAAGGAAGGATCCATGACCAAAACAATGCATCCATCTGGAATACTCCCACCATAGTTGTGTAACAACCTAAGTGTTGGATTCTATTCGGACAAACCATCACTCCATATTCCACACTTTGCGTGCCCCTTATTTGGACCCTCATCCCCATTCATGTCTGACGGGACCCCCTAACAGCCTGGTCTCATGCCGTATCGGCTCACCTAACATACTAGGCTAACATTCTGGAAGGTAGGTCATGTTTGGAAGGACACCCCAACTGTATGGATGTTTGTCCTATGGTCCGCCAACTGTCCTGGGTCAATGTCCCAAAAGATTGACCGACAATATTTGTGACATGGTCCTGTGTTACGAACATGGCCAACGGTTGACCCTCATTTTCCCCATTACAAGCTAATGCAGTAAGGATACCGCTTCTCCTCCATGGTTAACGGTTGTCCTTTATTGTCATGCCATCCCCAAAGTGCTCCTAATCTTGGGCATCGTAATTCACGCTTCCCATTTTCGTCTGTTCAGACTGATTCCAGTGCCCCTGGTGTTGCACCGTCTGTGCATGAGGGCACGCTGAAGAAACGGTAATTCGGCTGTTCTAAAAAGTTCCTTCTCCGGTAAGGCCTCTTCCATATTTCAGCAATCTGGACTGTTAATCCAAATCCCGGATGCCCGGAGCATGGTCTCCACTCCTATGTTAGGTGGGACGAGAAGGCAACTATCTCTTGTTTCTCACATTGGGCTCGACCCACATTGTCATGGTGAATTATCACCGAACGTCCTGCAAACATTGTAGGGATGTAACGAAGTGATTCAAACAGTGGAAATCATGCGTGATACGACATTCAAAACAAATAAGGAAGAAATTGAAGTGCAAAAGTACCAATAAAAGGTTTTTAGTTTGTTACAGTACCCGAGGGTCGACTCCCCCCATTGATGGGTTGACCCCGTCAAAAGTGCGTTGCAGCTCCACCACCGGTTGGACTGTAGCATCCAATGCTTGCTGCTGCTGACTCAGCTCCTGCTCCTCCTCAGCAGCGGCGGGGCACAGTTCATTAGCCTTGGCTCTGGCCCTCTCTACCTCAGCCTGAATGGAAGCCATCTTTCCAGAAGCCTGCCTCATAAGATCCTCTGCCTCTGCAGCAGGGCCTTCAACCAGGAGATCATCTCAGATTGCGCATTAAGAGAGGCTGAGTGCTCATCCGCCCAGGTCTGCATCTGTTGGACCTCACTTAAAGCCTCCTTGAGCTTCTTGATGTTTGTCTGCTTCCTCCACTGCCAGCCCACGCTAAGCCCACGATCATGCTCCCAGATCTTCTCATACATAAGATCTCGGATGAGCGTGTGAGGACATTGGGCATCCACTCCCCCAACGAATAGTTCACGCATCTGCGAGTAGAGTCTGTACATTTCGGCCAGCCGTAGCGCTTGGGGGTGTCCTTGATGAAATGCATGATTAGCTTCCACGACCAGTGGCGGACTATGCTGTTGTCTTCCTGGTTGGAGGCCGTTTCGTCCCAGTCTGCGCGATTGGTAGGCTCGTATACAGGATACGCCTTCAGGAAGTCCTCGGCGGGATCTACATATGGCATTGAATTTGGAGCGACATCTGGTGCCAAAGCAGGTGCGACAGGAGTGGGACCTGCCGACCGATCCTCTTCATCGGAGTCCACCTCAATGACCTCAGGCATGACCCTGCTGGTGGTCCCGCTTGTGATGATGTGTGTTGAAGCTCAGGGAGATGGTTGGACTATCGCCACCATCACTGGCATGCCCCTAAGAGGGACGCCACCAGACATCCTGACCAGTCTCGCTGCAGCAGCCCACGTCAGTCGGAGAATGGTACGACATAGGGGGACATAAATGTTAGTTGGCATAGTCTAAATATGACGACAAGGAAACCAGTAGAGGAAACTTACGGATGTCCACCTCCTGGTTCTTCTATTGAGCCGATACTGACGGGACCCCGAGGCGAGGCCCTCTGTATACTGTTGGAAGGTCTGGAGATTCTGGAGGATCCACCTCGGGTGCTCTGGTCCCACCAGACGCGGAACTGGCCACATCCATGGGTGCGGGTCCTGATGGTCCCGTAGCATCACCCGCCGAGGGGCAAGAATGAGGCCTGTGAACAAGTTCCTCCTGTATGGCTCAAACATCGGTGAGAAGTCCATAATGACCCAATAACGTACCATGAGGGAAGAAGTTCGAAATGCTACCTCGAGAGCCTCTGCAAAATCGTCGGAATCTGAGCCTCGATCTCCAACCTCTCCCACCTCCAACGAGCTCCCTCCTCTAGCCTCATCCTCCTGAGAGGAGTCCTATGATTCATCCAGCAGGGGGAAGCGCTCCCTTAGATCGGCAGCCGATAACTATGGGGGGACCGTTCGATTTAGCAGTACCCTCACTCGGTCTGTCATTAGGCGAGGGACACCACTGGAGTGAACGTAATCCTCCAGCTCGTCCAAGTATTGGTCTGCCTCCGCCGGAGATGCCATGAAACCAGCCCGGACTGGGCCTATTCTCGGTAACTCCATCCCAAGGTGATTCAAGTGCGCCCATATCTCAGGAGGGATGAGGAATTTCCGGTTAACATCCCAAATGTCCCAGGCTTCCGGGAAGACGGCATCCTCTGCCATGTCGATATGGCGCAACCGCTTCCCCAGAGCCTGAGTGGATATCCTATGAAATCCCTTCGGTGGTCGCCCTTCTGGATGGCCCTGCTCTTCTGGAATCACCGGATCCGCCGATGCCTCCACACCCTCGGCCAGTGCGGGTCTCGCTGCCATGGCAGCCCCGCCACCACAAGAGGCCCTAGCAGCCCTCCGACCCCGACCTCGAGACAGAGGAGGCCCACCGTCACTGACCCGAATAGTTGGCTACTTCAGTATCTCCCCTAGGTAAGCAGCTTCCCATATAATGGCATACTCCCTCACCAATCGGAAAGTGGCGGTGGATGGAGGCAATGCAATTCACATCTTCCCATCTTCCTGTGTAAACATGAGCCACAACTGCCTCATCACACACGGGTGCTTCTCATGACGCACCTCCCAATAGAACTGCGGGATCAGCTGCTGGAGGCACCGGAACTGCCTCGCAAAATGATGCGGGGTGTACGGTTCGCAGAGTTGCTCACAATCCACTAGTACCACCAAAACTCCACCTCGGAAGGCCAAGAGGTAAGCCCGATGTTCTTCTGTTCCCCGCCTGTCGTCAGTAAGTATCCCTGTCGGCAATTGGAAGGGGTGGATATTAAACTCATCCGTACTCCACACCTGATTCAGCACCATCAGCACGATTATTATGAACGGGAAGCTCCCGACTGCATTCAGGATGGAGGGGCGGAAGATTGATCCTGACGGAAAAATAGGGTTTGGATACTCATAGATCCCCCTGATGTTCGCAGCAATCCACCCATACATGAGGTGGAAGGGCCCGCATATCATTAATGGCTTCTTTCCCTCGCTAATGTGCAGCAACATTCTGTACAGCTTGGAGAGCATTGGAATCCCCAGATTGACCCGCTGCCCCATGGCCAACATGGATGCCATAATAAACGAGATGGGCCGCACCCCCATGACCGTATCGCTCACCGGTAGGATCCAACCGCATATGAGAGCTGCGATGAACGCCGCCAGCATGACTATCGGATGTTGTTCAGTGCTGACACTGAAACCCCAAGACTTCCATTGGATGTCCTCCAAGACCTGCCAATACAAGTGCTCCTTACCCCGTTGGGCCGCCCTCAGACAAGTTCGAGGCCTATGAGGGAACTGTCGATTCTCTGGGATATTCAGGAAGCACATGAACCACTTCTTAAAGTGGATATCCCTTAATGCCTCCTTGTCCTCTCCAGGGAAGAATTCCATCAGCACTGACGCCAGTTGCGGCATTTTCTCTGTATCCTCCCACAGGCTCATGATGGGGAGGAACTCATCATAAATGGACCCTAAGATCGGAACCCCAAAAATCTGGTGGACATCCCACAGGCTGATGCCCACCTCCCCGTGGTGCAGGTGAAAGGTATTAGTCCTAGACGACCATCTGCTCAGCAATTTCGGCATCAGTTGTTTCGGTTGGTAATGTGGAATTGGGAGGCCCATGCCGCCTCATATAACCCCACTCTCCTTAGCTCGGCCCCAAACTCCTCGCATTAGGCACCTACCTAGTAGGCCCAGGCGTAGTCATCAGTAAAGTTGCCGCCCGGGCGCAGGTCCCACTCATCAGACCATCCTTTCTTTGAATCCTGCAAAGCTTCCATCAACATGGTACGGTAGAGAGGAGGGGATGTCTCCAGTTTCAGTGGCATCCCATCAATATCGTTCACGTGGATGTAGATACAGTCGGTGGTGACGGGCGTGAAGTCCTCCCACACATGACCATCATCCGCCCTGAACCATTGGTGATGACATGGCATGCTCCTAAACCAGCAAGCTGGTTCGTCCCTACTCGCCTCAGGGATGAAGACGTCATCCCTCAACCCGAAGCCGTACAATGGCAGCTTCTTGCACTGTGAATAATTCTTCTGACCCTTCGAGAACAGCTCTGTCAATGAAATGTGGTCTGAGTGACTTCGGACCATCTCTCCAAGGCCCGGACAGCTGGCCATCTCATCCCGATGGGCGACATCTGCAAGCACCCCCAATACAACTTCTCGATGGGACATTTCGGTCCTGGAACTCAGAAACGAATTTTTTCAGAACGGATCCCGAATCTGGATTGCGAAGCCGGATCACAAAGGTCGGTTGCGAGGCCAAGACGTGAAGTCAGACCTAGGCCAGCAACCAGGAGTTCACTTGGCTGGGTCGCGGATTCGGAGACGTGTGGTTCGCCATGAAGCTCGATTCGCGAAGAGCGGGCACGAAGTATGCGGAGCATCGTGAAATCGAGAGCACAAAAAGACAATAAAATCACATGAAGACAAAACAGGTCGACCCCCGTATTTATTGGTGACGACCCCAGAGCATTGTGGCGCGCCCCGCCCGCACGGATCATCACAGCGCGTCCGGATCCGTGGCACCGGTCAGCACCGCGGGCCCTCTTCATGAAGGCGCATCACGAACCGCTGACAATTTTGGCAAGTTTTCCTCAGACTTTGACCCTTCGGCCTTCCACGGTTCCAAGTATGAGGGGGGGGCATATTTTGGTGCCAAAATATTGCACGTGAGGAAGGGACGAAAAAGAAGTCCCGCACGTTGCCCCGCGATGTTCCGATGCGAAGCACCCCGATCATTACGGTCCCGCAAAGCTCCTGAGGCGGTACCACTCCGCGAACAGATTTGACGTTCGCGAGCCAGCCGCGAAGCTCCAGAGGCGGTAGCTCTCCGCGAACGGATTCGACTTTCGGGAGCCCACCATGATGCTACAAAGGCGGTACCACTCTGTAAACGCATTTGACGTTCGCGAGCCCTCTTTGAAGCTCCGGAGGTGGTACCTCTCTGCGAACACATTTGACGTTTGCGAGCCCGCCGTGAAGCGCTGGAGGTGGTACCTCTCCGTGATCGTATTTGACATTCATGAGCGCGCGGCGAAGCGCCGGAGGCGGGGCATGAGTCCAGCTTCACGGCGCCCCTCGACTATAAATACCGGGCTCCCCCTGAGTCCAGGAGACAGAAAATCCGACCTTTCATCTTCTCCTCTCCCGAATCGCGAAGCAACCTTTTCCCCGGGAATCATGAGATCCGCGAGTTACTTCTACTTCACATGGAACCTTCGCTTTTTCTCGTTTTGATCCCCTTCCGTGAGGGATGCCGTTCGCGAAGCATAAGGGCATTCGCGAAGGTGGGGGATTCCCAAGGGAACCCAGGCAGCCGCGGAGCGTTTATGCTTCATGAAACACCCATCTTGTATTAGCGATTCCAATGCTAAGGTAGGGTCGCTCCACATCGCGAAGCACACTGCTCCGCAGCACACTGCTCCGCAGCACCCTGCTTCGCGAGGCACCTCATCTTCGCGAGGCAGTGCTCCACGAATACTATTCCACTTCGTGAAGCACCCTCCACTCACACCTTTGCCCCATGCTAAGGCCAAGGCACTCCGCTTTTTGAAGCACACTCCTTTGATTGGAAATTCCCCTTCTCGTGCGACCCACTAGGTATACACGATGTGATTTCAAAGTCCCATGGACAATACCACTTGTAGCATTGCTTCGCCTAATGCTTCTTCGCATAGGCACGCTAATGGATATTTCTTCTTCGCATTGCCACGCTAACGTGGACCCCTCGATGGTTCACACTATGACCCCCCTTGACCACGACCTTAATGGTACCTTCCCTCCCCCAAGGAGTAAAGGGTTTCAGTTATGTAAGTCCTAGGGGCGTGGAGTGAACCACCTCGTCCGAGCTGCAAGACGTTAAACTGCCAAGCACCACTTCCTCAACACATGACATTAATCTATGACCTGACCTCGTGCCTCGCACGAAGGGTCCCCCCAGCTCGAACATTTTTTACGCCACTCATCTCCATGGTAGTGGAATCACTCCCCCCACAAGGGATAATATCATCCTTATTGGAGTAGCTTATGTCTTCAGGAGAAGGGCGACCCTAGTTCCCCAACGGATGGTTGCACCCCTACATCTCCGTACTTCCCCATTACCCAGGTCAGGGGAGGGCACGGTAGGGAACGAGACACCTCCCATCATTGGTCCCAAATCCCTCTTTCGCTGCGCTTTGCTGCAATTCGGGCCTCCATCCTGACGTAAGACCCAGCACTAATGGGCCGCCTAACGCGCAAGCCCCTCTTCGCTTATCACAGACGCACCCTTCGCGACCTGATTGTCAGGTCCTTGATACCTCTTGTTTCTCACACCGAGCATGACTCACGTGGGCTTAGAGTAAGCAACGGCCAAGGAAATACCCTCGTCTAGCATGACATTAAACTGTATACCCTAATCCAGCATGACGTTAAACTGTATCCCTCCGCCCAACATGACATTAAACTGCACAACCATTTGAACTACGAGGTATTTGATCCATGTCAAGGCATGGTACATAGGAATCCTCCACGAGGTTCAAGCCCACCCGTCATCATTCAAGTCGAGTTCCACTTGAGTCCGACGTGACGTTAAACTGCGTTTCAGTCCGATGGCAAGCCGTTGTGGACACCTGAACTATGAGGACTTTGATCCATGTCAAGGCATGGTACGTAGGAATCCTCCAAGTGGTTCAAGCCCATAACCCGGTGGACCAAGGTCCCTCATTCCTTACGTCTGTTCGCCGACACCCACCATCCGAACTACGAGGACTTTGATCCATGTCACGGCATGGTACATAGGAAGCCTTCACGAGGTTCAAGCCCACTAATAGTGGACCCCTGGGTCTAATTTCACGTCGGTTCAATGATAAAACCATTTGAACTACGAGGTCCTTGATCCATGTCAAGGCATGGTATGTAAGAAGCCTCCCCGAGGTTCATGACCATCCCTCATTGGACCAAGGTCCACATTCACGTCGGTTTGCTGACGACTTCCATAATTTGAACTATGAGGTATTTGATCTGTGTCAAGGCTTGGTACGTAGGAAGCCATCCTGAGGTACAAGGCCACCGCCCATCAGACCAAGGTCCACCTTCACGTCGGTTTGCCGACGAATCCCCTTTGAACTACGAGGTCTTTGATCTATGTCAAGGCATGGTACGTAGGAATCATCTATGAGGCTCAAGCCTACCTCTCGTCGTTTATTCACGTCAGGGTTCATCTTTGTCCCGCATGATACTAAATTGCATTCTGGTCCAGCGGCAAGTCATTGTGACTAACCTGAACTACATGGTCATTGATCTATGTCACAACATGGTATGTAGGAAGCCTCTCAGAGGTTCAATCCCACCACCCGTTGGTCACTCCGACCTTCTTCATGTCGGTTCATCCACACCCGGGTAGCCTAGTCTGTAAGCCCCACACCATCGGACCAAGGTCCACCTTCATGTCGGTTCATCGGCACCATCCCAAACTACGTGGACTTTGATGCCCTGCCACGGGGATACGTAGGAGGTCTCTTCGAGGCTCAAGACCAACATCACCATCGCGCTTGCGATGGTCCCATGCCATTTACCCCTCCACTTTATTCATCCATCCATCATCCACCCTAATTCTCACCCGAACCGTCATATCCCATCAGACCATGTCGGTCCGCTCCTCTTCACAGCCGCCCATGGGCTGGTCCTGGTATTGGCCCCCTTTCAAGGGAAATACCTCAATCCGATCCATTCTAGCCAATAATATGATTGGGCTGATCCGTCTCTGGTGGACGTTAAACTCACGGCATACCCTGTGATAAACACAGGAAGCTGAGGAAAAGCTCATATATATGTCTAGGGTATATAATTCCCCACGCTCGATGTGGGATGCCTCGGGCTTCCACGCCCTAGAGAAGCCCTATAACCAGGGGTAATAGACAGACATGCCAGTTCCCCAGCACCCAGACACGCTACTAATGCCTCAATGTGACTACTCCCCCGACTGAAGGTTGCTTCCCTGACCAGACCATTTGGAATATCCCGACAGAAGCAGTGTAATTAACCGGCGTCCATGGAAATATGGCATTGGGAAGAGTTTCACGAACAAAATATTAAATCTATGAGGGAGACCCGGACTAGATGATGAGTTCTGAGGAGGAATCCACAGAAGGAAGAACTGACATCCCATCATCCCATTTCGATCAAGGAGCAGACGTCCCTGAATAAGGAGCAAATGTCGCCCGCCTTTGGAAAGCGGGAATTCGGGGCAACAATGCAGTGCGTCCTCCTCCGCGGACGGACGGATGCGCATGCCTCAACGAAAGCTTCGGAAACAATTATTCAATTTATTATTCATAACTTGATCCTACTGCGAAAGTACTTTCATAATGTTTTGAGTAGTAGTTCCCATCATATCACGCATATTATTTAGGAAATCATCACATTTCCAATCATATTGATTGTTGGAATGTGTTCTTCTATTCCCACCATTAAATACTAAAAATAATGTACAATTATAAGGATCTAATACTTAGCTAATAAACGTAAAACGAAATCATTAATCATAAAAGTATAAAATCTTCAAGAAAAAGTATATTTTAACTCATGATTCCTTGGGTTTCAATATAGATTACAAACAATTTGTTTCCATAAATTTATTCTTATGGGATTTTTCCATTGCCATAATAATGGTTCTTACTAATATTATGTTTTTATCAAAGCATATCTCTCAATAATGTGAAACAAAGAGTGAAGTAAGTCACATTTCCATTCACCTATTACCATTCAATTCTAGCTCAAAGATGTATTTTCATGGTTTACCCACAGATACATATGTGCCAGAACCACATCCACCTATTAATATCCATACTGGGATGTATTTTCTTGACAAACCAATTACTCTATACTTACCAAAATTTAGTGATGTTTTCATATATTTAGTCTTATCCTTTGAGGTATTACTAAAGTGCTATATTCCTAATCTCCAAAAACAAATGGACTATACTATTATGCAAATATTATAACCCTATCCTATTACACATATTAATAATTGATTTTATGAATAATAATACATCAAATTACAAGATGAGGATCGTATTGTTTGTTGTCTTGGATGAATCAGTACATAAAACTGAAAACATGGGACTAAATAAAATACATCAATATTTTGTATAACTAATTTTTTCCTAAATTCATTTGAGTCCTTATATATATGCATGTGATACCCTAGGAAAACATGAACAAAGGTATGAGGTAAAAATCCCAGTAAGAGAATAAGCATAAGAATAATGATTTATCTCATGTGTTAGAAGGCAAGACATAATGATATAAAAAGGCATTGAACATGATTTAAAATAAAGAATCGTGACTTATAAAACATGGTATCTTATAATTATAGAATTATAGAACTGTTACAACAATAGAAAACATGAATTTAACCCGATTCAAGGCCAATTTCACATAAAATAGCAGAAGTTAAGGTTAACCACGAATACTATTTCACGTGGTAGAACGACTCACGACTAATCACCAAAACCATTGTATATGACTTCTCATGAGACTCAAATTTACCCCAATCATTAGAGCGCTATCTGGGAACACCCATCATAACATGTTCATGAATATTCTTTCCACATAAAGGACCGTACAAAATTAATCATATATAAGCACAAGGGTTACCCTTGTTAAGAATTGGGTATCATAATCATGTCATAAAGCGTAACAAATTCCAATTTAATAATAATATCCATGAAGTAAAGGGATTAGATCATATATGGACAATCATAAGGTATAATAGGAATATATCATGAAAATATGATGTCAAATTTATATAATTTCATTTAAGAAGAGTTCTTAAGAAATATTAGAATTAAACATTTTAGTGTGGTTAAAGGAAAATATCAATGGTAATTTAAATCATAAAAGGTAATAATATTATATATAAAAATAGAATTACACAAAGAATGTTCTCATTGTAAAAAGTGTGGTTATATAAAAAATAATTTTTTCTTTATACATATTATTCAATGTACCTATAAATGGGTAGGAATCTGAGAGGTTCCATTTTAACGGATATGCTTATCATGAAGTATTGAGGAGGGAACCATTTTAAAACAAGTATATCCCAAAAAGAGATTGATTAATGGATATTTATAAATGTTTTTCTCAATAATAAAAAAATTTATAAGATATAAATAAATATAATAGATAAATTTATTTGGGTAAAAAGAAATATAGAAAAATCCAAAGGAATAATGGATGTTCAGGTAAAATCCCTTACCTTAAGAACGATGTTGTCCTTCACATGATCTTAATCTCATAGATAACCAAATTAAATTCATTAATTAAAATTTTTATAACCAATTTTACATGTAATTAATTTTATAAGACCTTATTAAGTTCATTCAAGACTTTTTTGATGGGTTAAGAAGTTTAATTTCATTGTTTGGATGCGTCTATTTCCTTTCTTTCCATGATTAGTTTACTTATATTCATGTAAAGATAAACATGTAAGAGGATACTTGTTTTTGAAGAATTGGATTCATGTGATATTATTGACCATACATTAGATTACTTTGGTATGAAATTTATTTTTTCATTTTGAGTGAAGATCAATCATTATATAAAACATGGATGATAACAATTTTGGTTAATTAGTAGTTTTTTGATCACGAGGAACACAATTTATTTTATAAATTAATAAAATGAGTAGAAAAGATACCAAAAACTTAAATAAGACATCAAAAATATATTACTGTTTGGTTCATCTATAAAAATGGATTCATGACCTAATTTTAATACGATAAAAGAAATTGAAAACCCGTCGTCATTGAATGTGATAAATTAACACATCTCGGATGGTATTTTTAATTCTAGTATAAAAAAGGGGAAAGAAGAGATGATGATGAATTATTAAATTATAGAAACAACATTAAAGTAATATTGGGGTTGTAGAGTTATCATAACAATTGGTTGAATGGAGGTAATTAATGAAAAATAAAGAACAGAACATGAAATATATAAAGAAAATGAAAAGAGTAATTTACCTCTTGAATATATATTCCTTGAGAGCCTTTTTAGGGGAGAGGATTTGGACTATTGAAGAGACCAAGGGATGATAGACATGGTAGTACCAATTAGGGAGATATTTGATAAGAATTTTGACTAGTAATAAGGATTTATTTTAGTGAAGTGAAGAGGTAAAGAGGGGTGGTATTTATAGTGGATGAGAGGAGGGGTTTCCCATTATTTTAACCATTAGTTTAATATTTTTTCCCAAGTCCATGATTATTATTTCTTCTTGTGACCAAAATCAGTAATCAGAGAATGTGATTCTAAACCAAGGGTGATTACATCATCCATGATGTTAGTTATAATGTATTTAACTCATAATGTAAATATACATTAAATTTCCGTATTTCAATATTCATAAAAATTCATGTATTTCCTAAAATTCCCAAAAAAATCACCCTAACAATTTATCGATGTGTATAATAAAAATGGAACTCCAGTTTTTTCATGAAAAATTATATAAATATGATAAATTCAATTTTTAATTGAAATCATAATTTACTTGAAAATTAAAAATACTAATATAAAAAATACTTTTATAAAACATTAAAAATTTAATGAAGGATTCATAAAATTATTTTATAATCATAAGACATCATAATATTATTTTATTAATAGATTTTATTAAAATATATTTTATTTTAATTTCTTAAAATAATCATAAAATTGTAATTAAATATTCATGACATACCAAAAACCAACACTTAATTAATAAATTTTAAAATAATTATTTGCTTATATTATGATATAATTATTTCATATTGACACTTATAATATGGATAAATTTTTTTCAAACATTCATTAGTGATGTTACTATTACATTGGTTGGTTACTATTCATAATCGTCACATTAATATTCTAATGGTCAAGTTACAATTTTTTTGGTATATGTTCTTAAACATATAGAGATACAATTTATTTCACTCATTCTTCATTTATATGGGTTTTATTGTGTTTTATATGTTATATTATGTGATTATAATATATGAAATCATAATAATAAGGGAATACAATAATAAAACATTGGGTCGTTACACCTAGACATGTCATAACTAAAAGATATTCTCACATACTTATAACAGAAACATAAAAATGGGTGTGATCATATGTTCAATAAGGGTAAAAAGGGATACATTTAATAATAAACATGATCATATTGGTATGATAATGTTATCATAACATTACAAGATCATAACCTATTTATCTAAAATCATAAATATGAATCATGGAAAATAGGATTAATATTAATAAGACATGAATAATAAAAAAATCATGACCATAAACCATGAAAGAATAACATATAAGTAAGACATTGAATTTTTGGCATACACATAGGCCTATAAAATCATATGTCAATGATACCTACTTAGACATTAATAACATGAAATCATTAGGATAATCACTAATAACATGCTTTGATCTTTTGCTAACAACTCACCTACCCTAAAATTTTTGGGCATGTGATACATCCTGTGAACCTTTATATTTTTTGGATTGGTCTATAAACCATGCACCACATTATATTCAGTCATGGTATAAAATCCATGTACATTCTTGTTTTAGGCTTGAGCTAAAACCCATGTACCCTTTTATCTCATATACCATTTATTAGTACACAATAAATTAGAGGGAGATATAGGTCCCCCATCACATAAATTGTCATATCATACACATAAAATGATATGGGTATCAGAAACATGTAATCACATCCTAAACTACACAAAATAGATAGGTTTCATATTAATTTCATCAAAATCTTTAACCCTGAAAATAAGCTGGTATCATAATCATATAACCAATAAAAATGAAATGGGTTTCATCAAAATAATGTATCAAAATATAAACCATTTAGAGATGGAATACATTTGAAAAAACTATTTAAAAAATTATCCTTGAAAACATAACAAGTAATTATCATGGAATTTACGTTCTTGACATCAGATAATTCTGTACATACAAAACATTGATTTAAAACCTTAAATGATTAAAGAGTAACTTGATCTGAAAATGACTTGAAGAATACATTTAAACCGATTTTTATTAAAGGGAATTAATGGGTAAAAATTTAAAATAATCATTTGAGGATAATAGTAAGACATTTTATAAAACCATTATAGAAAACAAGGTTTTGAATGAATACAATGTTCTGACAGAAAGGATAAATAAAGCCGGCTTGTCGAAAAAACATTTTCTTAATTTTTTAATGTACAAAATTGTTGAAAAACTACACAGTTACATGGATATAAATTAAAAAACTATTGGTTATGAATCTTAATGAGTTTTATTGATATATTAATCATAATAATTCATTAATGTAAGAATAATCACAAAAAATCTAAATGAATGGTGAGATTGTAGCGTTAACCATTGCCGCATTGGTAATATTGAGTCAAAATAAAATGGAAATAATTAAATTAAATAGAGCTTAAAATATCATTTAAGTAAAGATATTCAATAAAAAAACATTTCAGTGGTACTATATACACATTATAGAAAAATATTGGTGCATAACATGACATGTGTCTCAAAGAAGGTAAATTTAGACACAATTACTTTACTTATTTGGTAACTTTTTAAAAATAAATAGAATAAAATAAATAATATAAAATGGATATATAAATACCCCAAAATATATTTATAATAACCTTATAATATATCTACATGAATTAAACACACCACATATAAGAAAAAAGGAAGTGAACATGGCTTTTTTGTCATGGAAAAGAATAGTGAGATGAGAAAACCCGTACAACTTTAGTAACTATAGAATGATGATACAATTTTGATAATAAAATAATTTAAATATTTTAATATAATTAAATAAAGTAATTTAATGTAATTTAATTTCAAATTGATGCATATAAGACACAAAAATGAAGCATGTGTTCAATATGGAATGTATCTCATGGAAATAGAAACTAAGAGGAAATAAAATTACCGTAACTGTTGAAGTTCATTGTACACATTAAAAACAAAATTTCAATAATTAAAACATTATTATATATACTAAATATCCATTTAATTATATCTAATACCATATATGACTCACCTATGAATTTATATTACCCATTTATTAACAAATTTAATGTTAAAGTAATGTTTCGGTAATAACCACTTTGTTTATTGTAAGTGATTTTAATTTTTATTCATGATCCTATTACATAGATATTGATTTAAATTTTCAAGAATTTATAAATTGATTTATATATAATATATATTTAGTATATAATTATGTATAAAAATATATTAAATATTGAAATAATAAATTAATTAATCCTATTATGGAGACGGTTTTACGTTCTCACGCATAAACTATGCTTCCTATTTATTATCTTGTTGAATTAAAGAATGTAAATTTGACACAAATGTAATATAATTCCAGTATAATTATTATTTAATATATATCATATATGTATACAAATCCCAACCTAAATACATTCTATGTAAAGTGTGAAGGAATCACATTGTTTTGAGGAGGCAACATTACACACTTCCACAAATAAAGTTATTTATTTTTTTTTCACAAAACTATAATAATTATTGTAGGTATTATATTATAACTAAATATTTATAAATATATCATAAATATTATAAATATTTTATAAAAAAATAGTACCATCATGATTCCCAACCATGTGAGGTGGTAAAGGAAAAACAACTACCATCATTTTGTGAGCCGATACTTTTCTGTAAAAAGAATATGTTTGGTTTGTTACCCATTAGATGGAAGTTTCTATATATGAAGGTCAAAACCTTAAAATAAAAACATCTCAGTATATTGAGGATACTTATTATATTATATATGTATTTAATAATTAGATATGAGGTGATAGAGAATGAAAATAAAAAAAGAGCTTCATGATGGATGTTACATCATCCATTGGGAACTCCACTTTGTTTTCACCAATCGGATTCCATGGAAGAAATTATTCCAATAGTGAGGATTATAAAATGAATAGAGGGTTTTTTGGTTATTATTTGAAAATATTTTGGTCCTTTAAAAGTTCTTGAGATTTGTGAATAATTTTAGGGTTGAGTGCATTTTTATAGTAGAGGAGTGACATTCATGTAAAGATTTTAAATGCTAATTCATCCCATGTTATTCCCATGTCAATTTCATCAAAAAATTGACCAATTTCTATATAAATAATTATAGGTACTGTAAATGGACATAAAATTAATTATATACACGTTTCTTGGTCATTTTGTCCCATAAGTGTAAACATTAGTCCCTTATTAAGCATAATTTTACATTAATCGTTTTACATAATTTAAATTATATTCCCAAATATTTTGGCCAAATAGGAATTTGAACTATTTATAAATTATAAATTAATATTATTAAAAATATGGAATCCATTTTTCCAAATTCTAATCAGATAAGTGTCTGAAAATAGTTTAAATTTAATCATGTAGACGGGACAACAACACAGGTTTTAAAGTACAAATGTTTCAAAGATTTCTAAATTTTTATATCAAATTTCAAATTGAAATTGATTATAATTACCTAAATTGTATTAATCTATGTATTATTTATATATTTAATTATTAATACAAATCAAATGGAAAATTTACCCTTATAAATAAATTATACGAAGTAATAGTTTTGAGTTATAATTTAGTATTATTCACTAATAATCAAAATATGAAACTTCACAGAAAAATATAAAAAATTCACCTTAATCAAATTTTTATGTTCCTAATTCAAAACATGAGATTATTCTATAAAACATTAATTATAATAGTTTAAAAAAATTATATTTAACAGGGGTTCTCCATTAAATGTAGTAAAATTTACTTTTTAAAAGAATACAAAATCTTCTTTCATAATATTGAATTTATTATTTTATTTTAACCAAAAAATCCACTTGATGAGTATAAAAATTATTTATTGAATATATTATATATAAATTTTATTTTAAACATTAATCAAATTTTTTTTGTTCAATTAAATTAATATAAAATGTTGTTTGTACATAGAAAATTATTTTACAAGAAAATGAATTTCTTCACTCAAAAATAATTCTTACATTAATTTAAATATAATTGAAAACCATGAGATTAATTTTATATACATATATAGGAAACTATTTCACAATTTTATTAAAATTTAAATCCATTGGATAGATGATAACTATAATAATATTTTAATGATCATATTTATAGTATATTGTAGCTCGATAAAAACTATTCCTTTCATGTAACGTATGCTATCGAAGAGACTCGATATTGTGTGTAATATGAGATAACCAAATTTATTCATGTAAAAAAATATAATATATGATTTAGGTGTTGTTAATGAATGTCTCACATATTTCTTTAATATATACAAAACTATATTCAATGTTGTTTGAAATGAAAAATATAAAAATGTCTAATTAATTGGAAGAAAAAATTACAAAAAATATCGGGGTGTTACAATATGTTTCAAAATTTTTGATTAAACATGTCCTAGTGAATCATATACACCATTCATGAGGTATGTCAAGGTTTATAGGGAATGGAAATTAATTTCATTTTTTTCATTGCTATGATTATATTATTTCACCTCATGTGACACACATGATTTCTTTGTTTGGGATTTTATATAGATTTGAATCTTTCATATCGGCAAGAGGTGTTACCTAAATCATATTTAACACATACGTTTATTATATTTTGGTCTTATATGGATGTACTGACATAAGATGACTCATCTATGTTAGTGTCAATGACATTCATTAAGTTTTTACATATGAGTTCTTATTGAAAATCTATATTGAAAAATCCTTAAGTGAGTATACTTCTGATAGAAATTAATGAATGTCTATGGTGTGGTACCCCTGGGTGATGAATATGATAAATATTAGGATAGTTACAAATATGATATGGTCATTATATGCAAAGATGTTGTCTTTTACCTTGTTACATCATTTTCGGGTGTTATTTTCCTTAATAAAGAACCTCGTGTGTGTATTCATCAGATAAACATGTTCAATTAATGTTCTAAATGTGGAATTATATAAACATAATACATTAATATTTTCCCCAACATTCCTATTATAAGAGAGAATCAATCAAGTAATGGGTTTATAAATGATCCTAGATGAAATTTGATGAGAAATAACCCTTAGTGAGTCCATGTTGTGGGTCATGTGTAAGGCATTGTGGTCATAGAATTTTGAGTCAAATTAATATTTATTAGTGGAATCATGATACATAAATGTACCCTATGTGAAGATATTTCGTGTGAATGTATATTAAAGGGCAATTCTAAAATATTCATTGTGAATGGATAGTTGGGTTTAATAACATAGGTGTAGTTCTTTTTGATGATGACTCACTACTAATGTGAATAACATATGGATGTCTTATTGGAAGGTTTTTTAATTTTACCTAAAATAATATATTATTGATAACCTAGAGAGCATATAATTATGGTACAATGTTGGGTTTCAGTGTGCTTTGAATCTGGTGGAATTGAGGGTATGTCCATTTGTTTTCTGGACTATTGGTTATGAATATACATATCATTGGATTCCATGTAAAGATCCTATGGGTCTGTACCATAGAGGGTTATAGTGTGGGAGGATACTCAATTTATTATGTTGACACCTATATTATATGTTGATGGTGATAAGTATTGGTATATAGGTGATTCAGTCCTAAAAATGATCATTTGGAGTGCTCGAGATTGTTGTGATGGTTTTTTGTTTTGTGGACTTCTAAAAGGATGGTGTGTATGAGATTTTAGATCTATGAATAATGTTTTAATAAAACTATATTTAATAATAGTAGTGTTATAATGAAATGTTGAGAAATACTTTTTGTGTTTTCATATATGTTGTGGTTATGAGTAAGGTTATTTGAACCGATGAAAGTAGTGTGGGGACTAAACTGTAGAAAAACATTTATGATCTATTATGGGCCTGAAAGAGATTGTTTTGGTGGTTAAAAAAAAATTTGGTTCAAGGTCACCCATGGAGTTATCAAATAAAAATTTTGATAGGGTGTACAGGTCTTGGTATCTAATAGTTTGTTATGCGTGGAGATATCTCTATGGCTAAATATGGTGTAAAAATATATGAAGTTACTATTTTGCAGTTATTATGAGTTTGAAATTGTTTGAAATTTCATGATTCAAATTAGCTACATGCATAATGGTATGATACCCTCATAGAGAATATGTCCTAAACCATGGTTAGGTTTCGGGAGAATGTTATAAACAACATGGATGTATTGTTAATGTAGTAAATTTCATTCTTGGTGTCCACGTTTGTGAAATGCTTGGTGTTTTCCACACAAGATGGTAGACCAATATGTGTGTGATGAGTTAACAATAATGAAACCCTAGGGATAGAGAGAATACCATTTTCCATGAGAAAAATACTCTATTGTGGAAACTGAAATTGTCTTGTGTAAGGTTGACCATTAGTTGATCATGGCCACTCCATAACAATAATGTGTGGTGGACCCTAGAGAATCCGGTCCACCGATGAATTCTTGTTGTTCAATTCAAATGTATAAGTGAAAGGATACATGATGTTTATTGAAAAATTGGGTTATATTATTGTGGGGAAATTGGTTTTAGAATATTTAGTGTGTTTTAAAAAATGGTTGAGAGCCTTGAGGGATGGGAAAACTGCTAGAATTGGTGCCTAAGGACCAACTACTGTGTACATTCTAAAAAAATGTATTCATTTTTTTTAAATTTAATAAAAATATTATCAACTCATGAATATTATTCTCTGTAACATAGTATGTTATTATTTATTAATAGTAGTTCCACTTATAATGGTCATAGAAGTTTTACACTATGATGAGAACCCAGAAAAGAGACAAAATCATTCTTTAATATATGTTCTATGGATAGATAAAATAAATTCAGAGAAATAGATGACATGGTATATTAGGGGTGGATAATCATCATAATTTGTTGAAATATCTCATGGTGTATTTCTTCAGTAAAATGAAATATAGGATATTAAGATAACTAGGCCCCCCATTAGGATATCCACATTTATATATAACATTAGATGTTTTTATCTGTGGATGTGTTTATTGATCTTTAAAAATTAATATTTTTATTAACGAGTGTTATAAGCCATATACATTAAATTATTAATGAAAAACGTGATGACATCTGTTCATAGTGAGTTATATACATTGGATGAGTCGCAAGTATTATTTAATTAATAAATAATGTGTAAAATTGTTTTTATCTTCAAATCATTAACGTAAATTGATAAGTTTGTCCCTTTGAAGGAAATGATATTTCCTAAATAAATCCATAACCATGTTGTTCAATAAGAAGTTATGACTTTTGGAAATCCAAATAAAGACACATCAAGCATATGGGTTGATGGAATGAGCAAGAAATGTGCTTGATTATAGACATCAATATAAAGGGATTGTGTCACACAGTATGAATTAATATGTGGTATTATTTTATTATGTCAAAAAAATTACATCTCTTAAGGTTCTTTAGCTAGTTTCGAGATGAAAACCTTGTAATTTAGGTTATTTTTCCTAATTCTACTTAAAAAGAGGCCAAAAGGGTCACACATTATGTGTATCAAGAATCTATGTTAAATAATATATAGTTATTTATTATTTAACAATTTGAATAAATATTACTCCTAAATTTTCTTTATAAATTATTCATGTTTTATTGATCATGTATATTCTTTCACTTTTTATATAATTGAATGTTATATAAACAAAATATTAAATACATATTTATTTTCTATTTAGTGAATATAATATATATGTATTTATTTATGAATAATGATGTTTTATTTATATATTAAATAAATAGACATCAATCAAGTTATAATAAAATATTATGGTGTAATGGAAAATTGGGCATTAGGGTTTAGTGAGAAATATTATATATCGAATATTATTTTAATAAATACTATTTTATTTATTACTTTTTAGGTATTTTAATGAATATTATTATTATTATTATTATTATAGACATGGGTTTCTACAAATATTATGAAAATAATAATGGGGAATATAAATTTTTTATTTTGAATCCCAAGAAGTATACAAATCCCATAAAATTATTATTCTATAGAGACAATTAAATTTTGTATTGTTCAAAATAAGATCTATAGTGTCATATAAAATCCCTAGAGATATCTCTTCATATAAATTATATGAAGAATAGATATAAATAATCCTCCCTCCTTAATCTCAAATCTATAGACATCAAAGATAATCCTTCCATAAATAAGTCATCAGGGAGAGAAAATGTGAACAACACAAGCATTATGACCGACCACTCTAAAACCATGAGAATACAATAATGATTTTAATAGGTTAGTAGAATATGTGTGGATCATTGCAAGATGGAATCTATTCATGATTCATATACCAAAACAATAGTATGATGTAGGGACAATGTTTGATCTATAAACAAAGATATAATTTCTCATAATGTAATTCATTTATTTCATAAAATAATGATTAATAATATTTTATGACCCATGTTTTTTTTGTTTTTATCCATTTTCTATATTTTTTGAAACAATTAAAATTTTCATGGTATTTATCATCTTGTTAATCATAGATTAATCATCGATCATGATAGAATAGTAAAGTTAGGATGCCTCATTAGGTGCTTCCTATATGCCCAAAACCTACAAGTTTCATTAGAGGTGTCGAATTATTATTTTTAATATTTATTGATAATTGATTTATTATTAAAAAAAATCATTTGTTTTCAATTCCTATACAATTATTCCTTAATATGAATTATAATATCTTCTTTGATAATTTTCATTTGTCACATATATAATCAAACCGAATAAATTAATTAATGAAATTATTTCAATGATCTCATCCTGAGGATCTATAGATTTTGGGAGGATATCATAAGAGTACACACCATGTAACCTATAGGTAAATGTTGTGTACTAGTGTTTAATTCACACTAAAATGATTCTTAATTAAATAATGTTTTTTAAATTGATTACACGTAGTGAATATAATTACCCACCATCTGTTGAATATGTCATCATGAAGAACAATCAATATAATTACATGGTGCATAACTTTTGTACATGACATGTAGTTTGTAACATCCCAAAACTAGCTGCCACTCAACAATTCTCAGAGAGTGGTTGGACACATGGCGTCCAATGTATCTCCCAAAATTATAGAGACTGCTGACTACCAGTGAGGGACTAGGTTGGTAAATGGGGATACTATGACCTCATTACTAGTTTGTAGAATAGGGTAATATCAATAACATATAAGTAGCATAATCCTTAATTTACCGAAACAATATATAAAAAGTAGTAATAGATAACAATACAAAGATAATGTCATATAATGTAGCGATGATGAAACATGTCATATGTATCTACAAAATAGAAAAACCATGTGTAAATGGAATGTGTATAATACAAGGAACAAAATTACAAAATGGCCATAATTTATCCCATCTAGCATCGTTAACCTCATCTCAGTCCCATGTCCCATTACTCCAAAGTAGCAATCAAGACCATTTAATAAGGTGATTTACATTATCCATATCTGTTATCATACAATATATTTGGGGACAAAAAGGTGTCCCAAATAAGGTGTGGGATATAATCCTAGTAGGCTACCACCCATGGTAAGGTTCCAGTCAGTTAGTGAATATATAAAATAGTCATAGTGTGCCAGAATAAGTGTAATTTGAAATAGAACATGGTTAAATGAAAATTTCTTATAAGTCTAGTTTCGTTCATTAAAAAAAGTTCATTTAATGAATATAATTTCAAAGATAACTATATAATTTAATAATTAGACATATTCCATTTATAGGCATGCTCAATTAATGACTCCATTTCATTACATCAATATGTCTCAAATCTGATGCATAGCCCAATTCCCCCAAGATAGCATTATAAAATGATTCCTCAAAATAAAAACCATAAAGTTTAAACAAGACCGAATACATGATTGTAATTTTTCTTGATATTTGAGTCTATAACATGTTTTATTCACTGGAAGATTAGAAACCTGAGCTGGTCAATGAAATTATTAATTTGAAATCTAGGTATCTCACTACATATAATATAATCCAACAACCTACAGGCCCATACAATGTAATCCTCAAGAACCCATGTATTGTTGTAGGTGTTGTATAATTTTACTACATCTCGTGTTCATCCTTGGGAGTGCACTATGTGATCCCAAGTGTCACGTATTGTAATACGATAAAATAAACCATGAGTCTATCCTTGGAATTATTATATTAATTCTTGTATCACTCGGTATATAGTAATCATCCTCATATTTCATCCATGGAATTACACTATGGAGTCCATGAATTAGTTAGGAATGAGCAACATACAATCCAATTGACTCTGTCCATGACATTCATAATTGAATCAATTTATCAGCCATTTGATATAAGAAATTTCGTATCAAATAAATACATTACACATATTCAATTATAGCAAGGGTCATCACCCTAACCAAATAAATTATACTAAGGGTTATCACCATAACCAATTCAATTAAAACATACCTCAAAATATTATTCATTCATTTGGAAAGCATGGAAGGCTTGAATTTAATTTAATAAAAAAAATTCATTTTAAAGAAGAAATTAAAACATTATGAAGTTATATAAGGCAAGGCCTAAGTAAATGGATTTCATTCCCTATTCTATTAATCCATATCAATTAAAATTTAGAAATCATATTATATAAAACATACTATACAATTTACCAATTGAAATAATTATAAAAAATACATAGAAAATCAGTAAAGGGAACACACTAAGCCACCCAACTCACATTCCATCAAATGAACCATTTAATTGAACAACATACCTAAAGCGGTGGTTCCATATTTCAGGTATGCATCTTATATACGTTCATAAAAAATTTCATTAATGATGTAGTCCATACTAAATGAATCTATTCATGGATTAAGACACATTTCTAGGGAGACACTCTAAATATTGGGTGCACGGAACAAAATAATTTATATAACCACACTACGTTAAAGGAAATGCATGAGACCCCCTACTGTAGGTCACTAGTTTAAAGGTCACCCAATATATGAACATGGTGAAACTCTGATCAGGGTAAAATATGTGAATTGATGAAGAAATAATAATATGTAAAATTATATTTCACATAAATATCATAATTGATATCACATTGAATAATGAACATCAAAAAATGAATTGAGATGTTACCAACACATAAATAATGAGAAAAACGGTTCTTAAATCAGACACATAATGGTGAAGGATGAACATCTCCTTTAAAACACACCAACTGAGCTCAAAAATGACTATATCTTGTTTTGCGTATGAGGAAAGAAATATATATATATATTTTTAATTGAATATTTATAAAAAAATATTCATTTTACCAAAAATATTAGGGTTATTTTTGTTAGGCCACATGGTTTTGGAAAACCAGGAACCATCCGTGCATGCATTCCTATATAGAAGGTAACCTCACACTATTTGTCACACAATTTGAATAACCATGAAAAATCCCTAAAAAACAACAATATCGAAATTGAAGGCCTATCCACATAGCCGTGTGGCCCATCTCGTGTGGTTTACTCCTACTGTGTGCTAGGTAATTACAGCCAATAACATGGGTCATGTCCTATGAAACTACACCGAACACCCCCCACAAACCCATGAGGTCAAAGGGAAATAAAATAATGCCATTTATGAACATTTAAATTTATAATTTATTGAAGGTAAAGGATTCATTCCAAAATAAATAATCATGTTCTTATAATCACCCCCTTAATGAAATAATTCCATGGATTTCCCTATCAAGGGTGGTCAAGAATGACTGAGAATAACTCTTTAAAATAATCTCATATATCTTCCTCCATCTCCTAGGTCTCATCCAATACATAGTTGTGCTACCATAGAACATGTACTAAAGGAAACCATTGTCCTTGGAGAACTTTTGCACTATGATGCACAATATGTATTGGATCCTCCTCAAATGATGCATCTATATTTAACTCAACCTCTTTAGGATAAAATGAATGATATGGGTGTGAATAATGACATCACAGCCGAGAAATGTGGAATATTTCATGAATATCATTGTACCTCTTAGGAAACTACAAACGATAGGATATAGTCTAGACTCTCTCCAAAATCTCTAAAATACTTATATAACACAAAAAAGTCTGACCTAATTTCCTGATTAAATTGTCTCCCAGCCTTAGTAAAACACATAAGAAAATCATATCCCCAACCTCAATATCATGAAATATTCTATAGAGATCAGCATATAATTTCTAATGAGACTGCACAGTAGTCGTCCACTTCAAATTGAACTACACCTACTCTATAGTCTCCTAAACAGGATGAGGTCTAAGTATAGTTACCTCTCTTTCCTCCAACCAACATAGGACTGATCGACATGGCCTATAGTAAAAAGACTCCCAAGGAACAATAGTAACATTATCCTAAATACTATTATTGTATGAAAATTAATCTATTTGTATAGGATTCTCCCAAGAGCCCCAGAAAATCTATGATTCATGCTCACAGCTTGTCCTCAAGTACCTTAATCTTGTTCTCTAACTAGCCATCTATCATGGGGTGGTATGTCATGCTCAAAAGCACCTGTGTACCTAGTTACCTCTATAAACCTTAATATAACAGAAAGTTAAACTTGGAATTCATATATGAATATATAGTATTTTTACCCTGTGATGTTGTACTATGTCATAGATATAAAACCTCATAAACTCATCTACGCTTAAAGTATCCTTGATCATAAACTCATAAACCTCTGTGAGCCTGTATAAGAAAACCCATACCGCACCATTACCTTAAAGAGACCTTCATAAACCTGTCACAAAATCCATCATGAAATCATTCAGTTTCCTCTCTAGGATAAGTAGAAATTGTCGAATTCCAACTGTTCGTTGTTGTTCCTCCTTCACCAGATAATAAGTGGAACATCTCATAAAAAAACAATCTAAATTATTTTTCATTGCCAGCCACCATTAATGGCTATGTAAATCAAGTTATGTCATTTTGATGCAGAAATTCACTTACCAAGGAGATGTGCGGAAGTCTCACATAATCTCTTCACAAATCTTGGAAGAAACCAATAGATGACAATGAACTCAGATAATTTTATCATGGCCTATAGTCCATCTTGGAGGAGGTTCCTTACCTACCACCCTACCCCATAGAAACAGTCTCTCAAAATCCAAAAGACGACTCATCCTTACTCTATTCAGATTGGTATAGGTAAAATCTAAGAGTGACATAAAATTATAATAGTGACCATCATGAACATCCAAGTGTATCTCAGAAAAAAATCCATGAGATGCCACTCGCTACTAGCCTACTCAACTTACAGTATTTGATTCTTTCAGTTCAATGATAGAAGCCATTTACTAGCCTATACCAGTACTATAGTGAAGCATGAAATTAAAATTCCATAGGTATTAAACCCATCTCTATTGACTTATATTTAAATCATGCATTGGAAATATATACTTGGGGATTTTGTGATTTTTGAACAGCAAAAACTGATCTCCAGGTATGTAATGTTTCAAATACTTCAATTCATAAACTAAGAAAGCTATATCATGGTCATGCATCGGCTTATTCATCTCGTGTGTGCTCAAATGTCGAGACCCATACACCATTAATATATCTCCGTACTTCAGCAATAACATACACTGATACTTGATGCATTTATGTAAACAATTTTATTTCTAACTGACTTTAGAAAAATCAGTATTAACATGGATTTCCATCTCCATTTCATCTCAAAAAATTATGTTTCACATGAATTTGACATTATAAAAATTACACCCTTTATAGTCAAGCATGTAACTGGCACTTGTAAGAATGAGAAGTTGTGTATGAAACAATTATAGTGACTATACATCCCTAATAAATTTTAAATCTCAACGACTGTCATGGGATGATCATAAGAAACTAAATATCTATGATTCAATTTGTATTTTTATACTCTTGTATCGATGATAATGCGACCTAGGAATTGAATCTGACCCATCCTGAAGGGGGTATTTTTAAGACTAGCATATAACTGTTACTCTCTCAGTTTATTCAATATGATATCATGATGTTTGGAATGGTCATGTCGATTGTGAGAATACAATATGATATCATCCATAATAACCACAAAAACAAATCAAGATAACGACAGAACACTCAATTCATCAATGGCATGCACACTACAAGTGCATTCATGAGACCAAACTATAAAACTAAATACTCATATATACTTCAACTACTATGGAATTCTCTATAAGGTATCTATGATTCTCTAAAATGAAAAATATGATAACTAGATCTCAAATCAATATTTAGGAAAACTCTAGATCCTCATAGAGGGTCGAAGAGATAATCCATCCATGGTAGAGGATACTGGTTTATAACTACAAGTTGGTTAAGATTCCAATTACTGACATATACCCTGGGGGTTCCATCAACATTTTATCACAAAAGAACTAGTGAACCCCATAGAGAAGTAAGTGGTTGGATAAACCCATTTCCCTTTAAATCATCTTTCTTCTTTATGAGATCTCGAATCTCAGTATTATTCATCTTGTCATGAGGAATGGATACATGTGCATCTCTAAGTACAAGATCGATAAAGATCTCTTCCACTCTCAATATAGGTATTCATAATAATTCTTCATGGAAAACATCCCTGAAATGAACAACCACTAGAGGGAAATCTACCTAATGTGTTCCATGATCATCCAAATATAAACATGCTATCTGGGATAACATCCTATACAACCCATGATGTTGGGGTCTATCTCAGATTTCCTTGATATCCCATTCCATTTGGTGAATAAATGATCTTCAATATAATGATTTAGTAGTCAACCAATTCCTATTATAGTCAAATAATGCATGAAAGGGAACGCACCAATCCATCCAAAATGACATCAAAACCTTTCATATTAATGATAAATAGGTCCCACATGAAGTGACACCCACCACAATCAAGGGGGAACTCCTAAAACTGATAAAAACCCTCCATTATAATCTCCAACATAGTTTCAAGAATAATAAAACCATCATAGGTATGAGCACTAGACCCAAGGCTCTCTAAAATGGTAATAGATATAAAAAATATGATGGCCATGTATCGAAAAGTATAGAAACTAATGTAGAAGATACTTGAATGGTACCTCTGACAGTTTAAGGTTTGGGATCCTTCTTAACTAGGGGTTTTGACTATATTGTTCTTGCTTAAACCATGGCCCAATAATACTTCCTCGTTAAATTTTGAATATCAACGCTTATATCTCCATAAATCTAGGGAAAGACTAACATGACATGGACCACGGCCAATGGTTGATCGACCATCTATACTTCGGTTCCCATCATGATGAAATGGTATTGAACCCATTCATAAACATGGAGTCAGTACATACACCCCCAACTAGTTGTCAGAGGAATCATTCTGCAGAGGTACTGTAGATGAACAATTATAGAACAATATTAGAAATTTACTAGGTCCCTCATACACAGTGGCCTCATATGTCCTAGACTACCACACTGGTAGAACCTCATCTGGCCACCTTAGTAAGTTCTCTAACTACTAATATCACCATGTGGAAGTTATAGACGATGCTTCCAAATGCTGGTCAAAGTAGGACCAGATCTTGGTGTCGAATCTCCCTATAATTCACCTTCTACCCATCTTAGGTAATGATCTATGATAGACACCTAATTAACTATTATAGAATTAAGAGTCAGACAAAATACAATCACCTATGATTGGATGACATATGAGAGACCAACCTCAAATCACTCAGATTTAGATAACTCTTCACCCAACATAATATGTGAAATGTACTGAAGCATAGTAAAATAATCCGAGTATTCTATAATCGATATCACGTCATTCCCAAGGTGCATGAACTTCATGACTCTTGAATCCCTCAAAAACACAATATAGAATTAATCATAGTAATCCATGTGAAAATAACTATAGGACTTCTCTTAATGAAGATCACATAGAGTAATAATATCTCACCATACATTGGAAGAATCACACAAAATATACTTACTGAACATTACATTTCTCACACAAGGAATCTATAGATTATCAAAGATAGATAGAGTAGACTCTATCCATGAACCCACAACTGCTTTTTTCCATCCCTTGAAAATGTGGTTATATATTATTGTTGGAACTCTCATGTAAACTCATATATAGTCGGGGTAGGTCATGGTGGTCTCTAAATAGTCTACCTGAAATAAAAATCCCATCATAGAACTGTGCCTCAACACATGTGTCCAAGAAAATTATTGGTTCCATTATTTTAACTACTTGAGGATACATTGGTAGTACGTGGACCACCACCTCCAGAGTATGATCATCACCACAATAATAGTGTATTATGCGAGGTTGTGGTGGTGGAAAGATAGTATAATTCCAAAAACATGCCTTAGTTTAATATCTATAAGATGATTTACAGTACAAAACCATAGATATAGAAATAGAACAGGCACAAGGCTTTTTATTTAAGAACATACCCCTATGCCTGTACAATGAGTATATTCTTCGGGATGAATAGATCATATATATACAATTATACTAACTTCTTACCACTACTAAGGTCTGTTCTTGGTTAGGTTCTCTACGATAATAATTTTTTTTTCTATTTCATTTCTACTTAACTCACAGATTAAATTTCATTTCTATTTAAATACACACTCATTTCACATGTATACCATAGTTCATTTTAAAGAAATTAAACCAAATGTTTATACAATTAATAATCAATGAGGGCACATAATTCTCAAGAACCAAAATTTGGTGTCCACATAATTTACAACATAACATGCTACAAACTACTTATCACAACATAATATATTTCTATCAGGGCACATATCACATCAACATAAAATATGTAGTGAATCCTAAATTACATGGAATAATACATTTTATGTGATTTATATAAAGTTTCTAACATGGTTCATTAGATGGAATACCCTCATATAATTAGGTTGAAGTGAAATAAAATCCATAAACATATAAATAATAACCTCACAAGTCAAATGCATCACCCAATAGTGGCAGCAGATAAAGAATAATAGTCAAAATCCAGAAAATAGCAGTTTAATTCGTGGAAATTTTTATTTTTTACTTCACATGGGTTATCTGTTCCTAGGAATAGATCATTAAAAAATTCATATTACATCCTATCCCTTTATATTATATCCAAATATTTAATCAAACCAAAAATAATTCTTTGATATAATGTTGTAACATCCTAAACCCAGATTCCACTCAGTAGTTCCCTGATCCAGTTGACCATATGGGCTTAAGTGTATCTCCTCAAGTTCCAAAGGATTCCTACTAGAAGTAAGAGCCTAGGTGGGTCGGGGGAGACTATTCCCTCATTTCTAGAATGTATCATAGTATAACATCAATAATATTCAAGAATAAATAGTAGTAAATCAAAAATATAGTGGACTAGTTATCAATACAAAGAGAAACTCATATACAATGATGATGATGATGAAACTTGCCATATTTCCCTAAAAATTGACCAAAAAATATTTACAAGGTATTTGTATAATACATGTATCAAAAGTAAAAAAATGACATGAAGTATCCAAACTGGCATCACGAGTCTTATCTCAGTCCCATGATCCCCTGCTCATAAGAAGCAATAAAGAGCATGTAATTGTGAGCTTTCCCTTATCCATAAATGTTATCATAAAGTGTATTTGGGTACTACAAGGTGGTCAACATCAGGTGTGAGAAATAATCCCTTTAGGGAACCACTAATGGTCATGTTTCAATAAGTTATTAAATATATACAATATTACCAGTGTGTTGGAAGATGTATAAAAAGTAAATGAAATTAATAAAAATTAAACATCAAAATAATTTTAGGTTCTCATTTTAAAACCAATTTGTTTTATAAATTTCATTCAAAAGATAAGAATACGAATTAATTGTCAGTTGTGTGCAATTTATATGAATTTTCAATTAATGATTCAATTTCATTTCATCATTAAGCATTGATACAAAATACATAGACTGATGATCACTATAATTGCATGATCAGATGATGCCTAAACATTCCATTCCAAAATATTAAACAAGACAACATAAAATATTGTGATTTGGCTTGGAAGATGAGTCATATGACTCATATCATTCATTAAACAATCATGAGCCTGATATCATCAATGGAATTCTTAATTTAGAATCATAGAATAACGCTAGGAAAAACATAAAGCAACACACTACGATCCCATCCAATGTGATCATCAAGAACCTTGGTATCACTCTATGTGTGGTGTAAAGTCCCTATTACTCATGTCCATCCTTGGAGGTCCACTAACGGTGACCATGTATCACCCATAAAAATATGATCTAAGTCCCCTTGATTCCTTCTATGAAATTATCAAATGAATCCATGTATCACTCGACTTATAATTGTAAGGACTAAGAGTCCTTCCACATCTATCCACTAGGGAGTTCATGTATATCTAAAGAATAAGAATTGTACATGACAATTTAGTATCTCCATGGAATTATTCAATGATTCTATGTATCACCCAAGGAATATAATCAATTCAATCAAATCAAAGTGATTAAACTTATTAAATTATACCAAGGTTCATTACCATAACCAATTCAACTATACCAAGGGTCATGAATCTAACCAATTCTTTTCATACTCCCCTAAAATATAGACTCATGCATTGTGAAATAGTAAAATGAATGACTTTAATTAAAACACATGGGTATTTCATTTTAAACAATTAATTTATTATATAACAATCCATACCAGAAAATTCCTAAGGACAATGATTACTTTCCATAATATATTAATCGATTTCTATTACAATTCAAATTCATTTTTAATGAGGGGGAAGAATATGGAGTCCGCAGCGCTGCACCTCTCAAACCCGATGGATGCAAAAAATCCAAACCATCGAGTTGGATCATTTGCAGAAGAGGTTGTTGGAAGATCTATAGATGATATTCCTCAGAAGGATGAGGCTCCTGAACTCAAAATCTCACCCATGTTCTATCGGCACAGAGGGAAAGACACGATTTCATTCTCAGAAGATGAGGTAAAATCTCTTACAGAAGGTTTTCTCTTTACTCTAGTTGGAAAATTCATGAATCACAAGCCTTCTCAGAAATACCTTCATTCTGCGCTTGAATCTATGGGATTTTCTGGTTTCAACTTAAGTCTCATAAAATCTTCTCACATAATCATTAGATTCCGGACTGAAGCTGATTATTATTGGTTATGGTTTTATAGATCTTGGTTCATTTGTGGTTGTTTTAGGAAAGTTATAAAATGGGAACTAGAGTTTGATCCGCACAATGAATCCCCAGTCGTGCCAATCTGGGTGGGATTTCCCGAACTCCCATTTCACCTATTTAATCAAAATGCTTTGTTTCCTATTGCTAATCTCATTGGTAACCTATTGAGACTAGATTCCACCACAAAGTCACTTTCTAGGACTTCTATTGCTAGAATTTGCATCAAAGTGGATGTTTCAAAGCACTTACCTTCACATATTTGGATTCAAAGTGGTATGCTTGGATTCTCTCAGGAGATTTTATATGAGATATTTCCTGACTATTGCCACACTTGTCTTATACTTGGTCATCCCTCTATTTACTATAGAAAAAAAAACAGGATTGTCATAAGGTTAAGAAACCCACTTGGGTTGAAAAAGGGCATAAGGATGGTACCTACAAAGTTGAAAAAAAAGTTTTCACATGTAGATTGGATCATACACAGAATTCTGGAAATCAACTTTCAGAATTTACTGATGTAGTTATTGATAATGCGATTACCACCTCTAAGATTGAAACTTATGGAACCCATCACTCTAGTGATTCTAAGAAGACCGAACCTCAAATTTCCCTCCCCCTTCAGGAACAAAATGATACTACTATACCAAATGAAAAGTCGGAAGAAGAGTATCATGATGCCTTAGATTCCAATGTTGAAGAAGTTGACAAATCAGTTCAGATGGAAAAATCCTACCTAAATAATATGGCCAAAAAAGGAAAAAAACATATGGTTGATGAGGATGGGTACATCACTCCATACCCAAGAAAAACTAGAACACGTAAAGACTACTCAAACATAGAACATACCATTGTTACCAGATTAGTGGACATCTCTAAAGATGGGCATGTAAAAATCTCCCAAGAGAAGTCTAAAGTCAAGACTCCCAAATCAGAACATGCTAATGACCCTTAGGAAATGGCTCAAGTATCAGTTTCCAGTAATGTTTTGTACTATTTCTTGCCACTTTTTAATTAACATGATATTCTGGAATGGATCAAGCATAGGGATAGACAACATGAGATTTCTCATCAAGAGCTTCAGGAAGGTAAGATTTCAACTGAGAAATATCTCTCTATTAAAAGATCCATGTCCACTAATAAATAAAAGATGAACAGAAAATCAACTTGAAGCTGGTCTGGATGTTTCTCTTGTATTGAATATCCCTGATTTAGAGAATTTAGTCCCTTTTTCTAGATTCATTGATTGTTGTTTTTCAAAGGTAGTTCAAAAAAATCCTGTATTCTTTTGGTATTTATGGCCTTTAGTACTGTATCACATATCTGAATGTTTATCAATTGATTTGGACCCTGAGCCTTTTGGTTTTCTGCTTTCTCCTACATAGGTCAACTCTTTTTCTCGATCTGGATGAAATGGTTTGGATTAATTGAATCTACCCAGTTATCTTTTTCCCTATCTTTGAACTGGTTCTGATCTAGTCAGTGAAATTCTGAATCGGTATGAGACGAGATGGCTATTGGTTTCAACTCAATATAGATTTCTCTCACTTTGAATCAGTTTGCAGTCTTTTCTTCTTTACTTCATTGCTCAACATTTGATCTCCCAGAACATACTCTGATGCAGAATTGTATTTTTGGAATTCTGCTCTGTTTTAGTTGGTTTCTTCTATTTTTTCCATGAATCCTAGAATGATTGTTGGATATCAATTCTGCTCTGTCTATTTCAAGCAGTGCAGGTGGTCTGCAAATATGAGAAGTTCAGTCTAGTGAGCAGCCTACCTGATATTTTGGATGGAGCTCTCTCATAATGATCCATCCTTGAAGCTTTGGGCAGACTGGTGATTTTCTTTGGCTGACTTTATATTTTGGTTTTCTTTTCTTGAGTTTTTTATTGTAATCCATTTAATCCCTGTTGGTGTAAGATAATTACACCTCGAGGTTTGTTTTTTACTCTTTTGATTTTAATAAATTTCATTGGTGACATGAATTGCGAAACCAGTTCATGTCCCCATCATCTCAAAAAATTCATTTTTAAAATATACATTCTATTCTATTAGCAAATTTAAATCATTTTCAAGCATCCATGGACAAGGGGTAATGGGAATAAACTAAGGAACCCAACTCATAAGCCATTAAATGAACCATTTAATTATAATACCCTCCCAAAGTGGTGGTTCCATTTTTATGGTATTCATCCTCTAACCATTCATCATCAACCACCTTAAATATATAGGCCATGCTTAATGAATTAATTAAAGGATTTAAAATCATTTCAATGGAAATGATTGGAAAATTGGGTGTATAAGACAATGAAATATATATATATATATATATATATACATATAACCACTAAACATTAATTAAAAGGTATGAGACGACCTACCATAGGTCCGTATTTGATTGAACGTCCAGTATCAGCTCCTAATTTGTTTCAGATTTGGAGAAAGTCAATGAATGGAAGAAGAACCTAATAATAGTGAAACATTTCATGAAACTAAATTACATATCAGATAACCAAAAGAACCATGACAAATAAAAAAAATATCAAGTTGTTACCGACACAGATCCAATCAGATAAACAGTTCTTTAATCAGACACCAGATTGAGGAGGAGGATCATATACAAAAATAGTCACCTAGGGAGTACAAAAAATGGGGAGAGTTGTTTTTTCATAGGTGGAAATAAATATATTTTTGTTTGAATAGAATTTTGAAGGGTATAAATATCATTTTTCCAAAAATATCTGGGCCACATGGTTTGGTTGCATAGTTTTTCCAAACTATGTACAAACCATGCACACATAGGTATAGAGAAGGGAACCCCGCACAACCTGTTTCCTTGTTTTACTAACCATGAAAAATAATTCAAAATTATACTATAAAAACTATAGATATGTCCACATGATAGTGTATCCCATCTCCTACTATTTACTCAAACCATACACTGGGACATTTCACCCCAAAAATTTGTTCTGACTCCGAACCAGCCCCAGACACCCCTGAAAACACAATGAACTCAAAAGGAATTTACATTTGTCCATATTTAATCATTTAACTAAGAATTAGAATAGTTTAAAGTTTTCATACCTCAAATAAGAAATTCTTTATTATGTATTCCTTTAGTCACATACAGGCCTTGTATCCTCCTACATGGCCAACTTGGTTTGTGAGTGTGTAACATGGAGACCACATGCCATTTAGCCCTTGTACATGTCATGTATTACAATATTTTTCATGGAAAAGTTACACTATGATTCCCTAGGTGTGTGTCAACAATAGACAGTGGAAAAAATACCCATGTGAAATCATAAATGTACAAATAGTATAATTTATCCAAATTATATAAAATTAATATTTAATTTATTATACTATTCAAACATTATCAACATGATATCTTTATGGTGAATATGTTGATAGTACACTCCATGTGATGAGTTATATATATATATAAAGGTGTAATAAATTTTTATGTAAATTTTGGAATTTTATTTCATGTATTATTCATATTATAGTTATTAATCTACCCTCGTTGAATCATTACACTCTATATAAATGTAATTTTTTGTGGCATAATTATGTTTAAAGTACATGTCCTGAAATTATTTTATAATTTGTGTATACAATAATTCCTCTATGTAAATAGTATAGGAGTATAATATATGATGGGTAGTTTGTATGATTACTCACCATGTTTCCTCTAAGGTAAATTTTTGTGGAAAAATAGAATAAATTTTTTAATTTTTAATTTTTTAAAAATAAGTTGAATGAGAATATCAAGAAAATTTTTAAGAGAAATTAGATAATATAACTGATTAACTAAAGAATACAATTAATTTTGATGATTGTGATTTTCTTAAATAAAACAAATAAAATTGAATGCTAATTTTATTAAATGCATAATTGGCTGTCTGTTATGGATGATCATGATTCTTGACCACAACATTGAATGTTATTAATTTCATTTTATTTTTTATTATATTAGTTTTTTGCTAGGGTTTCATCTCTCCTCTCGTTATGTAAGGTAATTCATGATAATAGTTTCTTTAATGTAAAACCACTAATCGGTCCTTTGGTTCCCCTCACCTACGTGTAAGTAAAAGAATATATATAGGATGGAGTTTCAAAGTTAGGGGAGACTGTTCACATTTGGAGTCTCGATGAATTTAATCCAAGAGAGATACGTTTGTTGAAATTCTTAATGCTACAACAGAATCCATAAATAACTCAAGGTATTTCCCCCCTAGGTTGATAGTTAGTTATACATACTCTATATTAACTTACCAATAGTAAATGATCCATATCATAACAATTTATTATTATTTTTTCTATCATGTTTCATGGTAATTCCATTTTGAATATCTTAAGATGAAAACTTAAATTAAATAATTTGAAATCATGCTAGATAGAACTAAAATATATTTTATTATGTTTAAATATTATCTAAGGCGTAGTTATTTATTTAATTAAATAAAAACAATATTAACAACCATTCATTAATGATCATAATTGTAAATTTATGCATAAAAGATATTATCCATCACTTAAATATATATTAGATAGTATAGCCTTCTACTATATTAGTTAAAATATAACCATATAAAAAAGGTCTGGACCAACCAATGTTAGGGAACATTCAATTTTTCGGTAATTATAACATGAATATTTGGGTTTACATGATTTATTTCAATTATGGGGTTGACATCCAATGTAAAAATGGGTGTAACTAAGTGGAAATTAATGAGGATATAAAATTTAAGGATTTCAGGATAGAAGAGTCCACACAACATAATAAGTAATTATGATTTAATGTAGTTGGAATATGGAATTATTACATGAACCCCTTAAAATTGCATGAGCATCCAATGTCAAGGTGATAAAAAGTGAAATATGGAACATTTCCACTATAAAGTCCATGAAACAAGATATTCCAATGAAAATTTTGAGGTATACTGGATTTTGATAAAATAGAGGGAGATTAATAAATATAAAATTTATTTACTTGGCTAAATTCTATTAGATAAATTACTAAAACTATAGTCATATTATATTTAGAAACAATAATAAAAATTACATCCAAAAAATCATTATGATCAATACATGAGAAGGATAATATTCTATCTAACAAAAATTTACAATAATGCTAAAGGAGAATATGGGTTATCCTACTCCATATAAGAAAATTGAATGTGCTAGAATAACCTATTCTTGATTCACATGGCATTAATTGTAGTGAGGAAGAGTTATCTCTAGATGAGAAACATTTCAATGATTCTACAAACATTCATTGTTTCATGATTTCATCCATGATCAATGATATTCAGAAGCAACATGAGAACATTGATTCATATTACATGATGTCTCACCTTCAGGATCTCTATTTAGACAGGCTGAGATAAGATAAAAATGGTAAATGCAATGATCCGTTCAAAACCATGCTTAGACAGTCAGTGTTAACTTAGAGTCATATTGCCATGATTATTTTTTAAATTGAACTCTATGACATGGTTGGGATTAAATTCGTAGATGAATTGTGCATAGATATCATACATTCCTCACTAACAAAGTACTATAATGTTTTATTGTTATCTATAACATTATAATTAAGGAGAAGAGTCTTTCTAATAATATTACTTTGATACTCAAAAGGGATAATAATAGGTATCTTGAGAAACCTACAACCCTTATACTGAATACAATAATTAATAACATGGTTATGGTTCTCAAGTCTCAGAAAAATCCAAAATCTCCCATGAACCATCCTTATATGAAGAGGAAGATCTACAGGTGGGGTATGGAAATGAAGGTAATGTGTTATGCATGGGGAACGTAAGGCCACATGAAGAGTAACTACACCTAGTAAGATTTGGAAATTAAACATTCATTTATTATTAAAAATATTCTTTTGATATTGTTAGGTCCACAATGTCAAATACCCTTGGGGGTGAATCATGGTATGATAGATTAATACTTCTGCCACATTGGATCTTGTTTAATTGTAAAAAAAACTCAATTATCTCTTCCTCCCATAGAAATATATGAATAGATGTGAAATAATTTATGAGACATAGTGATTTTTACTTGGTTCACCCTCACTGGGATACATCCAAGGAGCATACAACAACAATGTGCCGATGTACCAAATTCACTAAGGTTCACTACCAATATTGATCACAATGTTCAGGAAAGATATTTTATGACCATCATCATTGAATTTATAAAGTTTAGCGTCAACTAACTACACTCCCAAGGGTCACTCCCTATGATAATTTCTCTGGATCACTACCGGTGGAAAGGGTCACTGTCTACCTCTTCCTGCATTAACTGCAATTGGAATGGACTCCACAAATATTTTATTGACTTGTAGGTCAACCACAGTTAATGTATTCCAAGGTCCCTTAATTTTCATGCATTCTTACATCCTAAACATTATGTAGATTCTCTGTTGAAGTCCCTCTTTCACCAGCATATGAAGTCCATCCTCTTAGGTACATCTAGGTACAAGAAAATCCTTTCTCAAACTAATTTGAAGCTTTTTCAAGATTCCTCATGTAAATCGTGCACCACCATATTCTCCCACAGACTGTGTACCAGGTTTGGTATATGAAACACGTCCTTCACGTACTACTACCACTTCTACGAACTCCCCTTTGTCCATAGACCACCTCCACCTTCGCAATTGAATACCAACTCTACGAAACCCCTCATGTCCATGAACTGTTCTTTGTTCATGCACTACCTCTGTGAATCACTCTATGTTCATAAACTATTATCTATTCATGGACTTCCTTCAAAAACCACCTATATAATACAACATCATTCTCCATGTACAACATCCTTTGTGGGATAATGTTTCCTTAAAAATCCATCAGTGGAATTTCTTTCTCGCAAACCAGTTCAACTTTCGGTGAATTCTACATCATGAACTTCCTTTGGACTTTAAATAACCCCAATGAAAATATAAGTTCTCTAATGATATTATATCTCTCTTATAATCAGTGGGTTCAGAAATTCTTATATATTCAATGATATCAACAATAACTACTAATCCAAGATTTACCAAATCTCAGATTCGTTACAGCCTCCACTACATACCGATCCTCCCACCACAACAAACCGCAAGACTTCTTACGAACCATTTTTCATACGCATTTTAGGTACTTCTTTTTTTCCCACGTGGTCGATCTCCTCCACCAGTGAAAACCCATCTGCATACCACATCACATTCCACCACAAACCATTTTTAGTTTGTCAAACTACTCCTGCGTACTTATCAATAGTCATATGGATTTGTCAATAAACACAATCACACGAAAAAAAAACCAATAGTACACATTGAGATATTTTTTTCTCAATAGATATCTTTATAGTAGTTATTATTTGTATCTTTTGGTTCTCACATATGTATCAAAATGTATGGAAGAATAGATTCTAAAATATTTCTTGAGGATATGTGGACTTACATGATGCAAATGGAGTGATGTTGGATTCTCTAGACATAAGTGACTACAACCATTCATTTCAAACATGAATGATGTTGGTTTTAAATTATTGTTATTATGTACCAATTATTAGAAAAAAAATAATTTATGTATCATATTGAAATACATATGACTTTATTTGTAGGTATGGAATAAATGTTTTTCTTTTATTAATAAAACATATGTTATGTTATGTCCCATTTAAATAAGCGTCATAATATTTTATATTATGAAAAAAGTATTAGAAATATAAAATTATTCATATTCAAATCAATAATATAAATCCTAACTATGTAATCAACATATTGGTCATGTAAATGGGAATAATTTCTCTAATATTATTATAGATATTAATTTTGATTCTTTTTAACTAAAAAAAATTGAAACTTGTCATGCTTATTTACAAGGTAAAATATAAAAATATTCATTTGGTTGATATTGTGAGAGTCCCATAGAGAACATTGGATTTGTTTAAACTTATGTGTGAGGACCATTTTTTGGAGAAGATATAAGTGGGTATTCATACTTCATAAATTCTACTACTGACATCAGTACATATGACTATATCTACTTGATGAGGTGTATGTCAGAGTCCTTTTGTAAATTCAAATAATTAAAGAATTATATAGAGAATCAACATCAAATTGAGATAAACAATAATCAATAGGTACAATGGGGGAGAATATCATATCCAATAGTTTATTATTTTCTAAGGATTATTGGGAATCTTTCTCAAATTACTCAACCTTACACACCACAATCAAATGGAGTTAGTGAAAGGAGTAACATTTCATTTTTTGAAATTGTATAGTTGATGATGAGTCACAATGATTTCTGTAATCCTTTTGTTAATACGCATTAAAAACATAGGAGTACACTCTAAAAGAATAACCAAATAAAATGAAAATTGAATTACCTATGAGTTATAGTTATGAAAGAAACATGTTCTATCACATACATGTGTATGTGGTTGTAATAAATTTTTAAAGGCCCTCTAAGGAAACAATCTAGTACAATGTGGTAAAAAGTGTAACTTTATAGGGCATCTTATTGAAATAATGGGACCCTAGTTAGAAAAAACGTCATTAAATAATGTTATTATCTCCATTAAATCCATGTTTTTAGTGGGAAAAGACAAAAAAAAGATAGTGTAAGAATTATTGACATTTATGAATTTTATAATCAATATACACAATATTTTGTTGAGGAACAATTTTCATAGGTCCTCATGGAAGAATTAGTCCATGAAACACAATTTCTATATAAGAGAACTAGAGAGGTTAGTAAACCAAAGGGATTTGGTTATCCTATCACTAATGATGGTTACTCATTATAGGTTGATAATGATGAACCAATCTCACACAAAAAGGATGTTGAGATATCAGAAAATGAATTATTGAAAGAAGTCATAAATTTTGAAATAGATTCCATATATCATAACTGTGTTTGGATTTTGGTCAATGGGCCAATTGATGTAAATACCATTGGTTAGAAATGTTGTATTAAAGGGAAATTTATAAATAAAGGGTAATTAAAATACCTATATAGAAAGGTATGGATAATGGTTGTAAACAACATTGAAGACTTGAATTATATAAAATATATTCCCTAGTTTCTATATTAATAAACACTCTACTTCTACTTGCTATAGAAAATTACCATGAATATGAAATTTGGAATATGGATTTTAAAACTACTTTATAGAATGCGGACCATTAGAAAGATGTATAAATTATACAACAAAGAAGGATTTTGACTCTAGCCGTTTCCAATTTTTTTTTAATGTTTTAGATATCCATTTATGGATAGATGTAAACATCCAGTTCATTGAACATTCAATTTGATGGGTCTATAACATAATTTAGTATCATTATAAATGAATGTGATACATGTGTTTAAAATATAATTAACAAGAAGGTTTTTATTATAGAAGTAGTATATGTTGAGGTAAATTTACTTTTTGGAAGTGACATAGAAATCATAATGTCTATTATAGACATCATAAATAATTGTTTCTCCATGAATGAAATGGGTGAAGATGCCTATATTCTGGGGAACAATTACAGTCATGATAGATACAATAGGATTCATGGAATATGTTGTAGTAAATGCATTTAATAGAAAATAAAAAATATTTATTATGGAATAATGGAAGAGGGGATTGGTTTCAGTGTCACATGGTAAACATATTTCTATAAAATTATTTCATCAGACACAACAGTAGAAAGAGAGAATGAGTAAGTTCTCATATTCTTGAATGAATGGATCAATCATTTATTCCTTGTTATTTAATGTACTATATGTTTCCCACGAATTGAGCATGATCTATATGTATCAACAAGATAAATAGCACAAAAATTGATCACCTGTTATGAATTTTATCAAGTAACAGTGAAGAACTACAGTTATGTTCCTAGTGTATAGAAGTGACATAGAGTTAGTCATTGGGGGTTAGGATATTTGTAGTTTTAAAATAGATCATATTGATTTGAAGTCATTGATATAATATGTTTTCATTATAAACAGAGGAGTAGTGAACTAAAAGAGTTCAAAGCGTCCAGTTTTACTAATTCTATAGTAGAGTATGAGTATATAGTGGATTCTAATGTAGCCTACTAAACTATAAATATATGAATATTTTTCTAGGGGTTTCATGTGGTACCTATTAACAATGAACATATCACAGTTTAGTCTGACAATACAATAGTGGTGCATGTTTTAAATATTCCATGGTCACACAAACAGACATATAAATACTTTGTAAGTATCACCTCTTGTAGTATTTTTTATCATATTTTTAAAGATGGAGTAAGAATAGTTACCATATAAAAAAACATGGAAGACCACTTGATAACGGATTACTTATAAAATAGGATGGGTATCATGTGAGAGCTACCAGACTAGTAGTTTTTATTAGTATGTTCTTGTTCATGTGGGAGACGATAAGAGTTGGTTCCCTAGAACCAAATTTTAGGTACTTTATGACAACAAGTATTCATTGTTTTGACTATTAATAAACTTTTCATAACATCATGATTCTTCTCCTCTGTAACTATGTATGTCGTAACGTCATATGTGCAGATATTACACTAAAAGGTCACAGAAGTTCCATGATATGATGAGAACTCATAAGTTTCAAGATATTACACATAAATAAATGTTCTATATCTGGATGAAATCAATTTAGGGAAACAAATGATATAGAATATCTGGGTTTGATACTCATAGGATATTTAGGCACCTTCACATGCTGTACACCCTTGGTAATATTAAGTGTAGGATAATATGAGAAAAATCTCCCACCATTATGAAATTCAAATTTATATGATTCATGGATGTTATTATCTATATATTTTTGTCTGAATATTTATAATTTATTATTATTATTAATGAGTGTTATAAGTTACGTACAATTATCTATTAAAGAAAACTATGATGACATGTGATTTTGGTGAGGTAATACATGTATGGTGTGTCAATAGAAATATGTTATTTACTAATATTGAGAAATAATTTTTCCTTTATCTTACATGATTGATGTTGATATCTCAGAACATTTTATGGAAATGACATATCCAAAATAAATCATATTCTATTGTGTTTTATAGTCAAGTTTCATTTTTTGGATACTCAAGACGGGGGGGGGGGGGTGAATTGATTTCCAATTAAAAAATTCTGTTTAACATATTTATATTAAAAATACCTCAATTTAAATAACGAGCTAAACTATAGTGAATTTGTAGTACATTAAAGGTTTAGTTAGGTTCTCAAGAGATTGATTAGTACTCAGTTAATATAATCTGAAGATTAGATTATCTTTTGAAACTAACCTTCTGATTTACAATAAACACAAACACATGCTAGTTTGACTATAAGTGTAACTTTGAAATAGATTTATATTTCATGTACTTGGCAACAGAATATTAAAAATAGTTTTAGCTAAAATAAGCATGCCCAACAGTTCTAACCAAGAGGTTCAGTCTCATACAGAGCCTTAGTCCTCTCAAACAGTTTATATAATACATTGATCCAAACCCTAGATCGGGATTCACAACAGTACTCAAACTGTCCAGGTCCTCAGACCTCTACCACAGTCCTACGTGGGAAAAAAATAATAACAACAACTCATAGGTTGTCCAGGTCCTCATAACCCTACCACTATCCATAGTGGGATACAAGAGTGTAAGGGAAAGATTGAGTGTGGATTTAGAAATCATCCAGTTCTTCTTATGAGTCAGTGAATGTTCAAATAGAGATAAGCACACACTTCTCATAATGTAAAGAAAATGATAGTCAAAGTCGAACATGAATATAGAGATGAGTTTAGAATGCTCTTTTGTGATGTCAATATAGTTCTGGACTCCTTTGGATTGAAGCAGATGAAGCTTTGAGTCCTTTTCTGGATTTCGTGTGGAAAATTGTGTTTCACGATTCTGCTTGAATTCTCCATGGGGATCAGTCGAGTGATGATGTTCTTTTGGCTTCAAATCTGCTTTATATGTGCTCATTCGTATTGAGTTTCATGTAGTTTCCCCCCTTTGTTTGAAACTTCCTCTGAGTATGTTCTTAGTTATTATCCTCGCCTCTTTTCATTTTGTTTATGTATCACACTATTTTATTCTTGGTCACACTTTTCTTTTAACATGGAATTCACATGATAGACCTGACAGGTTGCATGTGTTTTGCTCCTCGTACATCATACTTTCTGATGATATATATACAATGAAACATTAATTATGTCAGTGCATTAAAGTAATCAAATATGACCTTTAGAAATTAAATTGAAAATTAAAACGTTGTTTAACATTTGGTGTCACAGTAACTTATGGAAATGGTGTCTCCTTCACACCGTGTCTAGGTTGATCACGATGTCTGAGTGCCATGGTGTCTCACAGTCACGGTGTCTCAGGGTCACAGTTTCTTGTTGCCAGTGTCTGGATTCACGGTGTCTCAGGGTCATGCTGTCTTGTTCATTGTGTCTTGCTTCAAGATGTCTGGCTTCATGGTGTCAGGCTTCACGGTGTCAGAAGTACATATCCAGTGGCAAAATCACGGTGTCTTTGACGTTCCAAATTAACTATGTGTAGAATAAAATAAAAATAAAAATATTAATGATTAGACTTAAGCATTTGTTAAATAAGTTATTCTGAGAATCGATTAAAGATATTATAATGTAAGTAAACTAAATATAGATCAATTTATATCTTACATGGATCTACATAAAGTATGATAAAACATTAGATATTAATACACGTGATCTATATTAAATAAGATGTACAATAATTAATATATGATTAGATAAGATTTGTATACATTAAAACATGATTAAAACATGAGAAGTCCAACAATCTCCCCCTTTTTGATGATCACAAATAATATAATTTTAATGTGCATATTAGATTCAACCATAAGGATAAATTTCATACACAATATATAAAAACATCTCCCCCTTTTCGGATTATCAAAAATATGAACTAATAAAGGGAAAAAATGTTCACAATATATTAATAGAAAATAAGGGATAGTACACAACAAGATTAATACAAAAACAATAGCAGACCTATCAAAAAGAGTAAACACTGTTCTTCTTCAAGGGAAGACTTTCTAATTGACTTTTTCAGTAGCAGAAGTGGAAGCCATATGTGAAGTGGTAAAGATAGAAGAATGTAGAGATGTGGTTGATAAAGAGGGTAAAGGAAGGCCTTCAATCACTGAGGTAGAAAAGGTAGGATCAGTAGAAGATCTAGGCAGTTGCTGATCAAGAATCATAGGCCTGATCTGACTGAGTTCTTGGATGACAGACATGATGGTTGAGGCTGGGGTAGAGGTGATGGTAGGCAGCCCTGGTTTGAGAGGTGCAGTTGTTGGAGCAGCAATGGTTGTACTATGAAGACGAAGATAGGGCCAGAGGAGTTTTATGAAATATATAATGATCTCTCCACCATAATGAATGGCCTTCTCAAAATCTTCCTTGGTCTCCATAAACATGGGCAACAACTGAGTAAACTCTGTGAGTTTTTGGACTTGGTTCTTGAAGACTTGATTCATAGGAGGAATCCGTAGATTTTCCACGAAGTACTTGAAATGGTTTATGATATCATTCTTGGAGAAACATATATTGAAGTAGAAATCCACTTTCTTGGAAATATCTTGCTAATAATCATTTGCAATTTTGGAGTGGATTTGTACTATGTCAAGAACTCTATCACTATTTTTGACTAGTTCAGATAAATAATCTGCATTAAAGACACTGAAGACATTCTAATGCTCTTCTTTAACTATAGATATGAGCAGATAACTGTCCAAGGAAGGTTTAGGGGATTTACTAGATGCTTTGATAGCTGTGGTCAGGGATTTTTGTTGATTCGACACCTTTTGATGACATCCTGTGTATTCATCAATGAGTTTATTGAGGTTTTCAACAAGCTCTTTCATTTCCTTCACAATTTTCTTATTCCTTTCAGAAATCTTTTCATCTATGGAAGCAAGATATGGTTGAATCTGAGACACACCAACTTGTGGTATTTGAGGATAAGTAGATTCTACATGAGGATCAGTAGATTCAGATCTTGAATATAGCTCTATATGCATGCTTTCAACCATACTTTTTAGGGACTGTACTTCATTACTGAGCAGTCTATTTTCATCTCTTACCTCTTGAACCTCATGGAGCATCTTAGGTTGTATTTTCCAAATAACTGCTTCCAATAATAGTAAAGCATATCTCTCAGTTAAATTTTTCAGAAGAAGAGGTTTGGAATTCATGAGTTTCTCAACTCCAGATAAGAGAGTATCTCGAAATTCCTTTAGATCATTCTTACTCACAACGGATGGTTGTTCAGATAAGTATTCAGGAGTAGGAATGGGTACAGGTTCAGGTTCAGGTTCCTTCTCAGGTGAATGTTTGTGATTGATTTCAACTAAAATAGGGAGGGAATGTCAAGACCAATTGCAGTAACCTACTGAGACTCACACACATCATCGAAACTAGGAGATCTAAACTGAGAGTCTATAAGACTTGACTCTGTTGGATGCAAGGCTTCAGTAGAATCAAGATTTGGGGTTTGCTTCCCCCAATAGGTTCCTCCTTCTGAGTACTGAGAGAATCAAGAGATTGGTCTAAATCCACAGACTTAGCTCTAATATCCATACTCATTTCCTATCTAGTTATCTTGAAAGGTATCTCTATCCGTTCTTCCGCATAGGGTATGAAGTCGGGAACATATTGTTCCACTTGGTGTTTCTCATGATTAGCCTATTGTAGAATAGGTGACTCTTCCACTATAGGATCTCTTATTGTAGGATATTCCATTTGAGGCTTTTCTGGGTCTTTTTCAACTGATTCATTACAGCCGCAGATTGAGTATCCAAAATAACAGCTTCTCCAAGAGCAAAAACTTCATTTTCAATAACTTCATGAGAAACAATAGTTCTATCCTTATCAAAAAAACAGCCACCTTACGTGGAACTGTAGCATTTTCTTCCCCTTCTTTAAATTACTCAACATGCTCATCAGGTTCCAAACTAGGATCCGAAATGTCCTTCAGCCATGAGGGATAATCCATAGGATTTAATTTTTCATAAATCTTATCATTGTATTCTATCTATTCCTTTTTCCAAGGATTCTAGTTTATCTTTATTCTCTTGATCGTAGCTTTTGAGAGACAATACTCATAGTCTATAATCACTTCCTCATTATGTCAAACCACACCTTTTATAAGAATCATGGGTGATATAAGCCGAGATTAGAAAAGAGAGGTGGACTTAGATGTGACTTTGATCAACTCACACATGTGGTGTATGATATACTTTTGCATGTTGATCTTATGTCCATTTTTCATGAGTTGAATTGAAAACAAATCTTGATACTTTAACACAGAAAAATCCCATTTTCAGGGACATACCAAATTCTATACAAACTTAAACAGAAGCCTTGTTTCTCCATCTAATTCAGCAGCGATAGCTCTTCTTTGGGTGCCATTTCAAGTTAGGGGTTTCAGAGAATCTTCCAAATCAACGTAATCAGTTTATGGGGGAGGTCCTCTTTGATAATCATCACAAATACCCTCATTAGGTATCCTAAGGCATGCAACCCATAACCTCAAAGAGAAAGAACATCTCTGGCCATTGACCCAGCTTCTTACAAAAAAACTATCACCAGAATCAAATGAGAAGTATACGTTCTGGTAAAATTGGGCTACTAACTGAGGATAGATGGGTCTATCCTCTTTAAAGAACCATTCCAACCAACCTTGTTGTTCTAACACTTTCAGTACCAGCAACTTACTAGACAGAAGACACTCGGGGAAAATTTCTTTCTCAGGTAAAACACTACGGTTTACCAGATTCGGATTTAAAGGTCCTTTAGGTGTCAGCTTAGGTGTCATCTTCTTCTTCATCGAGCTATGCATCTCAGGTGATGATGATGAAAGATGCTTCATCCTTGGAATTCACTAATTTTTTGAGCAAGGGAAAGGCTGAAAGGATGACAAAGGGTTTTAAAAGAGTAGGTAAAAGATATCTCGAATGAAGAATCGAGTGATACTTGATTTGTTTTATCATTTAGGATTACCAAACATCTCTAAAATAAAAACGGGGGAAAGAAAAATAGGTGAAATAATAATTACCACGATACGAGTTTAAAGAAAAATAGAAAGAATTTTTTTTACGGTTAGACCGTGAGTAGTCATTACAGTGAGACAGTGAGTGAGTTTCACAGTGAGACCATGAGTGATCTTTTCAGTTCGTGTTACAGTGAGACGTTAAACATTAGACAGTAAGTACAAAATGCTAAATGTGAGACCGTAAATATAAAACTTTATGGGGATATAGTAATCCTGAGAAACAGTAACAGAGAAATTGTAATCATTAAATAGTAATGTATAACACAGTAAGATATCACACAGTATGACCTGAAATAGTAGCAAGAAAGGTCCCTATGTGAGATTTATCAGGCCTAATTCTTGTATGATGTAGTATATTCTCTCAAAATTTAATGGTTTAGTGAATATATCACAAGTTGATATTCAGTACCAATGAATTCCAAAGATATATCACCTTTTTGATAATGATATCTCAAAATTTGATGTCTTACATCAATATGCTTTGTCCTAGAATGTGAAACATGATTATTTCATATGTTAATAGCTCTTTTTTGTCATAATTTATAGGTACATGTCTGAATTTATATCCATAATCTAGTAATGTGTGTTTCATCCACAAAATTTGTGCACAACAACTGCCAGCAGCTATGTATTCAGCTTCTGCAGTAGACAATGCAACAGAATTTTGTTTCTTACTACACCATGATAATAGGGACTTGCCTAAGAGGTGACATGTTCTAGAGGTGCTTTTTCTATATAACTTAAAAACACCAAATTCAGCATCAAAATTACTAACTAACACATATTTTTTCCCTTTAGGATAAAACAATCCTATATTTTGTGTGTGCCTGAGGTATTTGAAAATTCACTCTATAACATTTAAATAAGATTCCTTAGGGTTTGATTAAAAACGATCACACATACACACAGTAAACATAATTTCAGGATGAATAGTAGTTAGGTAATGTAAACTTACAATAATCCCTCTATAAGTGGTTTGATCAACAGATTTTACATCTTTATCAAGATACAACTTATAAGGGGTGCTCATGGGAGTATCACTAATTTTAGAGCTATCCAATCCAAAACATTTTAGAAGATCCTTTGTATATTTACTTTGATTTAAAATAATACCATTTTCATTTTTAAAAAATTTAAATTGAAGAAAATATTTGAGTTCTCCCATTATACTCATTTCAAATTCGTTTTGCATCATTTTTGAAAAATCAACACATAATGAATTTTTCTATGATCTAAAAATAATATCATCTACATAAATTTGAACAACTGAAACATCATTAGAAATTAGTTTTATAAAAATAGTATGATCAACTATACATTTTTTAAATCATTTAGAAATAATAAAAGAACATAATTTGTCATACCAAGATCTTGGAGATTTATTTAGACCATATAAATCTTTTGATAGTTTAAAAATAAGATTTGAAAAATGGGAGTTTGTAAATCTAGGGGGTTGTTCAAAAATATAATCCTCAACTATATAACCATTTAAGAATGCACTTCTAACATCCATTTGATATAGTTTGAAATTATGATGTACAACATAGGCAAGCAGGATCCTGATAGCTTCATGTTTGGCCGGGTTGGTTGGCGCAAAAAAACCAACCGGGCCCTGAGATGAAAAGGCTAATAACTCACAGACCGGGTGTCCGATTGACACGCCGTCTTTTTCATTGATACCCCTATGACGAGGAAGTCCTTTGAGATACTTATTTGTGGGAGTTTTTTATACTTGGAGTATAGTCCAGTAGCTCTTGGAGCGGACCCTCCCAGAGACGAGCGAGCGGAGTACGGAGACCGTGTAGCTGGCTGAGACCTGATGACTGCTTGACCGACTCGACTTGGAGTGAGTCAACTAGCCCATTGGATGGAGCACTACTTTGTTTGGGTGCAAACCCATGGCAGATGGAGCACTACTGAGCTTGGGTGCAGACCTGTGGTACTCGTCCGGAGAGTACCTCTACAGTCTATTAAGGGGTGTGCACTACTGTGTTTGGGTGGCATACCCCGGTGGGAAGCACTACTGTGTTTGGGTGGCTGGCCCACGGTACTTGATAGGAGGAGTACCTCAGCAGTCTTAGGTTAGTGAGCAGTACCTCAGAGTCGTGACAGGACCACTGTACACTCCAGAAATGGGGCTCTTCAGTAGTTACGGTTTCGATAATGAAAATCCTGGTTTGAGCTGAGTCTGTGACCTAGGTGTTTACCTCATGATTGAGATAGGTCACTTGATAAATTAGGTATATGTATGGGCATATATCTAAGTAGTGGTTATCTGTTGATTCATACCCTTTGTGTTTCCTCTGGATTGAGATGGGTTATTTAATAACATAGGTATAAGTATGGGCTTATACCTAAGTAAGGGTTATCTGTTGAGATCCTTTTTTGTGGTTATCCTTGTTGGATTTAGTGAGACTTTGAATGTCTCGGGGTCCCTACTGAGTATCGTATACTCACCCCTGCATGGGTTATGCCCGCACCTTGTTGTGTTGGTTGCAGATGATGGGCAGCACTGACAGAGGCGGAGTGTTCGAGGATTGGACGGTACCCGGAGGTGGACCACATGATGAGTCACTATCTAGAGGTGGACTTAATGACGAGAAGACACTCGGTGGAGTTTGGTGGGCGAGACCGTTGTGGAGGCTATGTGTACCTACCCTTTAGGTAGGATCCATGGTGTATGATCCAGGAGTTGTGCTATCTGTACCTACCCTTCAGGAAGGATCCGTGGTGGACGATCCAGGAGCTGTGCTATCTGTACCTACCCTTCAGGTAGGATACGAGGAGGATGACCCCCGAGCTGCTTCCTTTCATCCAGCTGTTTGTCTTTTTCTATTTTACTTTCTTTCAGTTGTAGCTGTAATTTCAGTTGGGTTTGTATTCTGGCTCATTTACTTTTCAGCACATTCTTTTGTACTTAGTGTTTTACTTCTTCTTGTACTCTGTGGTGTTTTGTTTACTTTTATAAAGGAAATGCCTTCCATGTTATCTGGATTTACGCCTTTGGTGCTAGTCGCCTTCCCCTGGCCTATGGAAGGCGGGTTTGGGGTAGTGACGGCACGGGCTGCGAGGACGGATCATGACAAATTGGTATCAGATGTTGTTCCTTAAAACAGCTCAAACCAGATCATCTCACTAGGTATTATTGTTTGACCGTGTTAAGTCTATTTCTTTCAGGATTCCTTTCCACGGACGATCAGCTAGCTCCCCGAGATATGTACGTACTGACAGCATGTTGAGTGAAGAGGCTTCGGTACAGGGCCCTCTTGCAGTTGAGGCACCAACGGAGGCACCAGTGGTACTACCACCTGTTGGGCCACCGATGCCACCAGCCCCAACAGCAGAGAGTACACGTCTCTTGAGCGCACTGCACGAGTTCCAGCGCCAGAGTCCACCCAGGTTAAAGGGAGAGATGGACCCGCATGTGGCTGAGGATTGGCTTGAGGATGTGGTGAGAGTATTCAGGCTAGTTGGTACAGCAGCGGACTTCATGTTGATCATTGCTGCCAGCCTTCTTTAGGCAGCAGAAAGCATGTGGTGGAGCCACATGTTCCAGTTTTTCGATGGGGATGACCTTCACTTGGGAAGACTTTGAGACCTTCTTCAGGGTGGAGTTCATACCAGTGACTCTACACCCCAAGCCTATTCAGGAGCTACTGCCTTTTCCGCATGTTTTTTCCATCAGTAGCCGAGTCATCTGTAGGAAGTAGATAGATGATGCAGAGGTCCAAGAGGACCAGACTAGTAGTTGGGCGATATCGGGTTTTAGGATCAGTGGTGCGGGTCACCCGGAGTGGGGTCAGAGCCAGGCGTACCAAAAACGGACAGTGTTACTCCTGCCATAGGAAGGGGCACATGGCACGTGACTGTCTGACGCCCCGCACAGTTGATCCACAGGCGTTGGAGGAGACACCGAGACAGAAGTAGTGGCAGGTTCTTGAGCAACAGCCGAGTGGTGGAAAAGGGAGTAGAGCTCCGGGATCAGGTGGACAAGAGCAGAACTACTGGACTCCTTTTGTTCTTGGTACTTCTACTTCCATGTTGCTGTTGTATTTGTGTCTTTGTACTATAAGTTGCAATAATAAAAGACGCTTATCTTTGTGATGTTTGATTTTCTGTCCTTTATTGGTTGATACTGAGAGGTCCCGGTTAAAACTGTTGACTTGACCCTCACTTTTTAAATTTCTACTTGAGGAGACCTAGTGACCTAGCACTGATGCCGTTAGTGTGACTCGACCCTTGGAGGCGAGAGTGACAGTTGGATCTCTTGGTAGTAACATCGAGGCATTACGGCGTTATCCTTGGCATGAATACAACATTAATGTCAGGATTGAATGTATTAGGCAATGGGCGTGGTTTTTCCAGGGGATGAGACCGAGTTTCTACTTTCGGCAAAGGAGAATCTTAGCAGCTCTTACTGATCGTAGGCAAAGAAGGTGCATATCATCTAGGAGGTGATGAAGACTGCACAATGCAGTAAGAAACAGGAAGCTGGCGCCAGTCTTAGAGGCTCGGGCGTGTTAACTGTTTCAATAAGTGGAAGCTTTAAAGAGAGATGAGTCTGCGAAGCAGCAAACATGGAGGCAGATCTAGGAATGCAGCATGAGGTGGTGTACATTTTAACATGCTACAACCACCCGAATTAGTTGTCCCCGCCAGGCTCAGGGAGCTGGAGGGCAGGGGAAGAGTGTGGCTATATGCGGTCAAGGAGTGTGACGCAATGGCTCTAAAAAAATGATTCAAGGGACAGATTATGTCCACTACTAGCTTCCGTAGTAATAGACGTCGATATGAATAATTTCATCATTTCACAAATCTTATCCCAGACCCAGAGTTTCCGGTAAGCTGTATTCTTGACCCTCACATCTGGAGATACCTTGGGAGAGGACTCGATAATCACACTTACACTGACAGTGTGGTCAGACCCTCGAGGTGAGAGTTTTGGTTGGAATCTCTTGGTGGTAGTGTCGAGGCCTTACGGCATTGGTTTGAGTATGGACTGGGAAATCACAGTTCATACACAAATTGACGGTATTAGGGAAAAAGGTTGTGGTTTAACTACGACGTATGGATGGGTTTTCCTTATTCGGAAAAAATAAAACCCCAGGCAGCATAGGATAAACTCATTCATAGGAGGGTGTGGCTGATCACTCTTGAGTCGGTCAAACATACCATCGTGGTAGCAGGAGTTTTGAGTTTCAATTCTAAATCGGAATTGGAGGCCTCTTGAGTTCGAGTATGACGATCATGACCATATACAGGTCTCACCTCGATGAGGTTTACAAAGATGTGGATGAGGCGATAAGTTATCTCCGAGGTTCAACGGACCTTTCGAGGTCCTCAGCAGGGTAGGCGAGGTTGTTAACCACTTGACCCATCCACCTTAGTTACACCAGGTGCACGACGACTTTCACGTATCACAACTGGGAAGATATGCGCTTGATCCGACACATATCATCGACCATGAGGAGCTGGACATTGGCGATGGGGTGATGTTTGCGGGGTTCTAGTAGGAGTTGAGGATCGACAGGAGTGGTCCTACGAGGACGGTTGATTCCTCTTGTGCGGTTTTATTAGTAGCCTGAGAACCTCCAGGTGAGCACATGGGAGCGGAAGGCTCAGATGCATGCTCAGTACCGCTTTTGTATCCCTAGTTTGTGTTAAAGCTTTACGAGGACGTAAATCCCTGAGGTGGGAGTAATGTAAGGACCCATCAAATTCAAGGGATTTTTTTTCTTAATTTTCATTGGGATTTTACAAGAACGTTGTTTCTGAAGGCGCCTAATTTTGAGGACCGGTGTGCCCAGAATCAATTTCCGAAGTTTAGCTCGGGTACATTCACTGAACGAACAAGCGGGTTTTTCTAACTTTTGAACCGGTGATCAGAATTGAAATCCGAGGAAACTAATGAAGTCATAGTTCCAGTTTTTGCTTAGGAAGACCCTTTCTGGAGTTGCATTTGTTCGGGTGGAGTTTTACTTAATTGGGTTAGCTAGTGAATAAAACAAAATACTGTGCAACCGAATTTATTTTTATTCAAGGAAGTGTTATCCTAAGTTAATGTGGTCGAGTGGGACCCACATCCTAACTAATCCATTAGGTAGGATATTGGTGGGGAGGTTCCCATACGAGCCCCACACTTTCAACTTCCTCAACCCCTTTTTAGTTAAGGTAACGCACCAATACCCCACCCTTTTTAAATAAAGTCACCTCGTGCGTTTAATTAAATATTAAATGCCTCTATTAAATTGGGTGGTTTAAATGTTGCAATTAATTCAATTAATTGATTGATTCGTTTTTGTTTTTCAAACTTATTTCATGAGTAATGAAATAAGGGAGACTCTTATTTTATTGATGGTTAGATCGTTTAGAGAGGTCTTGAGAGAATTACTCGAAGCCTTGAACATTTTTCTTCCTCAACGAAGAACGCGAAGAACGTGATGTACGCTGACCTCCGACAATGGTCAACAAGAACTCCGTATCCTCGGAGATCGACGACACGACGACGACGAATCTTTTCTATGTGACACGACGATCCCCCTTCCGCGATGCCTATTTCTACTATGTGAAATTACGCGATGAACCTTAATTCTTGTTATTCTTCCGACATCAACAGAAGCGATGCCATTCTGCCGCGACGTTCGACTTCCGCGACACGACGACGTGCGACATCAATTTTAAGGTAGGGTAATTTTTTGGTATTCTCCTTATCATTTGAGAAAAGAACGACGAGCACAGACTAACCATTTCTAGGTTGATCCACAGATCGTTCGTTCTTGCAGGTTGATGTTGGGGTTGTTTGTTTTTTCCCGTGAATTATTTCTATAGCGACCCGGCCTTTTCATATATTACTATTACACCATTTCAAAGATAAACAATGTAATAGTATTACACATGGAGGATCCAGAGGTTTAGTGTCTTGGGAAAACTAGGACTATACATAACAAATAAAACATCAACCATAAACATTTATTTAATTTATTCTTCGCTAGCTTCTTAGTATCACTTGTCCTCTCCTTAGTACATGTAAACACCTTAGGATATACATCAAAAGGGTTGAGAAAGAGTCCTAGTAAGAGGATAGATAAGAACAATACATCATGGGGTGAGCATAATCACAACATAGGCAAAGATTATGAATATGAGAGGAGGATAAACAATAAATTAGAAATGTGGCAATGCATAAAAATGAAACATCATGTATTAGTGGTTAACTACCACACATGCTTGTGAACAAAGATAGCATCATGTTCACACATCATTTCCCATTTACTCATGAGATTCATCACTTTACACAATGCATTGGAGCGCTGTATAATTCCGGGTGCACACATCACCTTTAAACATTCATATTGCGCTATATAATTCCAGGCGCACCCGTCACATCATAACATTATCATTATCATGATTGCCACATAGAACACATATCAAACATGTACATAAATATCCCATGGAATGGAATGTGTTTCAACTCATAATAACACATTAATAAGCTTTGGGTTCCCAAAATAAAGAGGGAATAACATACTTGATATAAGAACCATAAACCTTGAATGAGAGGTAAATGGTGAGATCTTGAAAGAAGAGTTCTTTTGGAAAACATTTTGATGGACATAAAAAACCAGTGACAAACATGTATATCCCAGAAATGTAATGGAAAATATGAAAAAATGATCTTTGAGGAGTAACCATATCAAAAATGGAGTTAAAGATGGAGAACCCGAAGGAAGAAAATTGGGTTCGAGATTTCCCCATACCTTGTACCCGAATGCCTCATTCTCTTTAATATGCTGTATAATGACATTATATCCATTAATTAGAAATTCCAGAACCTTTTATACATTAATAGGGTTCATTATGGTTTCATTATTTCATATTATGTTCCTTTGGATGACTTATAGCGTTTAAAAAACATTGATCGGGGATGTTCGTTTTCATTGTTTTCTTGAGCGGTCCACTTGTATTCTTAATTTGATGTTTGGGTAGATCATGGGTAAACATAAAGAACTGATATTACATGTTATTAATGATATTACTGAAGCTTGAATGATTTTATAATGAGTTATATTATATCCATGTGGATGAATCATTAGATAAAAATTTAATGATGGTTATTTGGGTTAATCTGGGCGGTTTTGGATCACAGCGATCCTGTTTTAACATTTAACTTAGTAATAAGGCCATAGGTTATTTCCTGAACTTGAAATAGAACATAATACATATAAAATATTCTGGTTCAACCATAAAAATGGTTTCATGACCAGATTGAAGGTATAAATAAAAGGAGAGAGCATGTTGTTTTTAAAGGTGATAAATTATCACCACATGAACAACGTTCTCTTTAATAAAATAAAAGGAAGAGGGAAAGGGTATGGGGTGATATAATATAACATTAGAATCATAATATTACAGTATATATATATTACAGGATTTACAGAACAATTTGGATGAATATAGGTAGGTATAGATCAAGAAAGGTACTTGAACTTGAAATGAAATTAAAGGAGAAGAGAGAGAGAAATTACCTTTAAATCCTCCTCTTGAGATCCTCTTTAAGGAAGCTAGGCTTGGTCTATTGATGAGACCAGAAGCTTTTGGACGTGGGGGATGATATAGGGATGGTTTTTCGGCCGAGTTTAGAGAAGGCATGGAGCTTGAGAGGTGTGAGGAAAAGAGGGAGTGAAGGGTGGCTTTTATAGTGGAGGGGATAGGGGTTTCTTAATATAAAATTGATTAGTTTATTAATTTCACCAAATACAAGGAATAGTGAGTCTTGGATGACCAATAATAGTAATTTTATAATGTAATCCCGAACCAAGTAGGCTTACATCAGTAGAACATCATAGATGACTCAATTAATACATTATTTACCTTTTATTGTAAATTATCGGATTCCACTATTCATCAAAAATTCAAGTATCTCAGAAAATTCCCAAAAATTTACCCCAACCATTTTTTGACGTGTAGAATCCAAAAATGAAGTCCATTTTTCAAAAATAATTTTCTATATATTATTAATTCAATATTTAATTAAAATCATAATTTACATAAAAAAACAGTTTTAAGATTAAAACTGATTTTATAGTTCATTCAAAAATTATGTAGGGTCCTATAAAATTATCTAAAAACTATTAGACATTGATTCAATAATTTATGAATATATTTCAGGAAATTAAATATTTATTTAAATTAATTAATTAATTATAATTAATTATTTATTACTTATAAAATACCAAAAACGTTTACTAAGGTCAAATTGTCACTTTCTAAGATGTATAAATTTTATTTTATAATTAATAGGTAATGTTCCTCTTATTTACTATTCATAAGGGTCATGTTACTATTCATAAGGGTAGGTTACTATTCACCAAAAATTATTTTTGTTTCATTAGACTCCAAAAACCATCTTGAACACAAACGTGTATGTCAGATTTATAAAATTCCAACCATAGATGTGACAAAACTATGCTTAGAGGTCACTTATCACTTAGTAGTTCATTATTTTTTGTTTTTATGACATAAATATAAGAAGGGAATTTTTCATTGATAAACTTTGGGTCGTTACATTCATCCCCCCTTAAAAAAAAATTTCCCCCGAAATTTTACTTTACACAAACAGGTGTGGGTACTTCTCCTTCATTGACTCTTCTGGTTCCCAAGTTGCTTCCGCAAACTTATGGTACCTCCACAACACATTGACAAGGCGAGTTGTCTTGTTGCGTAGAACCTTATCACTTCGGTCCAAAATTTTTACCGGCTGCTCCTCATTGGAGAGATCATCATCCTGCTGTAACACCTCAGAGTTTAGTACATGTGAGGGTTCTGGTATGTACTTCCTCAGTAGTGATACATGAATGACATCATAAACTTGAGCCATATTCGGTGGATGTGCCAGACGATAGGACACAGCTCCTATACGATCAAGGATCTCAAAGGGGCCAATGCACCTTGGGCATAGCTTCCCTTTCTTCCCAAATCTCATGACTCTCTTCCATGGAGATATTCGAAGGAAGAAATTATCTGCAACGTCGAACTCCAAGTCCCTTTGATGATTGTCAGAATAGCTCTTCTGCTGACTTTGAGAAGCTTTGATGTGTTTCTGGATGACTTGAACCTTCTTGGTCATCTCCTACACAAGATCGGGTCCATGTAGCTTTCTTTTTCCAACTTCATCCCAACAGGTTGGAGTTCTACATCGCTTCCTATAAAGAGCTTCATACGGAGCCATCTGAATACTCGAGTGGTAGCTATTGTTGTATGAGAACTCAACCAATGGGAGGTGCTGATCCCATCCACCTTTGAATTCTAGAGAGCATGCTCTTAGTATATCTTTGTGCATCTGAATAGTCCCTTCAGACTGGCCATCGATTTGGTGGTGATAGGCCATGCTGAAATTTAATTCAGTACTCAAAGAATGTCGAAGTCTCCTCCAGAATTTAGATGTGAACCTTGGATCACGGTCAAATACAATCGAGAGTGGAACACCGTGGAATCTCACTACTTCCTTCACATATATTCTTGCAAGTTGTTCAAGCGATAGGTCTTCCCGAACTGCGATAAAATGGGCATTCTTGGTGAGTCGGTCAACCACAACCCATATCACATTATTCTCCTTTGACATCTTTGGGAGACCCATGACAAAGTCTATAGTAACACTTTCCCATTTCCACATGGGTATAGGCAATGGCTGCATCATACCTTTGGACTTTTGTCGCTCAGATTTAACTTGCTGACATACCAAGTACCTTGATATGTATTCCGCAATCTCATTCTTTATGTTATCCCACCAGAAGTGTTCTCGGAGATCACGATACATCTTGGGACTTCCAGGATGTATATAGAATGTTGAGCTATGTGCATTATCCAACAGCTCCTTCTTTATCCCTGGTGATGAAGGCACACAATGACTCGTTCCAAACCGAATCACACCATCATTGTCGATATGGAACTCTTGCAGCTTCCCTTCCTTTACTGCATTTACCCTCTATTGTATCTCCACATCATCCCACTGTGCTTCATTAATCTTCTGTTGGATGGATGGTTGCACAATCATTTGGGCAAGGTAGGATGTATCCCCTGCCCTTATGATTCCCAAATCCATCCTTTTCATATCCAAGAAGATAGAGTCTTTCTCAATCCTCAACATGGATATAGTAGTAGGTTCTTTTCTACATAGAGCATCAGCTACCTTGTTCGCCTTCCCAGGATGATAGTGAATAGAGCAATCATAATCCTTAATTAGCTCTAGCCATCTCATTTGACGCATGTTGAGCTTCTTTTGTGTGAATATATACTTTAGGCTCTTGTGGTCGGTGTATATGTCACACTTCTCACCATAAAGGTAGTGCCGCCAGATTTTCAAGGCAAAAATCACAGCTGTCGGCTCTAGATCATGCGTCGGGTAGTTCTGCTCATGGATCTTCAAATGTCGTGAGGCGTAGGCTATCACATTATCATTTTTCATGAGTACACAACTGAAGCCTTTCTTTGAAGCATCACTGTATATCACAAAACTTTCTCCACTTTTCGGTAGTGTGAGTACAGGTGCAGTGATCAGCCTTCTCTTTAGCTCCTTGAAGCTTCCCTCACATTGATCCTTCCAAACATACTTTACACCTTTCCTTGTTAACTTAGTTAGCGGGCTTGACAATCATGAAAACTTTCTCACAAAACGTCAATAGTACCCACCTAATCCATGAAAACTATGGATTTCTGTGACACTAGAGGGCCTGGGCCATTCTTCAATAGCCTTTGTCTTTGAAGGGTCCACCGATTTTCCCTCTCTTGTGATCTCATGTCCCAGGAACGTGACTTGATTCATCCAAAAGTCACACTTGCTGAACTTGGAATACAACTTCTCCTTTCTCAATGTCTCCAACAAAAGTCTTAGTTGTTCTTCATGTTCCTACTTGCTCTTGGAGTAGATGAGAATGTCATCGATAAACACTACCACAAATTTGTCGAGGTAATGTCTAAAGACTCTATTCATAAAATCCATGAAGATTGCAGGGGAATTAGTAAGTCCGACGAGAATCACCAAAAACTCATAGTTCCCATACCTTGTACGGAAGGTAGTCTTCTGAATATCTTCCTTCTTCACCTTTACTTGATGATATCCAGAACGAAGATCCACCTTTGAGAAGTATTGAGCTCCTCATAACTGGTCGAACAATTCATCAATCCTTGGGAGAGGATACTTGTTCTTTATGGTGATTTTGTTGAGTTCCCGATAATCAATACAAAGCCGCATGGTTCCATCCTTCTTCTATACAAATAGCACTGGTGCACCCCAAGGTGATGCACTAGGGCGTATGAACCCTTTGTCCAGATGCTCTTGCAGCTGCTTCTTTAACTCCTCCAGTTCGATAGGAGCCATCCTATAGGGGCACTTTGAGATAGCAGTATCTCTGGGTATGAGTTCAATTGAGAACTCTACCTCACGATCCAGGCGAATTCCGGGAACTCTTTGGGAAATACATCACTGTATTCCCTCACGATGGGCATTTCCTCAAGGTTGGAAATTTCCTTCGACTCAACCATTTGGTCGAGGTATGCTTCTTCATAGGGAATCAACAACCACATCATTGAAGGATTTTTCAATGTATAATCATGATCTTCCTTGCATTTGTAGAGGAGCATGGGATGGTTCTGAATATGAAAATATATTTCCTTTTCCCGACAGTTGATATGTGCTCTATATAACTAGAGCCAATCCATTCCCATTATAGCGTCGAATTCCACCAAGGGAAGTATTACGAGATTTGCCGAAAGAATCTTCCCACATTCGTCAACAAGACAAGAATCAAACAGTTGGGTTTCAATGATTGCACCACATTGTGTTTTTATAGATATCTGTACTTCAAGGTTTCGGGGCTTCGATTCTATAGTTCTAGGAAACTTGCAAGATATAAAGGAATGTGTAGAACCATAATCAAATAAAACTTTTTCCATTATTAAGTGAATAGTATGTGTACCTTGTACGAATTCATTATCATGTTCTACCTCCACAGTAGTGATGGCATAATCCTTCCCTTGTTCCTTTCGATTTGGTGGTTGTTGGCATTGATTACCCTCGAGGGCTCAAGGTTTAGTGCACTGGTTTGAATAGTGCCCTAGCTCCCTACAGTTGTAGCAATGAACCACGAGTGGTTCTATCCTTTCATCGGCTATATTATCCTTCATTTTCATGTCTTTTTGACACTCGTGAGCTTGGTGTCCTTCCTTCGCACACTTAAATCATTTCTCCTTACCTTTGAGGTTGTTCCCATGGTGTAACTTCCCACATTTTTGGCATGTGGGTCATTGTGTTTTCTTCCCATCTTTATCACTAGATCCACCATCTTGAAACTCCATCATTCTTTTCAAATCACCATAGCCATGGGACCATTCTCCAAACTCCATCTCCACTTTGAGAGAACACCGAACAACTTCTTCATAACTCCCAAAGTCTCGAATTTCAAGAGCCTTTCGAAGATGTGTTTTTAATCCACTAAAGAATCTATCAATTATTCTATCATTATTGATAACAAAACCCAAAGCATACCTTGTGAGCCTTGTGAAATCTGCTTCATAGGTTGTGACAGATTCTCCTTATTTTTACTTGAGCTCTATGAATTCTCTCTCCATCTTCGTGCGAAGAGTTCTTGGGAAGTACTTATTAAGAAACATTATCTAAAAGTCTTCCCATTCCATCTCTTCAATTTCCTCCTTTGGCTTAGTGTTATTAATCAAATCCCACCATTGATCGGATTCTCCATCTAGACGATAAACGGCTAGAGTCACCTTCTCCATCTCGGAATAGTGAAGAACAGAAAATATCTTCTCCATGAAGTTGACCCATTGTTCCGCAACCAGTGGATCGGAAGATCCACAAAACGTTGGTGGTCGTTGCTGCATAAAACATTCGATAGCTAGTTGCTCCCTCTTTGGTGAAGGAGGAAGTTCCCCATTATTATGGTTATTATTCATAACCCGAGATATTTGGGTATGCATCACCATGAAGTTTTTACCTCCACCTCCCAAATCCTTGGGGATATTGTTCGGGCAATCGTTGCATTGGTCCTCGCAAGAGTTGTTGGCCTGATTTCTCCTAGTTCCCACCATTTTCTAAAATAGAAAAGGTTATAACAAAACATAAGTAAAAAGTCATGAATAACATATTAATTTAAACAATTATACCAGAAACATAACATACGGGATCCCTAGGAAACTATTCTTGTGTACATATTTCTACTGATTCTAATGCTAGAGGTTTTCTCTAGGGTTTACTAATCCTAATTCCCAAATTAACTAAACCTTTCATCTGATACCAACTATAGAGACCCGACCTTTTCTTATATTACTATTACATAATTTCAAAGATAAACAACATAATAGTATTACACATGGAGGATCCAATGGTTTAGTGTCGTAGGAAAACTAGGACCGTACATAACAAATACAACATCAACCATAAACATTTATTTAATTTTTTCTTCGCTAGCTTCTTAGTAGCACTTGTCCTCTCCTTAGTAAATGTAGCCACCTGAGGATATACATCAAAAGGGGTGAGCTAGAATCCTAGTAATAGGATATATAAGAACAATACATCATGGGGAGAGCATAATCACAACATAGGCAAATATCATGAACATGAGAGGAGCATAAACAATAAACTTGAAATGTGGCAATGCATAAAAATGAAACATCATGTCTTAGTGGTTAACTACCACACATGCTTGTGAACAAAGCTAGCATCAAGTTCACACATCATTTAAAATTTACTCATGAGATTCATCACTTTACCCAATGCATTAGAGCGATGTATAATTCCAGGCGCACCCATCAACTTTAAACATTCATATTGTGCTATATAATTCCGGGCGCACCCATCACATCATAACATTATCATTATCATGATTTCCACATAGAACACATATCGAAAATATAAATAAATAACAAATGGAAAATAATGGGTTTCATCTCATAATAACACATTCATAATCTTTGGGTTCCCAAAAGAAAGAGGGAATGACAAACTTGATATAAGAACCATCAACCTTGAATGAGAGGTAAAAGGTGAGATCTTGAAAGAAGAGTTCTTTTGGAAAACAATTTGAAGGACATAAAAACCAGTGACAAACATGAATATCCAAGAAAAGTAAAGGAAAAGATGAACAAATGATCTTTGAGGAGTAACCATATCAAAAATGGAGTGGAAGAGGGAGAACCTGAAGGAAAAAAATTGGGTTCGAGATTTCCCCTTACCTTGTACTCGAATGCCTACTTCTCTTTAATGTCCTGTAAAATGACATTATATCCATTAATTAGAAATTACAGAACCTTTTATACACTAATAGGGTTCATTCTGGTCTCATTATTTCATATTATGTTCATTTGGATGACTTATAGAGTTTAAAAAACATTGATTGGGGATGTTCGTTTTCATGGTTTTCTTGAGCGGTCCACTTGTATTCTTAATTTGATGTTTGGGTAGATCATGGGTAAACATCCAGAACTGATATTACATGTTATTAATGATATTACAGAAGCTCGAATGATTTTATAATGAGTTATATTATATCCATGTGGACGAATCATTAGATAAAAATTTAATGATGGTTATTTGGGTTAATTTGTGCGATTTTGGATCACAATGATCTTGTTTTAAAATTTAACATAGTAATAAGGCCATAGGTTATTTCCAGAACTTAAAATAGAACATAATACATATAAAATATTCTGGTTCAACTATAAAAATGGTTTCATGACCAGATTAAAGGTATAAATAAAAGGAGAGTGCATGTTGTTTTTTAAGGTGATTAATTATCACCACATGAACAACGTTCTCTTTAATAAAATAAAAGGAAGAGGGAAAGGGTATGGGGTGATATAATATAACATTAGAATCATAATATTACATTCAATATATAATATTGTATTTACAGAACAATTTGGATGAAGATAGGTACTGAGAGATCAAGAAAGGTACTTGAACTTGAAAGGAAATTAAAGGAGAAGAGAGAGAGAAATTACCTTTAGAATCCTCCTCTTGAGATCCTCTTTAAGGATGCTAGGCTTGGCCTTTTGATGATAACAGCAGCTTTTAGACGTGGGGGATGAGCTAGGGAAGGTTTTTGGGCAGAGTTTAGAGAAGGCTTGGAGCTTTAGAGGTGTGAGGAAAAGAGGGAGTGAAGGGTGGCTTTTATAGTGGAGGGGAGAGGGGTTTCCTTAATATAAAAGTGATTAGTTTATTAATTTCACCAAAGACAAGGAATAGTGAGTATTGTATGACCAATAAAAGTAATTTTATAATGTAGTCCCGAACAAAATGGGATTATATCAGTAGAACATCATCGATGACTCAATTAATACATTATTTAGCTTTTATTGTGAATTATCGGATTCCACTATTCATCAAAAATTCAAGTATCTCAGAAAATTCCCATAAATTTACCCCAACAATTTTTTGACGTGTAGAATCCAAAAATGAAGTACATTTTTCAAAAATAATTTTCTATATATTATTAATTTAATATTTAATTAATATCATAATTTACATAAAAAAAAACAGTTTTAAGATTAAAACAGATTTTATAGTTCTTTCAAAAATTACGTAGGGTCTTATAAAATTATCTAAAAACTATTAGAAATTGATTCAATAATTTATGAATATATTTCAGGAAATTAAATATTTATTTAAATTAATTAATTAATTATAATTAATTATATATGACTTATAAAATACCAAAAACGTTTACTAAGGTCAAATTGTAACTTTATAAGATGTCTAAATTTTATTTTATTATTCATATGTAATGTTCCTATTATTTACTATTCATAAGGGTCATGTTACTATTCATAAGGGTTGGTTACTATTCACCAAATATTTTTTTTTTCATTAGACTCCAAAAACCATCTTGAACATAACCGTGTATGTAGGATTTATAAAATTCCAACCATAGGGGTGACAAAACTATGATTAAAGGTCACTTATCACTTAGTAGTTCATTATTTTGTGTTTTTATGACATAAATATAAGAAGAGAATTTTCCATTGAAAAACTTTGGGTCGTTACAATTTCTTTGTCGTACGTCAACTTCTTTTGTTGTCCGCTTGTTATCATTATAACGGGAGGAGGTTGGACCACACAAACACGGCCGACCCTCCTCCCCCATGTTGTTGATTGTTTGCAGCACAAGAAAGGCAGCACGGTGCGGTTGCACCGCGCAGAAACGAGAAAGAATGAGACGAAGGAGTGCGGCGCCATCGCGCCGCACCATTGATGCCGAACGAAACCGCGGCCTGAGTAGGGGCCGCGGAGGAAATTTGAAGACTCCGCAGTTTGTTGTCGTAGTGCGGATTTACGGACGATGATGAGGCGGGCCGCAATGGTGTTTTGAATCCTTCACAGTGATCTTCGGCTCCCGAGAGGACCACCGACATAGACAGAATTGAAAACGGACCACATGAGCAACTCCGGTGGTCTGCAGAAGGGCCCGACGGAGCGCCGCGCCGGCGGCCGGAGGCTGCGGTTGGCACCGACCGGCCGCCGGGACGGTCCGACGCATCTGAAGCCATGGTGGAAAGCAGCGGTCCCGGGACCACGTGGGACCGAGGGGGACGCGGCATCAGGCCGCGTCCGCTGGCCGAAGGAAGCGGCCCCCCTCGTGGGGCCGCGGTAATTCAATCGGGGGGGGGGGGGAACCTTCCCCCCCTGTTCCACTCATCTCGGCCACCCGAGAAGGCCACGCGGGCCGTGCCCAAACGCGCCAGACCCAGACCCGGTTCGGGCTGACCCGGGGGGGTATCGGGCCGGGTCGGACCGGGCCCGAACCCCCTCTTTTCAAGCAGTTCCCGTTCAAACGCCCATATCTTGGGCTACAGACCTACGATCGATCCACCATCAGTTGCGATGTGATCCTTTAATCGCGTCGGTCATGTCTGAATATTACACTCAGGGTTTTGGTGAACTTTTGGTATTGATGGGTTGGTTCGATCACGAAATCAACCGGGACCTCAGAGCGGAAACACTTATATCATGAGCTTCGGACGTACGATTGACGTGCCATCGACTTTGTTGAATTCCTATTGATGATACGAAACATTAGGCATGCTTTGAATGAGGTTTGAACTCAGTTGGATAGTGGCCGGGTTGGATTGAACCCGAAATCTAACCGGGCCCCTGGAACGGAAAATCTGAAAACATTCAGATCGGACATTGGTTTGATGAACCGTCATTGGTGTTGATGATCACGTTGAGAAACGGTCACTATGATCATACCCTATGAGAGTTCAGGGTACATTTGAGATACGGCCGGGTTGGTTCACGCACAAAACCAACCGGGCCCCTGGGGAGAAAAGGCTAATAACTGACAGACCGGGCGTCCGATTGACGTGCCATCTATTGCGTTGAGACACCTATGACAAGGCGGTACATTGAGATACTTCTTCGTCGGGCTTTGTGATATTTGGAGTATCGAACAGTAGCTCGTAGAGCAGACCCTCCCAGAGATGAGCATGCGGAGTACGGAGACTGTGTAGCCGGATGAGTCTTGATGACTGTTTGACTGAATCGACTTGATGTGAGTCGACTAGCGCAGTGGACTGAGCACTACATTGTTTGGGTACAGACCCATGGCGGACGGAGCACTACTAAGCTTGGGTGCAGACCAGCGTTACTCGTCCAGAGAGTACCTATGTAGGTTATTAGTGGGTGTGCACTACTGTGTTTGGGTGGAATACCCCGGTGGGAAGCACTACTATGTTTGGGTGGATGGCCCGCGGTACTCGACAGGAGGAGTACCTCAGTAGTCTTAGGTTAGTGAGCAGTACCTCAGAGTCATGACAGGACCACTGTATACTCAAGAGACGGGGCTCTTCAGCAGTTATGGTTTCGATAATGAAAATCCTTGTTTGAGCTGAGTCTATGACCTAGGTGTTTACATCATTACTGAGATGGGTCACTTGATAACTTAGGTATATGTATGTGCATATATCTAAGTAGTGGTTATCCATTGATTCATAACTTTGTGTTTCCTCTTGATAGAGATGGGTTACTTGATAACTTAGGTATAAGTATGGGCTTATACCTATGTAAGGGTTATCTCTTGAGATCCTTCTTTGTGGTTATCTTTGTTGGATTTAGTGAGACCATGAGGGTCTCAGGGTCCCTAATGATTATCGTATACTCACCCCTATACGAGGTATGCCCGCACCTCGTTGTTTTGGTTGTAGACGACGGGCAGCACTGACAGAGGCCGAGTGTTCGAGGACTGGATGGTACCCAAAGGTGGACCACACGACGAGTCAGTATCCGGAGGTGGAATTCACGATGAGACGACACTCGGAGGAGGTTGGCTAGCGAGAGCGTTGTAGAGGCCATCTATACCTACCCTTCATGTAGGATCCTTGGTGGATGATCCAGGAGCTGCGCTATCTGTACCAACCCTTCATGTAGGATCCGTGGTGGACGATCTAGGAGCTGTGCTATCTGTACCTACCCCTCAGGTAGGATCCGAGGACGATGACCCAGGAGCTTCTTCCTTTCATCCAGCTGTTTGTCTTTTTCTGTTGTACTTTCATTCAGTTGTAGCAGTACTTTCAGTTGGGTTTGTATTCTGGCCCATTTACTTTTCAGCACTATCTTTTGTACTTAGTTTTTTACTTCCTCTTGAAGTCTATGGTGTTTTTTTACTTTTATAAAGGCAATTCCTTCCAAGTTATCAGGATTAACACATTTGGTGCTAGTCGCCAGCCCCAGGCCTATGAAAGGCGGGCTTGAGGTAGTCACAGCACGGGCCCCGAGGACGGGTCGTGACAGCTTTGCCATTCCCAGGCACAGAGGCATGCTCAAAGTCAAAGGGCTGTAGGTACTCAACTCACCTACGCTGTCTCAAATTCAGATCATGCTGAGTGAAGCTGTACATGAGACTTTTGTGGTTGGTGGAAACCACAAAATGCTCTTCTAGAAGATAATGTATCCAACAACGTAGGGAATGAACAATAGTCTCCAACCCCAGATCGTGTGTCTAGTAATTCCTCTCTTGTGGACTCAACTTCCGAGACCCGTACACAACCACTCTATCTCTTTAAAGGATAACTCACATGAATCTGACCATAAGAACACGACCCCCTTCTTCATCAGACCTCTTAGCGGTGCTGCTAAGCATGAAAAGTCTTGTATGAAACGTCTGTACTATCCTTCAAGCCATAGAAACTCCTTACCTCAAAGGCATTCTTCGGCTGCTCTTAGGAAACTACAGCTCTCACATTATCCAGGTCTACTGATTCTCATGCCTCTTATAGAACATGACCCAAGAACTGAATTTGATATATTCAAAATCAGCACTTTGAGTGCTTTACATATATCTGATTCTCCCTCAATGTACATAACATGATGTCCAGATGGGTATCATGGTCATGTCGAGTGTGAGAGTACACCAAGATATCGTCCAAGAAGACCACCAAGAAGCAATCCATGTATGGATGGAACACTCGGTTCATCAGTGCCATGAAAAATTTAGGTGCTCTCATGATACTGAAAGACATGAACAAGTACTCGTATAGATCATAAATGCTCCGAAAGGATGTAAGAGGTATATCTAATGGTCTAATGCACAACTGATGATAACCGAACCTCGAGTCAATCTTTGAGAATACCCAGGCTCCTCGAAGTTGATCAAAGAGATCATCAATCATCGCCAAGGGATACCCATTCATTCCTATCAACTGGTTTAGCTTCAGATAATCCACACAAAGCCTGAGGGTACCATCTAACTTCTTCACAAACAGGATAGGAAAACCCCAAGGAGAAGTACCAGGTTAGATGAAACCATTTGCATGAAACACCTCCATCTTCTTCGTGAGCTCCTACAACATAGGTGCAATCATACTATATGGTGGAATGGGAACCAGTACCACTCCTGGCACACGCTCAATTGAGAAGTCTACCTCATGTTTCAGAGGCAGTCCTTAAAAGACCTCTAGAAAGAAATCTCGGAAACGTTTCCCCACTGGACAGAAGTCTAACTATGAAGTCCACTGGTCATCCAGATATAGACTAACAATATGGTTTGTAACTCTTCCTAACCCATGATGATTCGGACCTGCTATGCTCTACTGGACATACCATTCGCCCTGTTGAAGAAAGGATCCACCTTATGGTGATGTGAAACTCACCCTGCGGTAATACAAGTCAATGACTGCCTAGAAAGGAACTAGCCAGTCCATTCCGAGAATGACATGATAGCCTATCATCTCTTAGACACAGAGGTCCCATAAAAATTGAAATCCACCAACCTGTAGAGGGAACTATCTGCACTGGTGTACACTAGTTGTTCTTGTCCCCAATGGAGTTTCTAGAGTCAAGATATCTGTTGAAGAAAAGATGTAGAGCCCAAATCTCTCAATGACAGTAACAAATATAAATCTATGGGAATCCCCTGTATAACCATATTCGGTGTCTGATCACTGCCTGGAAACTGGCGTACAATAGGAGAACGTCTCGGTGGCATGAATCCACATGGTCAAGTTCACACCTTAGATCAATATTATCAGGGGGTGAAAAAAAGGAGTGTAAGAAGGAAACATGAGAAAGAAGGCACTCAAGTTTTACAAAACATGACTACACGACGTGTACATTTTCTACACTATGTGTTCCTTAAAGTCATTTACATGGGTGTGTACTCCTACCTAAAATGGTAATGTCACACCCTAGAAACATGGTGTGTTGTCTCAACACATGACATATACTTGAGTCCCATTTTCCTGCCTGATTCCTTATACACGACCAAGACATACGACTCTCCTAAGGCAAGACTACACGACTTGAACAATCCCTACAAAGATATCACTATACAAGCTTCACCTGGCATGTGTTGTTGGTTACATGACATCCAGATGGACAGGGCATATAGGATAAGGTATAACACCAACCTGTGTTGATCGTGACACTACCGGGTACCTGGGACAAACTACACGGAGTGTTCAAGGTGGACATTGCATGTGAATGAAAGGGTAACACTAACCCATGTTGTTCGTGACTTGGATTGGTACCTGGGTCAGACTACATGGCTTGTTCCGGACAAACACGACATGTATAGCTAAGGTCTACCCATCCCTGTTGTTAGTTACACGGGAAGACACAGGGTCCATATTACATGGTGTGTTCTACTGGTACATGACATGTTACTACCAGATTTCCCCATCCCGTGTGTAGAGACCCGAAGCATGACGTACATGGACATTACATTACTTTTGCGGAATACTTAGTACATAACAAAAACACACACACAAGGACCGTAATAGTTTAGTGTCTTTGGAAACTCGGAACGTAATCTTCTAATCGTGGTGAAAAATCCTCAATATCTCCCATAAAGATCTTCCCTTTTTCTTTTTTTTACCTAAAACCATTCCTTATATCCTGGGGAAAAGAAAACCTAAAAGGGTGAGCTCAAATGGTCAGTAAGGGTAAACAAAAGAAAATCAATCACATCATATTCATAAGAACATAACTTTTGGAAATCTTAACCTGCAAAAGAGAGCATAATTTCATAACATGGGATAAATCATAGAAGTGAAATGTAATCCCAATAATCATAACTTAAAACATGAAACTTTGTGTCATACACACATAATCATAGATAATCATTTCTTGTTAGTCAAGACTTATTTCCAAGACTATCTTAGTGGAGAAATTCCCTTTCTGAATCGAGTGACCCTCGTTTCAGTCCTGTTTCACTGAACCGGTATAACCTACCGTTCCAGCCCTGTCTATCTCATGAGATATAAAATCTTTACCCAATGCATTGGAGGGAGATATAGGTCCCACCCATCTCATAATGATACCATTCTTATGTGTGCCACAAATTCATAAATCATACATCATTGCATAACCCATGTAATTAAAATGGGATTATTAAACAACATGACATCATAAAACAATTCATATAAGATAATGGAATTCATAAAAATAATTCCATCACAACATAACCAAATCAATGTAATAATATGTATAGAAACAGAACCCTATGTTATCTTAGATGGAAAATAATTTTGATAAAACACTTGAAATGAATTCTTGAGGAAAATATCCTTTCTTATTCAAAATCAATTTCTTTTCACAAAACGTCATGAAATTTTAAAAGAAATAGATTTTATTGAAAATAGTCATGAAATCTTTTGGAGTAAGCTTCATGAAAATAAGGCTTTATAAAACCGTAAAAATCCGTTTGTGCCGTATAAGTTAAAAAAAACATTCCTCGTACTTTTGTCGGAAAAGTCAAAAAGTACCTCGTGCGAAAAATGACAAAAGATTCCTTTCATATCTAAAAACTCACTGAAGGGTAAAATTGGATTTAAATAATTGTAGGTGGATGGAAATAATATTACATATTTATGAAACATGGATGTGGATGATAAAATATACCCCAGTAAATTTCAAAGTACAAACAATCTCGGATAAAAATGAGATTGTGATATTTCCCTTACCTTAGGTCTGACTTGCTTTGTAAGTGTCCGAACCTCCTGTATAATGATTTAAATCATGTTATTGACTTATTCCAGAATCATATTCATTGTTATGATATCATATATGGTTCACTTATGACATTATATTACCCGTTCTTTTGTAAATTCCATGTTAAAGAAGCGTTTTGGGTAAAATCGTTTCATTTATCTTAGGTGTTTTGACTTGTTGTTCTTGACATCATTATTACTTATATCATGATTTACTTACTTCCAGAATATAAAATACGATTTATATATCATATATATTCAGTATATATATATATAATAGATAAATAAAATGAAAAACACTGTTCATGGAGACGGTAGTCCGTACGTACGCATGAACGCTGTTTTACTTTCCTTATTGTCTTGAAATGGAACTAAGTAGATGACATACATATATATATATATACATAAATCCAGTAGCTTTATAATTTCATATATTTCATTATTATTTCTTATATATACTTTATAATCATTCTTAAATGGTTAACATGGAGAATGAATCTCATCGCGTCGTGGAGACGGTAGTCCGTACGTACACACGAGCGATGATATCATTTCTATAAATATTGAATTGAATTGGAGTGGATTATACAATATATCAGAATCAATATGATGTTGTAATAACTATGTATAGTTATTCTTTACACCATTATACCCATCCATGTATGGTGGTGGTGGAAAATAGATTACACCACGGCGTGGAGACGGTATTCCGTACGTACGCACGCGCGGTGATTTCTTTTTCCGTAGGATGGATAGATGGTGAAATAAGGATGTTTCATACTTATAATAACATATCAGTATATGAGTGATACTGATGTTATTACTTCATAATGAAACAACCTAATAAGAAGAAGTGGAAGAAGAAATAATGATGAAAGAATTGGTAACGGTAATTACCTCTTCTTTGAAGCGCCTCTTTGAGACCTCCACTTAGGGCACTAAAATTGGTCTTTGAGGAAGACCAGAACCTCTAGGATGTTGCTAGTGAAGTGGAGAATAGATTTTGGCAGGGGTTGGCCGAGCTTGAGAGCTCAAATTGGTGTGAGGAGGAGGGGGAGGAGGTGTCCTTTTATAGGGGAGGAGAGGGGAACCTTAGGAATTCTTAAAAATATTAATTTATAATAAATCTAACCCCACTTAAAAACCTCCAAAAATTACTCATATTCGAAGCTTAGATGAGATAGGGTTGTAATCTCATCAACCAATCAAATTTAGACATGTTTGGATCTTATTTTAAACCTTATCAATTAGATTTAACTCTAAGTTAAATAATTTGACTTTTACTGTGTCTTTTTGTTTTCTTTCACTATATGGTTAATACACTTACTATAACATGCCAAACGAACCCCAAATTGTTTATTATTAATATATATATCCTTATCTAAGTCATTTGGCCGAACCTTAGATTTTTAGGAATAAAATAACAATTAATAATATAATATTTGATTTAAAAACTATTTTGTGTCAATTTTGACACTATTTGATATATGATTTTTGTGAAAGTCATAACAGAATTAAATGTCCGAACCAAGTTGATTAAATCAACATTAATATATTATAGTAACCTATAAAATTAGTGGAATTCATAAAAATTCTCAAATTACATTTATTTTGGTGTTTATAACATCAATTATGTCAATATTTCATAAATAAGATAATTACTGCATCATCTTTGTGTCATAAATTAATTAAATTATTTGATGTCTAAAATTTACAAATAAAATACCATTATGTAGGAAATCTTTTTAGATTTCTAATGAATATTTATATTCGAATTTAGCTTATGTATATCCCCATATTAAAAATGATTTACTTATTAAACATTGATTTTAACTATTTTAACCCTTCTTTAAATAAATTAATAATAAATGTCCTAATCTAATCCAATTGGGCCTAAATGGTCATATTTTATTCCTAAATTTGTTTTTGGTCGAATTAAACTTATCCAATAGAATTAGGACATGTGTTAGGGTAATAGTAATATCATTTTTAACCTTAGTTACCCTATTTACTATTAACCGCGGTGAAAAAAAGTAAAAAGTTACTATTCACCAAAAAATTATTTTTATCTCATTGAACCACATTTTACTTACTGATATCAACCGTGTCTGTCGGATTTTCGAAATTCCATTCACAGAAGTGGTAAAATTAAGTTTTATGCAAAATTCAGTTTTTAACCTACCACTTAGTGGTTTCACTATTCATCAAAAATTGAAAGTTTTCAGAAAAATACCAAAATTTCACCCTAGGCTAATTTTGGTATTCCGAATCCAAAAATGAAGTCCATTTTGAAAAATAAAATTTATAAAATTTCAAAAAGTGGTTATTACTATTCATAACGGCTAGTTTTAATAATATTTTAATAGTATATCGTTGTTTAGTGAAACTCGGTATTGCGTACGACGCAAGCTATCGAGGAAGGTCGCGATTGCGTGTAATGCAAGGCAAGTAAAGGATGCGTGTTGTGCAAGCTCCTTTTGGTGTAGCATACAACACATGACATTAGTGAAATAAAAAAGAATATTTTTCATAAAATCTCGGGCTGTTACACCGTGTCACTACCCACATAGCTTATGACATAGTTTAGAGACTACACGTCGTGTAAATAAACTACACGACATGTACTAATGAAAAACAGTTTCTTCCCGAACAGAAGAACACACGGCGTGTACATAACATTACATGGCATCTATTCTGGGTTTTTTCAGACAGTAAGCCACAAAAACTACTCCAGAATCCAAAAAACACTGAAAACAGCATTTAAAGTGCCAAATTATGATCTGTGAGTGTCCATACTCCCTGTGAATAAATTTTTGGCATCTCATACACATTATAAAATTGAATGAAAGAAAATGATCCATCAAATTCTGGGCCATGAGGGCCTATAACACCTTAAGAACCAAAGTTTGGCATCTATCTAGGAAATTATCTACACAAAACAATACCCTATAAATAATCAGGTATTTAAATCATGGAACTATCACAACAACATGCATATTTTACACATCATCTATCATAACAACATTCAATCCCTAATGTATCCAAGATGGCACGGAAAAAATGAATGACCGGTGATTTCATGAAAGTGCCAATTTGATGCATGAGATGGAATACCCTCATCTCATCGGGTTTCAATAGTAATACAACCTCAATAACATCAACATTAACAACACAAATCACGTGATTCACTTAAGGTGAAATAAAATCAACTATAACAATTGAAAAAACATAAAAATTTCAATTAAACTAGGTAGATTTGATTTTCCCTATACACGAGTTAGCTACTACTGGTCAAAACATAACCCCAAGTACCATTTCCATCATATCCCAAGGTATAGGATCCAAAAAGTAAGTCTAGATAAAAGAAATCCTCTAATACAACTTTGTAACGTCCTAGTTCTAGACGCCACCAAGAGGTGCCCCATACCTGGTTGGTCACATGGACTCAAGCGCATTTCCCCGAATTCCAGAGGCTACCGACTAGTAGCATGGGCCTTGGGTGTGATATTGGGGTAACTATTCCATCATTAGAATAGTAAACAACACAAGTAAACTAATACATACAAGAGTGAAAGCAGAAATAATGAAATACAACAGAAAATTGAGGGTATTAACTTGAGAACATATATAAAATGATGCATGATACATATGCTTAGGAAAACAGCCAAACATGTCACAATTCCAGAGTACCATAGTACTAAACCATAGTTCAAAAGAAAGCGGGTAAAAACCTCAGCATCACAATCCATAGCTTGGTCCCATGCCCTCTTGCACCACCACAATTCAAGTACCTAAAGTCAAAGGGTATTTTCCCTTATCTATACCTCCAAAAATATAATCTTTTTAGGCCCAGAAGAATGGCCCAAACAGGGTGTGAGACTAAATCCTAGTAGAAAACCACCCGATGATCTATCCCTAATAGTCAGGGAATATATGGATGGTATATTTACTGAAAACAGTAAACCAGAAAGTGCATAGCAGTTAACAATCTACAGTTCAATAACAATCAACAGTTAAATAATAACTAAACCTCAAACAGTTAACCCTCTAGGATGTAATCACATCCATCTCCTCTGGTCCTAGCTAAGAAGTAAAAACAACCCTATGGGTAGTACAGTTAGCCTAACCCTTCTGGTCCAGTCATAAGAATACAATAAGACTCGCTAAGGAAGAGCTCATAGTCAATCCCCTTATAGTCAAATGTATGTAAGAGTCTCTGAGGAAGCTCACAAAATCCATTACCTGTATAGTCTAAGCTAAAGAAAGAATGTTTGATGATGATCACACCATCATTCCCTATATATTTTAAGGTAGTCAGGGACTCTCTAAGGAAGCTCACACATGAAATCCCCATATAGCCCCATGGTCAAGGACTCTCAAAGGAAGCTCACACGGTCAATCCCCTAATAGTCTAATGTGATCAAGGACTCTCTGAGAAATCTCACTCGATCAATTACCATTATATCCCCAAGTGGTTCTAGGCTCTCTGAGGATTCCTACTTAGTCAATCCCCATGATAGACTAATGTGATCAAAGAATCTCTATGGAAGTTCACCCGGTCAATTCCCCTTATAGTCCAATACACCAGGATCTCACGACCCTGTGTAGGTCAATGAGCCTAGCAGTTTAATATGGAAAAAGTAATACTATAGAATTACTTGGATAAACAGTCTACAAAATATCAGGCATGTCAAAATACAAGCATTCCATCTTACAGCAACAGGCGTGGAAAACAGGCAAGGCAGCCAAACTGGCTAAACGGGACCAAACGGTCATAAACAAAACATGCAAGGATAATACATCCAAATCATAGAAATCACTCCAATTCATATCCAAATTACCTCTACACAATCATACTATCATGTAAGGGAAACAAAATGGGTAAAACAGTAAACACACAATACCCCATTCAAGGGTATTTGTGGAATTTTCACATAATACACAAAGAATTCAAATGGAAAGGCACAAACCACATTCCCCGTGTTTAGAAGAACAATATACATGAAACTCGAGGCTTGAATCACCTTAGAACGTTGTAAATCTATAAAAACAAATAAAACATTCAACCCATGATAACTTGGAAAAGAAGAGGAATCATGAAACGAGGCTCAAACAGAAGAGAGAACTCACCGATACGATTCTAACACAACCAACAATGTTTGATTCAGAGGACGGATGGTGGCTCGGGGGTTTGTCAAAGATCCATGACCTTACGGGTTTTCTCTGAGGAATGAGACCTAGAAGAAGGACATTCTGTCTATCAGACATGACCCCAGTGTGTTTAATGAAAAAAAAAGATACACGATCTGTACTTTTGGAGTATATAGCGTGTACTTTTTGTTTCCATACTCTGATTTAAGCAGCCTTTAAGTCACTCCCACACGACCGTGTTTATTGCTACTACATGTCCAGCACACGATCTCATATGGAAAGAATGTACACGGTGTTTACTTATAAAGTACACGATGTGTACTTAGAAAATTTACATAATTTCCTCATTACTTGAAAACGACTAGAAAAGGAAAAACATACCTGAAAAGAAGATCTAGGTTCTTAAATTAGAGACCAAAACCTGCCAAATTATCTACTAAAGATCCTTATCTACTTTATAAATCCTATTTTACTAAAAAATGGCCATAACTAGTGTCATTAAGAGGATATACAAAGGAGGTGTTTCGAAGCGACGAGAATTATCTTCAATAAGAGCCTGTTTTTTCATTCTTCATTGCACACCATAATTTATTTCGTAAAAAAATAAATTATAATATTAAATGAATATAATATATAGTGATATTTGGTTTTCCTTATTTAATTACCTATAACTATATCCACTTACAACAATTATACCTCAAGATTCATTATCTCTTATATACCATTTTAACCTTCCATTTTTGGGGAATACAATAACATCGCCCATGTGTATAGTGGACTACCGCCTCTGGAATTGATGTGATTAGTACACAATTTAAATGAAAGGTAATAAGGATGGATTTAATGAAAATATGTGATATAAATAACTTAAATATTATTCTTTATTGATAATATATCATTTAACATTATTTCATTCAATTTGATGAAAAAATTGAAAAAATGTTCATGCATACATGTGACATAACATCTCCGTGAATGATGCATTTAATTTTCTATCCCATGATTTTATGGATTACTCAGAAAAAAATATAATAAATATATATGATATTCATATTATTGTTAAAATTATATATATATGATAAAATAAATATCAATATAAAACGAACAAAAATAAAAAATCAAGTCATATTTAAAAAACAAATCTTTTATTAAGAGAAACATAACATTAAAATTGAATTTTTAAAAAATAAGGCAATTAAAGGACAACAATAAAATCATATATTTCATGGTATATATAAATTTATTTCTATAATAGATTTATAATACACTAATTTTTATTATACCATAGTATTTAGCATTTTGGGGCGAAGAAAATACATAAGGTAATGGATTTCCATCTCAAAATTTACTTCTGGGAGAAACATTCCATACCTACCATATATTTCTCTTATGTGGTGTCTTTAATTTCAATGAATTTTTTTAGGATTTTTATGAAAATTATTGTTATTTTAATGTCTATTTTTTAGATATATCTTTCATGGTTTTACAGTTCAAAAGATTCAAAAGTGTAAAGGGATCACTATCTCAAATTGAATTTTTTTGAGACATAACTTATGTTAGGATCTTATCATATATTAAGAGATTTATAAATAGTTATATGACCATTAATAAAAGGAATTTATTAATTTTCATGATATTTTAATTATCACATACCTTTATTCTTTCATGGTTCTTATGATTTAATGTTACATAATTGTTAATGATTTTCTGTTAAAATCTCTTTGTCTATGTGGATTATTTATGATTATGTTTCTAATGAAATGTTATTTTTATCCATATCTGAAGAAAATGATAAATTTTCTTATAATATAGTTGTTAAGGAAACTTCGGAGTAATATTTCCATATTTACAGTAATTAGTAACTAAAATAATTTGTATATTATTTTTAATAAAATCATACATTCTTATTCAACCTGGCCAAAACACATTTTTCTTCAAAAATTTTTTTTTAAAATATTAATTTCAAAAATGATTAAACATTATCAAATTAATTTATTAATGATTTTTTACCCTTATTTCACATTATATAAATGTTTTTAAAATTAATCTTTCTTTCATTTCCCAAAAAAATCAATTTTAGATTTTATGGAAAATTAAAAGGAATATTTATTTTAACATTTATGACTTGAATGAAATTTACAATAGTTATAACAATTTTTTCTTCAAATATTCCATCATATGTTTTCAAATTTAGTTTAAAAGAATATTATTTTAATAATATTTTATGTTTTAAGAAGTTTTTTTCTAAAGGGGAATGTATATTTTCTTCCTGGAAATTTTTAAATGACAGTCAAATCTTAATTTTTATGTTTTCAATGTTATTTTAATGGAAAAGAAATTCCATTTTTTTATAAATTTTGAAATATTTATTTCCAAAGAAAAGTTATATTCCTTAAGAAATGTTCCATGTGATTTATCATTAAAACCCATTGTAGTTCGAAATTGGAATCCATTGATGTAACTTATGATTTTCTGGAGATATGAACAAAGGATATCATTCAAATTATCTTATTGAATGGTTTAGGTTTATTATTCAATGATGTTCACGAATGCAGTTTATATTCAATAGGTTATACCATGATAAAATTCTTATAAAACCCTTGTACTTATCCATGAATAATGCAATGATGAAATGATGAAATAATTATGTAACCTATCTCTTTTCAATTGGTTATGATATTACGAAATGTTTATGAATACTATTCAATTATAATGGTTATGATATTATTAATGTTTTAGGATTATTAGTACAAAATTGTCTTATTTTTATTATGTGATCGGTGGGAAATAAGTCTCCATCTAATTTAGTGGTTAAATAATTATATCTCATTAGATAACAATGATAAAAAAATTTATTGGACTGATCCACTATGGGAAATAGGTGTATCATGTTCCACAACGTCAGATAAATGTTCCTTGATACACTATCAGAAAAAAATTTGTTATGATCCACTATGTGAAATACATGTGTCATTCTCCACTATAGGAAACATATATACTGATCTATAATTGGAAATAGGTGATGAGTAATGATCAACTATATTGATGGTTTTCGTAGTTATCCATCCCATATGAAATGGTTTTCAATATTTGTGATGGTTCCATAATCTTTTGAAAAAGTTCATTTCATTCATTATTGATTAATGATGATTTAAAACCATTTTGGTCCAGGTTTTTTGAATTGATAAATTGTTATACTTTGAATCATTTTTATGATACATGAAATTTTGTATATGAACATTGTATCTTATGTTCATGATCACATCCACATACGTGTATATAATGATTTTATATGATCATAGTTTGAAATCTATTATTCTTTACCATACAAAGTATTAAACTCTCTCTTTATTATGTTTCCATACCAATGTTATGAATATAGTTTTATTTATTGTATGGAATATGTGATTACAATGTGAGAAGATATTTTTGGGATATTTTCAACATATTTCACAAAATTATATGATTGTGTTCCTAGTCTTAATAAAAACTAATTTATTTTTGTTCTCTGCATTTTCATTGTGTAATTTATTGAATATTTATCTAAAAATATGAAATATCTATGTATGAAATCATGGGTCTCTATAGTTGTTATAATATGAAAGGTTTAGATAACCATTTGAAATTAGGATTATTAAACAATAACAATATTCTTGGGGATATTTAGAGTGATTTCTCTAATGATGAATAAATGTTTAGGAAAATTTCATGGAATTTGTGAAAATGATTAATAAATTGGTTTCCATGAAATTACATCCCTATAATGATTCTAAACATGGATATACCTCTAGAATTGAGGTAAATAGGGACAATTACTCAAAAAATGGTGCATTAAGATAGACTCAATCATCAACTAGTGGCAAAAAGGGACTTGTTGGACACTTGGGATGAAACTCCATTGGGATTTTGTTTCAAAATATACAACTCTTTACACACCATTATGATATATTTAAATAAATTATGATCATGGATAAACTATTTTAAACATATTGTGACATTTAATTAAAAGAATGTGTCCAAATTTAGTCATCCAATTAATTTCTTTTGGAGTATTTGGTTTTACACTATGGATTGTATTTATCCCAATGTTTATTTTTATTTTAATAAATGGAGGGAAAGAGAAAGAACGTGGTTAACAATGAAAGTGATATAAAATGTTCATTTAGAAAGCGAAATTGGATGATGACAACAGTGAAGGATGTCATGATTAATCCTAATTATTTATCAAAGAACATTATTAACAATGTGCACCATAACTAACTCTTAGACTATCAAGGAAGATAAATATATTGTTCATTGAGTGTTAAGGTATTTCAGACAATGGAGGAAAGAAGATTTAGTTTCCAATATATCAATAATGCAGGAAGATGAATTGTAGATAATTTCTCAATGTAATGAGAATATGTTTTTAGTGTATAAAAAATAACACAATCAAGTAATTGTATAAGAAAAATGAAATGTTTGGCTATTATAATGGATTAGAATAATGGTATTTGTAAGGTATTAGTGTCTGATTAAATTTTTTAGAATTTTAATGTGTGAACATTTTGAAATTCAATGTTATATTAAAAAGGCATAAAAAGATAATCAGAAAGGTTGTATGTGTAATGGTGTTTCTGTTAAAGATGGAGTGAATACAGAATACAAATGAGTGGAAGGGGAATTAAGGAATAATATGACGATGCCTAGTTATTAGATTAATGATGAATTTTTAGAGGTTGAATTTATTTTTCAACATTTGTAGATTTATTCATTTTGGTTAACCAATGTTAAATATTATTTATTACAAAGGATTATCATTCTATTATTGATCTTATTTGGTGCTACACATATGAAAAATTCATATCTTATAGTATGATATGATGTTGAAATTGACCAATTCATAAGTAATGGATGAAATTCTACCTATGAAATAAAAAATATAATGTAACAACATTTTAATAATTCTCTTAGTCAAGAAGGAAAAATAATTCCCAAAAATTAAGAAAACAATCATAAAACTATATTTTTTCTTATTATCATCATTTTTGATGATATAAATGTCGTTTTTACACACCTATTGTTTATGGATTTGTGGTCATTATGATATTCATGACTAGGTTCTCTATTTTCCTATATTATTATATAGATCTTAGTTTTCTCTTCTATATTCATTTTTTCACTTCCCACCTATGTTATCCTATTATGAAACAAAGTAAAATTAATTATAGATGACTTACACACAGACCTCTTTCTATTTTTGAAAATAATTTTTTATTATCTAGTTTTACAATAATGTGGGTTTCTATGATGCAATTTTCTAATAATAATCATTTGATTAAGGAGATGAATTTCGAGGGTAAAATTAAAAATAAGGGGTATATAATGTAACTCCCAAAGAACATGCGAATTGTTTTTCGGTAAAATGTAATCCTTTCAATATTTTTTCTTTCACACAATACTTAGTTTATATTATGTTACATGAAAAACAAAATTTATATAGTGTTACATGGAACAACGAGCTTAAACAAAACATGTCATATTGTTAAAATATTATAAAAATATTTTTAAAACTAATCTTTTTTAATGGTTGGTTTTTAGAGGATTAACTAAATTATTATAATATTGGTTTGAAAATTTATATAAATTTAAATATGTTTTGACCATTGACATAAAAATGAAAAAATAAATAATTTGAAAACAATGGAATTCGTATTCAGAAAAACCACTCAAAAAATAATTAACCTAAATAAATTATAGAATCCACTATTAGTGAATTATTTTAATTATATATATATATAATTTATTAAATATATTATTTATCATTCATCTTTTATTTTTTTGGGCATGTGACTTTAATAAATACAATATTATTCTCCAAAAATTTATTTTTATAAAGGGATGTTATGTCACCTTCATCACAATTATATTAAAACTAATATTTGACACTTTTATAAAATATATTTAATAAATTAAAATTACCATTTTAAATAATAATATCAGTATTATATTATGGTTAATTATTTTTTGAAATTTTTCATGAGTTTAATATTCTCATGAATGGTGAAAAATATTGAATTTTAAATGAAAATTTAATTTTTTTTGAATTTTTTGTAATGTTATATTTTATTTTAAATTGATTTTAATTTAATATTAATAGAATATTGAATCTAAAAATCAAATTTATCTCATTTTAATCAATTCCGTATTGAAATTATACTTAAAACATTGTATATCTTTGAATATTTTCTATTTCAAATCCAACTTTCTCGTCACAAACATTGGATTAATTTTAAATTAAAAATTTCTCAAATATGTGATTAGATTTTTCAATAATTGATTCCAATTTTTGAATGTACATAATTTAAACTATCAAAAAAGGTTAACTAATATTTTGACAAAAATAAATAGTGAATATATTAAATAATATGTACCGCAATTATGTTAAAAATTGATTTAATATGAGTTAAACTAAGATGAAAATAGTTAAAAATGGGCCAACATATGTCTAAATAATTTTTTATGGAGATATTATCAACTTAATAATCCCAAAAAGGGATATATATTTAGTTGACAATTTTATATGTGAATGAATTGATCATTTTGGATTCTTTCGAGAAATTTCAAATTAATTTCCAAGAGTGTTCCCTTTCCCCACATATAAAAGGGAACACGAAACCCACACTTATTAAAACACAACAATAAATTTTTCTTCACCAACCTCATCTAAATTCTCACTCTAAAATCCTTAGTGACATTTTATAACTTCTGGTACACCCAAAAGACCATACAAATGGTCTTTAAGAGGATATTCAAAGGATCCATTTCTAAGCGAAGATAATTGTCTTCACTCAACTCTATTTATTTATTTATTTTTATTCCATAATAATTTATATCATAAAAACTAAAATATAAATAAACCATTATCAACTAAATACTTATATGTCACTAGAATATTTTAATAACATACTACTATCTACATTTCAATAAAATGGGTTATGAAATCATTTTTTCGGTGTATACTGGACTACCACCTCACAAACCGAGGTCGTTGGTTTTCCATTACCACCTCTCACAATTGGGAATGTTGATAGATATAATATATATATATATATATATATATATTTGAAAATTATCACATATTTCATTACATCATATATACCTTTTTACATTAAATTTTGTTGGAATATGATAACATCACTCATGTGTACAACGAACTATAACCTCACAAAGTGATGTGTTTCATTCAAACATTAGAAAGACAGAAATAAGGTTGTGTTTTACGGAAATATGTGATATATATTTGTTAAAAGATAATTTTTTGATAGTATATCTTTTACCTTTCTTTTATTAAATATCATAAGAAAATGGAAGAAACTTTAATGTGTACGTTCAACCAACTATCTATATGAACAATGAATTTATTTTTCTATCAATAAATTATATGGATAAATATAAATACATATAAACTAAATATATATGTCATTTAATTAATTTTTTTCATTATATATTTATGATGAAATAATTATCAAATAAGTAGGTCCAAAAATAAAAAATGAAAACATATACAAAAGAGCGGTTATTTCCCAAAAAATAACATTTACATGGAAATGTTAATAAACGAGTAATAAATGGTCATATGAAAATAATATATGGTATAATAAATATTTATATTTTTCTGTTATAGATTTATAAATAATTTATATTTATTATAATTAAATTTCTAATGTGTACGAAGGAAGTCAAGACTTATGGTAAGTTATTTTTGTCTCGCTATTTACTTATGTGAGAAAAATTCCATATTCATTTTGTATTTTATTTAAGAGATGTTTATACATCCAATGATTTTATATTTAGATTATTATTTTTATAATTCTAATGATTCACATTCACAACTGATGATAAGTTTTTAATGGGGTTTATAGTTCACATGATACAAAATAAGTAAGGGATCTTTGTCTTAATTTTACAGCTTTGAGTTATATTGTATTTTATGTACCTATCATCTTTTATGAGAAGTATACATAGAACATTCTTCATGTAATATCATATATAAATTAATTATCATTATATTATACGTTCAATTTATCTTTTATCTTTCAAGGGGTTTATTATTCAATGTTAACAAAGTTTTCATTATTTAATGTTACAATATAATTTTTAAAAGTATATTTTATGGTGATGTTTCAAATGATAAAATATTGTGATATATCTATCAGTAAAATCATAATATTTTTCACTAGATATTATTGATATTTCCATGTAATAATACAATTTTCAACTTTTTTGCGCTTAAAAAAATGGAGAATATTTTTATGAAAATATGACTTTATTTATCACCTCGGTCGATAACCGATTTTTCTTTTAAAACCATAATTTCAAAAAATAATTTTTTGAAAAATCTTTTAAAATTTTCATAAATATTTATTACAGAAAAAACTACCCATGTTTGTGTTTCCAAAATATCACATTTTGGGAATCATCGTGTTTTTTTCAAAAATATTTTTCTTTGTCTTTTACAAAAAATGTGAATGGAAAATTTGTCTAAATGTGTATGGAAAGAACGAAATTCATGCCGTAATGACCATTATATTATTTGAATATCCCTTTTTTATGTTCGGATGTTTATTTTCAATGAATATAATATTCAAAATAATAAGTTTTAAAATTTCTTTTTCTATGAAAAAAGAATATATTTTTAAGAAATGTTTGAAACAAATTTTATGGTCTCCATTCTATGTTTTATGGTTATTTTCATAGAAAGGTATTTTCAAAATATTTTATGAATATCCATAAAATATATTTTAAATAAAAGGTTATATTCATCACCAAATGTTCAAAGTGATTTACCATTCTAAATCAGTTTCAATCTACGACAAAATAGTTTTATGTAACTTATGCTTTACTGGGAATATGATCAATGTATAAAATTCATATTCTTCCACAAAATGGTTTATATTTTTGTTTTCTTGATGTTTATGAAACCTATTTCACTTCTATGGTTCAAACCACGGTAAAATTCATATGAAACATTATTTTATATCAATGGGTTATGTGATGATGATATAACATCCCAACCCATATACCATTATCTAGTTCCCTGAGCTGATGGGTCTCAAGGCCACAAGCATATCTCCTCAAATACTAGAGGTTGTAGACTAGCTGGGAGGGCCGGGGGTGTGTCTATTGAGGATACTATTCCATCATTACCAGTATATTTAAGAAAGAGAATATAAGAATGGGAAATTATTAGAAAAAAAGACAACATATGGCATATCAAAAATTGACATTAGAAAAACTAGATGAAAAGTGAGCCATAAAAGAATAAGCATAATAGTGATTAACAACTCATGAAACTGGTGATGATACATAGATTCTAGAAACTAAACCCTATAAAAAATAGTAGTGATACATTTCATTTTTCTAGAAAGCTGGAAGACAATTATACAACCACACAATAGAATATATATATCAAAATACACAAGAGGCCAAAAAGATCTATCCTGGCTAACATCATGAGCCATAACATAGTCATGTTCTCCCCATCTCCTAAGAGCAGCACAATGCCATGCATCAATCTATGGATACATTACCCAATCTCTACCAGAATTCATATAGTATATCCAGGTACCCACATTGATATGTACAATATATGAGGTAACACTTAGTATGCCACCAAAAATGGTATGTATAAAAAATATAGGCTAAGTAAACAAGATAAGTAGTGCGAATAATAAAATTAATATTATCCTAGTATAAATGAAATCCAGTGGAAAAATTAATAAATGTACAATATTCAATGAGGCCAAAAAAACTCTTTACCAACTATGGTCAGGCTCATATAAAAAGGGCTATGGTAAAACATTCCAAAAACCACCACAATATCTCCATATTATAATGTGAAAACCAATACCACAAACATGCAATACAAACAATCATCCACATAATTCAAGCCATGTAATAATGTATATCAGTCCCCATAAGGAAGGATACATGATATAAAAGTCCATGTCATCCTCATTAAGCCCCAAGAGAAATTTCATAGAAACTCTGTAAGACATGGGCGGGGTCTAAGGATCATGTCAATACACCATTTCCAATGAAATCCTAATCAAGAAGGATCCAATGGGTAGAAATGGCAACAGAATACCACAAAATCATAACACATAAATCAATATCATCCAATGCATCCACAATTAAATCAAAATCAATGGATGATTCATCAATGGAATCTAATGGAATAAAGATCTAATGTATACTAGAAAATGAATCCACTATAATTCATATCATATCATTTATTTCAACCATTATTTCACATTCAATTACATCCCATGATTTTATCCAACTCATGTAAAAAATTTCCCTTAAAATAGTTTATTGAATTTACATCATTAGATTTTCCATCAACATATATATGAAGATATTTCATTATATGTTTATTGATTTAAATTGCATCTGTTTCAGTTTCTTATTATTCTATATTGATATTTCATTATACAGTTATTTTAATGTGAGTTTTTATTAGTTATTTAAATTTCCATGTTTATTTATATCTATTCATTCATTATTGCCTTTTATTTACTCACCCTAACTTAGAATTTGAGCTCACCCTTATTATGTTTCCTTTCCCCAGGTTATGAAGAGAGATCACTGAATAACCATTCAAAGATATATTTTATTTCACTTTATTGTGTATCATGTTTTCATTTTATATTTCCCAATGTATAATGGGTATCATGTATATAATCTGACATTTCAAGAAATATAAGATGATTATTCCTTTTGGATTTGATTCATTGTGATAATTCCAATTTAATAAAATAATTCATTAGCTCCAGTATTCATTGGCTAGGGAGTCAAAATTGACACACTATGGATGATATTTTCATTTTTAAATTAAAATGAAAATGGAAGAGTTTTGATGATTTATTATTGCATTAAAAAAATAAAATAACAGTATGTCAAATATATTAGATTTATCTTACCCCGTGTATATGTTGAATTTAGGATAGGATAAGAAAATATCTTATAAAGTATTTAAAAGAAAAATAAATTGTATTTTACCTATTGAATTTCTCATCATATAGATTATCATTAAAGAAAATGGTTAGGTCTTTTTGTAACACCCCAACTGTAGGAGCTAGTGTCGGTGCATTATTTAATTACATCGGCACTATTTCATTATTAAAAGGATGAAATTACCAAAGGAAATATTTTATTAGCTATCTTGGAAATCCATTTTACATACATGATACCTATAATACTTATTATGTAGTAAATACAAACATTGTACATAATAAAATGAAATAAAATGAATCATTGAATGATTGTTTAATGATTTTTTCTTAATAATCTACGGAAAGGAAAAATAATAAGGATGAGCTCAAATGCTCACTAAGGGTAAATAAAACCCAATAAATAATGAATCATTATATTTGGAATGGATTATAATTTAATGAAAATTCAAATAAAACATATACACATAGCATAAACTATATGAAAACGTAAGGAACCAAAATAATATTCCTTTAATAAATAAACTAAAAATAAAATAAATCCATAGATAAATCAATGAAAAATCTCATGGATAAATATATCTGAGTCTAAATGAGGGAAATGATTAATTATTGGATTCCATGTTTCCTAGGTACATATAACAGGTAAAGTTGAGGACTTTCACTAGAATGTAACACCTGAGATTTTTATGAGAAATATTTTTTTATGTCATATAAATCATCAAATGAATCCTTCACAATAAACAAAACTATCATGGATTGCTTTACACGCAATCTCAACCTTACTCGATAGCTTGCATTGTACGCAATACTGAGTCCCACTAAAAAACGATATGCTATTAAAATATTATTAGTTATGAATAGTAATACTCATTTTTTTGAAATTTAATAAATTTTATCTTTCAAAATGGACTTCAATTTCGGATTTGGAATATCGAAATTAGCCTTGGGTGAATTTTTGTAATTTTCTGAAAACTTTCAATTTTTGATGAATAGTGAAAACACTGGGTTACTATTTAAAAACCGACTTCTTATTTAAGTAATTATTTATATTATTTAAATTTATTTTAGGTCAAAATTGATACATAATACCTATATATGTTCATATTAATTCATTGGAGTCATTTTATATTAATTTTAGATATATAAAATTTTATTTAACCTTTCACCATCTTTTACCCACCTCCTAGGAGAGTTTGAATATTTACATGAAACGTAATTTTACAACTTGTGTGAGTAGAATTTCGAAAATATGAGAGACACGGTTAATATCAAGGAGAAAAATGTGGTTAAATAAGATATAAATAATTTTTGGTGAATAATAACTTTTTACTTTTATTTACCATAGTTAAAAGTAAATAGGGTAATTAAGGGTAAAAATGGTATTATTATTACCCTAACACATGTCCTAATTCTATTTGATAAGTTTAATTATACTAAAAATAACATTAGGAATAAAATATGACCATTTAGGTCCACAGTTATTAGATTAGGACATTTAATATTATTTAATTTAAAGAAGAGTAAAAATAGTTAAAATCAATGTTTAATAATTAAAACATTTTTAATATAGGGTAATAAATAATATAAATTAGACTATAAATTTTCATTAGAAATATAATACGATTTTATACATAATGGTTTTTTATTTATAATATTTATAATTTAAATAATTTAATTTATTTATGACCAAATGATGATGCAGTAATTACCTTATTAAGGAAATATTAACATAATTGATATTATAAAAACCCAAATAAATGTAATTTGAGACTTTTTAAGAATTACACTAATTTTATAGGTTAATATGACATATTAGTATTGATTTAATTACCTTTGTGAGAACTAATAATGCTGTTATGATTTTCGTAAAAATCAAGTACCAAATAGTGTCAAAATTGCCATAAAATAGTTTTTGAAACAAATATTATATTATTAATTGTTATTTTATTTATAAAAATCTAAGGTTCGGCCAAATGAATTATATAAGGGTATATATATTAATAATTAACCACTTGGGGTTTGTTTGACTTTTTATAGTATGTTTATTAACCATATAGTGTATGAAAACAAGAAGACACAGTAAAAGTTAAATTATTTAACATAGAGTAAAATATATATTATAAAGTTAAAATAGTAACCCAAACATGTCAAAAATATATTGGTTGAGATTAGTTCAACCCATCCCCACTTTAGATTCTACATAAATCAATTTGGAGCTATTAAGAACCAAATATGACTTTATTATAAACTAATATTTTATGTTTTTCTTAAGGTGCCCCTATCCTCCTTTATAAAAGGGAACCTCCTCCCTCTCATCCTCACACCACGTTGAGCCTTGAAGATTGGAAAAAACCTTCCAATTTCTCTTCTACACTTCCCTATAAACATTCTAGAGGTACCAGTCTTCTTCAAATACCATCTTTAGTGCCATAATAGGTGGTTAAGAAGATGCGCTTCAAAGAAGAGGTAATGTCCGTTACCGATTCATTCAACATTATTTCTTCTTCTAATTCTTCTACTTTAGCTGTTTCATTATTAAGAAATATCATAATTATCACTAATATACTGATATGTTTTTATAAATATTCAACAACCCTATTTCACCTTCTATCCATCATATGGAAAACAAACTCATCGCGCGTGCGTACGTATGGAATACCATCTCTACGACGTGGTGAAATCTGTTTTCCAACACCACATTACTTGGATGGGTATAATGGTGTAAATAATAAATATATATGATTATTTTAAAGTGATATTGATTCTGAAATAGCATACATACACATCAATACAATTCCACGATCATGGGAACGATATCATTGCTCGTGCGTACGTACGGCCTACCGTCTCCATGATGTGATGCGACTCGTTCTACGTGATCTTCATTGCATAATTATTATATAAATGAATTGAATGAATAAAAATGATATATATTACACTAATAACATTCTATAAATGATGTATCTATAACCTAAAAAATAATAAGAAATTTTTCTACAAAACACGCATAAGAACAAAGAGCAATAAACACCCAAATAACAAGTAGCAATGAAATATTACTAATAAAAAGCTAAGAATATTTCCATATATGATATCATAATAATTATTATGATTCTTTAATAAGTCAATAACATTATTTGAATCATTATACAGGAGGTTCGGACACATACGAAGCAAATTGGACCTAAGGTAAGGGAAAATCTCGCAATCTCATTTTTATCCGTGATTGTTTATACTTCAGAATTTACTGGGAAATATTTATCATCCACATCCTTGTTTCCTCAATATGTAAAATTATTTCTATCCTCATACAATTTTTTAAATCCAATTTTACCCTTTGTTAGGTTTTTTGTAAAAGATATGAAAATAATATTTTGTAGTTTTTAGTACGAGGTACTTTTTTGACTTTTCCAGCCAAAGTAAGTGGAAAATGTTTTTCTTTAACTTATACGGAATGAAATGATTTTTAGAACATTATTTCCATGAATTATCCTTTAAAAATTTTCAAGTTTATTTTTAATCAACTTCTTTTAGTTTAAAATTGTATGACATGTTAAGAAAGGGAAAATGTTTTTGAAGTAAAAAATATATTTTCCTCAAGAATGAAGATAAAGTGTTTTATCAAAATTATTTTACATCTAAGATAATATAGGGTTTTATTTCTATCCCTATTTTTGCATTGATTTGAATATGTTATGATGGAATTATTTTTATGATGTCCTTTTATCTTATATGGATTTAGTTATAATGGCGTGAAGTCTAAGAATCCCATTTTTATTGCACGGGTTATGCTATGATGTATGATTTATTATCATGTGGGACACATAAGAATGGTATAATTATGAGATGGGTGGATCCTATATATCCCTCCATTGTATTGGGTAACGATTTATATCTCATGAGATAGACATGCTTGGAACAACAGGTCAATCCAGTTCAGTGATACATGACTGAAATGAGGAGTGAACTCGGTTCAGAAATGGTCTTTGTCCACTATGATAGTCTTGGAAATGAGTCTTGACTACTAAGAAATGATTCTCTATGATTATGTGTTTATGACACAATGTTTCCTGTTTTAGGTTATGATAATCGGGATTAGATTTCACTACTATGATTTATCCCATGTTATGAAATTCTGATCTCTTTTCCAGGTTAAGATTTCCAAAATGTTATGTTCTTGTGAATATGATGTGATTGATATTTCTTTTGTTTACCCTTACTGAGCATTTGAGCTCACCCTTTTGTATGTTTTTCCCCGGGTCAGGAATATAGGTATTAAGTAAGATATTCCAAAAGGGACTCTAGATATTATAAAATAAAAGGGAGACAATGTAGATGATTTATGAACCAGTTGTTTATGTTTCCCAGTTTCTAAAGAAACTATACCTATATGGTCCTTTCTTTGTTTTTTTGTATTTTGAAATAACTGTGCCTCAATTTTGAAGTAATAAAAATGTATGTAAAGTATGGGTCGTTATAGTTGGTATTAGAGGAAAGGTATAGTTGACCTTTGGAAACTACGATGTGAAAGCATTTGTAAGAACCCTAAGGATAAGTCTAAGCATAAAACACAATCTTAGTTTTTTTAGAAATGGACATGAATAACCAATGATAAGACCTTAAGTGTGAAATTTTATTCCTGATTATGTGGTTTTTCTATTATAATTATTGTTGGTCACACTATTCTTCTTTTTTTAGTCAATGGCTGGAACTTGAAGGAACTGTGTTAATGCGGAATGCGACGGGCAATGCAATGATTGTCCCCCTGAGCAACCAAATGTTATGGGAGTTGGAATGAAAAATCATGTAGCCATGATCACACAAATTTCTCATGATATGAGTCATGAGAGACTTCAAAATGAGGAAGGGAAAAAAGCAAAATTCTATTGAATTCTTCATAAGGCAGCGCCCACCTTCATTCAGTGGGTCTTCTGATCCATTAGTGGATGAACAGTGGATCAGTACAACTGAAAAGATATTTTCAGTTCTTCAATGTTCTGAACATGATAAATATATCATAGAAGTATATTAGTTGGAAGGTGAACCTGATCAATGGTGGAATCTTATTAAGAATACGAGGCAAAGGGATGAAATTGAGTCCCTAGAAGGGGACGAGTTCTAGAACTTATTATTCAGTAAGTACATCAGTTTTATTATTCGATCAATGATAGAGAAGGATTTTATGGAACTAAAGAAAAATGATAATGAATCTGTTGGTACCTAGGAAGAATATTTTACAGGACTTTCAAGGTACGCTTCTAGGATTATTATCCAACCAAAGAGTAAGATCGATCAATTATTTAGTGGCTTAAAACCAAGTCTTCGAAGGGCTTTATCCATAGGGATTTAAATAGCTACGAGGAAATCGTTCGATGTGCTCTCAAGGTTGATATGGAAATTGGAGTAACCCATCAGTCATATGCATTTGATAAGAAGAGGAAAATGGAATTCAAAGGGAAATCTAAAGAGAAAACTGAAAAGAAGATGAGTTTTCACTTATGCTTAATGTGTGGAAAGATATATGGTGGGAGTTGTCCTAAAGGGGAAAGTAAATGTTTCAAATTTGAAATGAAATGTCATCAGGAATTTGAATGTCGCAATGATGGGAAGAAGATTTCTAGTGATGCAAACAAAGAAAAGGCTACACAGAGTGCCCCTCATACACTTCAATGATACAAGTGCAAGGAAATGGGGCATTATGCCAATAAATTCTCTAATCCAATGGTTGACGATGATGATCGACGTCAACAAACTCTTAAGTATAATGACAAAGGAAAGTCACATGAAATTTCTATCAACGATGTGGAGTATGATAACGAAGTGGTGAAAGGTACACATATCATCCACTCTAAAGTAGGAAATGTTTTATTTGATTTTGGATCCACCCACACTTTTATTTCTGAAGAATTTTCTAAGGGTATCAACATATTACCTCAGTAGTTAGATATTGGGTTAAGTGTGACAACCCCTAATGGAACAACTGTCGCATCAGAAGTTTACAATTAATCTTCGATGGAAGTTTGTGGGAAAGTTCTTCCTAAAAATCTTATGATTCTTCCCATAGTGGAATTTGATGTGATTCTTGGCAGGGATTTTATTTCTTTATATGGATCTCATATCAATTTCCAACAAAGGGAAGTCACATTTCATATTCCAGATCAATATATGATCATCTATCGATGCAAGGATGAACATAACCTTCTAGTGGAAATTTCTTCCATCTTATGGGTCTTGATTCTAATGGCTGGAGAGAAACTCAGGATTAAGAATATGCCCATTGTACGAGAGTTTGAATATGTCTTTCTGGAGGAATTTCCTGGTCTTCCACAAAATCGTGAAGTTGAGTTTTAAATAGAACTCATACATGGTTCATTACCTATTTCAAAGACACCTTATATAATGGACCCAATTGAGTTGCAGGAATTGTAGAAGCAACTCTAAGGGAATATTTATAAGGGATTGATACGCCCTAGTGAGTCACCTTGGGGAGAACATGTTCTATTTATTATGAAAAAAGATGAATCAATGAGACTCTGCATTGATTATAAAGTGCTTAACAAGATCACTATCAAGAAAAAATATACTCTCCCACACATTGATGACTTATTTGAACAGATATGCAGAGATCAATACTTTTCCAAGATTGATCTTCATTCAAGGTATCATCAATTAAGGGTCAAAAGGGAGGATATACCAAATAAGACATTCCATGCAAGGTATGGACACTTTGAATTTATAATTATTCTATTTTGTCTTACTAATTCCCCTGCTATCGTCATGGAACTAATGAATAGGGTCTATAGAGACTATCTTGATCAGTTTGTAGTAGTCTTTATAGATGATATTCTTGTCTATTGAAAGAGCAATGAAGAACATGAAGATCACTTGAGAATTGTATTGATGACCCTGATAAAGGAGATGCTTTATTCCAAATTTACCATGTGTGAATTTTGGCTTCAAATAGTTGCATTTCTGGGTCACATAATCTCAAAAGGGGGGATATTCATGGATCCAGCAGAAATAGAGGTTATTTAATGATGGTCGAGACCAAAAACAATAACTGGGATATGCTGTTTTCTTGGTTTGGATGGATATTATCAACATTTTGTGAAATATTTTTCACAATTATCTAATTCACTCGTTAGTTTGACTTGAAAAGGAGTTATGTTCCCTTGGATAGAGGAGTGTGAAGAGAATTTCAAGGACTTAAAAAAAAGGTTATCCAGTGCACCTCTGCTCACACTGCCTTGTAGTGGAGAAAGGTTTGTGATCTATAGTGATGCATCCAAGATGGGATAGGGGTGTGTTCTAATGCAAAATGATATGGTGATAGCCTATTCTTCTCGACAGTTAAAAATCCATGAGAAAAATTACCCAACTCATGATTTGGAGTTAGCTACGGTAATCTTTGTATTAAAAATATGGAGGCACTATATTTATGGTGAAAGGAGTGATATTTACACTGATCATAAAAGTTTAAAGTATATTTTCACACAAAAGGAGATGAATATGCGCCAAAGAAGATGGTTGGAGCTGATTAAGGATTACGACTACTGAATTCATTATCATCCTGGGAAAGCAAACAAGGTGGCAGATGCATTAGGTCGACAAGACCATGCTAGATTATCCAAGATAAGGATCACAAAAGATCCAATATATATGGATTTACAAAGGATAGATCTTGGAATTATAATGAACGGGGAAAAATCATATATTTTTTAAATGAATGTTCAACCATCTATACAAGTGAAGATTAAGGAGGCACATAAAGAAGATGTAGAGTTACAAAAGAAGGTGAGAAATGTTCCTGAATTTCACATTGACTATGATGAAATAATAAGGTTCAGGAATCGGGTTTGTGTTACTCCCATATCAGAAATAAAGATGGAGCTACTGGATGAGGTTCATAGTTATTCATTGTCTATTTATCCTGGAAGCATGAAGATGTATAAGGACCTGAAAGAGTACTTATGGAGCGATTTCAAGAAAAGAGATGTTGCTAAATATGTCTCTCGATACTTGGTTTATAAGCAAGTTAAAGCTGAGAGACATAATTCTAAGGGGATGTTACAACCACTATCCATACCCGAATGGAAATAGGAAAACAACAGTATGGACCTTTTCACTAGACTTCCTAAAACATCCAAAGGCAATAATGCTATCTCGGTCATAGTTGATCGTCTTATGAATTCGGCACACTTCGTTGCTATTAGAGAAGATTTATCTCTGGATCAGCCTTCCAGGATATATGTAAAGAAAGTGGTACGATTTCATGGAGTACCAATTACCATTATAACTAATCGGGATCCGAGGTTTACCTCAATGTTTTGTAGAAGTCTTCAGCATACTCTGGATACATAGTTGAGTTTAAGCACTACTTATCATCCTCAGACAGATGGTCAGTCTGAGAGGAAAATTCAAACTCTAGAAGATATTTTAAGAGCTTTCTCTATGGATTTTAAAGTAGTTTGGGATCAACACCTACCTTTGGTGGAATTTTCTTATAATAATAGCTTTATCTCCAGTATTCAAATGGCTCCTTATGAAGATCTCTATGAAATTAATGCAGAACTCCAACTTTCTGTGATGAAGTTGGGGAAAGAAAGATATTAGGACCTGATCTTGTTGATGAGATGGCAGAAAAGGTCCGATCTATTCAACAACACATAAGTGCAGCTTAGAGTCAACAAAATAGTTATTCCGATAACCGAAGAAAAGACCTAGAGTTTGAATTGGGTGATAAAGTGTTCTTATGAATACCTCCTTGTAAGAGAGTAATGAGATTTGGAGAGAAGGGAAAGCTGAGCCCTAGGTATATCGATCCTTTCAAAATACTGGATCATGTTGGGAAGGTAGCTTATCGATTGACGCTTCCACCAAATCTCTCTCACGTCCACAATGTGTTCCATGTATCTCTCCTGAGAAATTACATACCCGATCCTTCACATATACTCAGCTCAGAAGTTGTACCGCTGGAGCAAGATCATTCTTATGAAAAATAGCTGATAGAGATTATGGATCATAGAGAAAATGTTCTAGGGAACAAGACCACTTTCTTGGTGTATTTTTTTATGGAGGAACCACCAGTTTGAAGAAGCTACTTGGGAGCTTGAGGATATGAGGAAGGAGAGTTATCCTCATCTGTTTGTTACATTGTGATGAATTTCTAGTGAAAAAATCATTTTAAGGGGGGTAGAATGTATCACCTGAGATTTTTATGAGAAATATTTTGTTTTTATTTAACATACATCATCAAATTAATCTTTCACTACACACAACACTATCTTGGCATGCTTTACACGCAACCGGGAACTTCCTCAAAAGCATGCGTTGTTTGCAATACCGAGATTCACTAAACAACGATATGCTATTAAAATATTATTAAAACTAGCCATTATGAATAGTAATACCCACTTTTTGAAATTTTTATAATTTTATCTTTCAAAATGGACTTCATTTTTGGATTCGGAATTTCGAAATTAGCCTAGGGTGAATTTTTGGTATATTTCTGAAAACATTGAATCTTTGATGAATAGGGAAAACACTAGGTTACTATTTAAAAACAGACTTCTTATTTAAATATTTATTTATTTTATTTAAATTTATTTCATGTCAAAATTGATACATAATACTTATATATGTTCAAATTAATTCATTGAAGTCATTTTATAATAATTTTAGATATATAAAAATTTTGTTGAACTTTTCACCGTGTTTTACCCACATCCTAAGAGAGTTTGAAAATTTACAGAGAACATAATTTTACCACTTCTATGAGTGGAATTTAGAAAATCCCAGAGACATGGTTAATATGAAGGAGTAAAATGTTGTTCAATAAGATAAAAATAATATTTGGGGATTAAAAAATTTTTACTTTTATTTACCACGGTTAAAAGTAAATAGGGTAATAAAGGGTAAAATGGTATTATCAGTACCCTAAAACATGTCCTAGTTATATTGGATAAGTTTAATTTGACCAAAAACCACCTTATGAATAGAATATGACCATTTAGGTCCACTTGGATTAGATTAGGAAATTTAATATTATTTTATTTAAAGAAGAGTTAAAATAGTTAAAATCAATGTTTAATAACTAAAAAAAATTTAATATAAGGTTATAAATAAAATAAATTAGACTATATATATTAATTAGAAATATAAAAAGATTTCCAATATAATGGTATTTTATTTATAATTTTTAGACTTTAAATAATTTAATTTATTTATGGCACAGTGATGATGCAGTAATTACCTTATTAAAGAAATATTAACATAATTGATAATATAAATACCCAAATAAATATAATTAGAGACTTTTTAAGAGTTAAAATAATTTTATTGGTCAGTATGACATATTATTATTGATTTAATTAACTTTTTTTGAACTAATAATGCTGTTTTGTTTTTCAAAAAAATCAATTACCAAATAGTTTCAAAATTGACATAAAATAGTTTTAAAAACAAATATTATATTATTAATTGTTATTTTATTCATAAAAATCTAACGTTCGGCCAAAGGACTTATATAATGTTATATATATTAATAATGAACCACTTGGGGTTCTTTTGGCTTGTCATATTATGTTTATTAACCATATAATGTAAGAAAACAAGAAGACATGGTAAAAGTTAAATTATTTAACTTAGAGTTAAATCAAAATGATAATGTTAAAATAGTAACCTAAAATTGTCTAAAATCTACTGGTTGAGGGTATTTCGACTCTTCCCCACCTTAGATTCAATATAAATCAATTTCGAGATATTAAAAACCGAATATGACTTTATTATAAAATAATATTTTAAGTTTTTCCTAAGGTGCCCCTCTCCTCCCAAATAAAAGGGAACCTCCTCCATCTTCTCCTCACACCACATTGAACCTTAAAGCTCGGCCAAACCCTGCAAATTTCTCTTCTCCACTTCCCTTGAAACATCTCAGATGTCCTGGTCTTCTTCAGAGACCATCATTAGTGCCCTAATAGGAGGTTAGGAAGAGGCGCTTCAAAAAAGAGGTAATGTCCGTTACAGATTCTCTCAACATTATTTCTTCTTATACTTCATATTCTTTAGTGGTTTCATTGTGAATTAATAACATTAGTATAACTTATATACTGATATGTTATTTTAAATATGAAATAACCTTATTTCCACTTATATCCATCCTACAGAAAATGAAATCACCGTGCGTGAGTACGTACTGAATATCGTCTCCACGTCGGGGTGTGATCTGTTTTCCACCACCACCATACATGGATGGGTATAATGGTGTAAAGAATAACTATATATGATTATTGTATTGTGATATTTATTCTGAAATATTATACATACACTTCAATGCAATTACACGATCATGTGAATGATATCATCGCTCGTTCGTACGTACGGCCTACCGTCTCGACGAAGTGATGTGACTTGTACTACATGATCTTAATTGAAAAATGATTATACAAATGAATTTAATGAATAAATATGATATATATTACACTAATACAATTCTGGAAATGAGATATCTATAACCAAAAAAGAAGAATACGAATTTATTCGACAAAACACGCATAAGAACCAAAAGCAATAAACACCTGAATAACAAGTAGCAATGAAATATTACTAATAAGAAGTTAGGAATATGACCATATATGATATCATAAAAATGATTAAGATTCTTGAATAAGTCAATAACAATATTTAAATCATTATACAGGATGTTCAGACACGTACAAAGCAAATCAGCCCTAAGGTAAGAGAAAATCTCGCAATCTCATTTTTATCCGAGATTGTTTACAATTAAGAATTTAATGGGGGAATATTTATCATCCACATCCGTGTTTCTCCAATATTTAATATTATTTATGTCCTCCTATAGTTTTTAAAATCCAATTTTACCCATTGGTATGTTTTTAGTAAAATATATTAAAGGAATATTTTGTCGTTTTTTGTACGAGGTACTTTTTTGACTTTTCTGGCCAAAGTACGAGAAGGATGTTTTTATTTTACTCATAAGAAAAGAATGTATTTTAGAACATTATTTCCTTGAAGATTCCTTTACATGTTTTCAAGTTTATTTTTAATAAAATTCTTTTATTTTAAAATTTTATGAAAAGTTAAGAAAGGAAAAATGATTTTCAAGTAGAAATGATATTTTCCTCAATAATGAAGTTCATGTGTTTTATCAAAATTATTTTCCATCTAAGATAATATAGGGTTCTATTTTTATACCTATTTTTACATTTATTTGATTATTCTATGATGGAATTATTTTTATGATGTCTTTTTATATTATATGGATTATGTTATGATGAGATGATGTTTAAGAATCCCATTTTTATTACATGGGTTATGCTAGGAGGTATGATTTATGATCTTGTGGCACATATAAGAATGATATAATTATGAGATGGGTGGGACCTATATCTCCCTCCAATTTATTGGGTAAATATTTATATCTCATGAGATAGACTTGTCTGGAACGGAAGGTTAATCCAGTTCAGTGATAGAGGACTAAAACGAGGAGTGAACTCAGTTCATAAATGGACTTCGTCCTCTAGGATAGTCCTGGAAATGAGTCTTGACTACTAAGAAATGATTCTATATGATTATGTGTATATGTCACAAAGTTTCATGTTTTATGTTACGATTATTGATATTACATTTCACTACTATGATTTATCCCATGTTATGAAATTATGATCTCTTTTGTACGTTATGATTTCCAAAATGTTATGTTGTTGTGAATATGATGTGATTGATATTTCTTTTTTTTACCCTTAATATGCATTTGAGCTCAAAATTTTGTATGTTTTCTTTTACCTAGGTCAGGAAGAAGGGTATTATGTAAGATATGCCAAAAGGGACTCTAGATATGATTAAATAAAAGGGAGACAATGTAGATGATTTATGAACCAGTTGTTTATGTTTCCCAGTTTCTAAAGACACTATACCTATACAGTCCATTCATGGTTTATAATATGTTGTAATAAGTGTTCTTCAATTTTGAATTAATAACAATGTATGTGAAGTATGGGTCGTTATAGATACTCATTAGCTACAGGGTTAAACCCCATCTATTTTGGACGTTTATTTTGTCTGATGAGACTACCACAATAACAAGGGGATTTCATTAACAGATCCCCAACCACTGTGATAACTTTGAAAATAATTCATCATACTTCAAAAAATAATTTTCCCAATCAAAAATTAATATTTATTAAATAATATTGATTTTCCAATAACACCTCATAGGAGGATAATTAACAACAAGAGTTGTTTATAATAAATCATTTCTGAAGAAAATTAATATTTAAACACTCCAATGTGTCCCATACCACATTGAAACTATTAAATAATAATACCCAGTGAATTTAATAAATCATGTAATTTCATAAGAATAATTATATTAATTATATAACCTATCATGGGAGGTACACACACTAAATAAATGTGAATTGCTTCATAATAATAATAAGCCTAATTGTGATGTTAATTGAGATTAAATCACATACCTTATCATTACTTTTCTTATGTGGTCATTAGCCACCTGTATATAATTTTATTGTATGTTACTAAATAATACCAGAACCAAAATTATGTTTATAATTCCATATATTAAATTCTTTTATGATTTTATTACCTGTTTGTCAAAACACATTAATTATTTTAACTATTTTGGTTGTTAATTGCCTTGTTTTGTCAAGTATGTTATGACTTGTGATTTTTTTTCCTATTGATTATATTAATATTTATTCATATTAATAATTCAATTCATGAATATATTATCATATATATTCAGTAAAAATTTATTTAGGATAGTCTTTAATAATTTTATATTAAAAATAAAGTGAAACGTTCATGGAGACGATGGGACGTACATAAGCATGAACACTACTTTCATTTCATTATTGTATTAAAAGAATTAAAAAAATAATGTATATCTATCTTGTAATTCTATTATAATATATATGTTATATATGTTACATTTTTTTAGTAAAACCATCTTTTATATGTTCCATGTGTGGTATTAATAAGTCATATTGTTTTGAGGGGGCAGTAGTCCACACTTCCTCAAAATAAATTATCGTATTTTCACAACATGGAATTAATAAAGGTATGTAATAAATTAATATTATATAATAATAATTAATTTTTAATATAATATCTATAATATATAAATAATATATCCATTATAATGGCCACCGTGAGAGGTGGTATGGGAAAACATAACAATCATCATTTTGTGTGTCAGTAGTTCACCATACACAACAAAAATATTTTGATTACCCATTAGATGAATTTTTGTTTATGTTTTGGTCAAAACCATAGCATAAAAAAATCCTATTGTATTTAAGATACTGGTGTTGTTATTTAATTGTAGCTTTAGAAGAGTTTCCGGGGTGTATAATGGAAATGAAACTAAAAAGAATGAGAGAAGGCATGACATCTTAATCAGGAAACTTATTTTGGTTTGTAACAAAAGATAAAATGGATTTATTTCTATCTAAGTGGAGGATTATTGGTAGATTTTAAGGATTTTTAGACTATTTTTATAGTGTTTGTATGAGCCAATGTGGATTGAATGTTTTGAGGAAGGGGAAGAGTGATTTCATTTTTATAGTGGCGAGGGAGTGACATTTTTGTAAATACTGTAAGTTATTCATTAATGTGTGACATACCTTACCTAAATTTCCTAAAAATGGAAATATAATCGATTAAAGGAGAATTATGGTCCATAAAAACCACATCTACCCAAAAACAGGTTCATTTTAATAATTTGGTTCCTTAACAACTAAGATTCCCCAATTTTATAATTTGGGTTTTTATTAAGGTATCTTGTTTTCTAATATATTTAATTTCCCATTTAAGACAAAATTAAATTGGAATTTATTATAGAATATATATACAAGAAATCATTAATGTTAAATCTAATTTATAAAATAAACTTCCCATGTGTTTTGGAAATTAATTTTAAAATAAGGGCATGTGACATGATAAAATGATGCTTGAACCCAGACCGCATTAATAATTTTTTTACATAATACGTGTTAATAAGTAAATTATAAGAGATTAATTTTTACATAGGAGACCATATTTACTATTTATTAACACTTATAATTCACTTGTAATAATAGAGGATTTTTTTATAATTTTAAAACTTTAATAATATAAATTTATTCTAAAATAACAGCAATGTTAATTTTCACATTATTTATTAAATGTTAATTTTAAAATTTCAATATTATTTTGGAATCCAAATATATAAGGATTACAGGTTTTTAAAATGATATATTCATCTAAAAAATAAATAAACCAAATAATTCAATCAATTATCATCACTTTTAATATTTATAGTATCATTTGTTTTAGTTAATTATTCCCTAAATAATCACATCACTGATGTTTCATAAGAATTTTTAGTTACTAAACACTCTATAAATGTTATTGATAAATTATTATGATAAAAATAAAACACCTATCTCATAAAATTATATGTATAACTGAAAATATGAGGTTTTTCACATATCTCAATATTTCATAAATGACAAATATAAGGGAAGTTCCCTTTTTGTCATTTTCCTTACATAACCTTTTATATAGGTAACATCCACATGATAATATCCCAATAACCCATATATTTCGAACTAAATGCGTACTTGGTAAAATTATTTTAATACAATGGTTTTTTGACATATTCCCATGTCATTTTGGTCCTTAACATTATAGTTTACCCCTTATTAAGCTTAATCATACCTTAATCAATGTAATTAATTTTTATCACAATAACTAATCATTTTGGTCAAAAAATTAAGTTGATCTTAGTATAAAAAAAATATCATAAAAAATACATCTATTTCTATTGTATTTTGAAAATTAAAATCACAAAAGTTGTAATATTATGATTAACTATATGCCTACAGATGAGGAAAAATATAAAGTTTTTAATGTAGAGAATCGTTCAAAATATTGTTACATTTTGACATTAAATTTGAAATTAAAAGTGATAATAATGAACTAAATTGTATAAATATATGTATAATTGATCTAATATGACTCTAAAATACGAAAATATATTTTACCATTAATCATTATTTAAATTAAAATGCTAATTTAAACAAAATTTTAATAATTTAAAAAACTCAAAAAAAATGATTCTCAAAAAAACCCTAAAATTCGACATAACATAATTTTGAAATTATTAATTAAAAATGATTTTTATTTTTAAAAATAAAATTCATAAATTTTTCAAATTTAATTTTAAAATAGTTTCTCTATTAAAAGGTTAAAAAAGTCGATCAATCGAGTAACCTAAGCTAATTCAATGTTGTTGGCAGTGTAAGATTATCTTTTTGTAACTTATTAAGAGACACAAAATAATATTTATTCTAGCTTGAAAATATTTTACTGTCATGGGTTGTTACATTACCCCCACCTTATTTAAATTTTTTCCTCTCAATTTAAACATCATCTCATTAATATAGGGATTAAAAATAAATAATTATTAAAAAAACCACATCGTAAGAAGTGTTATTATCACTTCATGTTATTAAGAGATAAAAGAAAGAATAATGGTAACATAACTAGGTTCCCTCATAGGATAAAATAGGTTGGAAATGGAAACATTGATATAGTGGTAATGTCTAACAATAAATTTCTTAGGGAGAGTGCTAGAAAACATTGTTAGTAGAATGTTAACAACCACAAGGCCATAAATCTACGACGATATAATATGCCATTTTAATAATTGAAAATGAAGGCACTAGGCCAAGATTTTTGGTTCAAAATTCTATTTTTATTCTAGAGTTAATTAATTCATTAAATATATATGAATATATGTAGGAATACATTTCTAAAAACATAATCTTTTCCTCCGATTTTGCCCTGAACAATTTCTAATTCATCTCTTAGAACATGAGGAATCTAAGGGTGAAGTAATATATTAACCTCCAAAATCATAGAAAATGATCATCTTACACAATTATATATATGGTCAAAATTTCTACAATATTATGATCCAACACATTTTAAATACGGTCACCTAAATCCCAATATGAACTTTTGATTTTCCTTTAATCAAATGAAACAACTCCAAATTTCCACATTCCATACATGTGAATTACTTCATCATGCATGTTATTGAAATATAGGAATAACTCAAAATACCATAAAACCTTATTGGAAACATTAATTCTTCTTTATTTCTTGAGGAAATCATATGCTATTGGATATATCCCTTAAACCCAAAAGTGTTGTAAACATGGTCAACGATAACATGACTCTTATTAAAAAGTCATTAATCATTTGCAGGATAGTTATAACTATTCCAATTAAAAGTTTATTTTTCATTATCATAACATCTAGAGAATATTAAATTGTTTCATTCCATAAATTATGTGTTTTCCAAAAATATTACTTTCTACTAAATAATTTTTCTTGGTACTATTTATCATATTATTAACAAATCCATAATGAAAAAGTAATGAAGTGTAATCCTTATATATTTCACAATTCTTATAACTAGTACATCGCTGATAAAATATTCAAATGTCATAATTCTTGGACAAACATATTAATCATTCCACTTCATCAATAATAGTATAATAACTTCATAAATATCCGATAAAAACATCTGGGGTATATTCCTTTGATGCTTGGGACATTGATTCGCATAATGTCCCATATAATTGTAGTTGAATCATGGTACATTGGATATCATATTATTACGATTTAAATTATGAACCTGGTGTATTTTTTATTCACAATTATAACAATATATGATTCCTTTTAGGGAAGTACCAATGTTTTTATTCCCACAATTATATCATATGGGAAAATCATTATTTCCCTTCATCTTCTTTGAATCATTCCATCTTTCACAGTGCTCAGATGAACTCATCATGTCCAGGTTTCTTTCAAATACATAAGACTTGGAGAATTATTTTTCCATCATAATTACACAATATACTATGTCTTATAAGGATGATAACATTTGGGAGACAATTTCCATTTGAAATATTGGCATATGATCACAAAATATTATATCCTTCTTACTATTTGGATCACATCCATCGGTGAGGTTCACATTACATCTACTAGGTACCATTTATAATAATCTAATATACTAGATATGCATATTATGTTCTGAACATTTTATAACACTAAAAATGGAATATTTCATAACATAAATTTATGTATCATAAATCTAAGAACCATGTAGTTTGGTTTTTTGGTGAAATATTCACTTTAAAACCCATTATAATGGTTGGTAGGGAAAATGTGAAGCTTCGAAAGAGTATCCCCCAAGATTTTCAAATTAGTTTTGTAGTAAGTCCAATTTTCATATAGTAGGTTACTAATATTCAGGCCTGGAACTAATTTTATATGTTATTACTCCCATGTATAACTCTTCTAGAACCACATATAATTATAGTATCCATATAGGGCGGTATTATTAGAATACCCCGATAATCTATACTTTATCAAAATTCTATGATGTTATTCTACTCTAATAATCATTGTATATCTTAGGTTTGTTCTCTATAATATTTTTTTATCTAAATCTAGATTCAAATTTTCCTATTAATCTTCTTATGATATTAACTGTAATTCCCTGACCCTAGAGTCATGATGTTAGTGAATTATTTCAATACATTGGAATTATTACAAGAAAGATAATCCCAAAGGACCATTCTATTTTGCAATCTTGGAAATGAAAATTACATTCATTATACACATAATACCTTGATAAATACATAGTAAAAACATTATACATAATAAAATCAAAAAATATTTGTCCTTTAATTCTTATTAAATGATTTCTTCTTTGTAACCAGGGCAAAGAAAACATTATAAGGGTGATCTCAAATGCTTGGTAAGGGTAAATACACTTAAACAAAAATTGAATCAATATATATGAAAAGTTAAATAACTAAATGAAAATATCATTAAGACATATAAATAAGGAATAATATATAAGGAAATTTAAGAAACTGAAAACATATTGCATTAATCAACAAACCAAAAATATAATAATTCCATAGACATGTCAACACAAAATCTCCTAGATAAATATATCTGAGTATATATAAAAAAATTATTAATTATTGGATTCCATGTTTCATAGGTACTTGAAAAAAGTACCATTAATAAATTTTAGATAACAATTTAGGTATAGGGTAAAGGCCCATCTATTTTGGATATTTATTTCATATCTTGAGATTACAAATTCATCGAGGAGCTTTCATTAACCGATCTCCAACCTGTGTATTACTTGTCTGAAGAATTATTCCTATATTAGCGAAATATTGTGCGTTATAAAAAATCAACTTTAATTAAAAATTATGGATTTCTAAAAAATAAATCATTGTATTATAGTAACTTCTAGGGTTTTTGACATTAAAATGTTTTGGAGGAAAAATAATTTTAAACACACCAATATGTCCCATAACAAATTAAAACATTTAAATCATAATTCTTAGTCAATTAAATAAAGAATATAATTTCAAGAGAACAATTAGATTCTTGATATAACATGTTAATAGAGGTACACACATCAAATAAAAGTGAATTTGTGTATAGTAATAATATGTATCAATGGAATGTAAATTGAGAAAAAATAACTTACCTTGTCCTTCCTTTTGTGGTGTGGTCTTTATCCTCCTATATAGTGGTTTATAATAAGATAATAACAAATAGAAGAAACCAAATTCTATTTTTAATACATTATATTAAATTCTTACAATATTTTATTAATCGTTTGTTAACAATCATTCATTATTTTAATTATTTCCGGAGTTAATTGTGTTGTTTTCCATAGTACGCTTTAACTTGTGATTTGTGGTCCTGATTAATTAGATCATGATTTAATCATCTCTAAAATGTAAAATATGACTATATTATCATATATATTTAATAAAAATGTATTTATGATAGTCCATAATATTTTTTGATTATAAATAAAGTGTACCATTAATGGAGACGGTATACCGTATGCATGCATGAATGCTTATTTTATTTATTTTTTTGTATTAAAATAATTAAAACTGAATGATACATACGTTTATTATAATTATAGTATCATATTTATTTTATATATGTTAAATATGATTATTAAAATCATCTTTTATATGTTCCATGTATGGCATCAATGATTCATATCGCACTGAGTGGAGTGGTAGTCCACAATACCTCAAACGAAATTGTTGTATTTACACAACATGGAAAGAATAAAGTTACGTTACAAATAATTAACAAAATAGTAAGTTAGTTCCCTATGAGATGGAGGTGTGTGTAAGTGTAGTTCTAATACTTAGTATAAAAACATTATAGTGTATTGATTAATCAATTTTTGTTATTTAATAGTGGAATAAGAAGAGTATATGAATTGGTGAATGGAAATGAAACTATCAAACAAGAGAGAAGGCATTACCTCTTAATCATGTAACTTCTTTGGGTTTTCACCAAAATCATCCTTGGATTGTTTTCTAACAAATGAGAGATTTCTAGGTGAAGGGTATGGATTTTGGTAGACTATGATTAAAGATTTTAGGTGATCCAATGTGGCTTGAGAGGTGTAAGGTAGGGGTAGTTAGCTTGCTCTGTTATTGGGGAGGGGGAGTGTTACTTTTGTAAATACAAAATATTATTCTTTAATGGGTGGTCTACCTTACCTATAGTTTCTGAAATATGAAAAAATAATTTTTTAAAGGATTATTGTTGTGAAAAAACATCATACACACAAAAATATGTATATTTTTATAATTTCATTCTTTAACTTCTATGATTTCCCAATTTTATCATTTGGGTTTTCATTAAAGAATAATTTTTTCTAATCTAATTAATTAAACCATTAAGAATAAATTAATGTGATATTTAATATATTATATATATCCAATTAATTATTAATATTATATCTAATTTATAAAATAAAATTCCAATGTTTTATAGAAATTAATTTTAAAGCAAGCGCATGTGAGGCGCTAAAATGATGCATGAACCTGGACTGTGTTAAGAGTGTTTTTAAAGTATACGAGCCAATATGTTAATTATAAATGATTAATTTTACCATTAATATAAAATATTAAACATTTATTAACACATTAAAATAACTTGAAAAAATATAGTATTTTTATTAATTTTAAATCATTTAATAAGAATCTTTTATTTTAGAAAACAATAATCTCAATTTTGACATTATTTATTTAATGTTAATTTAAAAATATCAATCATATATTGGAATTAAAATATATTAAGTATAATGGTGTGTTAAATGATATAATCATCTACAAAATTTTATATAGGAAATAATTCAACCAATTATCTTCAGTTTTAATATGTATAATATCATTTATTTTAGTATTTATTAACTAAATAATCACTACATTGACATTTCCTAAGCACTTTAAGTAACTAAACCATCTCTAAATTTATGAAAAAATATTATTATAATAATAATCCACATATATTATAAATTGATATGTATATCTGATAATATGATATTTTTTACATTTCTCAAAATTTTATTAATGTTAAAGGTAAATATAGTTCTTTTTTTCCTTTTTCCTTACATAACCTTTTATATAGGGTGCTTCTAATTAATAATATCCCAATAACCCATATATTTATAAAAAATTGGGGGAAATTGTCAAACTATTTTAAATAAATGGATTTTGGACATGTTTCCAAGTCATTATGGTCCATAATATTAAGGTGTATCCCCTTGTTATGTTTAATAAAACATTAATCGCCATAATTAATTTTAATCACATTAACTAATAATTTTGTTCAAAAAATGAATTTTATCTTATTTAACCAAAATTATCTTACTTATTACATCAGTTTATCTTGAATTTTCAAAATTCAAATTACTAAAGTGGAAAAATTATGATTAACACTAACCATGCAGACAGTGTGAAATAAAGTGTTCTTAATATAAGGAAATGTTGAAAATTTTGATATGTTTTTTATTCAATTTTGAAGTAAAAATGATTCTAATTTACTTAATTGTATAAATATATGTAAAAATGATTGGATGTGACTCTAAAAGATTCTAAATAATTATTATAAATAATTATTATATAAATTAAATCATTTCTTTTAACTAAGTTGCATTAATTTTCATTATTCATCAAAAAATTATGATTAAAAAATAATCCCAAAAATTCACCCTAAGATAATTTGAAAATTGTGAATTCAAAGATGATTTTAACATCAAATATAAAATTCATAAATGTGTCTAATTGTTTTATTAAAATAGGTTCGTTAATAAAATGAGAGAAAACAAGATCATACATGTAACAAAATCTAATTCATTGTTGTATGTAGTGTAAGGTTAAATTTTTTTTGTGCATATGAATAGAACCAAAGGAATATTTATTATAAAATAATTTTTTTAATGTATTGGGGCAATTCAAATTTTATGAGAAAAAATCCAATGGACATGGGGGATGGTAATTGGTAGATGAATGGGCTAAAAATTGGGCAAGCTATAAGGCTTTGAAGGTATGAGGATTATAGGTGGTGAGGGGTGGTATTAATAAGGAAGGAGAGTGGTGTTTTCTCAGTATTTTATTCCTTTTTTTCTTATATTGTATGAAGACATTGAATAATTTTAACTTTATTAATTAATATATAAAAATAATGATAAGGATTTCGAGATTATGGTGCTTAATTTAGCGATTACTCAAGGAATAATATATTTTACTTATAATGTATATATGTCATAAATTCTTATTTTTACATACTAAAATTATCAAAAAATTTGAAAAATTCCAAAACATTCACAAAAAAATATTAATCATTTTTAATTATATAATTTACACCATTTTATGAATATAATTTTATATATATGATAAAAAAAATTTAAATAAAATATTCATTTTATTTGAAATTATTGATTTAAAAAATTATAACTGATTTATTAACACTTTGAAATATTAATTAAAAAATCATAAACTGATATTATAATCATAAAATACAAAATATAAATTAATGAAAACATTTTATGGAAAAAATTATTTTAATTCATTATATTAATAATAAAATTATAATTAAATATTAACGAATTATAAAAATATCAATACTTAATTAATATTACTCAAAACATTAGTATTCTTAAAATATGATATTATAATATCATATTATCAGTTATAAGATGAATAAATTTATTTATACTTTCATATGGTAGGATACTATTCTATTGTCCATATTACTATTCCTAATGGCCAGGAAACTATTTCCAAGGTCATGTTAGTATTTCATGAAGATATGTTGTTTAATTTCTATAAATACCTCTTATTTCCGTCCCTCTTCATTTATAAAGATTGTATTGTGTTATCAAAGAGAGTTATATGGTTTATACTACATAAAATAATAATAAGAATCTAATTTAGGGACGTTATAAATTTCATTCTATACTTAATCCCCACACATTGGAGTTCTGTAATTCCGGGCATAGGGGACTTCACAATGATCGATCATAATTGGGGAGTGAAAGTTTGTTCTCTATGAAAAATCCACCAATGTAATATGTTGATCCCAAACCCCATATAAAACAATAATATAACATCTCAAAAAAGTATTTTATGGATTTAATGTCTCTCTCAGACTAACTATACATTTGAGGTTATTATGTGGTGCTAAAGTGCAACTATGTAATCAATGTTTTCTAAGGACTTCTCTTGAACATTGATTACACTTTGGATCCCAATTAGAAATAATACAATATAATATTCCATGCAACTTTAACACTTAATTAATTTCTATCCTTAAAAATAATCAAGAGATAAATCCTCTCGGATTACAAAAATATGTGACAACATTATAATGTGTTCAACTAAAACCAAAATAACATTCTCGACTTTAGATGTTTTACGAAGTAATAAATGAAATCTATAAATATGTTTAAATATTTACATCCATGTATGGATACTCATTTTTACATCCCCTTAGACATCTATCTCTCAGTTTTGAATTGATGATATATTAGGCATTGCGATATATACTCTGCAATTTATCCTTTCATAAAATACCACATGAAATACTATGTAATATCTCTATATATCTTAATAAATAAATGATGAATAATGAATTAAAATGAATGAGATATATATAATAACTCGTTATAAAATTTTTTATTTATTTGACACATGCCTGATTCCTGAACCATATTACTCCATCATAATCATAATTGTATTTAGAAACATTCCACAACATCTTTTATAGTTTCACATCATCTTTTCACACCTCCATGATAATTAAATGGATTTATGGTTTTATAATCATATAAGAAAGTTATGAATTTAACCTTTACTATATATTTAATGATGAATCTTCAAAAAAACTATCATTTTTATATCTCTTTCAATCATCATCATGAAGAAACTTGAATGATATTTCTAACTCCGAGAATGAGCCACCTTGTTCGGTATTCTGGGGTGGTAATGCATTTATCATTCATAATATTTAATGTAATCCATATATAAAATTTTTCCCATGTTAATCTCATCCTATATAAATATAAATTTCTTGTTTTTTTCAATCGGTATATATATCACATATTTCAATATATGGATAATTCCTATATATTTATAATGTTAAAATTACTTAAGCCAAATCCCTGTCATTAGTTGTATAAATTTTCTCTTAAATTTTCAATTTGAGTAAGGTAAAATATATCGCTACAACTTTATTTAAGAGGATAAATCACAATCCATTATATGAATAATTACTATAAATTACAAATCCTTATCAACTACAACATAGTTTGAGTACATGTCCATAGACCATTATTATTTTTAGCTCCATGATGTATTCATTGCATTTTCTATTACAAAAAAACCCCATATCCATTTTGGAGAAACACGGTTATCTAATTATTTAATAAATAATAAATAACTCCCAAAACATCAGTATTTTTTATCCAACATATGAAGATTATGAATATTTATCACTATTCGTGGTCTGGACCATTTATCAATAAAATTTATTTTTGATGAATCAAATAATATAACCACACATGAGATTATATGGTTGATAGGGTCGATATTTACAATATTTATAATGTTCATTTACATGATTTTATCCCATATAATTAAAAAAGTTGAGTTTAATTACATTTTTTAATTTAATAAGGTCTTGAGAATAAAAGTAAAAATTGATTTATACTATAATTTAAAAATTTATCAATGTCACAACCCATCCTCGGGACCCCTGTCGTGACTACCCCAAGCCCGCCTTCCATAGGCCAGGGGCTCATGACTAGAAACAAAGGCATAAAGCTTGACAAAAAGGGGAAGGCATTGCCTTTATAACGTAACAAACACCATAGAGTATGCCAGTAGAAGTAAACACTAAGTAAAACTGGATACAATAGAAAGTGTGGAAGTAAATGGTCCAGAATACAAACCCAAACTGAAAGTAAAGTACAAATGGAAAGAAAGTATAGTAACTGAAAGTAAAGCAGCAACGTCAAGCCATCCATTGAATGTCCCACCTGAAGGGAGGGTACAGATATCCTCCTTAGCTCCTCAGGTCCAGCCGTCCGCTCCGTGTATGTCCCGCCCAGTGGTCCACCTCTAGTTACCGACCTGCTCCACAAGCCTCAACCACGACCAGTGCTGTCCATCGTCTGCATCCAACACAACGTAGTGCAGTCATAGCCCATGTAGGGGTGAGTATACTCTACTCAGTAGGGACCCCGAGGCCCCCGAAGGTCTCCCAGAATCCACAAAGGATAATCGACAAAGGATAGATAATATCACGAAATAACATCCAACACTATTTACGTATATGCCCATACATATACCTAAGTCAAAAATTCCATTTCGGCTCCAACATCCGAGCCCAAGTTCGATCACGTACACACAGGATAGTACAAACCAATCCACATAGGAAATCACAACACATTTCACATAGGAAAGCAAGTCAATCATATCGAAGATATTGATTGAAAGCCATGACTTAGCTCACACAGGTATACTTCTTTGTAAGGTGATAGAGATGATCAGATGTAGACACTGATTCATCTAAGGTGGGACCCACGTAGGATAATAAACCAGCTACGTTGTCGGACCCATGTAGGATACAAGTCTAGCTACTCTATTGGACCCACGTAGCATACAACAACAGAGGTGAAATACTGCCGGACTCACGTAGGATACAAGAACAATAATACTACCGGACCCACGTAGGATACAAGAACAGTAGTCATCGTTGTCGAACCCACGATGTATTTTAGTAAGATCTTCATCACTGCCAAACCCACAGAGGATTTCAGTGCAGTCGTCGTCGTTGTCGAACCCACAGAGGATTTCAGTGCAGTCGTCATCGTTGTCGCAGTCGCAGCCGGCTCGAGGGTTCCCTCACACAACATTCTCTTTTCTTGGAGGGTCCACTCCATGAGCAAAGGGGGACGATACATCAACTGACAGGTAGTCCAGAGTTGATGTATCCCAAAGTTCTATCTCGACATATGGAACTCAACACGACAGACGGCGTGTCAATCGGACGACCGGTCTGAGAGTTATTGGATTTTTCGTTCCTGGGCCCGGTTGGATTTTAAGTCAAAACCCACCCGACCATACTCCAACTACGTCCAAACCTCGAGCGGAGTAAGCCATAACGTCCGTCTCACTAAGAGGAATCCAAAAAAGTCGACGGCACGTCAATCAGACGTCCGGAGCTCAAGTTATAAGTGTTTCTGCTACGAGGGCCCGGTTGGTTTCGTGTTCAAACCAACCCTGTCATTTCAAAAGTTCTCTGAAACATTGAGTGTAATATAACAAAACACCCGAATCGATCCAAGGATCACATCGCAACTGACGGTGCATCGATCGGTGGCTCGTAGCCCAAGTTACGGGCATTATAACGAACTGTCCAGTATTTAGGGGGTTTTGGGCCCGGACCTACCCGGCCCAAGACTCCTCGGGTCGGCCCGAACCGGGTCGACCCGACCCAAGTCCGGGTCAGGCCCAACAGGTAGTGGTTTGGCTAGGTGGGCGCAGCCCGGCCCGGCCTGACCTGGGCGGCCGGTTGGCCTGGCACAGGCGCAACCCGTGTGGCCGGACAGCTCGTCTCGGCCCAGCTGTCACGGAAAGGGGGGGTGCGCTGCCCCCTGTTTGAAACGGACCCCCATGTGGGAGCCTCTCCTTTGGCTAGCCAAGGGTTACGACCCCCGGCGTTCTTCGATCGATCGGCCTCGCAGGCCGGCCGTGCTACCGCCGCGGGACCCCGAGGTCTCGCCCCTCGAACGCGCCGGTGGCCGGCGGTTCCGTCCACCGCTCCCTGGTCCTCTGCGGTGCGATGGTGCTGCGCCCCTCTACCACGGCCCCGCTCTGGCTGTGGTGTCTTTGTGGTTCTTCGGTACAGCGCGACAGTGCCATAGCTTTATTTGGCCTCAACGGCGTGGCGGGACGGCATCGCGCATCTTTGCCCGTTCCTCTTACTTCTGGGCGGTGCCGTTGCACCACGCTTCCTTTGCTCGTGCTGCAACAAGTACAACATCAATGGGGGAGGAGGGTCGCCTGTGTTCGTGCGGTCCGAACTCCTCCCGTTGTTATGATAACAGGTGGCCCAATATAAAATTTGATTAAATTCAAAGAAAACATGAACAAAAATTAACCCTTACCTCGGAAAGTAATTCGTGGTTGTCAAGTGCCGCAAAATATGCCATCGTGGGGCGTGGTTCCGTAGACGTTGACAGAGAGCGTCTGAGGAGACGTCATTTTCTCTTTATCACGGAGAGAAGAATATGATTTTGCGTCTTTGGAGAACTCCCTTGTAGATTTATCTTCCTTTGTCATGAAGGAGAAAGGGAATGGAGAAACCAGAGTCGTTGAGTCGTTCTTCGATGATGAGATGACGTTCTTTGCGGAAGGATTGCAGCTCTACGTGGAAGGAGGAAGTTCTTCCAAAGAGAAAAGAGTTCTATCTCCCCAATCTCCCCACAAAACAACTAACCCCTCCAAAATAAAATAATACTTATGTTATTTTATTACATCAAGCCAAGAATTTCAATTTTTAAAATTCAAACACATAACTCACTTAATTAATTAATTGTGTTGGCATGATTAAAGAGGAGAGAGGGGGAGGTGAGTGCTCTCACATTAAAGGGGAGTTAACAAAAACAAGGGGAAGTTATGGAGTTTAGGAATGTGAAAATGTCGGGGATCGTGTGGTTCCTACCTCCCCCATAACCACACATGGGAAGTTGGGTGGTCGTGGGCCCCACCAACAACTTCCCATGAGAGAGTTTACTTCCATGGATTAAATAAAATTGTTCACAATTTTATTTTACTTATTAATTAATCCACATTTTTTTACAACTCCTCCCAAGCAAAGGCACCTTTGTTAAAAGTCCTCTTAAGTAATTACCGGCACTGCGGTTCCATCAGTGCCCTCAGATTTCAATTCCAAGCACCGATTCAAATGTTAGGAAATCCCGCTCATTCGTTCATGGAACGTACCCGAGATAAACTTCGGAAATTGATTCTTGGCACACCGGGCCTCGGAATCAGGTTCCGTCAGAAACTGCGTACTCATAAAATCCCAAAGAAATTAAGAAAATAGTTTCCTTGAAATTTAAGGGTCTTTACTTTACTCCCACCTCAGGGCTTTACATCCCCGTAATGATACATCAAAAACAAGGGGAATAAATGTGGGTACTGTTCACGCATCTGAGTCTCCCGCTCCCAAGTGCTCTCCTAGAGGTTCCCTTGCTTCCATCTGATGCGCACTAGTGGAATCGACCGCCCATGTAGGACTCGCTCTTATCGATCCTCGATCTCCACCGGGACCTCCGCAAAAGTCACCCCATAGTCAATGCCCAGCTCCCCATGGTCAATGATATGCATCGGGTCATGCACATATCTCCTCAGCTGAGATACGTGGAAGACGTCATGCACCTGGTACAACTGAGGTGGTAGAGCCATGCGATAAGCCACCTCACCTATCCTTCTGAGAATCTGAAATGGTCTGATGAAGCACATATATTACTTACCACCCTGGCCAAATCTCTGTAATCCACGTCGAGGTGAGACATGCAAGAAGACATGGTCTCCATCCTCGAACTCTAGTTCTCTCCGCCTCCTATCATCATAAGACTTCTGTCAGCTCTGAGCTATACTCATCTACTCCTGGATGACCTGGACCTTCTCTGTCATGACCGAGACCATCTCCGGTCCCCCAAGTGATGACTCCTCGGGGACTGTCCAGCACATAGGTTATTTTAAAGGTCGGCCGTACAATGCTTCGTATGGTGCCATCCCGATGGTTGAGATGTATCTGTTGTTGTACGTGAACACCACCAAGGGTAGGTGGTCCTCCCAGCTGCGACCAAAGTCGAGGACACATGCACAGAGCATGTCCTCGAGAGTATGAATGGTCCTCTCCGTCTGACCATCCGTCTGTGGGTGAAAGGCGGTGCTCAGACGTAGATTCATCCCGAATGCCTCCTGCAACCCCTTCCAAAGCCTGGAAGTAAAGAGAGCATCTCGATCAGAGATGATAGATGATGGCACACCATGAAGCTGTATAATCACCTGAACGTAGAGACGTCCCAAAATCTCTAATGTGCCCTACTCTCTGATGGGTAAAAAGTAGTCCGACTTGGCGAGTCTCTCAAAAATCACCCAAATGGAGTCATGACCTCTGGAAGTACATGGAAGTCCAGTCACTAAACCAATAGATATCCCCTCTCACTTCCACTCAGGGACCTCAAAGGGTTGTACAAGCCTGCTGGTACCTAGTGCTCTGCCTTCACATGCTAGAAGGTGAGGCATCGAGAAATGAACTCTACTACATACTTCTTCATACCGGCCACCAGTGCTGGCGTCTGAGATCCCGGTATATCTTCGCCACTCCTGGATATACCGCTAAAGGGGAAGTGTGAAACTATATCATCACCTCTTCCCGTAAAGTAGCTGGTATCATGGTACGTCCTCTGATAAGGACATTGTGCCCTCCTCCTACAGAGAATCTATCAGGTGCCTGTCCTGAGGATATATGTGCATGCCCCGTCTCACAGTCAATGTCCCCACGCTGTGCCTCTCTGATCCGCTATAGTAGTGGAGGAGTGACTGTGAGTGACTGAAGAAAGGCTGATCCATATCTATCCATGAGGGATATCTACAAGGAGGCTAGCGGCTCTGTCGCCTCTCCATGTTGCTAAATGCACGTCCTCCTTCTAAGCGCATCAGCTACAACGTTCCCCTTTCTAGTAGTATAGACTATCTCAAGGTCATAGTACTGGAAGAACATGAGCCATTTCCTCTATCTCAGGTTCTGGTCCTTCTGCGAGAAGATTTACCTGAGACTCTATTGGTCAGAGTAGACTGTAAAGCGCTCACCCATCAGATAGTGTCTCCACATCATCAGAGCGAAGACCACTACTGCTAACTCCAGGTCATGGGTAGCATTGTTCTGCTCATTCTGCCTCAACTTTCATGATCCATCGGTGATCACTGCTCGCTCTTGCATCAGGAAAAATCTGAGCTCGGTCCATAATGCATCGCAGTAGACTACGTACCCTACTCCCACCTCCAGTAGTCTCAAGATAGGTGCACTGTTCAACCTCTGTCTCAGCTCCTGGAAGCTCTGCTGACACCTATCTGACCACACAAAGGGTTTCCCCTTGTTCTTCAAATTTTAGAGCGGTTCCACAACTCTGGAGATGTCTGGAATGAATCTCCGATAGTACCCAGCTATCCCCAAGAAACTTAGTACCTCCATCACACTCCTGGGTGGATCCCAAGCAAGCACTTCCTCGATCTTCATAGGGTCCACTGCTACTCCCGCTTCAGAGATGACGTGTCCAAAGAAGTGGACCTTACATAACTAGAACAGACACTTTGAGGGCGTACCATAAAGCTGGTGCTCTCGGAGTGTGACCAGTAAAACCCGCAAGTGGCAGACAAGCTCCTCCTCCGTGGTCAAGTATATCAAAATGCCATCGGCGAAGACCACAACAAATTGATCGAGGTATGGCTAAAAGATCCTGTTCATGAGACACATGAACACAGTTGGAGCGTTGGTTATGCCGAAAGGCATAACCAAGAACACATAGTGTCCATACCAACATCTTAAGGTCGTCTTCTATACGTCCTCATCCCGAACGCTGAGCTGATGATAGCCTGAACTGAGGTATGTCTTCGAGATCCATCGGGCTCCTTTGAACTGATAGAAGAGGTCTTCAATCCTCAGTAGCATATACTTGTTCCTCACAGTCTCCTGTTTTAGGAGACTATAGTCGACACACAATCGCAAGCTCCTGTCCACCTTCTTGGCGAACAAAATCAGGGAAGCCCAGGGTGAAACACTGGGTCGGATGAATCTCTTTCCCTGCAAGCCCTCCATCCGTACCTGCAGCTCTCGAAGCTTAGTGGGAGCCATCCGATATGCTGGAGTGGATATCAGGGCTATCCTGGGGTACAAGTCAATATAAAAGTCTACAATTCTATGAGGAGGTAGTCCTGGAACGTCATCAGGGAAAACGTCCGTATACTGATCCACCACTGCAGGAAAACTAGGACTCAGAACGTCAACTTCTCCTATGATGAGGCTAGCCAACTGATGTGTGATCAGCTATCCTCTCCTCTGCATGAGTCCATTCCGTGCTGCTAATGCTCCCTTCTCACCGGTGAAGGTGAACCTGCTCCCATCGGTGCGAACACATCGCATCTGGCGTCTAATAAAGTCAATCTGAGCTTGGAATGTGGATAACTAATCCATGCCCAAGATGACATCATAAGGCCTCGACGCCGCTACAAGAAGATCCTAGCCGAATCTCGCGCCTCCTAGAGTAAGCTCACATTACCGGAACCAGTGCTTAATCGTCGAGTCTGCTCCCGTAGGAGTCTCTAGCCGTAAGGATCAAGCCAATGACTACATCGGAATCTCTGAGATCTGAACAAGGGCATCAACAATAAAATAATGACTCGCTCCTATGTCTATAAGAACTACAGTAAGGGTGGAGTTGACACAGATAGTACCTCGAATCATCTCTGGTGCACCGTGGTCGTAGGCCTTTGCTGCCTGAAGCTGAGCCTATCTTTGCCCGCCAGCTCCATGTGGTCAGAGTGGACCTCCGTGTGGTGGTGGTGGTGGTAAAGCCTCAAAGCATCGCCCACCACCTGCTGCTCGGCCAGCTCCTCTGCATCATCTGACTGCTCCGTGCGGACCACCACAGTCGACCCTCTACCTCTGTCTGGGTGGCCCCTCAACCATCTGTTTCTCCTCTACCCGGCGGGTTGGGTAGTCACGAGCCATGTGGCCCTTCCCACCGCATGCGTAGCACTGTATGCTCCTCAAAAGGTTGGCTCTGCGCCGTGTGCCCCGTACCTCTGAGCCAGTGTCCTGAGGTCGTCCGCCTGATGGTCTGGCCCGCCTAGACCCCTGTGACATCCGTCGACTGCCAGCTGCAGATGACTCTGATACATTCCTCCTAGCGGTAGGTCTCGCTGCTAGTGTAGGCTCAGCAAGAATACTCTCTATGAGAAGGGATCGCTCTAGTATTCTTGGATGTGTCAGAATACTGAGGGATATCATCGATTCCCTGATCTCATGCCTCTATCCCTACTTGAAGGTCCGACCCTAGAAGAATGGGTCTCGTACCATGTCCACCAAATAGCATGAGAGATCGGTAAATCTCGTCGAGTAATGGGCTACCGTCATGCCGCCCTGGCGCAACTGTAGTAGCTCCTGAATGTGCACCGCATGGAGGGTGGCTGGGACGTACTCTGAGTGGAAGAGGCTCTCAAAGTCGTTCCACAGAAGAGATTCCTCGTCGTGAACCCTGAGCATCAAGCTCAATCATCTACCTGCTGCCGTGTGTAGGAGGCTAGCTGCAAGGATCACCATGAGGTCAGCTGGTGTCCCAACTAGCCTGAAAACTCAAACTACAGCCTCCAGCCAATCCTCGGCTGCCTGAGGGTTCGTCTCCCCACAGAACCTGGGTGGTCTCTGACACTGAATCTCATGTAGTGCACTAAGGAAATGTGCACACTCAGCGGATGGGGCTTGTGGCATCTGTGGCTCGGAAAGTAGTGGTACCGCAGGTGCCTCCGCAGAAAAAGGGTCATACACCGAGGCCTCATCGCTCGGTGGGCTATCATCTCGCACAAAGCTCGGAACCCTAGCTGGCTGCCATCGTGGGTCCTTCATGAAAAGAAACAAGTGTGCCATGGTCAAAACAGTATACCTGTTGAGCTGGCATAAAATAATCACAATGAAAACTTTTGAAACACACATGCAATCAATGTTTTCGTGCATTGAGTCGAAAATCAGAAGTCAGGGACCTGGTGTACGGATACGTTTGCCACTGTACAAACACTAGACTCTCTGGAATGATAACCACACTCAATACCCTTAACACTATTGCTTCACAAAGAAGAAATATTAGAGTCCTGAGTTCTATGGTAGAACCGACTCCTCTGATACCAATTTCTCACTACCCGTCCTCAGGACCCAAGTCGTGACTTCCCCAAGCCTACCTTCCATAGGCCAGGGGCTGGCGACTAGAACCAAAGGCGTAAATCATGACAAAAATTGGAAGGCATTGCCTTTATAATGTAACAAACACCACAGAGTAAGATAGTAAAAGTAAACACTATGTTAAACTGGATATAATATAAAGTGCGGAAAGTAAATGGGACAGAATACAAACCCAAACTGAAATTAAACTACAACTAGAAAGAAAGTACATCAACTGAAAGTAATGCAGCAATGTTGAGCCGTCCACTGGAAGTCCCACCAGAAAAGTGGGTACAGATACCCTCCTCAGCTCCTCGGGTCCAGCCGTCCGCTCAGTGTACGTCCCGTCCAGTGGTCCACCTCCTAGAACCGACCTGCTCCACAAGCCTCAACCACGATCAGCGCTGTCCATCGTCTGCATCCAACACAACGTAGTGCGGCCATAGCCCTTGCAGGGGTGAGTATACACTACCCAGTAGGGACCCCAAGACCCCCAAAGGTCTCCCAGAATCCACAAAGGATAATATACAAAGGAAAGATACAATCACGAAATAACATCCAACAATACTTAGGTATATTCCCATACATATACCTAAGTCATCAATTCCAGTTCGGCTCCAACATCTGAGCCGATGTTCGATCACGTCCACACTGGATAATACAACCCAATCCACATAGGAAAGAACAACACATTCCACATAGGAAAGAAACTCAATCATATCGAAGATATTGATTGAAAGTCAAGACTCATCTCAAACAGGTATACTTATTAGTAAGGTGATAGAGATGATCAGATGTAGCCACTGATTAATCTAAGATGGGACCCACGTAGGATAATAAACCAGCTAAGCTATCATCCCACATAGGATACAAGTCCAGCTACTCTGTCGGATCCACGTAGGATACTAAAACAGGGGTCAAATACTCCCAGACCCACGTAGGATACAAGAACAGTAATACTGCAGGACCCACGTAGGATACAAAAACAGTAGTCATCACCATCAAACCCATGGAGGATTTCTATTCGGTCTTCATCTTTGTCGAACCCATGGAGGATTTCATTGCAGTCCTTGTCGCTGCCGAACCCATGGAGGATTTCAGTGCAGTCCTCATCGTCGTTGCAGTCCCAGCCACCTCTAGGGTTCCCACACACATCATTCTCATTTCAGGGAGGGTCCACTCCACGATCCAAGGCGGGTTGATACATCAACTAACATGTAGTCCGAAGTTGATGTATCCCAACATTCCTTCCTGACATAGGGAACTCAACACGACAGACATCACGTCAATCAGACGCCTGGTCAGAGAGTTATTGATTTTTTCGTTCGAGGGGCCCGGTTGGTTTTTAAGTCAAAACAAATCCGACTGTCCTCCAACTGCATCCAAACCTCGAGTGGAGTAAGCCAAAATATAAGGCCCCAGCCTTAAACCTTACTTAATCTTGAGTTATTACAAGATTACACATTGAGTATCTTTTCGGGTTTAGTGTTTTAGAGAATTAGATCATAAAACTTGCATTACATTCCACATATAAACAAATTGCTTACATAAAGATAGTATTCTTCTTTCCCATCAATGAAAACATATTTAAAATAAAACATGGATTCTTTCTTGACACTTCCTTGACACTATCATCATATCATGTACCTTTCCCTTGACCTATGAAAAACATTTCAAAAAAACTTGGGATGAGCATAAAAAGCTCAGTAAGGGATAAAAAAATATGGAAAGGAAACATGGGTACATATATACATAAGAATGAAATCATACTTTACCCATAAAACATAAGCACTTTAACATAACTCATTAAATCACGAATAAATCATAAAAATCATAATACATAAAGGTAACTTCATGCATTCATAACATTCTTACTTAGGGAGTAACCCTCCTGGTTACGTTTGGAATACCCATCACAGTATATTCCCTAAATCTCTTCAGAGAAACCTTAACGTTTCACTCCTTCGCGTTACCCAATGCATTGGAGAGCTATATCTGGCTCACCCGCCCTTAGTTTATCACGGAACCACCCGTTTTCATAATAATTCCCAAGAACCTCAACATAATCGTATCACATAAAACATGCATAAAGGTAACATAACATTTCCACCTTTCAATCACAAGATATCAATACAACACATTGATAAAAAAAAATTATGAAAACCATTTTCAATACCAAAATAAATGAAAACTAAACATGGTATTCAATTTTCTTTTAAAAAAAGGTAGGGCTTGTAGAGGAAGCCAAAACTCAAATAATGGTCATGGCGGCGGAGAAGTCGTTGTCGCCGTATATGTACAAAAAAAACATTCCATTTTGTTGTTTAGTAAAACGTTTCATATAAAAAAGATTCCTTTTGGATAAATGAAAAAATCGAAGGGGTTTATACACCGTATAAAAGAAGGTTGTGTATAAAACAAAATATGCCTCAATGAAAGGAGATTGAGACGAAGTCCCGTACCTCAGGTCCGACTTGACTCGGTCGTTCTTTAATCTCCTTAATAATAAACATGAGTTAATTTATACTTGTTTAAGAACCTTTTTTCAAGTTCATTATTCCTTTTATATCACTTATTTCCATGTCATGAACACTATGTAATAATTTAAGTTAATAACGGTCGTTTTAACGATCATTGGTACTTGAGTAAAAAATAAGCCCTTTATAATTACAAGTTGTTCATGTATCCATTATATCCAGAATGGTATTAATGATTTAGATATCATATATGTCATATATACCCAGTAAATTCATACATTTATAATATTAAATAATCATTTAGAGGTAAGAAAAGAAATGCACCGTTCATGGAGACGGTAAGCCGTACGTACGCATGAACGCTACTTTCATTTCTATTTCGTATTTTATAGAATAGAATCATAATGATATAAAGGTATATTATAATTCTAGTATAATATCATATATAATATCATAGTTCCATCCTTTATACGTCCCACATATGGTATTTAACGAATCAAATAACTTTGAGGGGGCGGTAGTCCGCACTTCCTTAAATGAAGATATCGTGTTTACCCATAATAGAAACCATAAAGGTATGCCCAAAATTAAAAATACATAAGCTTAAATAAAAACAAACATAATATATATCATATATAAATATAGTTTCATCTTAATGTCCACCTTTGACGGTGTTAAAAAAATGTTGAACAATCATCGTTTCGGGAGGCAGAAATTCGCCATCCACGGAAACAATATGTTATTTAACCATTAGATGTAGGTGTGTGTAGGTGTAGCTCGAATACTTCTTATAAAAACATCCTAGTATATTGAAGATACTGTAGTTGTTACAAAATAAATTAATAAAAATAGTTTAGGGGGTTGGAGAAGCAAAATAAAACAAAAGGACTCAAGTGAAGACATTACCTTAAAATCGGGTAACACCCTTTGGTTTGAGCTCAAAGGCTTCCTTGGGAAGACTTCTTCCCAATGTGAGGCTTAAAGTAGTAAGAGAGGGATTTGGAGAGACAAAATGTGTAGGGGTTGGCCGAGCCAAAGGCTTTGGGAGTGTGGGTATGGAGGTAGAGGTGGGGGACTTTGATAAGAGGAGAGGAGGGGAACTCTTGGAATGTAAAGAAATGTTACTATATTTTAAAATGAGTTTAGGATTCAAAAGGGTCCCACATTGATATAATTCAACGGTAAGGTGATAAGTGTTCTAAATACACCCATAAAATAGGTTTTGGACATGTGTAGGTCATAGATTTCACATTATCATTTCATTTTATTTAAATCCTTTATTAATGAGGTAATCGCTGCATCATCATGATGTCATTAATAATTTAATTTATATAAAGTCTAAAAATTATAAAAAAATAATATGATGTAGGAAGTCGTTTTATCTTTCCAATGAAAATTTATAATAAAAAATATGACTTGTATAACCCCATGAAAAAATTGGTTTAGTAAAACATCTCTTGTTTGTGTCATTTTTACTTTAAAAATAAATAAAAAGTTATTTATGTCATTTCCCAACCTAAGTGGCTCCCTGGGGTCCCCAAGTTGACCCATAGATTTTATAGTTCGTCCATGACACATCCAATGAGGGTAGGACATGTTTCATGCTCATCTCATATTATTAAAACATTATTTTTACTGTAAACTACACTAATTACCACTAATCGCGATTAAGAACTTAAAAGTTACTATTCACCAAAAAAATTATTTTAATCTCATTGAACCACATTTTAATTCTTAATGACAACCATGTATGTTTGATTTTTGAAAATCAAATCATAGAAGTGGAAATGTTTCATTTAAACAGAAAATCAGTTTCTTTAACTACCACTTAGTGGTTTCACTATTTATCAAAAATTGATGTTTTTCAGAAAGATACCAAAACATCACCCTAAGCTATATTTGATATTCCGAATTCAAAAATGATTTCTATTTTAAAAAATTCAAAACATGTAAGTTTCATTTATTAATTAAATAAATAATTCTCGCTGTCATGACAAATATCGTGTTTTTATTAAATAATACGTATCAAAAGATTGACACTAGTTTAAGTCCAATTTCAAAGTGAAATTGATTCCAATGACCACCATTGGATAAAATGGTAAAAATATATTATAATATCACTTCAAAACCAATTAAAAATCTAATTTAATAATATAAATAAATTATATTAAAAAGAGGTTTTGAATTAAAATACAACATTTTTCACTATTCATTAAAAAATGACCTTTATCGGAAAAATACCAAAAATTCGCACAAAGGAAATTTTGATGTCCCAATCATAAATAATAAGTTTATTTTGACAAAAATAGCTTATTAAATTTTCAAAAGATATATTTAAAAAGGGTTTTCCATCAAAAGGTAGTAAAACAATCTTTTTAGAATATTAGTGTATTCCACACATAAGATTGTATTTATTTTCATTTTAAGCTTCTAAAACACTATCTTAATCATTAATAGATATAGATAAAAATATCTATTATTCATTACTTACTTGGGATGTTACATCCTTCCCCCCTTTAGAAAATTACGTCCCCGCAATTTATTTACTTATCGAATAAATGGGGGTACTTATCTCTCATTGCATTTTTAGATTCCCATGTTGCCTCTTCCATCCTGTGGTTTTTCCACAAAACCTTTACCTGATTAATCACCTTATTCCATAACACTTGCTCCCTATGGTCAAGAATATGGACTGGTTGTTCCTCATAAGATAGGTTCTCTTCCAGCTGAACTACCTCTGGTCTCAAAACATGAGATGGATCTGGCATGTACTTTCTCAGCATCGAAACATGAAAAACATTGTGTACCTGAGATAAACTCGGAGGTAAAGCCACCCGGTATGCAACTGATCCAACTCTCTCTTTAATTTCATATGGTCTAATGACCCTTGGACTCATCTTTCCTTTCTTACCATATCACCTCACACTTTTCCATGGCGATTCTTTGAGAAAAACATGATCACCTACCTCAAAAGATAGATCCTTCCTCCTGTTGACTGCATAACTCTTCTGCCTACTCTGAGCTATTCTCATGTGTTTCTGAATCAGCTGAACTTTTTTTCCATCTCTTCAACCAATTATGGTCCCATCAACTTCCTTTCACCCACTTCATCCCAAAAAGCTGGTGTTCGACACCGCTTCCCATATAACGCCTCAAATTGTTCCATCTATATACTGGAATGAAAACTGTTATTATATGGAAATTCAACCAAAGAAAGATGTTGGTCCCAACTTCCTGATAATCCATCGAACAAGCTCGTAGAATATCCTCCAAGGTCTGAATTGTTCGTTCTGACATCCCATCTGATTGAGGATGAAAAGCTGTACTAAAATTTAATTTAGTACCCAACGACTTTTAAAGGCCTTTCCAAAAGTTAGAAGTGAACCTGGGATCACAGTCAGATACAATGGAGAGAGGAACTCCATGTAACCGGACTATCTCTTTAAGATACAAAGGAGAAAGTTTATCTATGGAAAAAGTGTCTCGTATAGCAAGGAAATGAGAAAATTTAGTCATGCGATCAACAATAACCCAGATTGCTTTATTACCTCGAGATGTCTTCGGTAATACCACAAAAAAGTACATGGATATATTCTCCCATTTCCATTCTGGTACTGGTAAAGGCTGAAGCATCCCTTTCAGTAACTGCTGCTCTGCTTTAACCTGTTGACATGTCAAACACTTCACAGAAAAATCAGCAATATCTCTTTTCATTCCATCCCACCAGTAATACTCCCGAAGATCTCTATACATCTTAGTACTGCCTGGATGAACTGAAAACGGAGAACTATGAGCTTCACATAACTGTGAATCACAAGGCACACACAATCTCTTCCCAAATCTCAAAACACAATCATTATAAATGTTGAATTCATGAATCTTACCTTTCGGAACCAGCTCTACCTTTTTCTGCAACTCACTGTCTTTCTCCTGTGTTTGCTTGATTCTGTCTGAAAGAGAAGATCTCACTGATACCTGAAACAAAATAGAAGAACATCCTGCACCAACAACTTCTATGCCAAAGTTCATCAAATCCTTAACCAAAGGATCACGTTCCAAATGCAACATTGATAATGAAGCATTACTTTTTTGACTCAAAGCATCAGCCACTTTATTTGCTTTTCCCAGATGGTAATGAATTTTACAATCATAATCCTCGATTAATTCTAGCCATCTCCTCTGTCTCATGTTTAACTCTTTCTGAGTGAATATAAACTTTAAACTTTTGTGATCAGTATATATTTCTAACTTTACTCCATACAAATGATGTCTCCAAATTATTAAAGCGAAAACAACAGCAACTAATTCCAAATCATGTGTAGGGTAATTTACCTCATGAGTTTTCAACTATCGTAAAGCATAATCAATTACCTGTTCATTCTGCATTAGGACGCAACCATGTTTTTTCAATGAAGCATCACTGTAGATAACAAACTAACCATTCCTGGAAGGTAGTGCCAAAAATGGAGCTTTCACCAATCTTCTTTTCAATTCCTGAAAACAATCATCACATTCTATTTTCCAGATAAACTTAACACCCTTCCGAGTAAGCTTAGTCATTGGACTAGATAACCGTGAAAAATTTATAACAAACCTTCGGTAATAGCCTATCAAACCAAGGAATCTAGGAATCTTTGTTACATTTGTGGGCCTTTTCCATTCTTCAACAACCTTTGTTTTTGCAGGATCAATATTTATCCCATCTTTAGAAACAATGTGACCAAGGAAAGAAATTTGTTGCAACCAAAACACAGACTTGCTAAATTTCCCATACAATTTCTTTTCTTTTAAGGTTTGCAAAATAACCCATAAATGTCTTTCATGATCCTCTTTACTTTTAGAAAACACCAATATATCATCAATGAAAACCACCACAAACATATCTGAGAACTCATGGAAAATTATATTCATTAAGTCCATGAATACAGTAGGTGCATTGGTTATCCCAAAAGGCATTACTAAAAATTCATAATGGCCATATCTTGTACGGAACGCGGTCTTTGGAACATCTGCTTCCTTTACCTTCAGATGATGGTACCCCGATCTCAAGTCAATATTTGAAAAATACTGAGCTCCCTGGAGCTGATCAAACAAATAATTGATATGAGGCAAAGGAAATTTGTTCTTAATAGTGATGTTATTCAGGTCTCTATAATCAATACAAAGTCTCATAGAACCATCTTTCTTTTTAAAAAATAAAACAGGATCACCCCATGGTGACGTGCTAGGTTGAATGAAACCTTTCTCTAATGAATCTTGCAATTGCTCCTTCAACTCTAAAAGTTCAATTTGAGACATTCGATAAGGGGGTTTTGAAATTGGCTTAGCATCAGAAACTAAGTCAACATTAAACTCAACTTCCCGATCGGGTATTATTCCAGGCAACTCATCAGGAAAAACATCAGGATGCCCATTTATCACTGGCACATCATTAATATGAACAGTTCCTTTATTTTCAACGATGTGTGCAAGGTAACATTCATTTCCATCTTTTACAAGTTTCTCGGCCTCTTGATCAGTTATCAAAAGTAACGGTTCATTCTTGTACACCAACTGAAATTCATTATGAAAAGAAACTTCTTTAGCTCTACAGTCAATCATAGAATGGTAAATAGAGAGCCAATCCATACCCAGGATAACACCAAACTCTACTAGAGGTAGAACAATAAGGTTTTCAAGTAGGTTCTTTCCACAGATAAGGATAAGAAGATTCTTATAAATTCGTTTTTGCCTCAACATTTCCCCTAGGTGATTTTACCAAAAGTTCAGGAGTCAATTCTTGAGATGGTATTCCCATTTTACTAGAAAAGATTTCAGAGATGAAAGAATGTGTAGACCCCGAATCAAACAACACACTGGCATAATCTGAAAAAACAAACAACGTACCTATTACAACTTCATTTGATGGCTCGACATCTGCTGAAGTAGTTGCAAAGGATTTCACCACCCCTTTTTTCTTGTAGTCTAACTACTTCCCATCACTCAAGCTCTTTGTTGGACACTCGTTTGCATAGTTACACATCTCATTTCACTTATAACATTTCACTAACTGTAAATCAAATTTGTTCTTACCTTCACCTTGATCCTTTTCAGTGCAATCACGATACTTATGTCCCATCTTACCACATCGGTAGCACTTTCCAGAATTCAGAAGATATTCCCCGGCATGCCATTTGCAATATTTATCACGCACTGGAAACTTAGTTTTCTTACCATCAGACTTTTTTGAAAAATTCTTACCATTCTCCAGCCACCTAGGTCTCTTCTTTTGTTGGTTGTTATAGAACACTTCATCATCGTAATACTCCATTTCCACCTTCTCAGCACATCGAACAAGATTTTCATAACTTTTAAACTCACGAGAAGCTAATGCCCTTCGATATTTTGGTTTTAATCCTGAGTAAAAATGATTGATTTTACTATCAAGGTCTCAAATAAAATTTGGTTCATACCTTTCCAATCGAGTGAACCTTTCTTCATAGGTAGCCACTGAGTCTTCCTCTTGCCTCAATTCCAAAAATTGCTTTTCCATCCTAAGTCAAATAGCCTTAGGAAAATACTTCTCAAGAAACATACATTTGAATTCATCCCAGTCAAGAGCATCAATCTCCTCGGCGTCCCTGATATTTTTAACCATAGACCACCACTGATATGCCTCACCCTCCAAATGGTAAATATAAATACTAAGCTTTTGATTGTCTGAACACCCCATGACATCGAAAATCATCTCCAGTGATTTAATCCACCCTTCAGCTAGCACATGGTCAGATGGTCCTCTGAATTATGGGGGATGTTGCCTCATGAAATGTTCCAACACTGACATGTTCCTCTGCGGTTGATCTGGCTGATCTCATGCATGGATACCACCACCATTTATCGCTTGAGTCAACTGCGCCATTTCAGCAACAAACTGTTCAGTTCCAATTCCGACCATCTCAGGATGCTGACTCGGAAGGTTATTTCCTTCTGTATGCCTTCCTAGCACTGCTTCCCTATTTCCTCTGAGAAAACCATTCTGAACAAACATGTCTTAGATGAAGAAACATGGTAATCTTCAAATACTATATCACTTCAATTTGACCATTAGAAAAATATGTTTGGATAATCATTTAAAAGAATTCTAACTCCTAAAGTTATCTAAACTGACATTTGATACCAACTATAAGGCCCCAGGCTTAAACCTTACTTAATCTTGAGTTATTACAAGATTACACATTGAGGATCTTTTCAGGTTTAGAGTTTTAGAGAATTAGATCATAAAACATGCATTACATTCCACATATAAACAAAGTGGTTACATAAAGATAGAATTATTCTTTCACATCAATGGAAACATATTTAAAATAAAACATGGATTCTTTCTTGACACTTCCTTGACACTATCATCATATCATGTACCTTTCCCTTGACCTGTGAAAAAAATTTCAAAAATACTTGGGATGAGCATAAAAAGCTCAGTAAGGGATATAAAAATATGGAAAGGAAACATGGGTACATATATACATAAGAATGAAATCATACTTTACCCATAAAACATAAGCACATTAACATACCTCATTAAATCATGAATAAATCATATAAATCATATGAAATAAAGGAAAATTGAGGCATTTATAACATTCTTACATAGGGAGTAACCCTCTTAGTTACGTTTGGAATACCCATCACAGTATATTCCCTAAATCTCTTCGGAGAAACCTTAACGTTTCACTCCTTCACATTACCCAATGCATTGGAGAGCTATATCGGGCTCACCCACCCTTAGTTTATCACGGAACCACCCATCTTCATCATAATTCCCAAGAACCTCAACATAATCGTATCACATAAAACATGCATAAAGGTAACATAACATTTCCACCTTTCAATCACAAGATATCAATACAACACATTGATATAAAAACATTATGAAAACCATTTTCAATACCAAAATAAAAGAAAAGTAAACATGGTATTCATTTTTCTTTTAATAATAGGTAGGGCTTATAGAGGAATCCGAATCTCAAATAATGGTCACAGCGGCGGAGAAGTCGTTGTCGCCGCATACGTACGCCAAAAACATTCCCTTTTGTTGTTTAGTAAAACGCTTCATATAAAAAAGCTTCCTTTTGGATAAACTTAAAAGTCAAAGGGGTTTATACACCATATAAAAGAAGGTCGTGTATAAAACAAAATATGCCTCAATGAAAGGAGATTGAGACAAAGTCCCATACCTTGGGTCCGACTTGACTCAGTCGTTCTTTAATCTCCTGATTAATAAACATGAGTTAATTTCTACTTTTTTAAGAACCTTTTTCAAGTTCATTATTCATTTTATATCACTTATTTCCATGTCATGAACACTATGTAAATATTTAAGTTAATAACGGTCGTTTTAACGATCATTGGTAATTGAGTAAAAAATAAGCCCTTTATAATTACAAGTTGTTCATGTATCCATTATATCTAGAATGGTATTCATGATGTAGATATCATATATGTCATATATATCCAGTACATGCATGCATTTATAATATTACATAATCATTTAGAGGTAAGAAATGAAATGCACCGTTCATGGAGACGGTAAGCCGTACGTACGCATGAACGCTACTTTCATTTATATTTCATATTTTATAGAATGGAATCATAATGATATAAAGTTATATTATAATTCCAGTATAATATCATATATAATATCATAGTTCCATCCTTTATATATCCCACATATGGTATTTAACGAATCAAATCACTTTGAGGGGGCAGTAGTCTGCACTTCCTTAAATGAAGATATTGCGTTCACCCATAATAGAAACTATAAAGGTATGCCCAAAATTAAAAATAAAGATTCTTAAATAAAAATAAACATATAATATATCATATACAAATATAGTTTCATATTAATGGCCACCTTTGAAGGTGTTAAAATAATGTTGAACAATCATCGTTTCGGGAGGCAGAAATTCGCCATCCACGGAAACAGTATGTTCTTTAACCATTATATGTAGGTGTGTGTAGGTGTATCTCTAATACTTCTTATAAAAAATCCTATTATATTTAAGATACTGGAGTTGTTACAAAATAAATGAATAAAAAGAGTTTAGGGGGTTGGAGAAGCAAAATAAAACAAAAGGACACAAGTGAAGACATTACCTTATAATCGGCTAACTCTCTTTGGTTTGAGCACAAAGGCTTCCTTGGGAAGACTTATGCACAATTTGAGGCTTCAATGAGTAAGATAGGGATGTGGAGAGACAAACTGGGCAGGGGTTGGCTGAGCCAAAGGCTTTGGGAGTGTGGGTAAGGAGGTAGAGGTGGGGGCCTTTTATAAGAGGAGAGGAGGGGCACTCTTGGAAAGTAATGAAATGTTACTTTATATTAAAATGAGTTTCGGATTCAAAAGGGTCCCACATTGATATAATTCAAGTGTAAGGTGATAAGGTTTCAAAATCCACCCATCAAATAGGTTTTGGACATGTTTAGGTCATAGATTTCACATTATCATTTCATTTTATTTAAATCCATTATTAATGAGGTAATCGATGCATCATCATGATGTCATAAATAATTTAATTTATATAAAGTTTAAAAATTATAAAAAAAATACTATGATGTAGGAAATCTTGTTAGCTTTCCAATGACTATTTATAATTAAAAAATATGACTTGTATAACCCCATGTAAAATTTTTTTTAGTAAAACATCTCTTGTTTGTGTCATTTTTTACTTTAACATTAAATAAAAACTCATTTATGTCATTTCCCAACCAAAGTGGCTCCATGGGGTCCCCAAGTTGACCCATGGATTTTCGTGGTCGGGAATGACACATCCAATGATGTTAGGACATGTTTCAACCTCATCTCATATTATTAAAACATTATTTTTACCGTAAACTACACTAATTACCACTAATCACGATTAAGAACTTAAAAGTTACTATTCACCAAAAAAATTATTTTAATCTCATTGAACCACATTTTACTTATTAATGACAACCATGTATGTCGGATTTTTGAAAATCGAATCATAGAAGTGGAAAAGATTCATTTAAACGAAAAATCGGTTTCTTTAACTACCACTTAGTGGTTTCACTATTCATCAAAAATTGAAGTTTTTCAAAAAGATACCAAAACTTCATCCTAAGCTATATTTGATATTCGGAATTCAAAAATGATGTCTATTTTATAAAATTAAAAACATGTAAGTTGCATTAATTAATTTAATATCTAATTCCTGCTGTCATGACAAATATGGTGTTTTTATGAAACAATACACATCAAAAGATTGACACTAGTTTAAGTCCAATTTCAAAGTGAAATTGATTCCAATGACCACCACTGGATAAAATTGGAAAAATATATTCTAATATCACTTAAAAACCAATTCAAAAGATAATCTAATCATATAAATAAATTATATTTAAAAGAGGTTTTGAATTAAAATACAAATTTTTTTACTATTCATTAAAAAATGAACTTTATCGGAAAAATACAAAAAATTCACACAAAGTAAATTTTGATGTCCCAATCATAAATAATAAGTTTATTTTGACAAACATAGCTTATAAAATTGTCAAAAGATAGATTTAAAAAGGGTTTTCCATCAAAAGGCAGTAAAACAATCTTTTAAGAATATTAGTGTATTCCATGCATAAGATTGTATTTATTTTCATTTTAAGCTTCTAAAACACAATCTTAATCATTAATAGACATAGATAAAAATATCTATTATTCATTAATTACTCAGGATGTTATAAAAAAGGTCTATCTTACTAAGAGGAATCCAACAATGTCGACGACACGTCAATCGGACGTCCGGAGCTCAAGTTATAAGTTATTCCGCTCCGAGGGCCCGGTTGGTTTCGTGTCCGAACCATCTCGGCCATACCCAATATTCTCCGAAACGTTGATTGTAATATACCGAAATGACCGTATCGATCGAAGGATCGCATCACAATTGAGGGTGCATCGATCGAATGCACGTAGCCCAAGTTAAGGACATTATAATGAACTGTCCGGTTTTTAGGGGGTTTTGGGCCTGAACCGACCCGGTCCAAGACCCCATGGGTCGGCCAGAATCGGTTCGACCCGAACCGGTTCCGAGATTGGCCCAACAGGGTGCGGCCCGGCTCGATTGGTGTGGCCCAGCCCGGCCTGCGCGGCCTGGGCGGCCGGTTGGCCTGGCATGGGCGTGGCCCACGTGGCCAGACAGCTCGGCTCGGCCGAGCTGCCGTGGAAACGGGGGGCGTGCTACCCCCTGTTTGAAACGGTGTCCCCACATGGGAGGCCACTCCTTTGGCCAGCTAGGGGTTGCAACCCCCGACCTTCTTCGATCGGCCGACCCGGCTGGCACGCCGTGCTGCCGCCGCGAGACCCCGAGGTCCTACCCCTCCGACGTGGCAGGGGCCGGTGGTTCCGGTCGCCGCTCCCTGCTCCGTCGTGGCCCCGCTCCGGCCGTGGGGTCTTCCTGGTTCTCCGACGTGACGCGATGATGTTGCGACTTCGTTTGGCCTCAACGGCACAGTGCGGCGGTGCCTGCCCCCCTATTTGAAATGGTGGCCCCACGTGGGGGTACGCTCCTTTGGCCAGCCAGGGGTTACGACCCCAGACCATCTTCGATCGGCCAGCCCAGCTGGCCGGCTGTGCTGCCGCAACGGATCCCCGAGGTCCCGCCCCTCTGACGGGCAGGCCGCCGGTGGTTCCGGCTGCCGCTCCCGGCTCCGCCGCGGCTCCGCTCCAGCCGCAGTGTCTTCGTGGTTCTCCAGTGTGGCGTGACGGTGCCGCAGATTCGTTTTGACTCAACGGCACGGGGCGCCGGTGCCGCGCATCTTCACTCGTTCCTCTTTCTTTCGCGCGGTGCTGTTTCACCGCGCTACCTTTGCTCGTGCCACAACAAGTACAACATCAATGGGGGATGAGGGTCGGCCGTGTTCGTGCGGTCCGAACTCCTCCCATTGTTACGATAACTGGCGGCCCAATATAAATGTTTATGAACGGAAAAGAAAACAGGAACAAAAATTAACCCATACCTCTCAAAGTAATTCGCGGTTATCAAGCACCGCAAAATATGGCGTCGTAGGGCGTGGTTCTGTAGACGTCAACAGAGAGCGTCTTAGGAGACGTCGTCTTCTCTTTATCATAGAGAGAAGACTATGATTGCGCGTCGTTGGAGAACTCCCAAGTCAGTTTCTCTTCCTTTGTCATGGAGGAGAAAGGGAATGGAGATACCAGAGTCGATTCATTCTTCGATGAAGAGATGACGTTCTTCACAGAAGGATTGAAGCGCTTCGCGGAAGGATGAAGTTCTTCCCAAGATAAAAGAGTTCTATCTCCCCAATCTCATCCCTCAACAACTGACCCCTCAAAAATAAAATAAGACTTATCTTATTTTATTACATCAGGCCGAGAATTTCAATTTTTAAAATTCAAACACATAACTCACTTAATTAATTAAGTGTGCTGGCATGATTAAAGAGGAGAGAGGGGGAGGTGAGTGGTCTCACATTAAAGGTGTGTTAACAAAAACAAGGGGATGTTATGTAGTTAAGGAATGTGAAAAGGTGGGGGATCTTGTGGTCCCCACCTCCCTCATAACCACACAATGGATGTTGGGTGGTCGTGGGCCCCACCAACAACTTCCCATGAGAGAGTTTAACTTCCATGTATAAAATAAAATTGTTCACAATTTTATTTTACTTATTAATTAATCCAATTTTTTTTACAAATCCTTCCAAGAAAACGCACCTTCGGTAAAATTCCTCTTAAACAATTATCAGCGCTGCGGTTCCATCGGTGCCCTCAGATTTCAATTCCGAGCACCAGTTCAAAAGTTAGGAAATCCCGCTCATTCGTTCACTGAACTTACCCGAGATAGACATCAGAAATTGATTCCGAGCACACCGGGCCTCAGAATCAGGTTCCGTCAGAAACTGCGTACTCGTAAAATCCCAAAGAAATTTAGAAAAAAAATTCCTAGAAATTTATGGGTCTTTACAATAAATCACTACATTATTTCAACTAAAACATTTTTTATATTAATCCAAATTGATTAATTCTTTTTTATTATTCTTTTATTCATGGGATAAATAATTTCTAGCCATTCAATTTGATAATTTGAACTACTTTTGGTCCAAATATATCATTAAATGTGTAAAGGTTTTTTCGAAAATAGAATTAATACACATTTAGTAACTGAGCCATAAACAAATCAACATGACTCTAAATAATTTGATTCAAGATAGGGAGGAATTAATTCTAATAATAACAAATTCATGTTAAATTTTAAGGGACATTGTTTTCATTAAATTAGTTTATGTATGAGTTAATGTGCAGGAGTATGAAGGATCTCTTTGTCCATAAAACATTATATTTATTAGTAAATGAATTTCCTTATCAAAACATGACCAAATTCATTTAAATTGTATGGTACAATATATAAAACAATGCCAAATGTCACTCTACAATATCCCTTGTGGATATTCGTTTAGGAAGAAGGATAAATTTGATCGAACGTTGAATAGATAGAATCTATAAAGTAGATTTCCACTGCTACTCCTCTGTATATTTCAATCTATACATCATTTCAAGGGTTGTAGTTATATTGAGTAATAAAGGGGAAATATGATATATATATATATGTTATTTATAATGATATGAATAAATGACAGAATAGTGAATACAGTGGATGGTCAATTGATACGAGGAAAAGAACAAAGTGGATGTTTATAGAGACAACCAAAAAACAGTCCCTTACATGTTATATCATTCATATGTTGTCACTTTTGAATTTAACTTTAACATATATTTTTCAATTAAAGTGGTTAGTTTCATTATTTAATAAATGTTTAACTATATTTTTTTGGATGTTTTCTTAATCTAGGAAGTAAAAAAATGATTACTCTATTTAAATTTCATTATTGTGGTCTTTTTTTGAGCATAGTGATCTCAATTAGTATTGATTATAATGAGGTATTGAATAAATATAAGCAATTATATATTAGAAAAAATTCACATTGGGATATGGATATAATATCCTTGACAAATATTGTGTTTATAAATTAGTATTTGGATTGGAATTGAGAAATTCAATTGAGAAATCATTTTTAACAAAGTATATGGGAGTGTCTCAGAGGTTTAATAATTTCCACAACAGCTATTTCAGTACAAAATTCAAAAAAATTCAATTTCCTACCATTTTTATATCTTTCTCTTGAATTTTATTACACTTTTTAATTATTTTCTCTATTATAAATATTAATCAAAACCATAATATTTTTCTTATTTAAAAAACAAACTAATAAAATATGATATATTAGTAAATCAAATTGCATCCTCCTAAAGTTACAATTCATGGAATGTTATATTTCATTTATCATGAGAATAAATTGTATTATTGGGGTTTTCAAAAAAATCACTTACACTAACTATAGTAATTACTAAGGAGTTTTTGTGTGTTTATTTTTAAAAATATTTCATAATGACCCAAAAATTTTACATGAAATTATTACCATTAGATTCTATAATTGAAAGAACATAACACTATAGGTTTAGAGTGAAAAGAAACCCTTTGAACCTATTTTTGAATATTCCACTAACATGTCTAAAAGTAATTTAGGTGAACCTAAATTTTAAATGGATTACAACAGAACCATGAGTGAATATGGATTCGTCTTATGAATAAAATTATGAAAACTATGTATAATATCCTAATGAACCAACTATGATTAAAATTAAATATTATTTTATTAACCATCAGTCAAAATTTACTTTATTTCTTAGTCATGATCCACATAACCAAATTCAAAAATTAAGTTATCTTTTTTTCAACATGAAACCTTAAGGATTTGATGAAAAAAAAATTGAGGTCTTTTCCATTTTTGTTAGAAGGAGATTCCCAATAATATGTTTTTATTCAAATTCATCATTTATTATAGATTCGAGTGAATTAATAAAATCAATTCCTGGAAAAAAATATCCCCCATTAATGAAATGGTTCTATTCAAAAATTGATTTATAGAAATACACAAACTAAAGGTGAAATGTTGCATGATTACCAAAAATGATTCCAAAGACTCGGTTTTGGATTATCCGACCATCAAATTTATGACTAACTATTGACTCAATATATTTATGAAGTATTGTGTCTTAATAATGGGAGAATTATTTACAATTTTAAAGGATGATATATTTTTTATGAAAAAGATGCTTATAATTGGATATTAATTGAAAACATGGTCCAAAAATGCTATAAAATTTTGAGTAATAACCCTTATTCATGTGAAATATTCCTAAAAATTCTCCACTACTTACTCTGAAGACAAATTCATTCTGAAAAACATTATAATCCTACCACCACGGTGTAGTGGGATATATTTTGCAATGACCCATCATCCCTACACAAACCTAAAGCATCATTTTCAATGTAGACCCATTGTGTATTTTTTTCTCTTCTAATGATCATTAATGTGAAAATTTCAAAAAAATCTGAGAGCCGTTTGTGAATTTCAATGATATTTCTTACAAAATTTTTTTTAATCAAACTAAAAAGGCCTTTTCCACTAAACAAATTTTTTATTGAATGCCAGAAGAATAACTATAATTTAGGATTTTCAGAACCTGAACAATAAATAATATTTGTATGGTAAAGCATGAAATTCTAATCTTAATATTTTATTGGTAATTCCAAGGATTATTTTAGAAAAAAAATTATGCCTTCCTGAACCACTAAAATTCACAGAGTATAATTGTATAAGAAAGGATGAGAAAATGGAGACAGAGAGATAAATAGAAAAAAATGATTCAAAACCAAGATGACTGAAATAAACAAATAATAGGATCCGTACATTTATGAATTAATTTGGTCAAAATTTAGTAAATATTTATAGAATGAGAAGTAAAATTAGTATATGTACATCTCCACAACCCTGTAGGTTCTGGGAACAACAAAAGGGTAGTGGGGCCCATTCCCAACATTAATTTTTATTATAATCAATGATTAATCTGGAATCAATACAATGTTGAATTCAAGTATCCACTTATTATAACAAATAAAGTATACAAAGATTAATTTCCCCTAGAACCTAGAGAGAGGATCTATATATTATGTTTATAATTAATTAAATTAAATTAAATAATTACCTCAAATGCGATTCTTTATTCATTACTGCATTTAACCATATATATACAGTGGGACTTCATTGTGTTTTAGAGAACAATGGTAGATATCATCTAGCGGTGATCCAAATGTGCTCCATGAGTCTCTAGATGTCATTTAAAGTGACTTTGGGTTCTAGCATGGAAGATCCTTGTGCTTATGTCATCCAACTTTGATCACCCTATGAAATTCTTCCAAAGTGCTCTCCTTGATCTGGTGGAGGTGGGACCCTCTCATTATTGATAATGTTTTTGGAGAAGAAGGAAATCTCTAGGCTTGAGAGGATTTCTACAAAATTTTGTGCTCAACAACTATTGGATATAATTATATTTCCCTTGGATAAATGAAATTATAAAAATATAACTGGGAATTTAATTCCTTAGTAATAAAAAACAATTATCACAAGGGAATTTATTTATTTTATTATGCCAAGTGAATCTCCCATGTCAAATAATGACATAAATACTATCATTTCCATGACATGTGATTAAATTTCAAGTTATAATTAAATTTAAATTAAGAAAATAATTTTTCATATTATTATTTATCTCAGAAACCTTAACTAGGTGTGTTAATACTCATCAGTATTTATCATGGCTTGAATAATGACTATTTAATTATTAAATAAATATAATTCCATTATTTTCGGATAAATAAATATTATATTAGAAATAAAATCTCTCAAATAACTAATGAAAAAATAAACACGATCAGGTATACATGAATATTCATTAAACTATAATTGGGAATAATATTTAAAAAACTTGTTAAATAATAAATTATTTAACTTTGATACTAGATACACTTCATGTGTGACCTTCTAGGCCTCTTTATCAGTTGAATTAGGTGAACCTCTCTAATGTCCAATGATAGCATCTAGAAACATGCCAAGTCACCCATAGATAAATAAGTTAATTCCACAATGACATGTCACCTCATAAAAAAATTTACTGTGGAAAATAATCCCTTTATCACAATATCTCCAATCGAGCAAGTTGCATTCTAGTGTCATCAACCAATATGCTTGATATCTCATTCTTTGAATTTCTGAAAATCGAGCATTCCTAGGGTTCATCAGAAAAATAAATTTTTTACGCTACATCATTCCATTAATGGGACTGAGATATTAAATTTTGTTAATTAATGAAAGTGATAAATCCTTTCTCACATTATTCATTAATGAAATATTATGCATGACACAACCAACATATCATACCTCACTATAAGTATATGACATCATAGTTTTCATCAATACATTAAAGTAAGAAACTCATAACATGCATTATTAATAATATTAAAGCAAATGGACCATTACACACATATATATGTAATAATATCAAAGGAATCATATATGTGTGGATTTCCTATTGTCAGGTCTCATTCTCATAACATCCTATTGGATATGACCAAGAGCGTACACTAAGAGAAGGCGTCTCAAATTCTTTTGTGTATCCACCACTAATATCCTATATCATTTGTGTCTATAACATGATATAATCCACCCATACGACATTTATTTAATAATAGTGCCATAGAACTTCTAGGTTCTCATAATATCTGGGAACATTTTTTCCCTTTTAGGGGGACTACTACTATTGGGACATTATCACATGCTATGTCATGGAGAAGAACAATCACACTGTGATAAGGAATTTATTTACATAAAGAACAAGGAATGTATGTTTATCAAATTTTACATTTAATTTCGTTCTAGGGAACTAACTCCAACAGACACCCACTTTCACAAGTTCTAACTACTAACAATATTCTGTCTTCTATCTCTCACATGATATTCATGTTTATGTTATGGTAGGCCTTTAGTCAATGGTTCAACCATGTTCTCTTCCAATGATAGTCTTCGCAGTGAATCATCAACCCTAGATAAAAATCCTTCAAGAGGTGAACATAAAGAGCACATGTTTTGTCTGTTGATGTGACTTGGCTCTTTTGCAAGGGCCATCACTACAGTTTATTCACAATACAATGCGACATGGTGCTTACTTTTAGGCACCAAATAAATCTCCTAGACTATGTTCTGAATCTATAAAACATATTTGTATACATTAGAAGCCACTATATACTCAAAATCCACTATATAATTAGTGAAAACATCCTTCTTTGAACTCTTCTAGCTCACATCGCCTCTGTTCAGACAAAAAACATATTCTGATTGTGTCTTCACATCATTCTGATCAATTTGATAACCAGAATCAACATACCCTCTAATGACAAGCTCCTCATCTCCTACATATACCAATAACTTATCCTTAGTTCTTATCAAATAATTAAGGATAGAAATAACAATAGTCTGCTGATGTTCTCTTGGATATTGTTTATATCTTCCTACCATGGTCTGTTCATAGGCAACATCAATTATAGTACATAGCGTAGAATACATTTTTTATCTTATAAATGAATAATATGGGTTCTTACTCATCCTATCTTCCTATACTTTTGTTTGAGGGATCATTTAATTAGAAATAAGTATTCTATGTGACACCAAAACCAATTCCCTCTTGGATTGTTCTGTTCTAAATAACTTTAATTTTTTTAAATGTATGTGCGCTAACTTAGTTCAAGCATCCTCTTGGATCTATCACAAATGATCCAGATTCCTAGAATGTGGGATACTTCCCCTAAGTCCATCAAATATATGCACTTATTCATCCATTTCCTAATAGAATATAAGACCAGTATGTCATTTCTAATTAGTAATATTTCATAAACATATACTACTAGGATAATGATTGAATTCACATTAAACCTTTTGTAAACACATGGATAACATTCATTTTTAATGAAAAAAATCTCCCTTATGACTTCATCGAAACAAATGTTCCATGACCTAGATTATTTCATTCATTCCGAGATGGATATCTAAAACTGGAAAACCTTTCTTGCATCACCTAGGGTCAAAAACCCATCAAGCAATGTCATACAGACATCTTTTTGATGGCTCCTGTTAAATAATTATGTTTTGACATCTATATGCCAAATTTCATAGTCACTATGCAATTTTCAATTCAGATGGATTTAGACGTGGAAAAAGGAGAAAGGTTTTCATTATAGTCAATTTCATGATGCTTTTTAGGACCTTTAGCCACTATCCTTTATTTATAGGTAATAAATTCACCTTCCATGTACATTTTTTTCTTGAAATCCCATTTGCACCCAATAAGATTTACATCAACTAGAACATTGAAAATAACCAAAACATGGTTCTATTACATGGAATCCATATCAAAATACAAGGCTTCTATCCATCTTGCAGCTTCTAAGCTCTATACTACCACCTTGTATGAGGGAGGATAATTGTTTTCCCACAATATTGAGTCACCATCCTCAGTGACAAGGAAACTATATCTCCCTATTTACCTTACCTCTCTCACACTCTGATTTAATACATGTGATTTAATAACTACTTCCTCAATGGGGACCAATGAAACTTGATCATTTACCAAGTCCTGTATATCTTGAGCATCAACTTCATCAAAGTCATTTTGGCTCTCACTACCCTTTATGGGGATGTTCTCCCTCTCATAAAAGATATCATATCTAGAAACAATCACTTTTTGTATAAGGGTTTTATAGTTATCATCCCCTTGTTTCTATGGGATATCTTATAAGGATACACATCATGCCTTGGGGTGCTATTTTATTTCATGTGGAAGCCTTAACAAATTCCTTTTAACCCCATACATGAGTATGCTACAAAACAAGTTTCATTCCACTCCATAGCTCGAAGGGAATTACGTTTCTGACCTTAGTTGGTACTCAGTTTATTGTGTATGTTGTAGTATGTAATGAATATCCCCAAAATAATAATGAAATACTTTCATCACTCATCAACAACCTTACCATGTGAAAAAAGGTATGGTTCCTCCTTTTACTAACACAATTCCAGAATGGTGTATAAAGTGGAGTGAGTTGAGAAAGATTCCTAGAGTCATGTAAAAGGTTGATGAACTCAGGGTTAAGGTATTCTCCACCTCGATCTAATCAAGGTTTCTTTATCATTTTACCCATATGATTCTCTTCTTCATTCATGAATTCCTTGAATTTATTAAGGGAATCAGACATATTGATCATTATGTAGATACAACATTATCTACCCAATTCATCAATAAAATTAATGAAGTAAGAATATCCACCTCTAGCTTCTACTTGAAATGTACCACGCACATCTGTGTGTACCAATCCTAGAACTCTATGTACGTTTCACCCTATCCACCAAATGGCAGATTGATCATTTTTCATTATAAACAATCGTGATATATATCCTGAGGTTTTAGCTCAAAAGATTCTAAAAAATTATATTTCTAGAGCTTTGTCATGAACTTCTTGTTAACATGACCAATAAGGCAATGAAAAAAATGAGTTTTATATGATTCATGTGAACATAATTCATGATTTACTTCCAACACATGGTTTTCATCATTTAATATATACATACAATTATTCAAATGTGACATACCATAAAATATGTTGTCCTTATGAAATAAAGAACATTTATTTCTGAACATAAAAATAAACCAATCTAAAAATTATATAGAAATCATTTTATTAGTACCACTTGGTATATAATAACATTTAGGTAAAACCAAATCATCTCTGTTGGAAATGAATGGTGGTAGTCAACAATAGTAAGTGCAGCCAACCTCGAACCATTAACATCTCCAAGATCCACCTCTCCTTTGAAAATTTTATGAAATCTACTTGGTTACTAAATTTAGATATATATATTTTCATCAAAGCTATATCTAATCCCAATGTGTAGAAATGGAAATATTACACTCAATAACGAATGCACCTTTGGATTCCCCTTTCCTTTGGGTGCACTTCCTATTCCAGTGGCATGACTGGCCAAATGAAAATCATACTACCACCTTTTCCTTTCCCAGCCTCTGGATCTTATTCTTATAGTTTTAATGAGGATCTTGGGATGCAGGTTGTTTATAAATCAAATGGTTCTTTTCCTTATCCTTACTCTTCCTATACACTATAAGGGATACAAGTTTGACATGCCCCAAGTTCTTATCCACTTGGCGAATCAAGGTCAGATGGTTTGACAGGATCATCACATTATTTATAATATTATAATTCTCAATAAATCTAGAGAAGGCCTTGGAATATAATTATGGTATGATATTTAAATACAACTAAACCAGGAATTTAATCCCTACGATGTTGAGATGCACAATGTAGGCAATAAACTTAAATACATTGGGCTCAACTAGCACAGACTCGCCAAGCTTAGAGGTGAACATAACGTTGGAGATCTCATACCCCTCTCATGTCACCTTCAACTAGTAGAGACCTCAATGATGATACATCATGCTTTTAGTATCAATTTCTCATGTTGTTTTAAGATCTCCTTGGACATGGATGAAAACATTATTCATTAAACATCTATAACATCATTCATATGGTTCTAGTACATAGAGAGATCCTCACCACACACCTAATTCTGTGGTGCAACTGGTAAAGGATCCTCCAACACATATAATTTTCTTTCATTGTAAAGGATGGTGCGTAAACACAACAAACATTCCAAGAAATTCATTGCGGGGATTAGGTTTTCATTATCGAGTATGGATCGTAATTTTATTATTAATGTCATTTTTTATGTCATTACAACATATAATATGAGAATAATTTTATTAATTTATCTTGATAAAAATAGAAATATATATAAATTATTATTTATTAGTCTCCAACTATTGTATTGAATCCTAATAACTCTCACCATTTGCTCTGAAATATCATTTTATTTGGAAAGTTTTGTGCAGAGGATCCATATTCTAATCTCATTACCCTAACATGGGATGTTCAAGAAACATGAATGGATTTAAGCATGTATTCCAAATTCCAAATGCATTAACTCGAAGATCCTTGGTCTGTGGAGTGGACTCCCCAATCATGAAATCATTATTTTTGATTTCCTCAACCATTTCCTCTTAGTTATACCATCTCATGATTTGGTAGTCAAACCATGATGTAAACCAAGTTATGTCAACCCAAAACATCAAATTATAATTTTATAATAATTTAAATCACCCCAACTTGGGTTGATCAATAATTTGTATCTATCAGTTCAATTCTAATAGATGTAATGGAAGGATATATATAATTAATATTTATTGAGGGATTTTGTCCTTTATGTGTAAATTTTTTCTTGTTATATTTTCAAATTATTGATATTATTAAGTGGGATATATTTACTTCATTACCCTTGTCTAGATAATTTTTATGCATATTAAATTTTATTTTAGTTTCATCTTCCATTATTATTAATTAATATATTTTGTGATCATGAAAAAATTTCCCTAATGAATAACGATGAAACTAATTGAACTAAAAAAATTTATGCCCACATTTTTTTCTAATGGTTAATACCTAAATGTTGAAAAAATATCCCTGAACTAGAGGAGAAACACTTGGATCATTTTACGGTTCATGTTTATATCATTCCACCTTTCCACATTTCTATCTCCTTGGATTGGTTTCACCTCAGTTGCTAACTTGAACAACCTCCTCTATATTGGGAGCTCCATCCATTACATATGAATTTAACTCACATGTGGGGGGGGGGGGGTAAAATAGGGCATATATAAAAGTAACCATGCGAACGTAGGCCCTATAAAATAATTAGGAGAATGAATAAATGACAACAATTTTAATTTAATAAATAAATTAAAAGGAAACCAGTCACATATAATTGTCTGTTCTTTTTTCATGATAATCGATATACATGCAATGAAATAGGCTTGTAATAGAACTAGAATTAAATTAATTAATAATTCTTAGTAAGATAAATCATTCTTTAAATGAGTAATTATTATCTTTAATTAATCAATCCATTGTATCTTAATCCTTTTCAGAATATCCTTGAGATTCTCATATACTTAATTCAAAAAAAATTCATGTAAAATTAAACTTGTAAATAAATGTACCTTAGAGGTAACATGGTGAATACCTACATGAATTTACCAAACAAGTATTATCTTCATATATTTTTTTACTTGTATTTCATATGACATACCCAATTTAATGCACAATATCAAAACACGTACTTCATAGATGAATACACAAATCACTTTATTTTTTGGTTTAATTTTATGATTCAATGAAAAAAGTAACACAAAGTAACATTATTTATATATGATATATTGTTCTAGAAATTACACAAATATTGATGTTTTAAATATGTGTAATATGTTAAAGTACATGATATTTAGTCCCAACTTCATGAGGTGTAATACCTTCACTGTTGTATCCAAAGTACACTCTATGGGACATAGTGTGTGAGGTGTAATTAAAAAATCATGGAGTATTAAACATGTCCAGTGGGCCACATTACATGTTGTCTCTGGGTAACACAGTTACCAGTTGACTGAGTTGTGTATGGGATACAAATTTTAGCCCTGACCTGAGTGCGACGACACGCTGTGTCTAGTGGAACACACGATGTGTAATCTAGCAACAGTGTACATATATGTCATGGTCAATACATGGTGTAAGAATTAAATACACCACATGTAATAAATCCACACAGATTGAGTAATTTATGAATTACTCCCAATGCACCAAACCCAACTACATGGTTTTTAATCTGGAATACTTGGTGTGAATAGAAGATTACACGGCATGTAACTCCGAATACACGGCATGTGCTGTCATGTTACCCAGAATGAATATTTGACTCATCTTGATGAGATCATAGATTTAATTTTAATCTTAATATTACATGTTTCTGTTAGATCTACAAAAAATGATAGAGGAACAACAGATCTCAAAATTTGTATAACAAGAATTATTATTAATTGAATTAAAAAACAAAATTATTAAAGCATAAATCACAAATGAAATATTTAAATAAAAAAAATAATATGCCAAATTTGATACCAATTGTAGGTTCCGAGTGTAGTTGGAGCATGGTTGGGCTGACATCAAAATTTAATTTTTTCTATAATCAAGGATTTATCTTGGATCAATACAATGATGAATTCCAGTATCCATAGATTAGATCAATGGAAATAGACAATGAAGAATTTCCCTTAAAACTCAATGATAGGATCAACATACTTTGTTTATAATTAATTTAAAAAATTGTTGAATTGCCTCCAAGGTGACTCTTTCTATATTGATGCATTTGATGAATGATCTTCAGTTCACCTTTATAACATTGTAGAGATCAATGGTAGATATTGTCGAGTGGTTATCCACACATGCTCCATAAATATCTAGATGTTGCTGAAGGAGTCTCTGGGTGATAGCATGGATGATCCGAATGCTTGTGTCATTGACATTATATCAACTAGAGAACCACTTATAAAGAATTATACTTGATCTTGTGGTGGTGGAACTCTCTCGTTCTTGATAACATTCTTAGACAAGATCAAACATTCTAGTCCCAAGAGATTTTCTTCATTTTTTTCACTAACTGATGGCTTGGATTGGCTTGACCTTCTATAAATGAGAGAATAATAATATAACTAGAAATTTAATTCACTAGATAAAAATAAATAATTTTCATAATAGTGTTTCTTTATTTTATAAATTCGATTGAAACCCCCACGTAAAATAATTACGGAAATTCAATTATTTCCATATAATTTTATTAACCTGAAAGTTACAATTAAATACTATTTAACTGTAACACCCCGAGATTTTATGAAAAATATTCTTTTTAATTACATTAATGTCTTTTTTTGAATGCTACACCAAAAGTATCTTGCATGACATGCAACCCTGACTTGGCTTGCATTACACGCAATCGCGACCTTCCTCGATAGCATGTGTTGTACGCAATACCGGGTGGTACTAAACAATGATATATTATTATAATATTATTATGAACTAGCCGTTATTAACATTATTAACTAAATTTTGAATTTTATAAAATTATTATTCATCTTACAAATATTCTAGAACATGGTATAAGAACAAAATAATGTTTTCAGGTAAAATAAGTATTTTTCAAAAAATGCAGCTTTGCTGCCTTTTGATGGAGCACCAACATTAAATCTAGTTTTTGACATGTTTATAAGATAAATTTTACAAAATCAAATTATTCTTTGGAATAAGGATATAAAATTTTACCTTGGATAAAATTTTCATGTTATTCTGACAACTTTCATATTTTAATGAATAGTAAAAACACGCTATATTTTAAATAAAAACAAGATTTTTCATCGTATTAACTTATGTGGTTAAATTATAATATTGAATGGTTTTAAAGTATAAATAGAATATATTTTTACCATTTAATATAATGTATGTCATTAGCATTTATTTTACCTTGAATTCGTAGGTTAAATCAATTCAATCTTTTGCACTGTTTTAAACAAAAACACGTTTTTTTGGACAACGAGATTAATTTTAATTTAATTTCTGCAAAATCTGTGTATTTTATTTGGAAAAATGGATTAAATATTTGGAATCAGTGGGTCCAAATTATGTTAATACAATACTTTTTATTTTTGGGCATTATGAATAGTATCTACGGTAAATTTTATTTACCATAGTTAAAGGTAAATCGGGTAATTAAGGGTAAATATAAGATTATAAAATTATCCTAACACCTCCCAAAATCATATTGGATGACTAAATGTCGACCCATATCACCTAAGGGTCGGATTAGAATCATTTAATGGACTTTTGTCCATGAAAATAGTTTAATTATTATTAAAACCAAACAAAGTGACAACATGTCACTCTCTTAAATCTTATAAGTATAATAATTTTAATTTAGTGATAAACTTCATGAAACTTCTAACATGAGTAGTCTGCAGAAAGCTAATAAAATTATCTACATCATGTGAATTTATTTATAATTTTTAGGTATTAAATAATTATCATTAATTATGACACAATAGTGATGCAGAAATTTTTTATCTCGTGAAAAATCAAGAATATAGTTTTTATTAAACTAATAGTGACCATAAAATGCACAAAACCCTGACCAAAACTTAATGGCCATGTAAATTTAAATCATAATCATTCAATGGTAGAATATGTGCCATTTTGAGCCTTATAATATCGATTATGACACTTATATTATTTTATTTTAAATGATGCCAAAGTTGTCACATTCATAATTTAATAAATATAACAATTTAAATATTGTGATTTTAAGATGATAAATTCTAGTAAAAGTATTATTGTGAAAGTTAATAGATTTATCTTCATCATAGGATTTTAATTTTAATTTTAATGAAAAAAATAATTATATTAAATAATTATACAAAAATGATGTAGTATTTATTTTATTAAGAGATAAAACATATAAATGGTTTTAAAAATAATAAAATAAATATTATATGAACTATTTCATGTGCTACACTAATTTTCTAGAAACATACAACATTTTATGAATCTATTAAGGATTTTAGTTCGAACATATCTTCTGTATATTTTTTATTTATATTCAAATAAATGAATAGTTTCAAAATTGACACTATTGTTATTTAATAAGAATAACATATTATAAAGTTGTTTAAAAATCACGAAAATATTTATAAATTATTAATTTAAATATATATGGTCTAATATGTTATTAAGTATCCAATTATTGAAAATTAAAAACATTTCATTTAAAATTTAGAATGTTATTACAACAAATAAAATTAAATTGATTAAATAAGGATAAATCAAGTTGATAATGTTTAAAATAAATTCCTAACATGTCTAAATTTTATTGGTTGATGAGATTACAACCCTATCTCATCTAATTTTAGGATATGAGTTATTTTGGATGTTTTTATGTCGGGTTGGTTTTTAATATAAACTAATATTTCTTATATTTCCAATGGTGCCCCTCTCCACCCTTATAAAAGGGAACCTCCTCCCTCTCCTCCTCACACCAATTTGAGCCTTCACGCTTGGCCAAACCCTGACCATTTCACTTCCCCACTTCCCTAGAAACAACCTAGAGATCCTAGTCTTCTTTAAAGACCAATTTTAGTGCCCTAAGAGGAGGTCTCAAAGAGGCACTTCAAAGAAGAGGTAATGTCCGTTACTGATTCTTTCAACATTATTTCTTCTTCCACTTCTTTTTCTTAGGTTGTTTCATTATGAAGTAATAACATCAGTATAACTCATATACTGATATTTCATTATAAGTATGAAACAACCCTATTTCACCATCTATCCATCCTACGGAAACCAAAAATCATCGCACGTGTGTACGTACGGAATACCGTCTCCACGCCGTGGTGTAATCTGTTTTTCCACCAACACCATACATGGATGGGTATAATGGTGTAAAAAATAACTATATATGGTTATTATAACATCATACTGATTATGATATATTATACCATCCACTCCAATTCTATAATTATGGGAACGATATCATCGCTCGTGCGTACTTACCGACTACCGTCTCCATGACGCGATGAGATTCATTCTCCATGTTAACCATACATGAATGATCATATAGTTTATATAATGAATAATAATGAAATATAAGAAATAATAATGCTAGTTTATTTATGTATATAAATATTTATGTCATCTATTTAGTTTCATTCAATTCAATAAGGAAACGAAAACAATGTTCTTGCGTACGTACGGCCTACCGTCTCCATGAATGGTGTGTTTCATTCCTTTTATCGATCTATAATATATATGTGTATATGATGAATATATTATATATATATATATATCATGTTTTACATTCTGTAATTATGTAAATCAGGATATAAGTAATAATATCAAGAATGAAAAGTCGAAACACATACGATAAATGAAATGATTTTACCCAAAACGTTGTTTTAATATGGAATTTACAAAAGAACGAGTAATATAAAGTCATAAGTGAAACATATATGATATCATAACAATGAATATGATTCTGTAATAATTCAATGACATTATTTAAATCATTATACTGGAGGTTCGGATACGTACGAAGCATATCTGACCTAAGGTAAGGGATAATTTTGCAAATCTCAATTTTATCCGAGATTGCTTATTCATAAATATTTACTAGGGTTATTTCTATCATCCATGTCCATGTTTTATAAAAGTATTTTCATGTATGTTTAAAGTATTTTTTACCCGTTCTTGACTCTTAGTACATGGTATGTAAGGAATCTTTCTTTTGTTTATTCTACGAAGTAATTTTTGACTTTTCCGTCAAAAGTATGAGAAGAATGTTTTTTTAACTTATACGGCACGAACGTTTTTTACGGTTTTATAAAGCTTGATTTTCATGAAGCTTCCTCAAAAATATTTCATGACTATTTTCAAGAAAAATCCAATTCTTTTAAAAATGCATGACATTTTGTGAAAAGAAAATGATTTTAAATAAGAAAGGATATTTTCCTCATGAAATCATTTCAAGTGTTTTATCAAAACCATTTTCCATCTAAAATGAAATTATTACATATGTGTATGTTTTAAGTATAATGTCTCTTTGATTTACAGGGTTTCACTATTCTTATTATGAAATGATATCCATTTCTTTTATATGGATTATGTTATGATGAGATAATGTTTATGAACCCCATTTTATTCATTGGGTTATTACGAATGATCTATGTTTATTTTGTGGAACAAGTAAGAATGATTTCATTATGAGATGGGTGGGACCTATATATCCCTACAATTCTTTGGTAAATATTTATATCTCATGAGATAGACATGGCCAGAATGGTATGTTAATCTGGTTCAGTATTACAGGACTGGAACGAGGAGTGAACTCGATTTAGAATGGGACTTTGTCCACTAAGATGGTCTTGGAAGCAATGCCTTGGCTACTATGGAAATCATTACATGTACTTAATGGATTCCACAATTACATGTTTTATTCCCATGCTATTTTATCATGATTTGTTTTCCATTATGATTTATGCCTTATGTACTTCCATGTTTTATGTCGTTTCTCAAGATTTTTAATGTTCGTGTTTTTTTAAGTTCAAATGTATATGGTATGTTTTATTTTATCCACGCTTACCCTTACTGAGCATTTGAGCTCACCCTTTTATGTTTTCTTTTTCCCTTGGATTAAAAGAATGATTTTAGGTAAGGAATCAAAAAATGGAAGATCATTATGGGATATGTTGAAGATCTTTCACCATGATTAGAAGATTACGTTCCATGTTCCAAAAGACACTAAACTATTACGGTCTCTGTGTGTCTGTTTTGTTATGTAATAAGTATTCTGAAAAAGTAATGTAATATCTATGTACGTCAAGCTTCGGGTATCTACAGTTGGTATCAGAGGAAAGGTTTAGTCAACCTTTGAAACTAAGTTGTGAAAACGTTAGTGAGATCGCTAGAGATATTTCTAAGGTATGTCTAAGGATGTCCCTAAGGTTAAGTATACGTATAAGATATAGTCCTAGAACTACGGTAACGATATTAGAATTTAACCTAAGATGTTAGATATTGAGGGTACTTCCCCTTTACTATGTTGTTTTCCCTAGCATGATTTTTTCCTCTCACACTATTCTTTTTGGGTTTTAGAAAATGGCTGGAAACAGGAAGATTCATGATAATGGAGGATATGACGGACAATGGAATGATATTATTGATGATAAGCAAAATGAAATGGGATTTGGAAGTCCAAACATCGTTATTAGGCCTAGTCAGCAATCTCATAATATGATCAATAATCTCAACTTTGGTAAGTTTACCGACTCAGATAATAAGAGAAAGATGGAGTTTCATGATGATCATAGAGGAAATAATGTTCAATTTCCCTCATGTAAATCATGTGGGAAGAGGCACGAGGGAGATTGTTTCAAAGGAACTGGAAGATCCTTTGGGTGTGGAAAAGAAGGACATAAAGCCAGTAAGTGCAATGTTAAAGGTTCAGTTAACTCCATGGATGAGGATAATGGTATTGCTATGACATCAACAAGGGTTAATTGTTTTAAATGTGGAATGTATGGGAATTATGCAAACCAATTCCCTAAGTGAAAATCTCATGAAGATTATCAGCATGGTCATATGAGTAGTATTTATGAAGATGATGATGAAGAGACTACAAATGAAATATGAGATGAAGGAAATGACGAAGCTCAGTCAGTGGTTTAAGAAGTTAGTGGAATGATTGTATGTTTATAAAGAATAATGTATGGTACTATGGAATAAAGAATCATCGAAGGATTGTTACACTATTGTATTTTCTAAAGTATTTGAATGTATATGTTGAATGGTACCGGTAACCATGGAAAGTGATTGAGATATTTTTGGAAAGAAGATGATATGCGCATAATGAAGTGATAATGAGAAAATGAAATGTTTAATAGTATTCATGAGCTCATGGATGATATAAGGACAATGTTTTATCATGGACTGAGTATATAGATTTTTTGGATTTTGGTATGTGGAAAGAGTTAACTTTTGACAGCAATCATGCTTTCAATAAGGTTCATGATTAAGGTATTCACATGATTGGAATGTGACCAACAATATATATGAGTGATAAATGATAGTATTCACATGCTTGTTATATGACCTTTTTAGTAATCATTCTCTTTATACTATGAGTTTGGAAAGAAGTATTTTGGATAAGCCTAAATATTCAAATGGATTATGTTTAACTTATGTTTTTATTGTTTAAGGATAAATTTTTTTTGTAATACTATTGATGTAGAAAAAGGACAACCTACAGGACGGGCGACAACCCGTCGCATTGGAAAAGGATGTGAGAATTGAACCCACAACTGAAGTGTGACATGCCTTTATCACCTACTACTAGACTATAAGAAGTCCCTGGTTAGTATAAACTAGTTTTATTTTATTAAGTGGTATGATAGATGAAATATATGTCCATTTTTGAACAATATACAATAGATGGACTTATGTATATAACTATTGCTAAACCTTTGATTAAGACAGATGGAATGACCCATCATTATATCACATGATCTTCTAACACTTCACAAATGACAAATTCAACTTCATTTCATTAAGAGATGAGGTGGAAATTGTTCAAGGCACGAACAACGGTGAGATTATATCGAAATAAAGTAAGTATTTCTTCTAATTAAAATTATTCAACTTTAGAGAAATTATTTGAAAACTAAAAAGTTTGTCCTAGTGATCTTATATCCTACGAATCAGATGGTACCTTATATCATCGCAAATTTATGGATTTGTGGTTCATGTCTTTTTCATAGCCATGTTCTCTACCACTCTCCATCAAAAACTTGATGGTTAGATTTCTCTTCCATAGCCATATTTTAACCTATGTTCTCCTACGTGGAAACCCAGTGATGAGTTAATTTGGGTAACTGTTATGTTTCATACTTTAGTTTTTAAATCCTAGTTTTGGTATTCCTTTTTATGATGTGGGTTTCTATTAAAGAAACATCCGAGTAGTAAACCAGTTATAACCCCCAACGAATTTTGAGGGCGAAATTCCTTTTAAGGGGGTTAGAATGTAACACCCTGAGATTTTATGAAAAATATTATTTTTAATTTCATTATTGTGTTGTGTTGTACACTACAACAAAAGGAGGTTGCACGACACGCAACCCTAACTTGGCTTGCATTACACGCAATTGCGACCTTCCTCGATAGCATGTGGTGTACGCAATACCAGGTGATACTAAACTACGATATATTATTATAATATTATTATGAACTAGCCTTTATCAATATTATTAACTAAATTTTTAATTTTATAACATTATTATTCATCTTACACATTTTCTATAACATGGTATAAGAAAAAAATAAATTTTTCGGGTAAAAAATGTATTTTTAAAAAAATGCAGTTTTGCCGCCTTTTGATGGTGCACCAACTTCAAATCTGGTTTTTGACATGTTTATAAGTTAAATTTTACAAAATAAAATTATTATTTGGAATAAGGATATAAACTTTTACCTTGGATAAAATTTTCATTTTATTCTGATTACATTCATATTTTAATGAACAGTAAAAACACGCTATATTTTAAATAAAAACAACTTTTTTCATCGTAATAAATTATGTGGTAAAATTATAATTTTGAATGTTTTTAAAGTATAAATATAATTTATTTTTACCATTTAATATAATTTATGTCATTATCATTGATTTTATCTTGAATTCGTAGGTTAAATCAATTCAATCTTTTGCAGTGTTTTAAACAAAAAAACGTTTTCTTTCGACAATGAGATTAATTATAATTTAATTTCTTTAACTTTTGTGTATTGAATTTGGAAAAATGGATTCAATATTTGGAATCAGTGGGTCCAAATTATGTTAATAAACTACTTTTTATTTTTGGGCATTATGAATAGTAACTACGGTAAATTTTATTTACCATAGTTAAAGGTAAATCGAGTAATTAAGGGTAAATATAAGATTATAAAATTAACCTAACACCTTCCAAAATCATATTATATGACTAAAGGTCGACCCATATATCCTAAGGGTAATATTAGAATCATTTAATGGACTTTTTTCCATGAAAATAATTTAATTATTATTAAAACCAAAGAAAGTGACAACATGTCACTCTCTTAAATCTTATAAGTATACTAATTTTAATTTAGTGATAAAATTCATTAAACTTCGAACATGAGTAGTATTTATAAAGATCATATAATTATCTACATCATATGAGTTTATTTATAATTTTTAGGGATTAAATAATTATCATTAATTATGACACAATAGTGATCCTGAAATTGTTTATCTAGTGAAAAATCAAGAATATAGTTTTTATTAAACTAATAGTGACCATAAAATGCACAAAACCCTGATAAAAACTTATTGGTCATGTAAAGGTAATCCATAATAATCCAATGGTATAATATTTGACCATTTGGATCCTTATAAAAGCGATTATGACACTTATATTATTTTATTTTAAATGATGCCAAAGTTGTAACCTTCATAATTTTATAAATATAACAATTTAAATATTGTGATTTTAAGATGATAAATTTTAGTAAATGTATTATTGTGAAAGTTAATTGATTTATATTCACCATAGGATATTAGTTTTAATTTTTATGCAACAAATAAGTATATTAAATAATTATAAACGATGTTGTGGTATTTATTTTATTAAGAGATAAAAAAGATAAATGGTTTTAAAAATAATAAAATAAATATTATATGAACTATTTAATGTGCTACACAAATTTTCTAGATACAAATGTCATTATATGAATATATTAAAGCTTTTATTTCGAACATATCTTCTGTATATATTTTATTTGAATTCAAATAAATTAATAGTTTCAAAATTGACACTATTGTTATTTTATAACAATAACATATTATAAAATTGTTTAAAAATCACAAAAATATTTAAAAAATATTAATTTAAATTTATATGGTCTAAAATGTTATTAAGTATCCAATTATTGAAAATTCAAAACAAATAAGTAATTATTTGTTATAATTAAAATTTAGGATGTTATAACAATAAATAAAATTAATTTGATAAAATAAGGATAAATCAGGTTGATAATGGTTAAAATATATTCCTAACATGTCTAAATTTTATTCTATGATGAGATTAAAACCATATCTCATCTGAGGATCAGATATGAGTCATTTTGGAAGTTTTTATGTGGGGTTGGTTTTTAATATAAACTAATATTTCTTATATTTCCAAAGGTTCCCCTCTCCTCCCTTATAAAAGGGCACCTCCTCCCTCTCCTCCTCAAACCAATTTGAGCCTTCATGCTCGGCCAAACCCTGCCCATTTCACTTACCCACTTCCCTAGAAACAACCTAGTGGTCCTGGTCTTCTTTTATGACAAACTTTAGTGCCCTAAGAGGAGGTCTGAAAGAGGTGCTTCAAAGAAGAGGTAATGTCCGTTACCGATTCTTTCAACTTTATTTCTTCTTCCACTTCTTCTTATTAGGTTGTTTCATTATGAAGTAATAACATCATTATCACTCATATACTGATATTTTATTATATGTATGAAACAACCCTATTTCTCCATCTATCCATCCTACGGAAAACAAAATCATCGCACGTGCGTACGTACGGAATACAGTCTCCACGCCGTGGTGTAATCTATTTTTCCACCAACACCATACATGGATGTGTATAATGGTGTAAAGAATAACTATATATGGTTATTATAACATCATACTGATTATGATATATTATACCATCCACTCCAATTCTATAATTATGGGAACTATATCGCCGCTTGTGCGTACGTACAGACTACCATCTCCACGACGCGATGAGATTCATTCTCCATGTTAACCATACATGAATGATCATAAAGTTTATATAATGAATAATAATGAAATATATGAAATAATAATGCTACTGGATTTATGTATATATATATATATGTATGTCATCTTATTTAGTTTGATTCAATTCAATAAGGAAACGAAAACAATGTTCATGCGTACGTACGGCCTACCGTCTCCATGAACACTTTGTTTCATTCCTTTTATCGATCTACAATATATATATGTAGATGATTATATATTATATATAAATCATGTTTTACATTATGGAATTATGTAAATCAGGATATACGTAATAATATCAAGAATGACAAGTCGAAACACATAGGATAAATGAAATGATTTTACCCAAAATGTTTCTTTAACATGGAATTTACAAAAGAACGGGTAATATAAAGTCCTAAGTGAAACATATATGATATCATATCAATGAATATGATTCTGTAATAAGTAAATGAGATTATTTAAATCATTATACAGGATGTTCGGATAAGTACAACGCATATCGGACCTAAGGTAAGGGATAATTTTGCAAATCTCAATTTTATCCGAGATTGCTTATTCATAAGTATTTACTAGGGTTATTTCTATCATCCATGTCTATGTTTTATAAAATTATTATCATGTATGATTAAAGTCCTTTTTACCCATTCTTTAATTTTACTACATTGTATGTAAAGAATCTTTCTTTTTTTTACGCTACAAGGTACTTTTTGACTTTTCCGTCAAAAGTACGAGAAAAATGTTTTTTTAACTTATACGTCACGAACGGATTTTGACGGTTTTATAAAGATTGATTTTCAGGAAGCTTCCTCAAAAATATTTCATGACTATTTTAAAGGAAAATCCCATTCTATTAAAAATGCATGACAATTTGTGAAAAGAAAATGATTTTAACGAAGAAAGGATATTTTCCTCAAGAATTCATTTCAAGTGTTTTATCAAAACCATTTTCCATCTAAAATGAAATTATTTCATATGTGTATGTTTTAAGTAGAATTTCTCTATGATTTACATGGTTTCACTTTTCTTATTATGAAATGATATCCATTTCTTTTATATGGATTATGTTATAATGGGATAATGTTTATGAAATCCATTTTATTTGTTGGGTTATTATGAATGATGTATGTTTATTTTGTGGCACAAGTAAGAATGATTTCATTGTGAGATGGGGGGACCTATATCTCCCTCCAAAGCATTGGGTAAAGATTTATATCTCATGAGATAGACATGGCTGGAACGGTAAGTTAATCCGGTTCAGTATTACAGGACTGGAATGAGGAGTGAACTCGATTCAGAAAGGGACTTTGTCCACTAAGATTGTCTTGGCAACAATGCCTTGGCTACAATGGAAATCATTACATGTGCTTAATGGACGCCACAATTACATGTTTTATTCCCATTCTATTTTATCAAGATTTATGGTCCATTATGATCTATGCCTTATATACTTCCATGTCATATGTTGTTTCTCAATATTTTTAATGTTCATGTTTTTTAAGTTCAAATGTATATGGTATGTTTTATTTTATCCATGCTTCCCTTACTGAAAATTTGAGCTCACTATTTTTATGTTTTCTTTTACCCGAGGATTAAAAGAAAGATTTTAAGTAAGGAAACAAAAAGTGGAAGATCATTATGGGAGATGTTGAAGATCTTTCACCATGATTAGAAGATTACGTTCCATGTTTCCAAAGACAATAAACTATTACAGTCCTTGTGTGCCTGTTTTGTTATGTATTAAGTATTCCAAAAAAGTAATGTAATATTTATGTACATAAAGCTTCAGGTCTCTAAATTAATAGAATAATATTTAATATTATATTTATCACTAGACCCTTAAATGATTATGTCAGTCCTCCTTATTGTTTATCACACCATGAGTAATGATAATTTTTTATTAAATAAATAAAACTGCATTATTATCCAATCAATAAATATTCAATTGACATTATATCCTCTCAAATAACTAGTGATGAAATTAATGTGATCAGACATACCTGAATAATCATTAAACAAAAACAACGAATAATATTTATTGAACTTGTTAAATAATAAATTATTTAACTGAGATTTGAGATACACATAGTGTTTTACACTTTAGGCCTTATTCTCAGTGGCATTAGTCGAACCTACCTAAAGTACAAGATTTGCATCTAGCAAGATTCCAAGGCACCCATAGATAACTATGTCAATTCCACAAAAACATGTCACCTCATTAGAATATTTACCTTGTAATATAAAAAATTTATCACAATATATCCAATCGGGCAGGTTTCATGCTATTGTCATCAATATATATGCTCGATATATAGTTCTTTGACTTTTAAAAATATATAACATTCTTAGAGAACACCACGGAAATGGATTTGTTCAGCTTATTTCATTTCCATCAAAGGGCATTAGATATTAACTTCCATTAATGAATATAAGGGATAAATACTTTCTCCCATTATTCATTAAGGGAATATTACTCATGATGCACCAAACGTATCCTACCTCTCCATGAGCTTATGTCGTCACAGTTTTTGTCAATACATCAATGTAAGAGACTCATAATATCCATTAATAATAATCATAATGTCTAAGGACCATTAAAAATGTCCACAAATAGGAATATCTAATGACACTTATAGGTGTTTATTGCCTATTGTTGGGTCTCATTAAAATAACATCCAAATAGATACTATAAAAGGAATTAACCAAGAAAACGTGTCTCAATGTCCTATGAGTATCGTCCCCTCATAGCCTACATAAGGTTTTCCCCTTCAAATGATATCATCCCACCATATAATATTTATTCACGAATATTGTCATATCACTACCGGGTTGTCATCATTGCAGGGAACTACTATGACCATTTAGTGCGACAACTACTCATGGGAATCTATCACATGCTATGTCACATTGAACAAGAAATCATGATATGATATGGAATTTATTAATATTCCAATCCATGAATATAATTTTACCATGAATATAGAAGTTGGTTCTAGAGAACTAACTCCAAATAACCTAAAGTGAATCCAAAATGCATAAGGATGGATAATGTGACTGCAAAAGAACATATAAGTGGAACAAGATTGAATAACCACCAAAATTATAAACTCAAACCAATTAATGAAATTGTTAATGAGAATCCCACCAATGATGAAAATTATGGAGATAAAAAATATTAATTGAATGGAAAAAAAATTATGGAGAAGAAATTTTCTTTTGGTAGAACCAAGATGGTTTGGATGATGATGTATTGTCGCTATGTTTCTCAAATTAGTGATCATAATTTCACATAAACATTAAAAACACCATATATATGTCCTATAATTAGACAACCGATGTTCTCAATAATTAAAAATGAATTGGATCAGGAGGTTTTGGGATCATTTAATGATGATCAATACAATATTGAATTTATTGATTAAATTAAAAAATTTCAATGAATGCAATTTTTTTGAAAGTGATGTGTACCCACAAGAAGAAATTCCTAGGGGGTGAAAAATTAAAAATAGGGGGGAATGTTTCATCAATGAGTCATCGTCATTTTCTTGTCAAATTTTATTATATAATAATCTCTATCATTCCCTATACCATAGGGTAATAGTAATATGCGGTTTTCATTCTTGATTTTGGAGTATCCATCAATGTTATTCTATATTCTACTTACTAATCTCTTTAAGATGGAGAACCCAACCCATTAGAATTATAATTAATATTTCAAACCAATGTAATACCAAGACCATTCAAATTGAAGTTGATTTTCTAGTTTTGATAATGTAAATAATTTTAAAATGGATTTATCTATCTTGGATTTGTAATATGATCATTTTAGTACCCATAAACCTCTTACTATAGGTATACCATTTACAAAACCCTAAAATAAATCATAAATGTTCAAAAAGTAACCCATTAACATTAGTTTGTATTAGATGTTGTTAATTTTAATATTTTTCAAACCCTGAAACACTTTATTGGGGATCATTCATCACCTCATGTAAATATGATTAATTTTTTCCACTAAGTTGTATCCTGATTTTTCCAATAAAGAACAATTGACTACTATTTGAAAATTTGAATTTTTTTATTACTGAATATGAAAAACGAGAGTGTGAAAAGGAAGCACATAATCAATTTTTTAATGTTAAAATAGATCTTTAATAGTCCATTGATATTATAATTTATGTAGAATACATAATATAAAATCATTAACCTACTAGTAGTTTCGTAGAGAAGATGAGAACTTTTAAAATGAGAAAAATATTTTGAAAATAAGAAGGGAATTTTTGTAGAATATAAATTCCCATAAAGAACTAAAACATTACAGGACAAAATACATGTGATTAGTTTTCTTTGATCAATGAAAATACCCACCTGAGTTAGAAAAAATTCCACTTCTTAAGAACAAATAATATTTTTATTAGTTAATAATGAATAATTCTCTATCATCATTTCTAAATTATATCAAGGGACCATGATAACCTACATTATGAGTCATAAAACCCCAAAATAAATCAATATTATGAAATATATTTGATTTAACTAGAATCAGTTACCTAGTGTGAATGCATATATTTTTTTGGAATAAAATACTAAACCAGTGAGATAACATCAAAGGAAATTGAATCCAACACTATTCGTAGATATTAATGAATATTTCATTACCTTTATAGATAACATAATTATTTATACCCTCTATAATAGTTAATGTGTGAGTCATGTCCAAGTAATTCCCATAAATACGGATTTAGAATCTCACGGAATTAATTTTGTGAGCTTCTCCCTGATTGGAGTCCAAAAATGGAGATTTTGCATTAATTATATAAAACTCAATTGTTTATAGGGAATGAAAAATCCCAATTTCCATTCATTTATCACATCCTGAAATAATATATTTGAAAAACCACGAAGATTTTACTGATATATTATATGGTTATTTACAAATTTATATTGCATCCAAAGATCAAGATAAATCCACTTTCGTTGGAACTTTTTGCAGATTTACAAATATAAAATTCCATTTAGTTTATTTAATTATCCTGGATCTTCTCAAAGATTTATGATGATTATTTTCTACGAATGTCTAGAAAAAAAAACTGATGTTTTTAGAGGTTAATTCAATGTTTTTTTCTCATCATTTGAATGTTGTCCTAAATTTTTGGATCATGTTTTTTAAACTTTCATTGATATTAATCTTGTCTTCAATTATGAAAAAAGAAATTTCATGGTAGATAAAGTGATCGTTCATGGTAATGTTTTTTTTATAGATGGAATTAATGTTGATATGCCCAATGATGATATAACTTATTAATTTATATAACCAAACATAGTGAGAGTGGTGAGTTTATTCATTGATCATGCTGGTTTTTATTAGATATTCAAAAATAATACTTGAATGGTTGCACCTCTATTGAATAGATTTATCCAAAAATAAACCCAATTTTTCATTGATATAGGATGTAAATGGTACTTTTAAAAGATGAAAAAAAACATTAACCCATATCATTGTTCAACCACAAAAATGGGTCTTTACCATTGTAATTGTGATTGATGCATCGAAATTATCTCTTGAGAATGTTTTGAGGCAATGACGAGAAAAGAAACATCATTTGATTTATTATTCCTCTTGATTATTTGATCAATAAAAATCAATATAGAAAACAAAATAGTATGAATTAATGGCTTCAATCTATGCTTTAGTAAAATTTTAGTGTCATCTACAGGGATCCAAGTGATTGTTTTCCCAAACCATTCTACACTCACAGTATTTCTAAAGAAACATGATGTAAAACCACAACATTTGAGATTGATATTATTTTTATAGTTGTCCAATGTTGAAATAAAGGATATGAATGGATGTGAAATTTTGATTCCCATCATTTTCGTAGGAAAAAATCTCTTTTGAATGGAATTATTTAGATATGTTCACAGAATAAAGAAAACCTTCCAAATAAGGAGTTTTATAGGTGTAAGAGAGAAACACAATGGTTATCTGATCTTCAGAATTATTTGGGTGATGTTTAATTTCTCGACTATTTTACCACGAAAAAATTTGTAAACGTTTGAGTGATTTACTGAATAGAATTTTGGATGATCATTACCTGTAGATTTTTTTAGGGATTAAGTGATTAAGAGATTCATTATGAAATTATGAATTTCAATATTTCCTAACTGTTTATCACAAATTAATATGTGGAGAGTACATTCCTCTATAATGAAATAAAAAAACATGGGATTATGGTCAGTATTTCCAATTTTATTTTAGGGATTTCTTTTAATTTTATAGATCATATAAAAATTTCCTACTTCAAAGAAACATTGCAAAAAATAAATGAGATGACAAAACAACCATTTTGTTATAAAGATGTATTTGATGTATGCGGAATCAATTTGAAGGTATCTTTTTAAAAATATTTGGGATATATTTACAAATATATTGAGATTTATTATTTGTCCATGTGGTACAGGTTATTCACAAGAGAGATGATTATCACAAAACAATATCTAAATTTTTAATTTTTTTTAGATTTGGAATTCCATTGTTTCTTATCACTGGTCAAGGTACAAAATTTTTTAATGAAAATTATATTATTCTATAAATATATATAGAGTGAATAATCAGGTATACTAAACCTATCACCCATAAACAAATGAAATGGATAATTTAAAAAGAAGTAAATAAAAATAATTATACAAAACATATGATCCCAAATTGATAGGATTATAGTTTGTGACAAGATCATGCACTCTATGCCTAGAAAAATGATTCCAAAACCCCAATATTCATTTAAAACATTAGATTAGTCTATGAATTTTTTTTCACATTTTTGTTGAAATAGAACATAAATATTGATGGGTTGTTAAACTATTATACATGAATTTGTTTTCTATTAGAAGAGAAAGAAAATTTTGTGTGCATGAGCTTGAGGAGATCATAAATAATTTATATGAATGATCCTAGTTGTAAATGAAATAAAAATAATATTTTTATGATCTAATTATTTTCAAATAAAATATTAATAAAAGATATAGTGTTGTTTTTTTATTATGTGTTGAATATTTTCAAAGAAAATATTCATTACAAATGGTCTACCCTATTAATTGTTACTCATGTTTTTCATTTTGGTGAAATACATATACAAGAACTACACAAAGGGACACAAATAATAGTTAGTGGGAATAAGTTAAACAAGTTTATGTAGGTTCCAAGCATAGTGGAACTGTGCGATAGGTGGATCATAATATTTTATTTTTCCATAATTTATGATTAATTCCTGGACTTAAAAATAATAAATTTCATGATCTACAAAATTGAGTCAAAGAATATAAACAAAATAAATCATTCTCAAAACGAAGGGAAGATCATGAAATAATTATTACAATTTATTCAAATAATTAAAAAATAATATTGATGAATTATTTATTCATTAATTGAATTGAAAATAGATCTATATTGTTTTATAATTTCATTGTAGAATTCATGTTATGATTTCCTCTAGTCGTAATTGATACCAGTTCCACGAATCACCAAATGTCACTGCAGGACTCTCCAGGTGCTAGAACGACAGATCAATGTGCTTACATATTCTTCCTTTGATCATAATAATAATTTCTAATAAACATATCTCCATGATCTTGTGGGGTAAGATTTCTCTCCATTATTGGGAATGATCTTGGAGAAGATAGATCTCTAGGTCTTGAGATAATTCTCCAATTCCATTGTTAGTAACCCAGAAAAATTAATTGTTATCTTGAGGAAATAATATAATGACATTTATATATCGCTATGGTTAAAAGAAAATAATCGAATAAGTTACCTTAATTAATTATTTAATCCTATATGTAACCCCATGTCCAATAATAATAATACTATAATTATTTCTAAACATGTGTTGAACTTGAGAATTAAAAATAAATATTACTTAATCAAATAAGGATCAAAATATTCTATTTATCACTGGACCGTTACAATCAGTCTACCATTCCACCACAATATTTATCGAGCCTTAATTGATGAATATTTATTTATTAAATGAATATCACTGAAATATTCCCCAATAAATAATTCAAAAATATATACAAAAAATAATAAAAAATCTGTCAAATAATCCACTCACATTATATTCTCTATAATAATTTGGAAGGAATATATGAGATGAAGAACACGTGAATAATTATTAAACCACATTGATGAATAATATTTATTCAACTAGTTAAACAATAAATAGTAATATATTTTTTAACAGAGATTATGGATACACTTAGTGTGTGACCCTATAGGCCTCTTTCTTAGTGGCATTTGGAGAAGCAGACTAAAGTCAATGGACAACATCTAGAAACATTCTGAGGAACCCATAGAAAAATAATTTTATTCCAAAATGTTATGATACCTCATATGATATCTTATGATGTAATATAATCTCTTTATCATTATATATCAAATCTAGAAGGTTTCATGCAATTTCCATCAACCTATGTGCATGATATCTCATTCAATGAATTTATGGAAATTGATATTTCTTGTAGAAGTCTATGGAAATCAATTTATTTATTCAATATCATTTAACTAAAGGTATTGAGATATCAACATCATTTAAAAATATAATATACAAATCCATTTTCGTATTATACATTAATGAAACATTAATCGTGACTCACCCAATGTATCATACATTTCCAGAAACTTATGTCATCATGTTTTTAATCAATACGTCGATGAACATGACTCATAATATAAATTTATATTAATATTCCTTTATATGGATCAATACACATGTACACAAATTTTTATATTCAATGAAATGTAGATAAGTGGATATCTTAATGGTGGGTCTTGTTTTCATAATTTCGTACTCGATATTACCCAGGGCGTACAATATGAGAAGTTCCAATAATTGTTTATGAGTCTCCACCCTTAATATCCTATATCATTTGTCTCCCACAAATGATAATATTCAGCTATATGACATATATTCAAGAATAGTGTCATAGCACTTCAGAGTTCTCATTATAGTGAGGAACTTCTATAACCTTTTAGTGAGACAACTAGCAATAGGACATTATCACATACTATGTCATGTATAAAATAATCATTATATAATAAGGAGTTTATTTATATTCCAAACTATGATTTCAATCTATCATAAAGTACAGAATGTTTTGTCAAGGGCACCAACTCTTATAGACACCCACTTGCACTAGAGTCAACTACTATCATATTTCAGTATGGTAGCTCTCAAATGATAATCATGCTTTTGAAAAGACAGACCTTTGGTCAATGTTTCCACCACATTCACTTCTATGGGTAATCTTCTAAAAAATATTCACCTGACTTATAAAAATCCATCATGAGGTGATACATACATAGTATATGATTTTTCCATTGGTGATACCTTTTATCTTTTTCAAGATCTACCACTATAGTATTATTGGAAAACAATGTGATATGGTATTTTCAAATAGGTAACACAACATTCTCCTCAAAAAATCCCAAATAAAAAAAACTTCTTTGGATGTATTAGAAGCCTCTATATAATCAGACATTACTGTAGAATCATTGAATAGTGGTTTCTTTAAACTCTTCCAGCACATAGTTCTTCCATTGAGAGAGAAAACATATCCTAAATAAAACATAAAATCATTCCTATCAATTTGAAAACTAGAAATTGTATAACCCTTAATGGACAAGTCCTCATCTCCTCCACACAGTAGGAAAATATCCACAATTTTTCATAGATACTTAATAATAACCTTAATAATAACAAAAAAAATTTCTCTTCTATCTCCTTGATATTTTCCTAGAATGATTATTATAAAGTTAACATCTAGTATATAACATAACATTTCATCCATCATTGATCCTATCACTGAAGGGTATGTGATCTTACTTATACTCTCATTCTCAAGTTGTGTCTGAGGACATATCTTCTTTGAATTTTGAAATCATTGTGACACTGTAACTAGTCCCCATTGAGATTTTCCATACTAAATATCAATATTGTATAGTTAATATATGTTCGTTGATATAGAACAATTAATGTATTGGATGAATAACCAATAATCTTGATCCAAAGAATATAGGCTTCTTCACATATGTCCTTCTTGGAGAAATTTTTTTATCTTTTCCTTAACTGGATGTAAGACTGCTATTTCATTTTCAATAAGTAATATATTATCAACATTTAATACTAAGATAAGGGAAATATTCCCACTAAACCACTTTAAAATTAATGGGTCATAGTAATTATTAATTAAAGAAAATTATTTTATGAATTCATCAACTCGAATGTTCCATGATATGGATGCTTAATTTAATCCATAAATGGATATATGTAACTTTCAAATCTTTTTATCATTACCTAGAGTCACAAACCCATATGGTTTTATCATATTAACATCATATATAAGTTTCCCATTATGAATGAAATTTTTACATCCATTATCTAAATTTCATATTCAAGGTATACAGTTTTAGAAAGTAGAATTCTTATGGATTTAGACATGGGAACATATGAATAGTTATTATCGTATAAAATTCATGGACATATTTTAAACTCTTTAGAAACTATACATTATTTATAGGTATTTATATTACCTTTAAAGTCCTGTTTCCTTTTGAATAACATACATGGAATCCATTTCATAATTCATGGTTACATTCCATATTGAAGCGTCATATCTATCTACCACCTCCTTGTAGGAGAGAGTTTCATCATTTTAAACCAACATTGATTCACTATCATTAGTGACTTGAAAACCAGATCACTATGGTTTCATTACCTCTATTACTCTCATACACAATACATGTGTTTTAGGAACTACTTCTTTTATATGGAAATATGGATCATATTCAATATCCATCTATTTTTTGTCTTGACGATTAAATTCATCAAAGCCAATCATGTTCGCACTCTCCTTTTTGATGGTGTTCTCCCTCTCATGAATAAAAACCTATATGTTGATAGTCATATTCATGTATGAGGGGTTGTATTGATAGTATCCCTTTATTTCTAGGGGATACACTATAGAGATACACATTGTTCCCTAAGGAGTTAATGTGTTTCTAGGGATGTCCATAACAAATTCCTCAAAACACATACACATGTATGTGAAAAAATTGATTTAATTACTATCCATAAATAAATGGTAATTAAAATATACACTTTAGATCGATTTTGGATTAATGTTTATGTTTTAGTTTGTATAAAATACCTCCTACAAAGATAATGGAAGATCTCCATGATTCATCATCGACCACACCACGTATAATAAGGTACAGTTCTACCTTTCACAAAAACCATTCCACTACGATGTGTATCAGTATGTGAGTAGAGATAGAATACAAAAATCTGATAGAATGTTAATAAACTATTGGTTAATAAATTCACCACCTTTGTCTTATTGATGGTTCTTAATCTTCCTACTAAGTAGATTCTCTACTTCATGCTTGAATTCCTTGAATTTATCAAAGGACTGGGACTTATACTAAGTAAATATGTCCATATCTAGTCAATTCATATGTAAAAAATTATGAAGTATGAATATCTAAATATAATTTCCTCTATAAATGTTCTACATAAACCAGTGTCTACCAATCCAAGAAGATCTATGGATCTTTCATCCTATCCACCAAATAGTGGTTTGGTTATTTTTTAAGTATAACTAGGATGTTTATTTTTCAATCTATTTTTTCTCAAAAAAGTCTAAATAACCATATTTACATAAGTTTTTAAAATTATTATCAATAACATGACCAAGATGGTGGAGCCGAATTTTTGTGTTATATGAGTCATTTGAAAATGATTCATTATCAATTTAAAACCACTAGTTTTCATAATTTATTAAATAATGGCCAGGATTTAAATGTTCTATAACATAAAATATGTTATCCTAATAAAAGAAAAAACATTAATTGTCATGATTGAAAATAAACACATCAATATCACGGTATGATACAGAAATTATGTTCATGGTTACTGTTGGAACATAATAAATATCTTTAAAAAAATCATTACTGTTGACAATGAGAGGTGGTGGTCACTAATGGCCAATGTAGCTAACCTTCCATCATTAGAATCCCTCAGATCCATCTCTCCCCTGGAAAAGTTTCAAAATCTACATGGTTACTATATATGGATCTATATTTGAGAACCACAATATGTATCTAATATATAATGTGTATAAATTGAAATATTACACTCGATAACAAACACACCATTAGATTCTCCTTGAATCTGGGTGCAGTTCCTCTTCTAGTGGCCTAACCTTCCAAATGAAAAACATATAAACTCCATTCCATATCCTCATCATTGGATATTATTCTTATGGGAAGGATTGTTATCAGGATAATTAGATAGATTATAGGTAATGGGCCCCTTTTAATTGCTTTTCATTTTCCTATTCACCATAAGGGCTGAGTATTTATCATACACCATGTCTTTATCCACATGGAAAATTAATGTAAATAGATTCGAAAGACACATATAATTATTGATCATATTTTAATTAAAAATAAAACAAGAGTAGGTCATGGGATATGACTAAAGTATGATATCTATATGAAACTCTTCTTGGAATTTAATTAGTAATATTTCCAACTATTCAATGTAGCAAATAAGAATGAATTCTTAAGGCCCAACCAACACAGACTCCCAATGAAAAGTTGTAAACAATTCATTTGAGATCTAACACCTCCCTTATCTCACATTCTCTTAATAGAGAACCCTAAGGTGAGACATCATGTTATAAGCATCCATATCCTCATTTTGAGTATAATGATCATAGTATATTGATTATAACATACAACATTGTAGATCTATATCATCATTCTGAAGATTCACATATAGAGATAGGTCTTCATCACATTCCTCATTATGTGGAACTTTAGGAAAAGGATCTTCCAACACACATAATTTTCATTAATAGAGAAGGTTAACACATATGTGCCTTTCCATTCATTGAAAATTTTGATAGTCATAATGTTCTCATTATCATGTATGGATCACAATGATATGTTTGATGAAATATTTATTTTTGTTTCGAATAAATGAAAAGCATAATTTTAGTACAATATTTGATAAAATATAGACTAATAAAAAAATTATTATATTTATTTTTCTCTAATAATTTTATTGAAACACAATATCACTCCACATTAGCTTCTAAATATCTAGTGTCTTTTATATTATAGTGGAAAGGATGTATTTTTCACTTATCATTTCCTAAAAATTGGTTTTACAAGAAAAGGGAATGGTTTTATGTATGTATTCCAAATTCCATCTGCATTAACTCATAGTTCCATCATATTCTAAGAGGACTCCCCAATCCTGAAATCCTTATCTATATTTCCTCATTCTTTTCCTCTTAGGTAAACCATGTCTTGCATTGGCAGTTATCACCTTATGTGAATTTATATAAGTCGACCCAAAAAATCAAGATTGAATTCAACGATAATCGATAGTACCACAACATTGGATGGTTAAGAAAACTGACCTATAGTTGATGTTAATTGAAGTAATGGAGAGTGAATTAACATTTTGTTGAGGTATTTTATCCTTTATGTGTAAATTGAAAATTATTATCTTTATCACCATTTTTTTAATACTATGTGTGTCTAATTAAATGATTATTCATGTCATAGAAAATATATCCACATAATCTAGTATATTGTAGTTTTATCTTACTTGATTATTAGTTCATTAATTTTTTGATCATGAAAAAACAACCATAATGATATATCCATTAAATTTTAGAGAAATAAAATAATAAAGTTGTATGATCATGAGATTTATTAATTGTTATATTATCTAGACGTTGATAAACTAATAACATTACTATGAGAAAAACACCTTAAAAAATTATGATTTATGTAACAGCTTCCCACAAGTCCACCTATGTATCACCTGGGATTGTATTTTTCTCTGCTCATAACAAGATCCACATCGACTAGCTTTGGATATACATCCTTTGCATATTCCATTTACTCATAAAAAGTTGAGGGGAAATGTGGGATAAAAAGAATAAACCATATGCATGCATTTCTTCACATAATAAAAGGAGTGAAGGCACAAAAAAACTATATAATTTAATATTATATGAATTTAATGGAAACTAATCACATAAAAATGTATGATCTATGATCATGATCCTACACATGCATGCAATAAATTAGACATTTAATTAAACTAGAATTAAATTTTTAATCATTATTATTTGATATAAATCCTTCTTGAACGAATAAATTATCTTCTTTATAAAATAAATACTTTTATCTTAATTCTCATTTGAATTTATATGATATTCTTATCCATTATATTTTTTAAATCATTTAATGGTTACCATAACATAATAATTTATTTAAATCTACATAATTTGGTATAATTACACGACCTTTTTATATGAGATACATTGATTTTACATCTCTCACATTATATATGATGTTCACGCCTAACGACTCTACATGTAAATCATACATTGTAAATTGGCGAACATAACATGTTCAATGGGCTACATGCCATGTGATCTCTGAATTACATTGTCACAAGTCTGGTAGGCCATGTATGGTAATACGTGGTCCATATGTGACTCAATGGTACCACACACTATGTATGTGGGATTTATGGAATGTGATCGTGTTGACCAAGTGCCAACACATCCAGGAAAACATGCCGTGTATTTAATAAATGCACCGTGTCTCATCAATACACGCAGTTTGAATAAATTATTGATTCATTAAACATAAGTACATGTCATATAATTTTGATTACTTGGATTTTACTTCTGTGTTATTTTGCTAGAATACATGGCACATACGAATGAGTTCACTAATTTTATTTCAATCATAAAATTAGTCGTATTGAATCGATCTATAAAGAACCTATGTGGAAGAAGAATATCTCAGAATTATGATTTCAAGAGTTATTAATAATGAATTAAAAAACTAAATATAAAATTAATAAATCAAAAATGAAATTTAAATAATTATAAATAATTATGTGACTTCTATAATTCCTCTTTTATTTTATGGGCACAATGAATGTGTGAAATCAGTGGGGCCCAAATTTTCTTATTTCGTTGATCGATGATGACTCCATGATTTAAACCACAATAAATTTCATGACTTACAAAATTGAATAAAAAATATTGACACTGTAAATCACAATAGAGTTGGAGGGAGGATCATTATAAAATATTTATAATTAATTTAATTGACTAAATAATGACCATGATAAAATTATTTCTCAGTTTTTGTATCTGAAAGTAGATTTGATCGGTTTCATCATTTATTTTTATAAATCAGGCCCAAATTCATTCTTATGATGAGCCACACGTGTCCCGTGAATCTCCAGACATCACCGAAGGAATCCTTGGGTGTTAGCATGGTAGATCCTTTCCCTGGTGTCATCGGGTATTGATCGATACGAGGATTACTTAAAAATAATTCTCCTTGATTTTGTAGAGTAATATTTATATATATTCATTGGAGTGATATTTGAGAAAAGAGATCCCTATGGCTTCAGAGAATCATCCCACATTGTTGTGAATAACAAAAAAAATATTTATTATCATGATAAAGTCACATAACTATTTTTATATATCGCTATAATTGAAATAATATAATTTCATAGTTACCATTATTTATTTATTTAATCCTAGTGAAAACCAAATTTCAAATATTAATAATACTATTATTATTTAATGACATGAACAAGACTTGGGATTTAAAATTAAATATTATTTTATCAAATAATATTAATTATTTTTTATTTTCAACTAGTCCATTATGTTGGGCCTTCCATTCCTCGAAAATATTTATCTGTCCTTGAGTAATGAATATTTAATTATTAAATAATTATCACAATGTTATTCACCAATAAATAAATAAATATTAAATTAACTAAATAGAAGATAAATATTTATTTAACATACGTTACAAATTATATTATTTCGAATAACTAGTGGTGGAATATATGTGATGAAGTATATATGAATAATTATTAAAAAAATTCAGGAAAAAATATTTATATAATTTTTTAAATAATAAATAATAATATATTATTTAACTGAGATTTATGATACAATTAGTGTGAGACCATCATGGCCTCCTTCTTATTGGAATTATGTGAAGAAGCCTAAAGTCCAAGGGTATAATCTTGAAACATGTCAAGGCATCCATATAGAGATTAATTAATTTCATAAAAATGATAACTAGTATGAATACATACTTTTTAAGATAACCACATTATCATGATATCTCAAATAATACATGTTCCAAGCTTGTCCCCTCAACCTATGTGGTCTATTTCTCTTTATTTGACATCCTAAAAATTGAAATTGCCTAAGGAACCCATGTCCATTGAGTTTTTTATGATATATCCTTTCCATCAAAGGGTATGAGATATCAACATTATTTAAATAACATATGAAAAAAAAAAATCATTTCTCACATTATTCATTGATAAAATATTAATCATGACGAACCCAAATAAAACTACCTCACCTTGAACATTTTTCATTGTGTTTTTTTTCAATACATCAATATTCGTGAAACATAATATTAATTAATAAAAATCATAAAATATTAGGATCAATAAAAACTTATATAAATAGTAATATCAATTGACACATAGACAAGTTGATTTCTTAACAATGGGTCTCATTATCATGTTATCATAGAGGATATTACCAAGGGTGTACACCTTGAGATGGATCCTCAGTGTACTATCAGCGTCCACCTCTAATATCATGTATCATTTGTTTGCAGAAAATTTTATCATTTGGTTATGGAACATTTATTCATGAATAGTTTGGTATCACTTCAGCGTTTTCATCATAGGGAGAAACTGCAATGACCTTTAAGTGTAACAGAAACTCATTAGAAATTATCACATACTATGTCATATAGAAGAACAATCATGATGTGATAAAGAGTTTATTACTATACAGAAGTATAAATACAAGTTATCATAAACTAAAAATAAGTTGGTTCTCGTGAACATATGCGAATACTTCAGAGAAAATTTATAGGTTCTTCTAGGGAAAGGGATTTATCTTGATGAAGATGAATATAGTTGAATTTAGTTTGTTTCGTTCCTTATGAATTATTTTTTTATTATGTATTTTACTTTTAGAATTTCATTTTATTGTATAAAATATTTTCATAATGATTAAATTTCAAAAAATCATTTTTGGGAAGGAACGTGCATGTTAGATTAGGATTCATTGGATTTTCTTCTCAATTTATTTATTTCAATATCTATTTCATTTTTTGGTATGCTACATTCCATTTATTTTATTTTATTTTTTTTATTTTTTAATCATTCATTTTTTTATGTTTTATATCTTTTTTTTTTGTTTTTGAATATTTTTATCTCAAATGATTATCATTGACAATTTTTAAACCCAATTTAAAGAGTGAACAAATTTATACAAAGAATAAAAACATAATGGAATGAAAAAAACTTCTCTTTTACATGTTCAGACATTGTTAATTTTAGGAAATGTCTTATTATTTTTGAATCTCTCATCACATATAACTATGTTTGTCATTGAAATACGCTTCCTATGATTCCTCTGAACCATTTTTGGCATCTTATTCACAATGCTTTCATCAACTTGAATTTAATTTAATTATTTTAATAAATGAGTTTTAATTTATATGTAATTAAAATTATTGAGGCAGTTATTTGGATTTTAAATCCCCCAATTTTAAGTGATTCCTTCAAATGTTGTAATAATCCATACATTTGATCTTCTTGGAACCATAGAAGCCATGTGAATATTATTGGGTTTTATATATTAAAATACAATTATCACTTTACACCCTACCTAGGTAGTGAAAATTAATTATCTATATGATCTTCAGTGTGGGGGAATATGAATTGTGGTGTGGTACATAATTTAGTGATACATTTGGTGGAAATTAAAATTATAAAGAGATGTTTTTTATTATGAAAAAAATAATTTACTAAAATATGTTCAATTATGAATTTTTTAAGGTAAAGTTATTTTTTCCATTATATATTTCCCAAATATTAAATATTGTGTCTATTGGGACATTTTATGAAAAAATAGAAAATAAAAGTAATTTTTCTAAAAAGAAGTGATGGTTTTGAAAGGGAAGGTTATTTATGGTGAATGTTAGAGTTGATTTTTTATAAGGGGAATAAAGAAGATACCATACATGAGATATAAATATAATCATTAATTTCTACTTCAAAAATAGCAACAGTTGATCGAATAGAAATTCACTATTTATTTCTATCCACACACCGCTATTTTTAACTAGTTTTGTATTGGAAATTAAAATTATAATAAAAAATTTCACTTCATTTATGATTCAATAATATATATTTATTTACTTTTAAAAAGGGTAATTTTACTCATTTTAATGGTTTCATTATAGGTAGAGGTGATTTGGAGAGCCAGAGAAGGAATTCAATCAAAACGGGCCAAACTATGAATGATCCTTCATAAACATGTGGAATTAAGATTGTAATGTTGAAAACATGTGAATTTAACATGGATTAAAATGAGAGTATTATTGTCAAACCATTTGGTTTAAATTTTTCTAGATGTCCATGGATCCCAATACAACTATTGAGAGGCCCAAAATAGGCCCAAAATGTGAAGAAATTATGGGTAGGCCGGATCAGACTGCCCTTCTCTATTGGGGATATAATACAAGATTCTAACATCCAATTGGGATTATTTAACCTCCATTGGAAAAATAACCCAATTCCATAACTCTCCACTGAATTTAAGGACATTTAAACTTGTTTTCATTAATCAACCATCCAGATAAACATGTACTAAAAATTCTTCAATGATTAGTCACAAATCATAATAGATTCATTGAATTTTGTTTGTGGAAGGTTTGATTTATTTTCCCATAAAAACACCCATTAAACCCATTATATGGTTTGTAGTTACCAAGGGTAATGGATATTCAAACTATAGAGCTTTATAAATCAATTTTATCACCATTAAACATCATTAATGTCTAAACTTCTTAGGGATCAATTAATGGTGGGGGGGTCACTGTTGTAATCATGAGATACATTCTTATAGTATTTCTAAAGTGATTTAATATTCAAGATTTTAGTCTATTGTTCTTCATTTATACCATTTTAATTTTTTTATTCTAGTGTGAATAAATACAAATAAAATTAACAATAATCCTCATGCTTCTACACATAACACAGATCCATTGATGATTTGAGTGGGTTCGTCTCTTTTCTCATCCCTTCCATTTCATGAGGGTGAAGATGGGTTTGATCAGTATATAAAACCCAATATATTGGAACCATGAATATTTATATTCTTTTATTATGGAAAATTATATCATTGACACTAATATGTTCATTTAATTAATTAATTGATTTGATGCGTTGATTGAGATCCATTTTTACATCAATACCATTTTTTTGATTTTCTACAGTTGTCGGTAATCAATATCATTGATATATCAAATCCTATGTTCTAAAAGAGTAATAAATATCATTAAATACTAGATTTAGTGTTTTTAAGTCATGTAATACATGATCATTCCCATTCCCTTGAGAGAGATGATGAATTGAGAATCAAGGGATATTGAGCCAGGTTGATCATGATTTATGCTACTTATTTTACTCTCTTAGCAATAATATTTCAATGATTTATTTAAATCATAAAACCCCCATACCAGTATTTCAATTTAGAATTTATTTTCATAATCAAAAACCTATTTTTAATTAATTATCTAAGGCTCTATCAAGATACGAACTGATGTTCCTAATATACTGTATAAATTATAGTAAAAACTACATCGAATTTAATGTTCTCGACCATGTGGTAAAATTTCATCACCATTTTCAGAGATACATTATACGAACCTGGTTCTTATTTCTACGGTACAAGTTTCTTCTTTTCACTTTCTTTTAAGTGTGTTTGAGGATATATGGAAAATGGGGAAAATTCCAAAATTTTGGAAGTACACGCCGTGTACTTGTCCAAACGTCGTGTACTTTTGGCTGTGTGGGATGAGTACACAGGGTGTGTAACCATGTCAGTGATGAGGGTGTAAAGACCGATTACATTCCGTGTAGTGGTCCCTTACATGACGTGTAGTCACGTCAGGATGTGAATAGTGCCACACCGGTGGGAAGCCGCTAGAGTAATAGTGAAAAATGGGAAGTCAACGCTATTTACTCGGAAGTACACACCATGTGCTTTTATTTTTTCACATAAAATGGGTAGTAACCTCCCATGTTCATAGGGAATGCTTAGAACCGGATGAGAGCTCAGTAGGGACGACCAAATCTTCAAGGATCCTTTGAGCGCACTTTGGTAATCCGTTTCCACCTCGGACAATCTCGTTAGAACCACACAGGTAATCCCTCCACTCCTATTAATCCTTTCATGCCAATACTTCCCCAAATGGAAGTTATATATGTTTGAAAAAGTTTTATTCTATGTCATATCTACATCATTCTTAGGCATTTCTGGAATCGACATATGCATATATCGTTCGTTGGTGTTAAAGGTAGGTGGCTTGGTGTTTATATTCAAACTGTTATGCGTTTTTGTGTGTTTTTTAGCTATGAACCCATATTTGGGGTGTCGTGTGTCTTAGGCCGTGGATATTTTAAATACCGAGAAGTGTATAGGTAATTTAATGTGATATAAAAATGCTGTTTGGGATCACTTCTTGGATCCAGGACCACCCCGGGGGTGCGTTCCTCTGTTTACCCGTTTGGCCAGGATACTCGAGGGATGCCTGTTTTTATTTCATTCCTTTAATGAAATGATTATAGAATTTCCTTGAAGAAGAATTGATTGATTAAATCTTGTTTACATGTTGGGCTTGGCCCGATTACCTGTTTAGCCTGAGGGCAGTGTTGTGATTAGCCTGTGGGCATTATACTACTTAGCCTGTGGGAAAAATATTTCGTGCCTGGGGGTAATAGGATCTGTGCCTGAGGGAGACACTATGTACGCTTGAGGAAAAAATCTGTTCTGCCTGTGGGAAAGTACCTATGGGTTACGTTCCTGATTACGTGATGGTAAGGGTTGAGTGTCTGTGGACACTAACTGTTTACATAGAAATTCACTGTGGTTTTTTATTATATTAAATGGAGTAAAATATTAATAAAATTACAAAATAACTAGTATGTTATTTACTTTTGAGTACTGCTTAGTTTATTGCATTTTTCTACAGCACACTATTGTTGCATATTTTCACACAGTTGGGCACGAGCCTTTGTTGGGTGCCTAGTGAGATATATTTCTCACACCATGTTTGGGTCATGCTTTTCGCCCCAAACTGATTATGTTTCTACAGGTGTATATAAGGGAAAGGGTCCCTATACAGGTATTTGATTGCTGCTGGGGTGTAGGAGCACATGGGACTGAGTATTGGCTCGCGATGCCGCTAGCTGTTCTCTTTTGCTTTTCTGTACTTGTACTTTAGTTGTATTGTCTTGTATTGCAGTGTAACATGTTCTGGCTTTTTTATAGAATAGTGACATGCAGAATATTCATATATATATGACCGCTGGTTTCCCATTGTTTTATGAATTCTTCATTTTCAGTTATATGTATTGTTATTTCTTCCGTTGTTGTTGTATGTTTTATTACATTCCGCTGCGTTTCACTTTGACCAATGGGGGAATAGTTTCCCCACTATAAGACCAGGTCCATCGCTACTATTCGGCATCCTCTGGAGTTTGGGTAAATGCGCTTGAGGTCACATGGTGAACCGGGTTCCGGGCACCCATTGAGTGACACCCGGAAACCGGACTTTACAAAGTGGTATCAGAGGAGTTATTTTCTTTGACATACTATTTGGAACCTTAGTAAAGGATAGGACGGGAACAGTAGTTGGTAATAAGCTGTTCCCGAGCATAGCTAACCCATGTACAGGGAAAATCCAATTTACCTCATATTGCAATTTTACTAATTTTTCAATTTACGGTTGATATGATTTCACCATTGGGTGATGCACTTGGGATTATCCTGCTATATTTTATCTTTGAGATCTATTTAGTTGATACTCGATGAGATGATGGTATTCCATCTCATGCATCATTTGAGCACATGCTAGAAATCACATGTCATGCATAGTTCCATGCCATGTAAGTGCTTTATAAATTGCATGTTGTTGTGATAGTTATTGTGAAACTAAAGCATGCCGTTGTGATAGATACTTGATAAATACCTACTTTGTGATAGGGTATTTTTGTATTATCCTGTTTATAGAATGGATTCCAAACTTTGGTTTTTGGGGAGTATGGGCCCTCATTGACCGGAATTTGGTGGATCTTTGGGTGTTTACCATATTTCAAAACACAGATAAGATTCCAATCATTGGTTTTTGGGGAGTATGGGCCCTCACGGATCAAAATTTGGCACTTAGGTGCTCTTTTTCAGTTTTTACTGGGTTCTGGGGATGTTTCTGAGGCATACCGTCTGGAAACCCAGTATACACGCCGTGTATTACCTTAAACACACCATGTATATTCTTCTGTTCGGGAAGATAAATAAACTTTTTGAGTACACGCCGTGTACCCAGAGTACACCATGTGTAGTCTCTTCCCGTGTCACAAACCGTGTGGGCGGCAACACGGGGAAGGTAAGATCTTGGGGCTACATGTCATGTAGCTTCTGTACATTCGATGTAGTGTTTACCCAGAGAACCTGCCTTGTAACTAACATACACAGGTCGATGTAGTCATTTCTTGAACACGTCGTGTCAATAGAGAACACGTCGTGTAGTGTGACCTTGGGAAACGACTGTGTAACTAACAACATGGGTCAATGTTCTCCTCTCATGTACATGTCGTGTATGTGTAGAACACACCATGTAGTGTGAGACATGTGTTCGGATGTGTAGTAACAACACGGATCGGCGAAGCTCGTCTAGAATACGATGTGTACTTGTGGGAACACACCATGTAGTCTTGTCCGAAGACAGACCGTGTGGAGTTAGCTGGTGTACATGCCGTGGGCGGGTGAAACACGCCGTGTTGTGTCAAGCCATGTAGTTGGCCATGTCACAAGCGACATGGGCAGTTAGAAATAACACCATACAGGCCGTGTAAATGATATACACGCCGTGTAGTTTTGTCCAAACGGAAGCTGTGTCGAAGGACTCAGGCAGGGGAAGAGGAGTCAGGTAAAAGCTGTGTAGTCTGTATACATGCCATATAGTATTGTTTTGCAAATTTTGAATCCCTTCTTCCTCCTGTTCCCGGTTTGGTTTCTTTGTTTTCGATCTTTGATAATATTTATCTAAAGGTGTGCATTTGACCTTGTAGTGTCATGCCGCCAATACCACCATGAATTGTTCTCCAAGAGTGTGGAAACGAGTATACTCTAGAGATAGTGGCCCATGAGCTACCAGTGGATCCTCCAGCAGAGCCAGATGCGACGGTAGCTGTTATACCGGACACAGGTGCAAAGGCATAGTTCCGTGAACGCTTTATGCGGTTCATGCAGGCCTTTCCAGGAGAACCGTCGGCTGCCACATCTATGACTGAGCCGACTCGTATATTTTAGTAGCAGCATCCGCCTACGTTTTCAGAGGATGGAGGACCAAAGGCTACATATTCTAGGCCAGGATCAATGCAGACTATTTTCGAGCATCTTGAGATGCCTCCAGGGAGGAGGATCAAGATCGCAACTTATATGTTGCGTGATTCCTCCATGAGGTGGTGGGATGTTACCACCCAGTCAGAGTATCATAGAGACATGGTGTGGGAAGATTTTCAGGTAGTCTTCTATGAATCCTTCTACCTAGAGATGTTGAGGGCTAATAGATCTCGAGATTTCATGAATCTGAAGCAGGGCACTATGTCAGTGATGGACTATTCTGCTCGTTTCACCGAGCTTCAGCATTTTTCACCCGTTATGGTGGGCGATGAGACACTGAGAGAGAAATGGTTTGAGGATTGTCTTTATAATGACATCCAAGCACTAGTGAATGTTTTCAGGTTTCCTTCAGTACATGATATTTTGAACCAGGCACTAATTACATAGAGGAACCTGCGAGATGCTAGTGGTGTGGGCCAGGGCGGTTCAACACCAGTTTCTGGCACCATTTCTATTGGTAAGAGGAAGAGACATATGGATTTATCTTAGGGTGGCAGTACTAGCCAGAAAAATGCTTCAGGTGTCCAGGTCTAATGCTACCAGTGTGGTAGAGAGGGACACAAGTGTCCACAGTGTCTATAAGACCCAATGGAGTGCCGAGCATGCAGCAAGATGGGTCATCTACAGCGCTTTTGCAGGGCGTTTCCAGCGATGGCTAGTGAGAGGGGTTTTCTGCAGACTCCGTATGTGGGAGTAGGACCATTGGATTCTTACCAGTCAGGGAACTATAATACATTAAGGAGTGCAGATAGAGATGGTGGTCATGGCTGTTGTAGCCAGACCCGAGGATATTAGAGGTAGTCAGGTGAGACAACTCATGGTAGTCAGGTTGTGTCGTAGGGCCGCGACACTTGGAAGACATATGCGGTGCAAAAAACCCATCATGAGCATGATCTGGGACCTTCTACTGTCAGAGGTACTATTCTAGTAGCTTCTGTTTTATCTTCAGTACTTTTCGATATGGGTGAAACACATTATTTTATATGTGTGCCCATTATGGAGATCCATGGGCTTTGTTTCTCTACATATTCTGGTTGTATGATGCTAGACACTCTATTGGGGACTAGGACAGTTGTTCGTCAGTTCAAGAAGTTCCCCCTTGAGGTTTGCGGGTTTCAGTTCCTTTGGGAAATCTATGTCTTAGAGAGGACGAGTTATGACGTCATTCTCGAGATGGACTTGTTGGTTCCCTTTCGAGCCTTTGTAGATTGATATCGTCGTAGGGTGAGTTTCACATCACCAGAGGGTAGAGAGTTTCTATACAAGGGTGAGTGTGATGTTCAGGCGAGTCGAGCTGGACCAGAGCATCATGGGTTAGGTGGAGTCACATCCCAAATTGCGAGTTTATTTCTGGTTTACCCAGGGACTATTCAGACATATTTCCCTCATGTGGTTGATCATTTTAGGGATGTCTTTCCGAATGACTTTTCAAGTCTACCTACAGAATGAGAGGTGGATTTCTCTGTTGAGCTTGTGCCAGGAGCAGTGCCTATGTCCATTCCTCCTTATGGGATGGCTATACCTGAGTTTCAACAGCTCAAGAGGCAATTAGAGGAGTTGCAAGAAAAGTGTTTCATCTGACCCAGTACATCTCCTTGGGGTTCTCCGATCCTCTTTGCGAAGAAGGTGGATGGTACCCTCAGAATATGTGTGGATTATGAGAAGCTAAACTAGTTGACGGTTAAAAACCGATATCCCTTGGCAAGGATTGATGATCTTTTTGATCAACTTTGCAGAGCTCGAGTGTTCTTGAAGATTGACTTGAGATCAGGATATCATCAGCTACGCGTTAGACCTTCTGATATACCTCTCAAAACATTCAAGAACCGGTATAGTATATACAAGTATACAGTTATGCTGTTCGGACTCACGAACGCACCAATAGTATTCATGGATCTGATAAATCGTGTGTTCCATCCCTATCTGGATTCTTTTGTGGTTGTATTCGTGGAAAATATCTTGGTGTACTCCAACACTCGACAGGACCATGCCACCCACCTTGATATCGTGTTGGGTACACTGAGAGAGCATCAACTATATGCTAAGAACTCAATGTGCCCCTTTTGGATGTACCTGATTCACTTCCTGGGTCATATAATCTCAGAGGTAGGAGTTTCAGTAGACTCATAGAAGGTGAGAGCAGTAGTTTCCTAGGAGCAGCCTAAGAACGTGTTTGAGATACAGAGTTTCTTAGGGATGGCTAGTTACTGAAGACGTTTCATCCAGGACTTCTCCTTCTTAGCAGCACCATTTATGGGTTTGACTAAGAAGGGTGTGAAGTTCCATTGGTCATAAGCTTACAAGATGGCCTTCCAAGAGATGAAAGGAAAATTAACATCTGCACCAATCCTGATACTCCCAGAGCAGGGGTAGAGCTATATAGTTTACTGTGATGCATCAGGGATTGGGCAGGGAGCTGTGTTGATGTAGGGAGATCGAGTTGTTGCATACAGATCATGGATGTTGGGGCCACATGAGAGGAATTACCTGATTCATGATCTCGAGTTGGCTGCAGTTGTGCATGCGTTGCGCGGTTGGGGACACTAACTCTTGGGAGAACGTTTTGTGGTTTTCACCGACCACAAAAGTATCAAGTATATTATTACTCAGCATGACTTGAATCTGAGATAGCTAAGGTGGGTTGAATACCTTCAGTCCTTTGATGTTGAGCATTACTATACACCTGGTAAAGGTATTGCAGTAGCTGTTGCACTGAGCTGGAAGACTCAGATACAGGCAGTTCAGGAGGCCAGTGGTGAATGGCAGCTGTTGGCTTTGTTCTATGAGATGCATCTGGAGGTGCACGGTAGTCAGGGGCAGATATATCATTCCTCTTTAGATGTGACTTTTAACCTCCTAAATAGAGTGAGGATGAGACAACTATCTGATTCAGAAGGCATAGTTCTATGGGAGTCGATGGCAAGTGAGGACCCACCTCCTGGTGGGATGATATGTGATGTTGAGGTTCTGCATTACCATGGATAAGTGTGGGATCCAAGGGATATACATGAGGTTTTGATGTGGGGGTTTCATGCTTTAGCATGGGCAGTTCATCCTAGGGTTACTAAGAAGTACCGAGACTTGAGACATCATTACTGTTGGCCGGGCATGAAGAGAGATGTAGCTGGTTTTGTTATGAGGTGTTCCACCTGTCAGCAGGTGAAGGCGGAACATTATAGAACAGTTGGGCTATTACAGCAGTTTCCCATTCCAGTGTGAAATGTAATGATGTTGTGATGGACTTCATGACTATTTTTCCAAGTTCACCTTGACGAAATGATGTCGTGTGGGTTGTTGTGGATAGACTCATGAAGGTTGATCACTTTTTGTCGATCAAAGAGACCTTCAGTGTTGATGAGCTTGGGAAGTTGTATATTTGAGAGATCATATGTCTTCATGGTGTCTGTCATTCTATCATTTCAGATAGGTATGCCCGTTTATATCTTGTTTCTAGAAGGGTTGTCAGAGGGAACTAGGTACACAGGTGCTTCTGGGCACAACCTACCACCGTCAGACCGATGGCCAGTCAGAGCGTACGATACAGGTTCTTGAGGACATGCTGCGTGCATGCGTGGTAGACTTTGGGGGCTCTTGCGATAAGAATATACCCCTAGTCTAGTTTTACTATAACAATATTTTTTTGGAAACTATCGAGATGGAACTATACGAGGAATTATACTTTAGGCCATGCCGATCGACCTTGTGCTGGTTAGAGGTAGGTGAGGCAGCTTTACTGGGACCACATCTTGTGCAGGAGACTTCTGAGCAGGTCCAGTTGATTCAGAAGTGGATGGATACCGCGTAGTCTCATCAGAAGTCTTATGCTGATCTTTGCAGACGACCTTTGGAGTTCGTGGTCGGGGATCATGTATTCTTGCGTGTTCTGCCTAGGCTGGCACACAAACAAATCAGGAGATAATGTAAACTTTCACCGAGGTATGTGGGGACATTTGAGATTCTGGAGAGAGTCGGTCTAGTTGCATATTAGTTGCAGTTACCTCAGAGGTATCAAGCCATGCACGAAGTCTTCCATGTATCTCAGTTACACCGCTATCATTTAAACCTATCTCACATCTATCAACCCAAGGAGGTTGAGCTCAAGGCAGATGCGTCCTTTGAGGAGCATCCGATCCATATCGTTGATATGATCACAAAGTTTCTCTGAGGCCGGTCAGTTCCTCTCGTACGGGTGCTATGGAAACATTTCCGAGTGTAGGAAGAAACCTAGGAGCAGGAGACCAATGTATGTGCTCAGTGGCCAGATTTATTCTCAGCTATATCTTCGCCACCCATGGAAGGAAAATTAGGGAACAAATTGCTTTAAGGGGGGAAGTTTGTAAGAACCTGGTTCTTATTTCTGAGGTACATGTTTCTTCTTTTCTCTTTTCTTTTAGTGTTTTCGAGGAAATATGGAAAATGGGGGAAAATCCCAAATTCTGGAGGTACACGCCGTGTACTTGTCCACACACCGTGTACTTTTGGCCGTGTGGGATGAGTACATAGGGTGTGTAGCCATGACGGCGACAGAGGGTGTAATGACCAACTACACACCGTGTAGTGGTCCCTTACATGTCGTATAGTCAGTCGACAGACGAATAGTAAGATGGTGGCTAGCTATTTTATAGGACACGCCATGTACACCATGAGACATGCTGTGTAGTCACATCGGCAGGTGAACAGTGCCACGCTTGTGGGAAGCCACCAGAGGAACAATAAAAAATGGGAAGTACACGCCGTGTACTCGGAAGTACACGTCGTTTACTTTGTTTTTTCACTTAAAATGGGCAGTAGCCTCCCCTATTCAGAGGGAAGGGTTAAAACCGGATAGGAGCTTGGGAGGGATGACCAAATCTTCAAGAATCTTCCGAGTGCAAGTTGGGAATCCGTTTCCGCCTCGGACGATCTCGTTGGAACCACATGGGTAAGCCCTCCACTCCTCTTAATCCTTTCTTTCCTATTCTTCCTCTAAAGGAAGTTATTTAAGTCTGAATGAGTTTTCTTCTACGGCAGATCTATGTCATTCTTGGGCGTTTCTAGAATCGACGTTCGCCTATATCGTTTGTTTCTTTTAAAGGTAGGTGGCATGGTGTTTATATTCCAACTTTTGTAAGTTTTTGTGTGTTTTTGAGCTATGAACCCATATTTGGGATGTCGTCTGGCAGAGGCCGTGGCTATATTAAATACCTAGAAATATATAGGTAAATAAATGTGATATAAAAATTTTGTTTGGGATCACTTCTTGGATTCAGGACCACCCCGGGGGTGTGTTCCTCGGTTTATTTGTTTGGCCAGGATACCTGAGAGTATGCCTTGTTTATTTTATGCCTTTAATGAAATTATTGTAGAATTTCCTTGAGAGGAATTTCTTGTTTACTACTTGTTTACATGTTGGGCTTGGCCCAAATACCTGTTTTACCTGAGGGCAGTGTTGTGATTAGCCTGTGGGAATTGTACTACTTAGCCTGTGGGCAACATCTTCTGTGCCTGTGGGAAATAGACTCTATGCATGAGGGCGACAGTACGAACACCTGTGGGCAAAACGTTTTCTTCCTATGGGAAGGTACATGTAGGTTATGTTCCAGATTACCTGAGGGTAAGGGTTGAGGGTCTGTGGACACTAAAAGTTTACATAGAAATTCACTGTGGTGTTTTCTTATATGAAATGGAGTAAAAGATAAATAAAATGGAAAAATAATGGGTAAGTTAGTTACTTTTGGGTACTGCTATGTTTATTGCTGTAACGTCCCAAGTCCGGAGCCCCTCCACGGGTGCCCCGTACCGGGTTCACCAGATGACCTCAATCGCATTTCCCTGAACACCAGAGGCTGCCGACTAGCAGCGAGGGCCTTGGTGAGTCAGTGGGGAAACTATTCCATCATTCGATAAGGTATACAAGGTATGAAAACAACAATCAATAGCGGAAGCAGTAATCAACATGAATAACAAAAGAAACCAGACAGCGAAATCCATGCAGATATCGAACAATGATGACAATAATGCAGCAGGTACAAGTATCTATGGAATGCAGCAAACACAACAACGTGCTGGAATACAACTGAAACCATGTGCATAAGAAAAACAAAGAAATCACATCAGCATCACGAGCCACGACTCGATCCCATGCTCCCCAGCTCCTGATGCAGTCAAGATCCTGATTTAGAAGGGCGCATGCCCTTATCTATACATGCAACAACATAGTCTGCTTGGGCCCAAAAGCATGGCCCAAACTGGGTGTGAGATACAATCCCAGTAGGAAATCAGCAAAAGATTTGTGCCTAATAATCAATGAATACATTGCAGTAATAAAACAAGAAGCAGTAGACAGAAGAGCACAAGCAGCTACAATCTACAGTTCTAACAAGTAAAGAACACATGTAACCAGTCAACAACAAGACGAAAATAGGTAACCCCCTGGGTATCTCTCATAGTATATCCCCTATGGTTCACCCCTGGTACCACCAACCCTCTGGGAGGCACACACAGTCTCACCCCACTGGTTCAGCTCTGTAATAAAGCATACTCTCTAGGGAAGCACTCACTGTCAATTCCCCATATAGTCTCGTATCATGCTAAAGGCTCTCTGGGGAAGCACATAACATCAATTCCCCCTATGGCCCACATCGCAATTAAAGACACTCTGTAGAATCCCTTCCGTCAATTCTCTGTTTGGTCTCATATCGTGATTAAAAAGAAACTCTAGATAATCCCTTCCATCAATTCACCCTTTGGTCTGCTACTCTAGGATCTCACATTCCTGAGTATAACTAAACATATTCAGTGCGTGTGTATCATCCATGTAATCCTCAAGAACTACTTGGATATCAACTAAGTCTCAACAGCATTAATAAAACAACAGTCCACAATCCTACAACAAGGAATGGAAAAGAAAACTGAGCACAACAAAATACACTAATCACAAGAAATAACCTCTACTAAAGCAATAAAGCAAAGAAGGAAAGTAACAAGGGAAAAATAGGAAACATGCAATACCCCATTCAAGGGTATTGGTGGGAAATTGCACAAAATATTCATCAGCTTTCTACGGAAAGGCACAAACCACCTACCTCGATCCTAGGAGATCGATATACGTGAACCTCGATGAAAAATTCCTCTTGGAACGACATAGATCTTAGAAAACGCACAAAACTCTCATCCTACGATAACAAGGAAACCAGGAGGAAACAAGAAACAAGGCCAAAGCAGAAGGAATAACTCACTGTTGCGATTACAATGCAACTGACCGTGCTCGAATCGTAAAACGGACGACGAGACGGTCGTCCGTCAAAGATCTAACCGTACGGTCGCTTCCGGACGGTCTAAAACTGAAGTAAAAGATGGATATGGGGGTTATACGCGACCCTAGTCTGTTTAACAAAAAAACTTACATGGCGTGTACTTCTATAGTACACGGCATGTAATTCAAATTTTTCCGTACTTCGAAAAACTGGCCTCCACCTCAGCCTTACACACCGTGTGTGTGGTCTGGGCATGGCCAACACACGACTTCGAGCCGGGAAGAGTACACGGCGTGTACTCAGATAGTACACGGTGTGTACTTTAGAAATTTCCAAAAAATTCATTTTTCTAAAAAACTCAGGAAAAAGGAAAAACATACCTGAAAAGAGATTCAGGTTCTTACAAACTTCCCCCCTTAATGAAATTCATCCCATAATTTCCCTAATAAGGTGGAGAAGAAGGATACCCGAATAGCTCCGGCCACTACGATCATACATCAGCCTCCCACTCCTAGGTCTCATCCTGTACTCGCTCGTGCTGCCATAGCACCCGTACCACAGGAACAAACCGCTCTCCGAGAACCTTCGTACTACAATCGACAATCCAGATAGGATTCTTCTCGAACGATGCATCAGCTTGAAGCTCGACTTCCTTGGGCTGAAAGACGTGTGATGGGTCTGAAAAGTAACGTCGGACCTAAGAGATGTCGATGACGTCGTGCATGGGCTGATACCTCTAATGTAGCTGCAACCGATAGGCAACCTACCCCTCTCTCTCCAAGACCTCAAACGGCACTACGTACTACGGTGAAAGCTTAACCTGTCTCAGAATCCTCTTATGTCCCAACCTCAGTGCAACACATAGGAAAACCGGATCACCAACCTCAGAATCCAGAGGTCATCTCCGCTGATCAGCATAAGACTTCTGTCGAGACTGCACTGTAGCCATCCTCTTCCGAATCAGCTCTATCCGCTCTGAAGTCTCCTGAACAAGACGAGGTCCCAGCAGAGCTGCCTCTCATGCCTCCAGCCAGCATAAGGGTGATCGGCATGGCCTACCATACAAAGAATCGTATGGCGCCATCTGAATGGTCGCCTGGAAACTGTTGTTGTAGGAGAACACCACCAGAGTAATATGCTTCTCCCAAGAACTGCCAATGTCAAGGATGCAAGCTCGGAGCATATCCTCAAGCACCTGGATCGTGCACTCAAACTGGCCATCAGTCTAGGGATGGTATGTTGTACTCAAGAGTACCTGCGTACCCATGGCCTTCGGAAGTCCCTGCCAGAACCGAGAGGTAAAGCGCGCATCTCTGTCTGAAACAATAGTGTGCAGAACTCCATGCAGACAAACGATCTCTCTGATGTAAAGTCATCCCAGATCATTGACACTGAAGGTCTCCTTGATTGGCAATAAGTGAGCAACCGTCATAAGTCTGTCTACAGTAACCCAAAAAGCATCATTTCCCAGAGGTGACCTCGGAAACCCGGTCACGAAGTCCATCACAACATCGTTCCACTTCCACTCTGGAATCGGTAATTGCTGTAAAAGCCCTGCCGGTCACTGATGTTATGATTTCAGTTGCTGACAAGTAGAACATCTCATGAAAAAACCAACAACATCCTTCTTTATACCTAGCCACAAGTATTGGCGATTTAGGTCCCGATACATCTTGGTGACGCCAGGATGAACTGCCCAAACAGAGGAATGGAAATGCCACATCAGCTCATTGCGTATGTACTCTGACACTCATACACGTCCTTTGAAACACAAGATCTCATCCTCTCCCACTGTCCATCCAGGGAGAGGTTCCCCTCCCGACACACTCTCCCACAAGACTATTCCTTCCGTGTCTGATAGCTGCCTCATCCGTAACTGATCAAGTAGTGTGGAGGTAATAACTATAGAAGATAGAAAATTCTGTCCCCGTATGTCGTGCACCTTCATATGCATATCAGAGAACATAGCCATCAGCTGCCACTCACTACTGGCTTGTTGAACTGCCTGAATCTGAGTTCTCCTACTCAACGCATCAGCCACGGCGTTGCCCTTTCCCGATGTATAGGAAAGATCGAAATAAAAACATTGTAGATACTCAACCCACCATAACTAACTCAGATTATGATCACACTGAATGAAGATATACTTGAGAATCTTATGGTCAGTGAAGACCACAAAGTGCTCTCCTAGAAGATAGTGTCTCTAACAGCGCAAGTCATGAAAAACAGCTGCCAACTCCAGATCATGCGTAGGGTAGTTCCTCTCTTGTGGCCTCAACTGCCGAGACCCGTACGCCACGAATCCATCTCCCTGCATAAGCACATATCCCAGCCCGATACCCAAAGCATCACAGTAAACAGTGTATCTCTTGCCTGGCTATGGAAAGACTAGTATCAGTGCTGACGTCAACTTCCCTTTTAGCTCCTAAAAGGCTGACTCACAAGAATCTGACCATAAGATCATCACCCCCTTCTTGGTCAGACCATTCAAAGGTGATGCTAAACGGTAAAAGTCCCGAATGAAGTGTCTGTAGTATCCAGCCAGCCCTAGGAAGCTCTGTACCTCAAAAATGTTCTTTGGCTACTCCTAGGAAACTAGAGATCTCACTTTCTCTGGGTCCACAGATACTCCTGCCTCTGAGATGACGTGACCTAAGAAGTGAATCAAATCCATCTAGAAGTGGAACTTCGAGTGTTTAGCATGAAGTCGGTGTTGTCTCAGTGTACTCATAACGATCTCAAGATGGGTGACATGGTCGTGTAGAGTGTGAGAGTACACCAAGATATCATCCACGAAGACCACAACGAAATAATCCAAGTAAATATGGAACACTCAGTTCATTAGTGCTAGGAAAACTGATGGTGCGTTTGTGAGACAGAACAACATGACTGTATACTCGTATAGACCATACCTGCTCCTGAAGGCTATCAGAGGTTTATCTGATGGTCTAAAACGCAACTGATGATAACCGGACCTCAAGTCGGTCTTCGAGAACACCCGGGATCCTCGAAGCTGATCGAAAAGGGTGTCAATCCGCGGCAAGGGATATCGGTTCTTGACCGTCAACTGGTTCAGCTTCCGATAATCCACACAAAGCCGAAGGGTACCATCTGCCTTCTTCGCGAACAGAAGAGGTGAACCCCAAGGGGAATTACTGGGTGGAATGAAACCCTTACCATGTAGCTCCTTCAACTGCTTCTTGTGCTCCTACAACTCACGTGTGTCCATCCTATAGGGAGGAATGTACACCGGTACCGCTCCTGGAATGAGCTCAATAGAGAAGTCTACCTCACGCTCTGGAGGAAAACCCAAAAATTCCTCTGGAAAGACATCCCTGAATCGATCCACCACTGGAGGAAAGTCCATCTGTGGAGTCCCATGATCATCCAGATAAAGACTATAAATCTGGGCTGTCACCCCTCCTAGCCCAAGATGCTCGAGTCCTGTCCAACTCACCCGAACGTCCCATTTGCCTCTATGAAGGAAATATTTACCCTCCGGTGAAATGAAACTCACTCTGTGGCGATAGCAGTCGATGACTGCCCGAAAGGGAATCAACCAGTCCATGACAAGGATGACATCATAGCATGTCATCTCTAGGACATAGAGATCTCATACGAAGTGATACCCTGCAATCTCGAGAGGGCACTCTCTACACTGGCGTACACTAAATGTCCTCGTTCCCAAAGGTGTGTCTAGTGTCAACGAGTCGGCAGAAGAAAAGTTTCAGAGTACAAGGATCTCTACAATGTAAATATAGAGAATACTATGTGTAGCACCAGTATCGAAAAGAGATGAAGATAAAACTAAGGCTACTAAAATCGTACCTTGAACAGTCGAAGGGTCAGGATCATGCTCATGATAAGTCTTCTCCACGGCGAAAGAATGGCCTGTACCATGGCCCTGTACCCCTGGCTGACCACTTTGAGTTGAACCGCCCTACTGGTGCTGAGGAATTAGTGGCTGACTGTCATGTACTCGACCTCCACCTCGGCCTGAACGGCCGGAAGAACTCCAGTTCCCCGACTGGTGAGAAACTGGTGGTGCTTCTCGTGAACGAGGAGTCATGGGACAACCCCGGTCACAAGATGTAGGTGAGAAAACCTGGCAGAAACGCTGATGGTGACCCATCTTTCCGCAAGATCGGCACTCCATGCGGTCCCTCTAGCACTGAGTCCTCCTGTGACCTGTCTGGCCACACTGGTAGCACGTCACCTGGCTGCCTGATGATGCATCTCGCTTCCTCGAATCACCGCGCGTAGGCTCCCTATGGCGCTTCTTGGTGTCATCTAAAGGAAAGCTATCTCTGGGAGCAGAACCGCCCTGGCTCGTAGCTCCAGAGTCTCTCAGATTGCGCTCCGCAATCAGTGCCTGTTTGACAATTGAAGTAATGGAAGTCAGCTGGAAGATGTTCACCTACAAGCAAATCTCCCGTCTGAGTCCATCCTCAAACATCCTCACCAAGAACACCCCACTCCCATCCCGAAGGGGTGTAAAATGTTGTAGCTTAGTGAAAAGAGAGGAATAATCATGAAAGATAGAGTACCCTGCTCTATGCTCATGAACTCCCGGGCTCGATCGGCCCACAGGGTCACCGTGTAGAAGTAGTCATAGAACACGCGCTGGAGCTCCTCCAAAGCCATAGCCTGCTGCTGACCCGCCTGTGAGATCATGTCCCACCACCTCTTGGCGGAGTCTCAGAGCATGTAGGTTGGGAGCTTGACCTTCCTTTCTGGAGGCGTCTCCAGATTCTCGAAGATAGTTAGCATGGCTTCCAGCCATGACTTTGCAGCCTGAGGTCCTCCCTCCCCTGAGAACGTGGGAGGAGGCTGCTGCTGGAAAACCCGCATCAATTATTCCATAGACGAGGCAGGAGGCGGTGCTCCTTGGAAGGGCAGAATTATACTCATGAAACCGTCCATGAACTGCGCATCGGCTCCCACGACTGGTACAACCACCGGTGCCAAGGCTGGCTCGGCTGGGGGATCGATAGGAAGTTCTCGATCAACCATGCCTGGCATCTGATCACTGCCTGACGACAGGCGTACGACCGGAGGACGTCTCAGAGTCATAGATATGAAAGATCAAAAGCACACCTCAGATCAAGAAAAACAAGGATAGGGATCACAAGAGCACAAATGGGAACAAGGAGAGAAAAACACACAAGATTGGAAAACATGACTACACGGTGTGTATAAAACTACATTGCTTGTCTTTTTAAACCACTGACATGGGTGTGTACCCCTGCCCTACAAGTCATGTACACAAAAAACTACACGACGTGTTGACCCCAACACAGGGCGTGTACTTGAAAAACTATTCCCCTGCCCGAGTCTCCTTACACGGCTAACCCACACAGTCCGACTCAACCCAAGAGTACACGGCGTGTTCGAAACAAACACGGCGTGAACTAGACAATGCTTCGGTGACCCGTGTTGTTAAGCACACGACCGTCTACATGGATGATCCTTACACGGTGTGCTATGAACAAACACAGAGTGTATAGTCGAAGGTGACACCATCCCGTGTTGTTTGTGACACATCCGGGTACTTGGGAAAGACTACACGACATGTTCCGAACAAACACGATGTGTAGAAAAGAAGTTCACACCGGCATGTGTTTTTCGTGACATGGCCGGGTACCTGGACCGGGCCACACAACATGTTCCCTACGGACACGGTGTGTTCTACCCAAGCCTCCCCAACCCTTGTTTTAGTGACAGGTCCGTGTTCATGGCTCCGAACTCAGACAGTGTGTACCAATGGTGCACGCCGTGTTCCTGAAGTTACTCCCACGACACCGTGTTCTCCTCACACGGTCAGTGACATTACCTGAAAACTACACGGCATGTATCTAAAAAGTACGTGCCTTGTATTTTGGGTTTTCTGGGCAGTAGCTCAGAAACTGCACAGAATTCCAGAAACACTAAAAACAAGGGAAGAGATGCCAAATTCAGATCCGGGAGGGCCCATAACACCTCAAGAAAAAAAATTTGGCGTTCATTTTAAGCAAGAAACAAAACAACAGTTTCTAACATATCATCATAGAGTCTATCAAGCAATTATCCCAACAACATGAATAATCTACACAAAGTCTATCACAACAGCATGCATTATCTACATAGAGCTTATCACAACAGCATGAAATCGCTGATGTACCCTAGATGGCATGGCGAAAATGCATGACATGTGATTTTTACAAGTGCCTATATGATGAATGAGATAGCATACCCTCATCTCATCGGGATGCGACAGAAATAGAACTGAAATTTCAAAACAATAATAGAACAAGACATGTGAATCATTCTAGGTGAAATCAGGTCAACCATAAAATCTCAAAACCATAAACTGTAATTAATGAGGTAGTATGGATTTTCCCTGTACACGGGTTAACAACTCCCGAGCACAGCTTAATGCCAAGTACCGAATCAGTACTATCCTTGGCTATGGTCTCCAAACAGTAAAGAAAGAGAAAAGAACCTGCCTCTGATACCACTTTGTAATGTCCTGAGTCTGGAGCCCCTCCACTGGTGCCCCGTAACCGGTTCACCACATGACCTCAAGCGCGTTTCCCCAAACGCCAGAGCCTGCCGACTAGCAGTGAGGGCCTTGGTGAGTCAGTGGGGAAACTATGACCTCATTCAGTAAGGTATACATGGTAAGAGAAAAACAATAAATAGTAGAAGTAGTAATCAACATGCATAATAAAAGAAAACAGATAGCGAAAGCAACGCATATATCTAACAACGATGACAATAATGCAGCAGGTACATGTATCTATGGAAAGCAACAAACAGAACAACGTGCTGGAATACAACTGAATTGAAGTGAAAAATAAAAACAAATAATGCACCTCATCATCGCGTGACATGGCTCGGTCCCATGCTCCCCACCTCCAGATGTAGCATCCTCAAGTAGAAGGGTGCATTCCTTTATCTATACCTGTAACAACATAGTCTGCTTGGGCCCAAAAGCATGACCCAAATAGGTTGTGATATACAATCCCAGTAGGCAATCACCCAAAGATTTGTGCCTAACAGTCAATGAATACTGGCAATAATAAAACAAGAAGCAGTAGACAGAAGAGCACAAGCAGCTACAATCCATAGTTCTAACAAGTAAAGCACACAAGTAAGCAGTCAACAAAAAGAAGAGACCAGGTAACCCCCTAGATAGCTCTCATAGTATAACCCCTATGGTTCACCCGTAGTAATAGAAACCCTATGAAAAGCACACACAGTCTCACCCATCGGGTTCAGCTACGTAATAAAGTAGACTCTCTGGGGAAGCACTCACCGTCAATTCCCCATAAAGTCTCGTATCGTGATAAAGGCTCTCTATGGAAGCACTCAACGTCAATTCCCCCTGTGGCCCGCGTCGTAATTAAAAGACACTCTGGATAAGCCCTTCCATCAATTCACCCTTTGATCTCGCATCGTGATTAAAAAGACACTCTGGAGAAGCCCTTCCGTCAATTCACCCTTTGGTCTGTTACTCTAGGTTCTCACAGTCCTGAGTATAACTAAACAGGCTCAATGTGTGTGTATCGTCCAAGTAAACCTCATGAACTACTTGGATATCAACTAAGGTTCAACAACAATAATAAAAAAACAGGCCACAATTCTAAAACTAGGCATGGAAAAGAAAACTAAGCACAAAAAAATACTCTAATGAAAAGTAATAACCTCTACTAAAGCAATCAAGCAAAGCAGGAAAGTAACAAGGGAAAAACCGAAACCACGCAATACCCCGTTCAAGGGTATTGGTGGGAAATTGCACAGAATATTCATCAACATTCTATAGAAAGAAACAAACTAACTACTTCGATTATAGGAGATCGATATACGTGATCCTCGACGACAGATTCCCCTTGGAATGACGTAGATCTGAGAAAACGCACAAGACGCTCATCCTATGAAAATGTAGAAAACATGATGAAATAATAAACAAGGATAAAGAAGAATGAAGAACTCACCGCTGCAATTCCAACGTAACTGACCGTGCTCGAATCCTAGATCGGACGACAAGGCGGTCGTTCGTCAAAGATCCATTCGTACGGTCACTTCCAGACGGTCGAAAGCTGAAGAAGAAGACGAATATGGGGGTTAGACGTGACCCCGGTCTATTTAACGAAAAAAATAAAGTACACGACATGTAATTCTAGAGTACACAACATGTACTTAAAATTTTTCCGTACTCCGAAAAATCAGCCTCCACCTCAGCCTTACACATCGTGTGTGTGGCCCGGGCACAGCCAACAAACAACTTCGAGATGGGAAGCGTACATGGCGTGTACTCAGAAAGTACATGGCATGTACATCTAAAATTTCCAGAAAATTCATTTTTCTCAAAAACTCCAGAAAAAGGAAAAACATACCTGAAAAGAGATACAGGTTCTTAAAATTTCATTTTAATACTTCACACCACTGTTTCATATTTTCACACAGTTGGACACGAGCCTTTGGTGGGTGCCTACTGAGATATATTTCTCACACCCTGTTTGGGTCATGCTTTTCGGCCCAAACAGATTACATTTCTATAGGTGTAGATATGGTAAAGTGTCCCTATACAGGTACTTGATTGCTACTGGGGTGTAGGAGAGCATGGGATCGAGCATTGGCTCGCGATGCCACTGTCTGATCAGTTTTTCTTTTCTGTACTTGTACTTCTATTGTAATGTATTCTATTGTAGTGTAACATGTTCTGGCTATTTTATAGAATAGTGACATGATGCATCTTTATATATATATGACTGATGATTTCCCTTTTTTTATCAGTTATTCATTTACAGTTACATGTACTTTTACTGGTTCCATTTTTGCTTTATGTTTTATTAAATTTCATTGTGTTTCACTTTGAAAAATGGGGGCATAGTTTCCCCACTATTAAACCTGGGCCCTCGCTGCGAATCGGTAGCCTCAGGCGTTTGGGGAAATGCACTTGAAGTCATGTGGCAAACCGGGTTCGAGGCACCTATTGAGTGACACCCGAAACTAGGATGTTACATACATTGTCATTTGACTTTTATTCCTGCTTATTTATTTACTATCCTATTTAATTATTACATTTGTTGATATCCCCCTATCCTTTTTATTTTTTCATTTGTTTGCGGCCTTTTTTTTCACTTCTTATTCTTTTCTTCCTCTTTCTCTCTATATTTTCATCTTGATCTCTCTTCAATTATATATTATTGCATTCTATTTTCTATATTACTTTAACAATTAAAATTTGTTTTTATTTTATCCATATTACATTATGAACTGAAAAAAATACAGATAAAAAACAAAATTCACATCTTATTTGCATGTCCCTATCTGAAAATGAAATACTACTTGAATTTGAACAATATAATGAAAAGTAAATTCACAAAATTTTTGTTTATCTAGAGTTGGAAAATAATTCAACATTGTGTTACTCATTTTGGCATTACATGTGGTCCAAAAACAAAAGAATATTAGAAGAATTGAAACCCAATAAATCATTATTTCTAATAATCAATCATTAAAAGAACTGTCCACCCCAGATGTGGTGCACAAAAATTATTATATACAATATCCAGAGTAAGTATCCAATATTGAGTGAACCTTTTCCCTCATCCACCTCCTTTAGAAATTCCATGGTCTTCCTGGTGAGGACCCTCATAGAAATATCAATGGGTATCATATAGTGTGTGCAACCGTGAATCCCAAAAATATGTATGAGAACCTCATTAAGTTTAAGGCCTTCCCTTTCCCCCTTTATGGTGTAGCTATAGACTGGTTGTACTATCATAGTATGTAAATTAGGGCATTAAATGAAAATAAATATATCTTTCAAGAATTTGTTTTCCACACATCACAAACTACATCCATTAGAAAATAAATATGCGACAGTAAACAATCACAAAGAGTGATCCTTAGTGAATATTGAGATAGGTTGAGAGTAATTTGTTATAGTTTCCCACTGTACCAAATTATTGAACAATTTATAATTCAATTCATCTATGAGGGAAATTTTCTTTTGGATCATGTAATGATTAATGTTGCATATGGTGGTTCCCTAGTTGACTGAACATCATCCACTGCTTGTGAATTAATGGGAAACATGGATAAAATGCCCAAAAATTTGGAACACAAGAAGTGGAACCATCTCGAAGATATCATGAGGTAAGTAATTAATCCCTTGAAGAAAAGGAATATAATAAACATGATTATATGAATACCCTTATAGATAAAATTATATAAATCACAATGTAATTAATAGTCACCTTTTTCCCATTATATTGTGTAATTTGTTCTCATAACACTCATTTTAATGACCAATCCCCACAACATCAGGATTCTTCTGAATCATTTACAGTAGTATTTCAAGGGTGTCCATTCCAACCAGAGCTTCCTATTAAGAACTAACCATTCAGGTAAAATATAGACCTCAGCTAGAAATCACCATCACAATAACAATTAGGAGAAAATCAAGCCACCTAATGGAGAATTGGTATCAACAAGGCCATGGTATACTAAAATATTATCTTTCAAATTCATGAAAAAATTATCATCTTCCAAAATCTAGGCCAAGCATCAAGGATATATTGATTAAAATCACATACCAGAACCACTAGTTCCAATAAACAACACAATAATCTATTTATCACCTATGAACTGAAGTGGGACAATGGGAAAACACCATTAGTGAGATAAGGAATCCTGGTTATGGAAAACTACCATCCCAACCTATTGGTATTCCAAAATAAAAATAAATTATAGTTCAATAACACTATATAGTAGTGAATAAATCTCTATGTAAAACTATTATACTTAGTACATATGTCCCATATTGAAAACCCTCTTTTCTAGCCCCCATAATATTTATGTATAGGAAAATAATATAAAAAGTTTAATGAAATTATCATTGAGGATTCACCTAAAAAATCCATTCCCCTTCATTTCCATTAAAGGATCTCTTAATCAATGATTAATTCTAATAATGACATTTATCAAGAAACATTAGAAACATTTAAAAAGGTTTAAGTTATCATTTCATATTGGTTATAGTTAAACAAATCCCTCATTACAGAAAATTTAATAAATATAAATTTACCCACAGATGGCTATTAATGAGAATGAGATAGGACACCTTGGAAGCAATGTCTGATCATTGGTACAACTAGTTATTCCAAAAAAAATTGAACAGATCTGATAACATTCATGATACAAAGAACTATATGGGAGTCCTTCTTTTTCTGAAGAAATGAGAGATTTGGGTTCTTCCATTAATTAAATGCCACACTCGATGTTTACTACTCTATAGGTCGGAGAGAATCAACCAATGGGTATTACAATAAGAAATTAAACCAACATACCACATGCCCATAATGAGTGATTGACGATGGCCTCATCAGAGTGAAGAGTCTCATATTTTGTGCTTGTTTCTATATAATTGATATGGATGATTCCCAGACCCAATTACATGCCCCTCTCATACTTGGAAGGCCATTATGTTCAATAGAAAATATTATCACCAATGTTCACAATGGTATGTTGTCCATGTATTTAGATGGATAAAATTTATGGTTAAACATCATTGAAGCTATTAAACTCCCCATTGAAGAGCACTCAACTCTTTCTATATATTCAATGGATGCATTCTACAAAAACACACATAGAAAAAATTCTCTCCTTTCCCCATACACTGTTTTATTTTCATATTCAACAGTCTTGTATAATTTATGTTTCAATTCATGTTTTAAGCATTGTGTGGGTTCATTAATGTGTATTTTTATCATTTTTTGACGAGTTTGTTAATTATTAGGTACCCATGATTGACTATGATTCTAAAAATATTATTTCTATAGATTCTCAATCCTTATAGAATAATAATAAGTAGATAGATAGTTTCATGGACCACACTCCCCATAAATCCCTTTCCTCCATTCACAACCATAGTTTTTTTTTGAATTAATTCCACCACCATCCAATGTAAAATGTCACTATGTTGAGGGAATTGATCAATTTCCATTCATTATTTACAATAACCTCTCTCTATATCTAAATTCAAAATAGGTCGTCCTTTTTTGAGAGTATAAAAAGGAGATTGTATGGAAAATAAAATATATTATACATATTATCACATCTATTTTTATGTACAATATAATTTATGTGTCTAAATTAATCCCATAGGGAAATATAAAAGAAAGATGAATCCAACTCTCCCTAACATGTTAAAATTATATGTCCTTAAATTACATTATATCAGGATCATTTTTCCAATGGTTGATATTAAATGGATTATCCAATTAGAAATTTATTCTGAAAAATCTAGAATAACAGTATTATCGAATGAAAGGAATGAATTTGTTCCAACATGTGTGAAAGGCAGTTGGAATGTCTATATTGAATGACATAGACAAAATCAAGGTATAATAAAGAGAAAAATTGATATACCATTCATTGAAAAAATGTTATAAATATAATATATTAAGTCCCATTATTATTTCCTTCATTGATATTTGGGATATTTCCAAATACATATACCCCCTGAGGATTAGTGAAAGAAAAATTTTATCTCTAAAATTAGAACATTTTCATATAGAAGTATACCTTTTGGTTAATCTAATACTAATCATAATTTTCATTAATTTCTGTTATGTACTTTTTTGAGTACATTTAGAATTGTATAGATGTATTCATGGATGATTTCACAGATTTTGGATCTTCTATTGATGACGGTATACTACACCTGTGTTCCATCTACTATAGATTCATTAAAAAAATTGTTTTAAATTATAGGAAATTATATTTTGTGGTTAAGAGGGGGATAAATCATCATCATGTTTTTTTAAATGGGAATATTGAAGTTGATATGTCAAAAAGAATTAATTTCAACAATTCCATATCCCAAAAATATGTTTGTGAGGTGAGAACACTGTTGGGTAATGCTAGTTTTTACCATTGATTCATTAAATACTTTTTTAAGACCACACATCCATTTTCCTTATCATTAAATTTATTTTATGTTTTTGTTTGATAAAAAATGAGTGTATTACATCAATTAACTAAAATTAAGTCTCACATCGCCTCCCATTATCCAAACACCAAGGTGGGATCTCCCATTCAAACATATTTTTGATTCCCCAATCATCGCAGTTGGGGATTTATAGTCACAATGGGTTAAAACGTCTCCTCACGGCCATCCATTTGTGTCAAGAACACGTGACACAACATAGGATGAATACACAACTATTGAAAAATAACTCTTTTCTATACTATTTTCCATAGATTAATTTTATTCATATCTTATATGTTCAAAAATAATGTTGTTTTAGGATCATGGTTCCCTTCTTTTTATCCTAATGATACCTGAGGATAACCCCCAACTCATATGATGGATTCACCTACTCATAGTTTTTTACATTTATATTTGAGATAATAGAGGAGATGAAAATGTAGTAGTTGACCACATATGTAGGATTTCCCCATTATTGGACCACCATGTTGAATCCTCCCTATCAACTGTAGAATTATTTCATCATGATAACCTTTGGGATGTTGTGGACCTTCCACATTGAATGCAGACATTGTGAATTTTCTATTAGCATTTTGGGTCCCCAATAATATTAAAACCCCACAGTCCTAGATATATAAGAATGATTCATGATGTTATATTTGGGATGAACCACACTTTTAGAGAATTTTTATTGACCAAGTTGTTCAAGGGTGTTTCCATGACCATAAATTCACCTCATTTTTGAGGATCTCGTATATTTCGACTTGTGGGGGCCACTTTGTCTCTAAAGGTACAACTCAGAAGGTCCTTATTTTGGGAATTAATTGGACACCATTACATAGAGATTCTCATAGGTGATTTAAGTCATTTACATGATATAAATTCATTAGTAATATCTCATAGAGGAATGAAATAATCCAACTTCCCATGTTAATTTGTGAGATCTTCGATTAATGGGGCGTTGAATTAATTGGTCATTTTCCAAATTCAATTGGATTTTGGTATGTCTTACTACGTATTGACTATTATTATAAATGGGTGGAATCAAATTATACTAGGACACTTGAATCTTCAGTGGTTATTGATTTTTTGAGGTCTAAGATGTTGATCATGTTAGGTTCACCAAAATTCATCATTATTTACTGAGGTTCAAATTTCTGATGACACAATTTGAAACTTGCTATGCCTGAATGGGTTTTTCATAATGTATCCACTGAACGTTTTCCCAAACCAAAAGACATTAAAAAATATCAAATTAGTAATTTAAGAGAATATTGGAATGAAATGGTACAACCCAATAAGAAATAATGGAGTTTCCTCTTAGATGATGCACTTTGGGAATAACACATAACATTCAAAATATTGATCAGAATATCAACATACAATATTTTGTATGAAAAGGCTTGTCTAATTCTTCTGGAGGGAGATCATCATTTATATCTAGTTGGTATGAAATGTAATATGAGTATCTCATATATAGGCTATCATATTATGTTATCGTTTTGGGAGTCAGATGAAATTTGACATGAATCATTTGGGAACTCTCGAATCTATAAAGTGAATAAAAAGGCTATCCCTCAAGGGATAATTCATCCATGGAAGACTAATATTGGTGAGAAGGTCCACATTTTCAATTACAGGATAAAGCTCCTCCTTGGTAAGCTTAATTCCTGATGGTTCAGTCCTTATACTAATAATCAGGTTTAACCTTTTGGTTATATATATGTGTATCATGAGTAGATTGAAAAAATTATAAATATCAATGGGAAATGACTTAAACACTTTTATGACGATTTACCAAATCATATGATGGAGGAAATAAACTGTCAAAAATAAACATCATAGTAAATGTCACACGGTTTTATCCTTCCTTCAGATATTCTATATTAAAATAGGGATGGAATTGGACAATATAGATGTAGGGGGATTGTTATATTACTCTCTTGGTTAATTATTTCAATAATCTTTATTTTTTTTTCTTTTTCTCTCATTTAATAGTTTTTTTTCTTTTTACTACATTGTTTAGTTCATTTATATTATGGTTGTCTTTCTTGTTTCATATTTTATTTTTCTTGATGAATAGTATTGTTACCTCCCTTCCCCCTCTCAGTTGTGTGAGAATAATCATTTATGATTCCCACCTAAATCATGGAAATTTATTCGCACATAAATCATGAAACATACTAAATATGAATGTCTAAATTCCTAATTCAAGGATGTTTTAGAACATAATGAATATTTGACTCTATTATGGAATGAATTTTTGAAAAAAATTTACATTAGAGATTTATTTTTAGTAAATTAGTTGTTATTAAAAGATATAAATGGTTTAATCTTTATGAAAACATTAATATGATTGATATCACTTGTGTGAGTTGTTTTTGGAAAAATTGTACCACTTATTATCTGTTCCCAATTTCCCCAAACCATTAAGAGTGAATATTTCTTACATAATAGAAGGTATATATAGCTTAAGTTACAATTTATTATATTTTTAAATGATTATTACTTAAGTTCATTCCTAATCTGATCTATTTCATTATTGTACTATATTGACCAATTCTTATGTACCTATTATATGGCAATTGTATTCCCTAAAATATTATATCTAAAAATAATTTTAAAAATCTCAGATCTATGGGTTGTGTTTTTGGAAGTGTGAAAACTAATATTCCTTAACCTTTTATCTTGTTATAACTATTACATATAATTTCATAAGGATATGAAACAAGGGTTGAGTGAGGAGTTTGATATTTTTTCAACGTTTAGCTTTTGAATAAAAAATATAAAAAATAATAATAAATGAGTTGAGTAATGAAATGTATAAATAATTCTGATATCTATGACCAAATCATAAATTTTCACTTCAAAAAATTATTATGTGAGTGGGTATTGAAATTTTATTATAGAGGTTGTAAGGCCGATTTAGTGGATAAAATTATTTAAGTGAAAAAATGTTAGAAAAAACCCAATATTTACAGGATATAAAGGTAAATGAATAGAATGAAATGATTTTTCACACAAACTCACGAGGATATTTAGTGGCATGGTTTAAAATTATAATTCCCCTCTACTTTTTTTGACATTAATATCTTATTATTTTTTCCTAATATAATTTATCATACATCTCTTTCCATGATTACATGGAATAACTCCTTGGTGTGGTTTTTTCTTTGGTCACATTTACATAAGGAATTAAATTTTTATTGAATGTTAAATATTCATAAAGATGGAAATATCTATATTCATGAATTCTGGTAAAATTTAAATTTCTTATGAGTTCAAATTTTTATGTGTGGGGGTGTGATAAGAGAGAGACAAACTATTCATTTATACCCTTACACCACTATTTTACACTAGTTTTGTCATAAAATTTACAATTAAAATAATATATTTTAAATAAAGGTTTATTCTATATTAAAAAAGTATTCACCATTAAATGGTTAATACAATTTTTTTATCGTTTCATTGTAGTTGGAGGTGATTTGGAGACCCCATAATGGAATATGCCAAATTTCCCAAGATCTTAAACACACATGTTAAATATAAAATGTACTATGGATAACTTTTCTGTCAAATAAGACATAAAATGAGTTAATGAATTTAAAAATATCTGAGGTAAATTTCTCTATAAGAATGAGGATCCCAATTCACCAATTTTTTGGCCCAAAAGATGACAACAATGTGAAGAAATTATGGGCAGTCCAAATTGAAAAAACATTATGTATTTGGGCCATAAACAATGTATTAAGCCTCCAATTGTGCTAGTTCCACATCCACTGGATAGATAACCCAATTACACACTTCGAGGCCTAATATCACGAAATTTTCACATGTTTTTGTCAGTAAAACTCCCAAATAAAGAAATAGTAAAAATAATGTGATGAATAGTCACCGATCCCCATATGTTCTTGAATTGTTTTATGGAATGTTTTCTGTAATTTCCATTTAAAACATCCATCACCCCCATTATAGTTCTAGGCACAACCCGTGGTATTTTTGAGTCTATTTAGAGAGATTTAAGAATACATTTTTTCTTCTTCTTCCACATGTACTTCTAAACCTCTAAGTGACCAATTGGGGGGGGGGGGTCTTCATTGTAGAAATCCCTAGTTGCAATTTTCAAATCCTTGGAAGGTGATGAATTTATAGGTGTGTCATATTTTTTATAATTTATACATTTTTTATTTTTTTATTTTACTATTATCAAATAAAACACAATGGATAAATTAATCTATTGATTCCATCTAAATCATAGATCTAGTGATGATTTAAGAAGGTTCATCACTTTTCTCACCCCTTCCTTTTCATGAGTGTGCACATGGGTTATATTGGTTGATAAAACATGGATGCTTGAACCCTTAAATATTCATGTTATTTATTTCGGAAAATTATAGCATTCAAAAAAATCTGTTCATATCATCATGTTATTTATGTGATGACTTGACTACAATAGGTTTTTTACATCAATAAAATTTTGTTGATTTTGAGTGGTCATCGGTAATAAATAACATTTATTGTTCCAATAGTAGGTGTTATCCTAGTTATAACTCACACACCATAATAGTTTTAGTTTTTTTAAATCATTTAATCAATGATACTTCTAAATTACCTAGATTTAAATGATGGATTGAGCATCAATGGATAGTCACCGAGGTTAATCGTGATTTCTCAAACTTATTTCAATTACATTATAATAAAAATTCGTTTTAAAAAATAATAATCTCCCAAACACTTAATATAATTTCCCTTTTATTTTCATAATATTTTTTTTTAATAATCCATTTCCCTGTAGATATATGACCTAGGGTTCCTACTAGACTGTATAAGTTATATTAAAAACAATATATAGTTTGATGCACTTGAAAACATGGTAAAAACCTTATTTAGCCCTAGATTTATTGAAATTTAAATAGTACCAACATAAATCCAAATAATATTTACAAAAATTACCCCTGATAATTTCATGTAATTGGATCACAACTAGATCATTTATAGATATTTATTAAGCCTATTTTGATTCTTGAATGAGTTTTGGATGAGAAAAGCCTTGTTGAAAATACTTATTTGTGTGTTGTGAGAAAAATAATGGGAGTTAAGTGTGTAGAGTGATTTTTAAGGGATAATAATAATAATAAATTGATTTAATGAGGTGAATTTTGATATTTAAATGTTAATTTATTAGGAGGTATTGTTGTTTTCTTGGTGATAAATTCGAGGATCTCATGGATATGTGTTTTGAATTTTTATTGATTTTATTTTGGTTCCATTTTTTCAAGAGTCCTAGTGCTAAGTGTGGGGTAATTTATGTAGATATTATTTACATTATTTATCATGTGTATTTCAATGATTTTATTAGCACTTATTTACGAATTAGAGAATAATTCCATAGTTTTTTTTAATTTATTAATGTTTTGAGCATAAAAGTGAAAATTACTAAACTATAGAATGTTTACAATTTGAAATTAATACAATATTTCATGAAATTTTATTGTATAATTATCCAAATTGAGTAATTATTATTTTTGGGACACCCATATTTTTTAGGATACAACTTATTTTCCCAATAGAAGTGAGATGTTTAATTTATTTTATCCAAATAAATATGTCAATTTGGGAATGTTTTTTTTGAATTAATTTACCCACCTTCATTAAATGAGACGTGGTTATGGATAAAATCCCCAAAATGAGAATATTCAATATAGAGATGAAATATGAATCAATATATCTCATTAATTTTAAATTTAAATGAAAATGTATCTCATTAATTATGTCTATGAACTAGTTATACTAGATGAATATAAAGTGTCTATTCATCTAGAAAAAAGTTATCTTCCATAAATAATGAACATTATTTTCAACACATGATAAAATTCTATAGAATTTATAAAAATAAATTCTAAAAAACCCCATATAATAACACTAAAAAGATTGATCCATTATGGTGGATAAAATTGAGCCAACATTGGATAGGTAGAAACTGGGATCCATATTTCCACACATACTCCCCATTATATTTCCATATCTTCCACGTTTAGAGGGTTTTTTGGATTGATAGTTCTACCTGAATGACTATATTGATTTTTTTTCAATGACTATATGAATAAATTATTGAATAGATAAGATTGGGGTTTCTCATGTGGTGTTAGGATATGAACCATGTGGTTGGCGATGACAAAAACTAGAAAACACACTCTTCCATGTTGTGATCTTATTGTGAAATATATTTTGAATTTGTCATAAAAATACATTTTTAATGAATTTTGTTGTTTAATCTATTTTGTTTGTTAAATATATGAAGTAAAATAGTAGATTCTAGTATTTAAATCACCTTAGTAGTGTCATGATTTTGAGTATAGTGATATTGAATATGATTTACTGCATAGGGTTATAGAAGTAATGCAATAAATTATAATAAAAGTAAAATAATCATATATACATCTTAAAATGATATCCTTGAAAACTAGTGTGTTAATATAGAGGTCATTTTTTGGGAATTGAGAAATGATATTTAGAAATCATTTTACACAAGGAATATGGGAGTTCATAAGAGGTTAAAGCTTTTCCACAAGAACATTTTCAATTATGAATTCAAAACAAAATAATTCACTATATATTTTTTATTTTTTATTTAAATTTTAAATAAATTTAATTTTTATAATAATATTTATTATAAATTTATATAAAACCCCAAAATTATTCATATGAAAAAATGATAAAGTGTCAGTTTTGTAACACAAATTGTATCCTCCTCAGGAGATAATCCTAGGACTGATATATTTCATTTCTTGTGGGGATAAATTACCTAATAAATTTGTTCAGGAAAACGATCAATTAAATGGTCGAAAAATTAATTTTTATGATTAAAAAAATAACACTATCTAAACTTGGAAATCAAATTCTTCTTCAGCTAGATCTTGAAAAAATTCATAAAATTATCTCCATAATCATACATTACGATTGAATATTTATGAATATAATATATAAGGACCAAAAAAAGAAGTAATCTCTATGGAATCTATTCATTAAATACAGAAATATTATGAGGGAATTTTTTAGTCCAAATGGAATCACTATTAATTCATAATGACCAAAGTATATGAGAATGGTTTTCCAAGATATATCCTCAATTTTATTCCACAAATAATAATATATAAAAAAATTAAACTTTTGGAAATTATTGATATGTACACAGTCAATCAATCAAGTCATAAAAATTGGGTAATGGATAATTCTTCAAGATCATGATATTGTTTTGTTCCCAATAATCCATAAAAAGACTCATTAACAGATTTGTATTCTTATTATAAAGAACATGTTCATCCCACAATGAAACAATATGGTATAAGAATCTATTATCAAAACTATCTTGTAGTTACCTCTTAAATTTTTATAACATAATTTTTCTATTCTACATGGATTCATTGAAATAGTTGTACTGCCATGTAAGAGTTTTATTGAATACACAACTTCACTATTCGGGTAGATGAAAATGAAATTATTTTGAAATTATTTCAGCCTATAATACAAAAATATACAAATATTGAATTTTAAATTAATCAAAAAACATTTTATATAAATATCCCATATGAATTTAATGTAACACCCATACAATAGAATAAATTTAAAATGTATGTTGATATTAATCTTCCCACTGAAAGATTATTGTAGGGTAATCTAAAATATTAAATGTGATTTTATTATTTAACTAATTTAAATTGGATAATTATAGATAAATATTATATATTCTAAAAATAAATTAAAATTATATTTAATAAAAAATAAAATTTTCAAAGGTTATATTCATACAGACATTAACATGACATCTCTAACTCTCTAGTAGATGATATGTGTGTGTTGACCATAATGATCCACTTTAATGATTGAAATAATATTGAAACATCCTTGGTATAGTTCATAAGCCTTTTATTGGTGAATTGATCCAAATAATAACCCTATTACACACATACAATACATTGAGTTATTAAAGGCATCATAGGATGATATTTTTTTAATCTATCTAAATATATTTTTTTCACAAATAATTATTATCATTATATATTTTTTCAAAACATAAAAAATTATTTTCAATTATTTTTTAATTTATTATTTATTTTTAATATGGGAAATATGTTTTTTTAGTAAATAGTTTTAACAAGGAGTAATTACTTTAACGATGAATGTGATTAACAAAGAAATAACTATCCTTCTGAGAATCAAAATTAAATTTGAATTAGAATAATCAAATTTTTATGTATTCTGATTACAATTTCCTTTGGTTTCTCATAAGGATATTGTAGACGCCGGAAAAGTCCGTTGTTCCCAAACGAAGCTCCGGATGCGGAAAGCGATGTGATATTTGGAGTCAGAGGCACGTTCCGGAGGGCCCGGAGAACTTGCGCGAAATTTCAGAGGTTCGCGCGCAAAGTTGAGTCGCGGCGCGCAATCCTCCCGGGATGCGCGCAATGCGCTGGGCCGGCGCGCTATTTTGTGCGCCCGCGGCCTGCGCGGCGCACTTTGCGCGCGGGGGCCTGATTCCGCGCCCGCGAACCGAATTGCGCGCCCGAGACCGGATTTCGCGCCCGGGGTTGCCTATAAATATAAGGCGACCCCCGACGTTTTGAAGGTTGCCGGAATCCGAAGCGTCGCTCGTTCGCGCAATCCAACCCCTTCCGCGCGCAATGCCGATCTTCAGGTAACCTCCTTTCTTTCGCGCAATAGAGCATTGGGGTTCGCCTTCGCACGCAATCACCTTGGCTCCTTTCCTTTGAATAAATTTCAACCCGAAGGCCTTTGCGCGCAAAAGAAGCCTCTTGCGCGCAATTGCCCCCGGGTGCGCGCAATCCGACCCGATTGCGCACACCCCCCATTTTCAAAGTGGCCATTCGTTAGAGAATGAGCCGTTGCCCCCGCGCGCTACCCGAAGCTCGGTGCGCGCAATCCCACTCATCCGCACACGAAGCGCTGGCCCAATTGCGCGCCAGCCCGCCAGTTTGCGCGCCGACCCGCGGTTTTGCGCGCAAAGCTCTTCTTTTGCGCGCAATCCGCCAGGGTCGCCTCCCTTGACCCCCTGAGGGTACCCGCCTGCGTGGCGCCCGATGATCTCCATCCTGGGTGCCCGCACCGTGCGTTGTCTTCCCGTGCGGCCCTCCAGGTTCGTGCGAAGTGACACGCACCCATCGTCCGGCAACCTATGCCCAGCATGACGTTAAACTGCACAATCGTCCCGCATGACGTTAAACTGCGCATACGTCCAGCATGACGTTAAACTGCATATTCGTCCAGCAGGACGTTAAACTGCATATTCGTCCAGCATGACGTTAAACTGCACATCCGTCCAAGCTGCACGACGTTAAACTGCCTAGCCCCCATCGTCCGCGCTGCAAGACGTTAAACTGCCAAGTGTTTCGTCCTCAACACACGACGTTAAACTGTGCTTCGTCCGGCAAGACGTTAAACCGACCGCTTCGTCCTCAACACACGACGTTAAACTGTACTTCATCTGGCAAGACGCTAAACCATCCGCATCATTCGATCCCGTGCCTCGCACGCAGGGTCTCCCCCGGTTTGGATGTGGCCCCCACCCGCTCGTCTCTGCAGGGATGCCGGGATTGTCCCTCTTTTGGGACGATTTAATGGGAGTGGCTTTTCCCTACGGGGGCAGGGTATTACAAACCCCTAGTTTCTCGTGGGAGGCTGCACATGTGTATCTCCATTGCGCCTCCCCACTGCCGAAGCCATTAGAGGGTATGACTGGGATCGAGGTGTCTTCTGCTTTCGGTCCAAGTCCCTTCCAACTGAGTTTTGCAGCATCCGGGCTGCCCCAAGTGCGTAAGTCCTGACAGAATGAACTACGTGGACTTTGATCCCTGTCTTCTATACAGGGTACGTAGGAAGCCTCCCTGAGGTCCAAGCCCACCACCTGGTCGTCCCGGTCGTATTTACGTCGGTTCGTCCATCGGTGGACCCCTCCAGGGTTCACGCTTGCGTCGATTCACCTATGAATCCGCCCCTGTGGGAGACTGCCCGCGTGTATCTCTGTGGGGCCTCCCCACAGCCCCCCTTTTCCATTTCCCCTTTTATCGTCCAGCATGACGTGAAACTGTGATCCACCCGGCCGTTCCATCCCCCTCTGTGCGAGGTGGTTCGGTTCAATCCTCCGCCCGGCGGCCTAGTCCTCTTCGTGAGTCGGCTTGCCGACGTCCAGCATGACGTTAAACTGTATACCCGAACTACGTTGACTTTGATCCGTGCCAACGCGCGGTACGTAGGAAGCCCCTATGGGGTCCAAGCTCTTCACTCCATCATCCATCCTGATCCTTACCCGGGCCGCCACATCCCGGTGGGGTCATGCCACTTCACTCCACTCCATGTTACTTGGGAAGCCGCCCATGTGATGGCCCCAGCGTCGGAGGTTCCCCGCAAGGGGTTCTGTCATCTGATCCACTTTTCGTGTTGATCGGTCCGATGCCGTCCCCGCTGGACGTTAAACTCGCGGCATACCCCGTGTTAAACATGGGAAGCTGAGGAAAACCTCAGGTGACACAGTTCCCCGCACCCAGTACGGGATGCCTCAGGCCATCATGCCTTCGAGAAGCCCTATTAGGGACAGAAGACAGATGTACAGAGCCGCAGTGTGACGACACGCCCCCAGCACCCAGAGCCACCCGGCCTCCTCACCGCAGGTTGCTGCCCCGACCGGACTCCTTGGAGCGTCCGGGCGGAAGCAGCGTAATTAACCGGTGTCCATGAAGATATGGCGCCGGGAACGAGATTCACGAACATTCTTAAGTCTATGAGGGAGACCCGGATTAGGCGACGAGTTCCGAGGAGACGTCCAAGGAAGGAGGAGCCGACATCCCATCATCCCGGTTTCGATCAAGGAGCAGACGCCCCTGAATAAGGGACGAATGCCGCCCGCCCTTGGAAAGCGGGACTGCGGGACCACAAGCCGCGCGCCCATCCCCTCGGGTTGACGGGTGCACGCGCGAACGCGTCCTGGCGGAACAGCGTAACCCGACGCACATCCGCACCGAAACAGAAAAATGGTGAACCCGACGTGAATCTATTCTCCTCGATACGAAGTCCGATGGCTTTCAGAGGTGTTGGAAGACCGGCATGTTGCCCGGCCAAGCATTCAGTCTTACCCGCCAGGGGCTGGGGAAGTGAAATCGGGCACTCCGTCTCGCAACGTCGAGGACCTGGTTTCCCCCCACCGGAGGCGTCGTGGCGCTAATGGTTGGTTGTCGATTCCTTTTTTCCTGTCAGTGTTAATGGGTCTTTCTCCCTGCTTTCAGAAATCAGGTCGCCCGATCCAGTGCCCGATCGCCACCCGCCCACTGGCGCAGGGATAGGGGAAACACCGACGCGGCTACTCCGCGCGGCCCCGCCCGTTCCACAGTCGTCCCAGCAGCCGCAATTGCGGGAAGACCACGCCCTCTCTCCCCCTCGGAGGTCATCCAGAGAAGGGTGATCAACACCCTGGTGCGGAGATACGAGGAAGAGGGAGTCATCCCCACTAGGGAAATGGCTCGCCTAGACCTTGAGGAGGCTGCGCCTCGCCACCACCGCCGCCCCCGAGGGCCGCGCAGGGAGGCACCGCTGCCTACCTCGACGTCCAATCGCTTCGGGAGTTTATCCCCGGAGCGCTCTGACAGTTCCCTTCCTTATGCGGATGAGGTGGGAGATGCCCGGGATCACCCTATCCGAGGTCCGCTCCAGGGATCCACGGTAAGGACTCCCGCCAGGCCACGGCGACACCACCGCCAGGCCTCTCCAGTCGAAGAGCGGGCTCTCCACCTGCCCGCGCCGCTCATCCCGACTCGTCTGTCTCGACGCCAACGTCGGGCACGAGCGGAAGAGGATGCCCACCTTGGGGCTCTAGCAATAGCGGCCGCATTGGCCCGAGCCGCTGCTGGCTCCAGTCGCCAGGCCTCTGTGCATCCTGAGCAGGGGAACTCCTATGCCCGACCTGGATCGAGGCCCCAACCGCCCCAAAGGCAGGTTGGGTCGACTCTCCCGGTTGCTGGCACTGGCAGTAGCCACCGCGGACCACCTCGCGGTAGCGCTATTCACCGGCAGGATCTACTCTGTGTGGCCGATCCAGGAGGCGTGGGTCATCCCACCTTCCGATCCCGGCCCGGAGGCCTGCCCGGAATCATCTCTCCCCGCGTCCCCTTTGATATCTGTCCCGGTGCCCCTCGCACCTTGGTTCCCAGTCCTCTTGGCCCCAGCACCAGTGCGGCCGGAGGACGCCAGGACAGAGATCAGCCCTGCCCCGAAGAACCACCCAGGGGCAGGAAGGCAAGGCGTCGACACCGAGGGAAGAATGTTACGGAATTCCGGACAGAGATCCGACCGGTTTGCTTCTCTGACTCAGAGGCGGAGTACGATTCGGCGACAGAGCCCCTTCCCCAATCCCGCCAGTCAAGGGCAGGGGTAGGAATGCGGCACGTCAGCCTCGTGCTCCCCGAGAGCGAGATCGATGTGATCCCCGCTTCTCTCCGAAGGTATATCCGGAGTAACGAGGGCCTGGTAGACCCCCAAGGATCAAGCTTGCGGTTGGTACCGGCCCCTCCGGAGGTGCCTTCCGTCTCGATCGGAGAAGCCGAAGATTTTTTCTGGGGACCGACGATCGAACCACGATCTGGTGCACCCTCGGCGAGCACCGATGCTACGGCAGGATGTTCACTCGCCGGCCCGTCCTATCGTGATGTGGTAGCCAGGGCACCGCCACACTCAGAGGGCGGCCCGGGATATGGAGGCCAATCGGCCTGTTCGCCGTATTCACCGCCGGCCAGCCCGTCGGCCCGGTGGCCCGCCTCGGCACCACTACCAGTTCCCCGTCCGTTCCCAGCCATTGAAGAGGACCAAGGAGATCTGGGTCCCGAGTATGAGTCGTGGAGCTTCTGGACCGTCCTTGCAGAGGGCCACTTCCCTGAGAAGTTTTGGCCAGTCGCAGGACCGGGCTTTGATGCACCCGAATCGCTCACCCCGGATGAGTTCGAATGCTTCCGCCGAACTCTCTGGGAGACTCGCTTCTGTCTTCACCGCCTACAAATGCCATACCCCGGGAGTCAAGCGCACCTGGAGGGTATTGGTGAGCAGTGCCGTCAAATTGACCTGGCCATGCTCCCCGCGGTTCGGCACCCCGGGTCATTTGAGTGCCACGAGGCCCTCCAACAACGATGCGTTGAGTGTTTTCAAGTACTCCGCAAAGTTATCGAGGAAGCCACTCCCCACGTGTATATCCGTGGATGGGGGCAGTACGCTGCCCTACGCTTCAGTGTGATCCGCCGACAGCCCGATTCGCTGGGTGGCCCTGAGGGTATATCCCCAGGGACAGGAACGGTCAACATGGCTGACCTGTCGGGAGAGGGGAACGACTTGGAACTTCTCGACGGGGGCTTCCCCCCCGAAGACAAGCCGTCGTCAGATCCATCGGTGAGAGTTACTCGTCATCAGAGGAACCTCCTGGGGCTCCCCGCGCCCACTGAAGCACTGACGTTGAGCCGAAACGTCAGCAAAGGAAAAGAGCACAGCGAGGCTATAAGGCCCGCCGACCCATCTGCCTCCATGCAGAGGGTAGAAGAGGATCCCGAGAAGGCTACGCTACGTCAGCAGCTCGCCGAACAGAAGAAGCTGGTTGACCAGCTCCTCGCTGAGCGCGCTGCAGAACAGCGGCCTGACTACGGTGATCCCAGGCCAGGACAGCAGGGACCGGAACAACCGCTCCTCGATGAGACTCTCCCGGGCAACCGTAATTACGCCGTGTTCGCCGACAGGAGAGAGGCCATTGCCTATGGCAAGAGGGCGCGATATGTTTCGCCACACCCTCCCGAGCGGCGTGACTACTTGAGAGATCCCGCTCGGATTCCTCCCGCTGCCCCAAGGGCCGCTCCGCCCGCCATCCCACGAGCTGCCGAGTTCGACGACCCGGTCGACGACCCGATTGAAGGGCCATGCAATGCGCTCGTGGTTAGAGATCCTCGCCAGGACTGGAACCCATGTCCGGACGATCCGATGGCGGCACTCATTGCCCGCTTGGAAGCCTTGGAGACTCGGCAGGTGGCGATCCCACCGGACGGCAAGCCCTACCCAGCATGTGTGGATGACATGCCGACACCTCCGGGATTCGGGAATCCCACCTTCGCCCCCTTCAACGGGACTGGAGATCCGCCACAGCATTTTGCCCACTTCAACTCGAGGTGCGGGCCTATGTTGGGGACTCCGGCGCAGCATGAGGCCGCTAAGCTTCGCTGCTTTGTTCAGACATTGGAAGGGCCAGCATTTGTCTGGTACAGCCAGCTCCCCGTCGGGTCGGTAACCAGCTGGGAGGACCTCCGTAGACAGTTCCTCTACCAGTTCAGTTCCACGACCCGGAAGACAAGTATCGCAGACCTCTTCAAGTGCAAACAGAGGCCTGATGAGCGAGTCGCGGACTTCGTCGCCCGATGGAAGGGTCTCACGTATTCCCTTGACATGCCATTGACTCAGGAGCAGTTGCTGACAATGTGCGTCGGGAACGTCAAGACCGAGCTGGTCCCTTCCCTGATCACTCAGAATTACCCCGGAGGGTTCAGGGACTTCTCAGACAAAGCTCAACGTCTTGAGGAAGCCCTGCAACAGGCCAGCCAGGCACACCCGCTGCCTCCTATGATTCCTGCAAGGAGATCCAGCAGGGCTGAGCCCGCTGCTGTGGCCCAGATAGGGGCTCCCAGGCCGTTGGAGCTGCTGCCGGCGAGACCAGCTCCACAGCCTCACAGGAATCCGCCTCCACGGGCTCAGTTCCCGGCCCAGCAGCGGCAGCCCCAGAACCGGCCGGCCCCTCCGCGTAATGTACCGCCGCAACCCAGGCGAGGTAATCAGGGTCCACCTCCTCGGCCGGCCCCTCCAGCCCCTCGTCAAGACCACGCTCCCAGGGGCCCGCGACACCTGACTTACTCATTCCACGAGGATCAGGTCCCCGGTTATTTCCGGAGCGCCCTGGAGCAGAGGATTGTGCGACTGCCTGAGTGTTGGAAGCCAGAGGAGGCACATCTTACGAATAACCCCCGCTACTGCCCCTACCATCGAGCCCTGGGGCACACCATCCAGCGGTGCTATGTGTTTAAGGACTGGCTCCAAGACCAGATTAACAACAATGTAATCTAGTTGGGCCCAGCTCCAGCACAAGTGGCGGGCGTGTTCGTGGGATCAGATGACGATAGTGGCAACGAGGACGAATGGCAGCTGGTCTCCGACCGTGGGTCCCAGAAATATAAAAACTGGATGGCCCGCAAGACGACCATTCGCGCCCATGGAATCATCCGTGCGCGCTTGAATCAGCCTGAGCCCCCAGAACCTGCGGGTGCTGCTTCGGCATCGTCGTCCCAGCCTGCCTCTTCCAAGAGGAGCAAACGGCGGCAGCTCAAGAAGGAAGAGCGCGCCCCGCCGGTTCCGCCACTATCCCGTACTCTCGGCGATTTCATGCCCCCGGAGATGGGGATCCCTCCTCGGATCCGCCCGGTGATGGATGATTCGTCCGATGACGGTATTGGGTACGCTTCGGTTAACACCGTCGAGCTGGTAAATCCCTTCTCGGTTCCCGACGTTGAAGAACACCAGGTGGACCTCCCTAGTGTCCCCGGTCGTCGCCACCGTCGGAAGAACCGAAGCAGCAGGAGTCGCCGGGGCACAGCCGTTGGTACCTCCAGCCAGGCCGTGCACGCCACTGAGACTAGGCAGCAGGCTCAAAACCGAGCTCAACGCGCGCAGGCCCCCCATCCAGGGATGACGGATTCGCCTCCGCCACTGTTTGTGGTGTGGGACCAGGCAGAACCACCTCAGCCGCGTCGTGACCAGCTCCGCCCTGCCACGAGTCCATCCCGGCCTCCTGACTCCAGTACGGTGACCATTTCCCGGACTGCGACCAGTGAACAGCGAGATGCGCCAAGTACCAGTCGGCCGCCGATCCAACCGGCAAGGCCCGTCATGCTTCCAACCGCAGAGCAACCTCCTGCAACCAGGGGCTCGCGCTTGGCCAAAAAGTATGATGTCCTGAAGCACTTGGCCGACATCCCAGCAAGGCTCTCCATCCTTGAGGCTCTGCGCATGTCATCTGAGATGCGCGAGGCACTCGCTGAAGCCCTGAAAAGCCCCCTCCAGTTTGAGACAGAGGTTGCGGCTGCAGAGGCCTTTCACGCCGAAACGATCGAGGACGCCGAATGTCAGGCAGTTATCTCGTTTTCTGGTAAGGATGAAGACCCTCCTATACAGGGACACATTCGTCCGCTGTATGTCACTGGCCAGTTCAATGGCCTTGAAGTCCGGCGCTGTCTTGTCGACACGGGGTCCGGGATTAATCTGATTCCAACTCGGACGCTCTGGAGATTGGGGTTGTCTGAGTATGACATGATTCCCTCCGACCTCAGGATCCAGGGGTACGACCGCACCGAGCAAACCCCGGTCGGCAAGATACGTTTGAAGACCCAGTTCGGTGACTTGGTTGCCAACACCGAATTCATGGTAGTCTCTCAGGACACTGCGTATAACGCATTGATGGGCAGGCCATGGCTTCACTTTCACGCGGCGGTTCCCTCGTCATACCACCAATGCCTCAAATACTCCCTTAATGGTCGAGTAGGCGTGCTTCAGGGAGATGCCTCTCCTTTTGCCTCATGTGAAGCCCGCTATCTGGACGCGGACTATTACAAGAGCAAGGATAAGCAGATCCTGGTAGGTGAGGTTGAGCCTGTCGCTGTTGCAAGCGATCCCTGGGCAAGTCTGGATGACGCTTACGTCCTCCCGATTCACCGGTTGGACGTCGCCATGGTCTTGACGGTCCGCGAGTCTCCTGATGAGACGGCCGCGACCGCCCGCGCCAGCACCAGTGGCCCAGCAGGATCTGGTAGCCCCAATGCAGTTGCCAACGCAGTCTCTCCCGTGGACGATCCCTCCCCGAGCGGAGAGGATATGGAAGACGCACCCCCAGCCTTTGAGGAGGGCGTCCCCGCCACGGTCGATGAGTTAATACAGGTGAAACTTGGAACCGAGGCCGATCCAAGACCCATATTGGTTAGTGCCGCCATGCCCTCTGAGGAGCGGCAGCAGTACGTGGACTTTCTCAGGCAGCACCGTGATGTGTTCGCTTGGGGCTATGACGAGATGCCGGGGCTAGATCCTCAGGTAGCCGTCCACCGCCTTGGCCTCCCGGCGAACCATCGCGGGTTCAAGCAGCCTCCCAGGAAGATGCACCCATCCCACGGTGCCATGGTTGAGGCCGAAGTTGACAAGCTTATCAAAGCCAACTTCGTGAGGGAAGTTCAGTACCCCAAATGGCTGGCCAACGTCGTGCCGGTCAGGAAGAAGAACGGGCAGATTAGAGTCTGCATCGACTTCCGGGATCTCAACCGCCACTGTCCGAAGGATGATTTTCCCCTTCCAGTGACAGAGCTGTTGATTGATGCCACGGCAGGGTTCCAAGCCCTCTCCTTCATGGATGGATACTCCGGATACAACCAAATTCGGATGGCCCCTGAGGATGAGGAGTTCACTGCCTTCAGGGCCCCCCAAGGTACCTTTTGCTACCGGGTCATGCCCTTCGGCCTGAAGAATGCAGGTGCCACCTATCAACGGGCGATGCACCGCATATTCAAGCCAATCCTCGGCACACTGGTGGAATGCTACGTCGACGACTTGGTTGTCAAATCGCGCCAGCGTCGGGACCATCTCAAAGATCTTGAGAAAGTGTTCAGCTTCCTCCGGTCTCGCTGCCTGAAGATGAACCCGTTGAAGTGTGCCTTTGGGGTCACCTCCGGAAAGTTCCTTGGATTTGTGGTAAGATACCGGGGTATTGAGATCGACCCAGAGAAAATCAGGGCGATTAGCCAGATGCCTCCCCCAGGTACCGTCCGGGAACTGCAAGGGTTCCAAGGCCACTTAGCCTATATACGCCGATTCATCGCGAATCTGGCCGGCAAGTGTAAGCCCTTTTCTCGGCTCATGAAGAAAGGTGCCACCTATGTATGGGATAAAGAGTGTCAGACCGCTTTCGAGGAAATCAAGCAGTACCTGCTTCAACCTCCGGTTCTGATGCCGCCCGTATCCGGAAAGTCGCTGGTCCTTTATGTGACCGCCCTGGAACGGTCCCTGGGTGCCCTTCTCGCCCAGAAGAACAACGAGGGAACGGAGAATAGCCTCTATTACCTCAGTCGCATGCTCCTCGATGCGGAAGTTAGGTATTCCCCCATCGAGAAGAGCTGCCTGGCGCTCGTATTTGCCATACAGAAATTACGGCACTACTTGCAGCACCATGAGGTACAGTTGGTTTCTCGGGTAGACCCGTTGAAATATATCCTGAGCCGGCCTATGTTGACTGGCCGCCTAGCGCGGTGGGCTGTGATTCTCCAGCAGTTCGACATCAGGTATGTGTCTCAGAAGGCCATCAAAGGGCAAGCATTGGCAGACTTTCTGGCCGCTCACCCGACCTCCGCGGATCAGCCGCTGGATCTAGGCTTTCCTGATGAGACCATTCTCTCGGTTGATCGGGCCGATCCATGCTGGCAGATGCACTTTGACGGTGCATCCTGGAGCCCCACCGGTAGAAGACTCGATAATCCTAAGCTCAACAGAGTGGGCTTGGGCATCGTCTTCATTACCCCGGAGCGAGCCGTGCTGCCATACTCTTTCCTGTTGTCAGAGGGCTGTACCAACAATGAGGCGGAATACCATGCCCTCATCACCGGCCTCGAGTTGGCTCTCGAGATCGACGTGCCCCGTCTGTGCGTGAAAGGGGACTCTGAGCTGGTCGTTAAGCAGATCAATGGCGACTACGTTGTCAGGAAGCCGGAACTCGTGCCATTGTTGGAGTGCACCCTCCTTCTGATGGCCCGGTTCCCTTCTCGGCCGGAAATTGTCCATGTTCCCCGGTCGCAGAACGGTTGAGCAGATGCTTTGGCCAGCCTTGCTGCGTCACTTGCGGAGCCTGAACAGGACAACCTGATCGTCCGCGTGACGCGCCGCAGGCTCATCGCTCCCGTTATCCCGGAAGAAGATCGCGGCCCGTTGGTAAGTAACCTCACCACGGTTGCCCCTATGCCCGGAGCCCCGAGTACCCCAGATATGACAGTCGGATCAGCCCCTGATTGGAGGACGCCTTTGGTTGAGTACCTCCAACATGGCATTCTTCCATCGGATCGGGCCGAGCGCGAGCGAGTTCGACGCCGCGTATCGCAGTTCGTCCTCCAGAGCAGTCCCGGCCTGGAGCAGATCCTCTACAAACGCGGATTTGATGGTGTTCTCCTCCGTTGCCTTCAGGGGGTTGAGATCCCACGAGTCATGCAAGAGGATCATGCTGGTTCGTGTGGCGCCCACCAGACTGGGCCGAAGCTGTCTCACCAGATTCGGAGGTTGGGATACTTCTGGCCCTCTATGATCCATGACTGCATCGAGTACGCCAGGAGGTGCCATGCGTGCCAGGTTCATGCGAACTTTGTGCATCGGCCGCCGGAGCCTCTCCATACCACAAGGTATTCCTGGCCCTTTGCAGTCTGGGGACTGGACGTTGTGGGACCTTACCCGCCGGCGACAGCTCGCCAGTGCCGGTTCATTCTGACCGCCACGGACTTCTTCTCCAAATGTGCAGAAGCGATTCCGCTCAGAGAGGTCAAATCCTGTTCGATCGCTGACTTCGTGACCTCCAACATCATCTATCGATTTGGAGTGCCTCACGCTATCCTCACGGATAACAGAACCAATTTCCGAGCAGCCGAGTTGAAGAAGTTGTACGCCAAGTATAACATTCGCTCGAACCATACATCTCGCTATCATGCGCAGGCGAATGGACAGATCGAGGTGTTTAACAAAACCCTCTCTAACATTCTGCAAAAGATGGTTGGTCAGAACAAGAAGAGTTGGCCGGACAAGCTCCCCAACGCCCTCTGGGCTTATCGGACGACGACTCGCAATTCCACCCAGATGACCCCTTATTCCCTGGTGTATGGAGCTGAGGCCGTCCTGCCCATCGAGATCCAGTTGCCGTCCTTGCGCACTACGGTCTACGACCAGCAAGCGCCGGACAGAGTTGCTGAAGCCCGTCTAGTCGAGTTGGAAGCACTGGATGAGAATAGACTTCGCGCTTTGCACAACTTGGAGAGGCATCAAAGCAGAATGGCTCGAGCTTTCAATAAGAAGGTTCGCCTCCGCTCCTTCCTGCAGGGTGATCTAGTGCTAGCCCTAAGAGCGCCGATGATCCCCGGCAGGAAGCCGCCCAAGTTGGAGCCCAAGTGGGAGGGACCTTTTGTTGTCCACAAGGTCTATCCCAATGGCGCGTACTCCCTAGCGACTATGGATGGTGAGCGTGTCACTCCTCCCACCAACGCTAGGTTCCTCAAGCAGTACTTTGTCTGAGTGTGCCCACGTCCTGCACGACGTTAAACTGCATTCGTCCAGGCTACAAGACGTTAAACTGTTCAGCATTCGTCCGCGCTGCAAGACGTTAAACTGCCAAGTGCTTCGTCCTGCATGACGCTAAACTGCACTACGTCCGAGCTACAAGACGTTAAACTGTTCAGCATTCGTCCTACATGACGTAAAACTGCCTTTCAAGAACTACGTGCGGCTTGATTCCCATCCTTATGGGATACGTAGGACCGCCTGAACATTCATGTTTCAGGCCCAGCCCCATCCTTCGGGAATTTCCATCCCATCCCGGGCCCTTGGTCCAGTTGCCTCTGGGTATGTGGCGTATCGCGTGCGCGGGGGATTATGTCCTCATTTACGTCGATTTTCTCGCCACGCTGTACGCCCCCCACCTCTAGGGATGCCTTCTGCTCCCTCCTTTCTTCTCTCTTTTCGTCCTGCATGACGTTAAAATGCACTTCCAGAACTACGTATGGCTTGATTCCCATCCTTATGGGATACGTAGGACCGCCTGGACATTCGTGTTTCAGGCCCAGCCCCATTTCCCGGGAATCTCTATCCCGCGTCGGCCCTCTGGCACAAGTTCCCTTCCTTTTTGTGCGAGGCGTATCGCGTGAGCGGGGGATTATGTCCTCATTCGCGTTGGTCTACTGGTTGCGCCGTACGCCTCCCCCGTGTGGGGGACTACCTCACACCCCTCATCGTCCTGCATGACGTTAAACTGCCTCTCCAGAACTACGTATGGCTTGATTCCCATCCTTATGGGATACATAGGACCGCCTGGACGCTTATGTTTCAGGTCCAGCCCCATCTCTTGGTTGATCATGGGGATCTGCCCTCTTTTGGTTGCTCTCAGGGTGAGTCCTCCGACCCTTTCCGGTGATCTATTAACATGTTTTGGGTACTTCGGTCTATGACTCGTAGTGTCAGATTCAATCCCGACAAGCCCTGTGTTGCTTGTCAGGCCTCGCGCTTCCTCTTGTTCGAGCCTTCACTCAAAGGGATCCTCGTTAACGGTTTGGGTACGATGCCTCAGTGCTCTCCCACCGCTCCGGGTCGATTTACCGGCGGGTCTTGGGCCGCAAATCGATATGAATCCTGCGATTGAGCGGTTGATGCTCGTTTGCTTGCCCCGTCTTAGGCTGACGCGATCGGATGTTGTGTTGCGAATGCGTCAGCAACATCCTTGATCGCCATGTCGGCTCTTTCAGGCTCTGAACATTGGTTGCGCAGTCCTCATCACACTCCGCCTTTATGCGTTGTAGTGGAATCTCGACACTCTCTTCATACTGACCTCCAGTACACCTCTACATGTTAGGCAGACCAACCAAGGTAATGATGTCGTTCGAGGCTCCCATGATCTGATCACCAAGGATATATGCGGATATCCTCCCTAAGGGCCATGCGTAGCTGGACCCTCGTCCCCATAAGGAGGAGGGAGTCGCCCGAACAATTGCGTTCCGGGCCAAGTATATCTGGAGGCTAGCATCTCTGCCCCTCGGGTGATGGACATACGCAGACCCCTATCCCAAGACTCTTCTCCTGGAATCGTGCGTGACCGCAGGGCTGGGTATGTTCCCACCTCCGCCGTGTCCGCCGTACCGCGATAAGCGGATTCCTCCCTGGTCCGAACCACACGACCTTAAACTGTGTTTTCTGGTCCTACCACACGACCGTAAACTGTGATCGTCTTGGCCGCCCGACGAGAAACAGCACTGCATCGTGATGTCCTCCTTAGGGGACACTCATGTTGGGCGCTGGTTAATGACCACTCCATTCATCAATGCCTTCCATGTCTTGATTATTGTGGCGACGCCAGAGATTTCTCAATCACAGGCATGTCACCGCACAAAGAAAAACCATTCATCTTTAAGGACAAACAAGAAATATCAAATGCCGCTCCTTCTGTGTGCGAGGGTCAGACCCGCACTCTTTCCCGCGCTGGTGCCCGATTGTGTTGCGCTGCGCTTCAAGAACTACGTGCGGCTTGATTCCCATCCTTATGGGATACGTAGGAACGCCCGGATGTTTGAAACATCGGGTCCAGCCCCCCACCTCTTAGAGATCCCCCCTTCTCTGGGGAATCCGCCGCCTTCAGGTCACCCTCAAGGCGTGTTCCCCGACCCCTTGCCGTGGTCCACCGGTGTCAAGAGTACTCTGGTTTATTGCCAGGAGTGTCAGGTTCAGCTTGGTCAGGTTCCTTCCACTTTTCAGGCTTCGTGCTCCCTTTCATTCGGACCCATCGTCTACGCCCTGGGTGGAGCCCCCGTGAACGGTTCGGACACAATGCCTCAGTGCTCTCCCACCGACTCGGGCCGGTACCCCCAATGGCCTCGGGCAGAAAATCGATATGAATCCTGCGATTGAGCGGTCGATGCTCGTTTGCTGCCCCATTCCACCAACGGTTAGTGCGATATTGATGCTGCCTTTCCGCCACGGTCGGCAGTACTCCCATATCGTTACTCCGGTGCCTCCAGTCCTCGAGTGAATGGCCGCATGATTCACATTTTCCACCTCCCATTCTGACCAGGCGAAACCTCGACACTCTTGACACTATCCCTCAGTGCGTCTTCGCATATCCAGGGGATAGGACCACGATACGGCGTACTTTGAGGTTCTTATGGTCCGAGCTCTAAGACCTTAAACTAAGATCCCCCCTTATGGTCCGAGCTCTAAGACCTTAAACTAAGATCCCCCCTTATGGTCCGAGCTCTAAGACCTTAAACTAAGATCCCCCCTTATGGTCCGAGCTCTAAGACCTTAAACTAAGATCTCGCCCCATGGTCCGAGCTCTAAGACCTTAAACTAAGATCCACCCTTATGGTCCGAGCTCTAAGACCTTAAACTAAGATCTAGCCCTTATGGTCCGAGCTCTAAGACCTTAAACTAAGATCTACCCCTATGGTCTGAGCTCTACGACCCTAAACTAAGATCTCCCCAAATAGGGTCCTACGTCCTGCATGACATTAAACTGCACTCTCAGAACTACGTGTGGCTTGATCTCCAGCCTGATGGAGTACGTAGGAACGCCCGGGCATTCCGACTCGGGTCCAGCCTCAGGGATCGTTAAGTCCCGCCCCTCCTCGTCGCCGGTCGTCTGGCCTGGCTTCTGGTAGAGTGGTGCCGTTGTGATATTCTCCCCGATTCAGCTCGGGATGCCCCATCGCAGGGATGGGAAGCGACGGTTTCCTCGTCAGAGAGGTACTGTCTGAGAATTGAGGTGACTCACGGCCAGATTAGTGCATCCGCCTAATACGCTTTCCCCACGGTGGCGCAATTTTGAGAGCGTTGGATTCTGTCCGAACAAATCATCACTTCGCCCCATGCTTCGCATGCCCTGTTGATCTGGATTTTCCTCCCTTGTGTCTGAAGGAACCCCAAAGCGGTATTCATGATGACATGTGGTCCGCCTCCTGCAATATGAATGATGGCCTTTTTCGGTCCGTCTATTGCAGTTGTTATGGTCGATCCACTGTCCGCCTACCGTCTTGGGCATTTCCTGGAAGGCCGACCGTTGTGGATGTCTGGATTCGGGACACGCGATTCACCCTTTCTCATTTCCCTATGTTCGGATAAAATCTCAACGCCCCTAGCGTTGTCCCGCTCATGTGTTGGAACAAGTTGGGGGGATGATTCATTGATTAGGCTCGAGGTCTCCTTTCCTAGGAATGACCTCCCTCTTTTCTCCAGCAATCCATGCCCAATTATGGATGCCTGATGCTTGGTTAACACTCCCGCAAGACAACGAATTGTGGTTGAGCATGTTAAACCAAAAGATGCAGATAAATATATTGATTCATACAGATGGATCAAAGTAGCGGAAGCAAATGTTTTGGGAATGGCAAAACAAAGCCCTTAAGGATTAGCGTGCTGAATGAGTCTTTCTAATGCCGCTACCCTTTGGCTAGTGGCCTCCAGAGCTGCTTCTCGCTCTCTGCGTGCCCTCTCTTCGTCAGCGGTCGCAGCACGCAGTTCGTCGATTCTGGCCTCTGCACGCTCCCGCTCGACCTGAATTGTGACCATCTGTTGGCCCGCCTCCGTCAGCTGTACCTGAGCGTCAACCAGTTGGGCTGCTAGTTGCTCCACATGCTCGGTACACATTGCGACGAAGCCTCCTTCTCTGCCGCCTGCCCTTCGAGGCGCCGGACTTCCTGCTCCGCCGCAAGGAGCGCCCGCGTGCTCTCCGACATGTCCCGACTTTGTGTGACGTCGGCACGCCGGCAGCTCTCGCGCATCTTTTCGGCCATGAAATCACGGACCGTTAGATGGAGGCGTTGAGCATCAGCTCCCCCGGCACACAGGAAGCGCAGCCAGGTTTGAAGTGATCCCATGCGCCCCAGCCACTCCGACGGGACTCGCTTGAGGAAGCGCTGGATGCACTTCCACCCCCTACGGCGCGTTATCCGGCTCTCCTCGACCGCCTCCGTGTCTGAGTCGTCCATCTCCTCGGGATCGGCAGGCCGGTAGGCAGGGAAGGCAGCCAGCAGGTCTGCTGCAGGGTCCGCCCCTGGGAGGTCCTCACGAGGGATAGGTTCCCCAACATCCGGGCAACCTTCTTCTCTCTCCCCAGCGGCGCTGACACCCTCGTCAGCCCCCAACCTCTCTCCGGTGGCAGCACCACCGACGTCCGCAGCCCCTTGATCAGCAGTTGGTGGGGCCGGCTCGGTTTGGGAAGTCTGTTCCGGAGCAGGCGGCATGTCTGCCACCGGTCCACTCGTGGATGGCCCGGGTTCGGCAACCCGATGAGCCTCCAGTGTTGAGATCACTGCGCAGGGCATGCCATGGTTAGTCACGGATCGTTAACGGCAAGCACCAGCAGTAAAGTAGGGAGACTTACGGGAGTTCGGAGCGTCATCTTCCGCTATCCCGGTCGCCGCAGGAACAGTTGCAGCAGGGGACCCCTTAGCGCTTGTCAGTTCGATAATGGGTGCCTGGCCCCCGCCTTGTCCTGCTGGCGCCTCTCCTACTCCTGTTGAGGACGCCTGACCGACATCCGTGTGCTCCTGAGAAGGATGGAAAAACGGGTTAGAAGCTGCATAAGAGAATGGATGAAGCAGGTTGAGTAGGGATAGAAGCGGACCTCGAGGAGCTCAGTGACATCAATGTTGTCAGAGCCAGCCACCTCGCCGCTCTCCCGTGGGCTCCCCCGATGGGACCTTCCCTCGGAGCCTTCATCCTCCCCCGTCTCCTCCTCCTCGGAGTCGCTACTGTCATCTTCTTCCGGTGGCATCTGTTCCGGAGCGGGCTCGAGACCGAGCACCACCTTCACCAGAAGGGATGGCTCCGCGCGCTGACCACGTTGGCGCGCGTACTCGTCCATGGCCGTCAGATATGCGTACTGCCGGTTGAAGTCCACTCTGTCGGCAATCTGGAGGCGCTCGACCTCTGGCAGATAGATTCCTTCTCTGAGTATCTTTCGCCAGATGGCGTCGGTCCCCAGTGACTGCCACAGAGTCATCCAGGCCGACCACAGCGCCGGGAAGACCGCATCATGGGAAGGTTCGAGCAGACGTCTCACCTGCTTCCCGGGCCGCTCGTCGACCACCGCACGTGCCCCCTCTCTGGGCGCTGAGGTCGTGGCGGCAGCTCGCGATGTGCCCGCCGCCGAAGTCCCTGTCCGTGCCGGCTCCGCTGCTTGGCGCGCCTCCGTTCTCCCCCGTGTGGCGGCGCCTTGCCTCCTTCCTTGACGCCCGGTCTCCGCACGAGTAACCTCGAGCCGCCGAACTAGCTTCCGCAAAAGCCCCTCGGGGTACGCGATGGCCCAGTGTTCGGCGTACACGGTTGCCAAGCCTGCGTCAACTCCGGTAGGAGGGAGAGTGATGACGTCGCCAGAGCCGAATGCGGCAAACATCAGCCACATCTGGCGAAGGACGCCGGGGTTCGTCTCCTCCCGGACAGCAGTGAATACCCTCTTTGGCATCCGTTGAAGGCACCCGAACTGCCTGGCGAACCGGGTCGGCACGTAAGGCTCGCAGATCACCTTCCCGTCGATCCGAGCCACGAGCACCCCACCCCGCATGTTCAGGAAGTACTCATGCTGCTCCAACGAACCCTGCCCGTTGTCGATCATTTGGCCAACGGGAGTGGGGAACGGACTGAAGTTGAAGTTGGCATGATTGCCAATCCGGATCCGCACGCCCTCCTCACTTAGGGTCATCGGAGCGACCCCCGCGATGTTCAGCAGGGAGGGTCGCAGGCCGTTGCCCGGAGGAATGATGGCGTTCGGAAACGTATACCCACCGAGGTGAGCAGCCACCCAGCCGTGGAAGAACTGAAAGGGCCCACAGATCCTTCGTGGCGACCCCCCTCGTGAGATGCGTCCCAGGATGGCGTACAGCCTCGCCAGCACTGGGACCCCGAGGTTGTATCTCTTGTTGGCAGCCATAGCGCCTGCCATCGCCAGTGTCGCCGGGCGAACGCCCATTCTCGCGTCCCGCACTGGCAGGAGCCACCCACTCAGAAAGGCGGCCAGGAACGCCGCGTACCGGACATTTGGGTCCCGGGCCTCGATGACGCGGTACCCCCATGAGCGGTAGTCACCCGTCTCCAGGACCCGCCAGTACGACCCGTTCCGGCTCCTCTGAGCTGCGGTCGGGCACCGCTTCCCCCTGCCTGGCATCTTGACCGTCGGGTCATGCTCCAAGAACTGGCCGAACCATTCCTTGTAGGCTATGTCCTTCTGGAAGTCTTTGATCCCGAGCCGCTGCGTAGCCAGGTCAAGCAGATGCCAGGTCAGGATGGGAGTCCGTGACCTGTCCTCCCAGGTGTTCTTCGGTGGCAGGAACTCATCGTATTGGTAGCCCTCCAGCGGGATACCTCCGATGCAGTGGATGTCCCAGAGACCGATGCCGACCTGCCCATGGTGAAGATGGAAGGTGTTGGTATCCGGAGACCATCGGGTGAACAGCTCCGGCCCGAGCTCGGACTGCTGGTAGAAGTGGAACTGCGATGTCCACACCGCCTCGAACAGGCCGATGTACCGCAGCTCCTCTGCGAAGTGATCGCAAGTGTGGCGTACCCAGAACGCCCAGGCCCACTCACTGGTGAAGTTGCCCCCAGACCGCAAGTCCCAGTCCTTCAGCCAGCCCTTGGTGTCGTCCGTGACGCTCTGGCGATATATGCTCGAGTAGAGGGCTGGAGAATTCTCCGCAGTAGGCTCACCCCCATCAATGGTTCGCGTCCTCGGGTTCAGGACATAGACATCCAAGTGTCTGGTCTCCCTGGCAGGATGCCCATTGTTGGTGATGTTATAGCGGAGAAGCTCGTCCTCCCGGGTCACCCAGGTCCGCGACGCATCAATCTCGAACCCTGGCACCGGAACCTCATCTAGGATGCCGAAGTTCCAGAGCGGCAGGTTGTCCGACAGTGGATATGTCTTCTGGGCCGGCGTCAGTAAGTCGAACAAGGATTGATTGTTGGAAACAATCTCCTTGGCTCCGTAAACCTCCTCGTTCGTCGCCATCTCAGCCCTGCGAGTGGCGGCATCCCCCTCATTTCCTCTGTGCGCGGCCATCTCAGAAGTTTCGGGAGTCATGCAGGTTAAGGAATGAAGCGTGCGGGATCGGACGAGGCTGGTAGAGAAGTTTGAAGGTTGGCGCGCAATCCAAGTGGACGGCGCGCAATTGGGAAGACCGTCGCGCAAAGTTCCGGGTTTTCGCGCAAAGACAGGCGAAATCCGGACGGTTTTGCGCGCCGATCGGGCGGATTTCGCACCGGAAGAGGCAATTTCGCGCACGAGAGCTTTGGGAGCTTATCGCGCGGAAGGCCAGAGTACGGAATGCGGGACCCAGGGCCCCTATTTATAGGCAAGGCCGGGGTCCGCGCTGCGCGGAAAGCGCTTTGCGCGACCGCAGCGGCGAATTTCGCGCCCGGTGCCCCTTTTTGCGCGCCTAAGTCCCGCGCAGCCCAGGATTTCGGCATTCCGGCGTCTCCCTCGGAACCCGATCGTTGCGACCTCTCACCGATCAGATTCCGAGGGGGGGCTTTTGTAGACGCCGGAAAAGTCCGTTGTTCCCAAACGAAGCTCCGGATGCGGAAAGCGATGTGATATTTGGAGTCAGAGGCACGTTCCGGAGGGCCCGGAGGACTTGCGCGAAATTTCAGAGGCTCGCGCGCAAAGTTGAGTCGCGGCGCGCAATCCTCCCGGGATGCGCGCAATGCGCTGGGCCGGCGCGCTATTTTGCGCGCCCGCGGCCTGCGCGGCGCCCTTTGCGCGCGGGGGCCTGATTCCGCGCCCGCGAACCGAATTGCGCGCCCGAGACCGGATTTCGCGCCCGGGGTTGCCTATAAATATAAGGCGACCCCCGACGTTTTGAAGGTTGCCGGAATCCGAAGCGTCGCTCGTTCGCGCAATCCAACCCCTTCCGCGCGCAATGCCGATCTTCAGGTAACCTCCTTTCTTTCGCGCAATAGAGCCTTGGGGTTCGCCTTCGCGCGCAATCACCTTGGCTCCTTTCCTTTGAAAAAATTTCAACCCGAAGGCCTTTGCGCGCAAAAGAAGCCTCTTGCGCGCAATTGCCCCCGGGTGCGCGAAATCCGACCCGATTGCGCGCACCCCCCATTTTCAAAGTGGCCATTCGTTAGAGAATGAGCCGTTGCCCCCGCGCGCTACCCGAAGCCCGGTGCGCGCAATCCCACTCATCCGCGCGCGAAGCACTGGCCCAATTGCGCGCCAGCCCGCCAGTTTGCACGCCGACCCGCGGTTTTGCGCTCAAAGCTCTTCTTTTGAGCGCAATCCGCCAGGGTCGCCTCCCTTTACCCCCTGAGGGTACCCGCCTGCGTGGCGCCCGATGATCTCCATCCTGGGTGCCCGCACCGTGCGTTGTCTTCCCGTGCGGCCCTCCAGGTTCGTGCGAAGTGACACGCACCCATCGTCCGGCAACCTATGCCCAGCATGACGTTAAACTGCACAATCGTCCCGCATGACGTTAAACTGCGCATACGTCCAGCATGACGTTAAACTGCATATTCGTCCAGCAGGATGTTAAACTGCATATTCGTCCAGCATGACGTTAAACTGCACATCCGTCCAATCTGCACGACGTTAAACTGCCTAGCCCCCATCGTCCGCGCTGCAAGACGTTAAACTGCCAAGTGTTTCGTCCTCAACACACGACGTTAAACTGTGCTTCGTCCGGCAAGACGTTAAACCGACCGCTTCGTCCTCAACACACGATGTTAAACTGTACTTCGTCTGGCAAGACGCTAAACCGTCCGCATCATTCGATCCCGTGCCTCGCACGCAGGGTCTCCCCCCGGTTTGGATGTGGCCCCCACCCGCTCGTCTCTGCAGGGATGTCGGGATTGTCCCTCTTTTGGGACGATTTAATGGGAGTGGCTTTTCCCTACGTGGGCAGGGTATTACAAACCCCTAGTTTCTCGTGGGAGGCTGCACATGTGTATCTCCATTGCGCCTCCCCACTGCCGAAGCCAGTAGAGGGTATGACTGGGATCGAGGTGTCTTCTGCTTTCGGTCCAAGTCCCTTCCAACTGAGTTTTGCAGCATCCGGGCTGCCCCAAGTGCGTAAGTCCTGACAGAATGAACTACGTGGACTTTGATCCCTGTCTTCTATACAGGGTACGTAGGAAGCCTCCCTGAGGTCCAAGCCCATCACCTGGTCGTCCCGGTCGTATTTACGTCGGTTCGTCCATCGGTGGGCCCCTCCAGGGTTCACGCTTGCGTCGATTCACCTATGAATCCGCCCCTGTGGGAGACTGCTCGCGTGTATCTCCGCGGTGCCTCCCCACAACCCCCCTTTTCCATTTCCCCTTTTATCGTCCAGCATGACGTGAAACTGTGATCCACCCGGCCGTTCCATCCCCCTCTGTGCGAGGTGGTTCGGTTCAATCCTCCGCCCGGCGGCCTAGACCTCTTCGTGAGTCGGCTTGCCGACGTCCAACATGATGTTAAACTGTATACCCGAACTACGTTGACTTTGATCCGTGCCAACGCGCGGTACGTAGGAAGCCCCTATGGGGTCCAAGCTCTTCACTCCATCATCCATCCTGATCCTTACCCGGGCCGCCACATCCCGGTGGGGTCATGCCACTTCACTCCACTCCATGTTACTTGGGAAGCCGCCCATGTGCTGGCCCCAGCGTCGGAGGTTCCCCGCAAGGGGTTCTGTCATCTGATCCACTTTTCGTGTTGATCGGTCCGATGCCGTCCCCGCTGGACGTTAAACTCGCGGCATACCCCGTGTTAAACATGGGAAGCTGAGGAAAACCTCAGGTGACACAGTTCCCCGCATCCAGTATGGGATGCCTCAGGCCATCATGCCTTCGAGAAGCCCTATTAGGGACGGAAGACAGATGTGCAGAGCCGCAGTGTTACGACACGCCCCCAGCACCCAGAGCCACCCGGCCTCCTCACCGCAGGTTGCTGCCCCGACCGGACTCCTTGGAGCGTCCGGGCGGAAGCAGCGTAATTAACCGGTGTCCATGAAGATATGGCGCCGGAACGAGATTCACGAACATTCTTAAGTCTATGAGGGAGACCCGGATTAGGCGACGAGTTCCGAGGAGACGTCCAAGGAAGGAGGAGCCGACATCCCATCATCCCGGTTTCGATCAAGGAGCAGACGCCCCTGAATAAGGGACGAATGCCGCCCGCCCTTGGAAAGCGGGACTGCGGGACCACAAGCCGCGCGCCCATCCCCTCGGGTTGACGGGTGCACGCGCGAACGCGTCCTGGCGGAACAGCGTAACCCGACGCACATCCGCACCGAAACAGATATGTATTTCATTATTGATCACATTCATAATTCACATAATTTCTCCCTTTTCCAACTATTTAATAGAACAACAAAAACATAGTTTGAGTATAAAAAATAAATAATCAGTGTAAAAATTGTTGTGATTGTGAAAATCATTTTTGAGATGTCTTCAATTATGTTATTCTGTTTTAACCATCGAAAACTTATGTTCATATCATATCAATATGACTTATTGTATGTTTTCATAGATTATATCCTCTCATTCATTATAATTGATCATAATGTGAATACGAATTTACCAAAACATATCCCCTAAGAGTTTTATGCTAAGTGTCACGTATTAGGATAACCCATTATTCATTAACTAAAGATAAATTTGATGCTAAACAAGAATATTTATGCTATTTACACATATATTATTTTATTCTATATCTATATCCCCTTAGTTGTATTTATATAGGGATTTTAATTCTAAAAAACCATAGAATATCTATTTGATCTAAAAATCATCATAATATCTTATTTTTATATGTACACCTCAGATTATCCCCAATGATATCATATAAGAATCATTAAGAATAAATATTCTTTTACCTTATGCCATCTAGGGAATCCTAAATTTAACATATAAAAATATCACATCTGGTTAGATGATTATATAATACATCTCAAGAAAATAATCACTAAAAAATATATAATCTATGTATTTTTAGGAGAGATTTATAATCATATTAATTCATGAAATATATTAAACATCACATACAATGTTCCACTCATATAGCACACATATTAGTCAAACCATTCATAAAATTATTCTTCCTAAAATGGGGAAAAGCATAAAAATTGTGATCTTAGATGATTAGTAAGGGTAAACCTTAGTGATATATACCTATAATCAGAATTGATTATAAATATAAGTGCATTAGAACATGATAATAGTTGAAGAAATCCATTCCTAACCAATCAATGATTTTAATTGTGAATCATGAAAAAAATGTTTTTCATAATAAATGATTGTATTCATTATAATATCGAATTATCAATAATAAAACATAGTAATTGAGAATATATCATTTTTATAATACGTTATATTGATGAATACACATACATACAGACAACCATTTCCTTAGAAAATCCTCATAGCCCTGAATATCAATTTAGATTGGGTTCCATCCACATTCCATAATTTACTTCATCGAGGCTCTCTGTAAGGACAATCATTTTGGATAGAGTCTCTAATTGAACTAAAAAAACTCCCAATTCTAGTACATATTTTCCCATGAGATGTTAATCTTTACCAAATGAAATTTAATGATCTAAAATTTTAGGTCCATCCACCACATAATGAAAAACATTTAGATGTGTGCCACATGATTAAAAAAAAATTACATCAAATCATTGTAGAATAACCTATAGATTATACATGGGTATCATAAACATATCATCATCACATTATCATAACTTATTCAAAAAAATTAAGTATACGTTTTAAGAAATTACTTCAATATCTAACCATAGATAATTTAATAAATTGAAAATAAATGGGTCTTAAGCAATATTCCTTATATCCTCATAATCATAAGTCATCAAGAATGTTTTCTAGAATCATAAAAGAATATATAATTTGAAACATAGAAATCTTTAAATTATGTCTATGTTGAGGAAAAATAACTTTTAAAAAAAGTATTTAAAATATGTGTTGAAAATAAAGGTAAAATATCATCTTTTTTATAACATAAAAAAATTCCAGTTAATATTGAAAAAGTATATTACTGAGAATGATAAAAGATAATTATAAAATATTATTCAGATAAAATAATAATCATGATGGTTAGAAAATAAATTCATATAATTACCATTAAAACAAATATTCCTTTCCCAATTTTTATAAAAATTTATTAATAAAAAGTTTCGAAAACATTATTAAAAATAAAAATTTATTAATTTTTCAAAAAATTAAAATATTATTTAAAATTACATGATGAAATAATTATATTATAAAAAACTAATTTATTGAAAACCATTTAACGAACATGGACATGGAATAAAAATTTCTATGACCAATGAAAAAATAAGTTCAATTTTTCATTAAAAAATTTCCCCAAAAATATTATAATCAAAATGTAAAAAAATATTGATATTAAATGAAAATTTATGGAATATACTATATGATAATAATATTTATGGTTACTAAGGGATAATATCTATTTAGTTTACCTTGAAATATATTTAGCATAGAAAATTATGAAAGGATATGAGTTTATAACATAAAACTGATGTTCAAGTATTATCTTTTATTGTTCGCATTGAAACCCCCTATATAATAAATTTATATTTATTATAAATTTATTCATGAACCAATTTAATACATAATATACATTGTATCATTCCTTTATAACTTCCCATTATTAATTTATAAAATACTTCTTCACTAAAAAGATCAATCGGCAGAAAACTGGTCCGTTTCCCATGCAAGTTTCAGTACAAGAGACTTGATCTATAAGAATTAACTACTATTTATTCATCTAAATAATATTTTTAAAATAATTTAAATCATATTTATTTATTATATATAATTTTTTAACAAAACATTTAATCCGGTGATGAAAAATGAATTGCATCACTTTAAAGAGGTTGTAGTCCGCACGTATACACATATGATGTTTTCACTTATCAATGGATATAATGGAAGAATTATAAAAATTAATTATTCATTAAAATAGAATAAAAATATCATAAATGTAAAATATGTTTATTAAATATATTAATATGGCCACCCATATAAACATTAACTGAAAAAACCCCATATCTTTAATTAGGTGGTAGTCTATAGGTATACATAAGGAATGTTATCATTTTTCATAATATTTGAAAAAAGTAAAAAGGATAAAAAATTAACGTAAAACATATAATTATTGTTTATATACTTGTTAAATCATGTTAATATGGTTATAGAATATTTTTATGGGGTTTAATAATAATGAAACAAGAAAATTCTTGGAGGAAAAAATATATATATTCTTTTGGTGTACACCTTTAGAAAACAAATTAAGGGTAATTGGTTGTGTCTTTTGTGAATACTAAAACCTCATGTTTATAGATAAGGAAGGATTTAGAGTATCTAGTTATATCTAGGATGAGATGATGTTCAAATTTACTATGGAAATTGTAGAAGAATATTTTAATCTTTTAAGTGTTGTGGGTGGAACACTTGTTATTATTAAGAATATTGAATATAATAATATCACTATTAAGGGATTGTGGATCAAAATTGGATAAATTTAGTATTTTAAACGTTTTTAGGTAATTTTAACCTTTTTCACATCTATTTTATCCCTACTTTCCCATTTTAAACTTTATCATATAAATGAATTTTTACATTTTATACCATTAATAATGACAAATAATTATGTTTATCATATTTCATAATAAATATTATTATAATTAAAAAATATTAAATGAATTTTTAATGATTATACTTATGTAAGTGGTATCAATTCATTTAATTTTTAAAAAAAAATCAATGAAAAATGTTTTTAGACACATTTTTTTAATTGTAAAACATGATTTGTTCTTATTAAATGAATTGTAAAAACCATTAGATGAATTTTTAATTATTTAATTGAATAATATTTCTACTCATATCAACAAAATAATTCATTAAAATATATTAATTGAATTTATTTGGATAAAATCACATTGTAGGAATAAAAAGGTTTCTTTAATATTTTTTTTACTTTCGTATGAATTTATTTTCATTTTTATCTAGTTGATATCCAATGAATAAATAATATAACTATGTAAGAAATAATTTCTTAAATTATATTTCTCCAAATTCATACCTTCATGTCAAATGGATATATGATAACCATCACATTAACTAAGAATATTTCCGATAAAATATCATTGTTTAATTTAACATTGTGTTTCATGTAACGAATGCAATCAAAGAATAAAATTTAATTTAGTATAAATACATCATAAAAACTGGGTGTAACATTAAACCCACTATCCTATTTTATGAATTTTCCCTCTAAATTTCATCACTTCAATAAAAAATGGATGCTTCTACCTCATCACATCCTCAGCTTCCCATATAGCTTCCTCTAACTTACAACACAAAAAATCGATCAGGTGAGTGGTCTAGCTTCATAATACATCTTATATTAAATATATAATCATCACTAGTTAATTTACATAATATATATAAATATCTAGTGTTTTGAACTCAATGTTTAGTACAAGTGAAGGATCATGTGTGTACTTCCTTAAGAGAGATAAAAGGAACATATCATGAACCTGAGAGAGATAAGGTGAAAGCACCATGCGATAAAAATCCAACTTGAGATCATAATGAATTATTAATGGACCAATATAAATAGAGATAGACATTATCGTATTTTCAATTATCATAAAATTTTTCATGGAAATATTTAAACAATAAATATGTCACAAACAATGAACTTTATATGACATTAATGATGGTCAACATAAATATCCTATCAAATATGCAATGGCATAGTGTGCTACCTAAGGTATCAATCTTTCTCATCCAGTTAATAATATAAATTTGGTCCTAATATCATTATTTTCCCAAATAAATCCCATCACATTGGATTTATTCATTTCAATCCATAGAGAGATTCCAAATGATCGATCAAAATTTTAGAGTGAGAATATTTTTTCAATGAATATTAAACAAAATAAATGTGTCCATACCAAAAAAAAATTAGAATACATAGAATATGATCTCATCATATATTATATGGTTATTAATTTATAAGAGGTGAGACCACATTTTCAGAGATTATATAGTAGTAAAGTTCAAATATTTATTCAAATCTTTAAAATTAATTCTCTATAATGTTGATAAAAACCCAAAGATCTTGGTTAGATATATGAGAATACGTTACTGTATGAAACCATAAATTTATTTGAGTTATATACTTTACTAATGTTTAGAGATAAATAATTTTCTGATTGAAATAATATTTGATGTCTTTTTAATGTGGTCGTGTACAACCAAAATAGTATTAAGAACCTAAGATGTTTTAGGGAGTCTAATGATGAAATTAAATGTGATCTCTTCCCATTTTTAATATGGAATGGGTTGTAACATCCATTTATAATTTGTTTTATACACCATAACATGTTTAAAAACTAGTAATCAAGATATATACTATGTAATATATCTTATCCTATTTTCTGACCATAAATACTCTTTCAGATCTATATAAATCTTTAGGCTTCTCTGTTGAATAGATACATTTGAACTATGAAATTCATCCAAAAACTCCTTATTCAAATCTATTATTCATGGAAAACATATTCAATAGATAAATTATATCACTCCATCATAATCATTTTTGAACTTAGGAATATTCCTTACATTCTTTTATAGTTACACATCTTCCATATTCACCTCATTTATCCTTACATGGATAGATGGTTGAAAGTTTATATGATAAAGATAACATTTCCCTCATTTATCATATTTTTAAGATACACCATTTTTATATCTATATTTATTGGATTTCATTAAATAATTATCTTGATAACAATAGCATGATTTTTCGAATAGAGAGCATCATTGACCTTATTTTCCTTCCCATGGTGGTAATGTATTGAAAATTCATAATCTATAATGAATAAAAACAATGAAATTGGTTTATATTTAACTCATTATATGTGAATATTTACTTCAAGATTTAATAATCATTATATATATCATATATTTCAAAACATTTATAATACCTTAATATTTTTAATAAAAAAATTTCTCCTTATAACTCAAAATCTTGACTTGGGTAATTTTTATAATTAATTTTCAATTGGTTTGAGGAATAATCTATTATCATATAATTATATATCATGAGGAATCCTAATACATTCTATAATGCATCACTATATACCATAAACCCTCCTCCATATCAGTATTGTGTTAGTTCAGTTTCTCTGATCATCATTATTTTTTGCTCTAAGAATTTTTCCTAGAATACAATAAAAAAAACATGTATCTCTTATGAATTTACTTGGTAAATATATTAGTTATAAATGGGAATGTTTTTAATTTTTTCATCCAATCATCCAAATAAAACAATATATATCATCTATAATGATTGGTTTCAGAAATTTTTAGTATTTTTCTTCATTAAAGGATCTACCTGTGTACCCCTTCTTGAGATTATATGACCCAATAATGAAATAATATGTATAAAAAATTTACACATTTAAATTTTTAATATTTATTAATCTTCTTTAGGAAATTTTAAATATACCTATAATGATTTCCATGCTCATCTTTAATAATAGATTATATAATAATATTATTTTTTAATACTACCAAAAAAAATTTGAGGTAATATCTAAAGACATTGATCATTAAATTAATGAATATAGATGGTTTATTTTTTAGTTTAAATAGAATCACTATAAATTCCTAATGACCACACCTCATGTATATTTATTTCTTGTCTATTCTCTAATTTTAATCCAATAAATGATGATAAATAGAAAAATATCAGTCATGGAAATGTATTGTGCACCCCAAAATTTATCAAATTATTCATCAGTATAGGTATAAGGATATATTTTATTGGAAGTGATCATGTAGTGTTTGTGAAAAAAATTTAAAAAATTTATTTAACCATATTTATTTGTAATATTTTTTTTCTCCCCATGATGATGCACTGGGATTTTGAATCCCTTATCAAGATTATTATGGAGTTTCTACTTCAATTTCTACAACTCCATTTGGTCCATTATATATGGAATCATTTTAATAGTTGTACTAATAGGTTTGAGTTCTAAAGAAAACTCACCTTTTATATGTGTCAAAAAACAATGAAAGTATTCTAAAAATACATTAGTATATTCATGATTAATAAAAATATCACCAATATTGAGTTTCTCTCCCACTATTTTATATAAATATCCTTAATTAAATGGATGTAATTCCCATATAAGATAATTAATTGAATTTTTTTCCATATTCATCCTCACACCGAATGATAACGACATGTTGATTTGGAATATAATATATGAATTTAATATTCAATCAATATAAATGGGATATCTCATAAGATATCTTATAATGATCAAAATTAAATGGATTTTAACTAAATAAAAAAATAAGGTTTTAATAGGGATCATTATAAAAAAACATTGATATGAAATATCTAATATTAGAGTGGATGAAAAGTGTCGGTTATCCAACTTGATCCACATAAGAGTTTTTCATTGCATATAACATTTATTTTTTTGGGAAATTTCCCATATATTAATATATTAACCGAGATAATTCACATGTTTCCTATAAATAAAACATTAAACTATTTTTGGTTCAATAGGATTAACTATCATTTACCTTCATTGAAATAATATTTTTCGCTAAAAATATGTTTCTTTATTCCCAATATTTATACATATAATACATATTCTCTTTCCATTGAAGAATTTCCATGGGTTCTTCTTCCTAAAGTATTGACATGTAAGAATCAAAATCTTTATCTCTCTATATTCCATAATAAATAAAATTTATAGAAATTACATATTTCTATTATTAGGTTTGTTAGTACACTCACCCATATTTGGATTTCTAAATATATATGAATATATCTATTATAGAATAATGAAAAGGTTGTACATTCAAACGACCAATTCATTTGGTTTCCTATGAGGATAGTAATTCCACTGTCTAATAAATTCAATGTTCACAAAATTATTTCTATTTCCATACATTTAATAAAATAAAATCAACAATCAATATGAGAGTTTTAAACATAAATAATCAGATTAAATAATCATATGATTATGAAAATCATTCTTATTATTTATAAAATTATGACATGGATATTCAACCCTTGAAAAATTATGTGAATATCAAATCACATTGTCTTATTATAGTGATTCATAGAATTTATCATCTCAATCATCTTAATAGTGCATATATTTAATGTGAATTAACAAAAGAATATATTATGTTCCAATCAAAATGTGTGTAAAATCTTATCCCCACTCATCATGCACTGAGTGAGTATTGAGTTCATAATCAACCATCAAATTTCATTGGTTTTACCCCTATGTTTTTATGTTCCACAACCATATCAAAATTACAATAATTTAATATGGATTTCATTGTTAGGAAACCACATAATATCTAATTTAGAAAAAAACAACTTGATTTCATCCTATACTTTAATGTATCGTTAGATTTTTCACTAAAATTAACAATTACATATATCAAAAACCAATTGAACCTTACAGGTATTCTAAATTAACTCACTCAAGAAAAAATATAAATATATTACATAATTTTATATTAATATTCAATATATACTATAACCATAATCACCTTAGAACTATAAGGTTTAGTTTATTTTGATACTATAAAAACAATTATATTATTTCATTAAAGATCTTCACCAACACCAATAATGTTCTTCTCACATTGTAAACCTATTATATATACCCTACTTATAACTGTTATTCATAACTTATGGAAAGGAAACATAAGATAGGGTATGATTCAATGCTCAGTAAGGGTAATCCCATGTGACATAAATCAATGATCATAAGTGAGTTTTATCACAATGGCTTGAGTGAAAGATCACAACATTAGAAATTCGAACCATATCAGTCTACGACCTTCAATCATAAATCATGGAATTAGTTATTTTCATAATAAGATATATAATTCATAATATTGTAGAATCTTCAATAATTTATCATAATCCATGAGAATAGATCCTAAAAACAATAAATTCATCTTTTGAATATACATAAGCATATAAAATCTTTACAAAAGTCAAGGATCCCTACCAAGACAATCATATTTTATATGGTTCACTCCTCATTACATCATTTACATAGTCGATGATCACTCCCATGAATATTTTATATGATAGAGTCCCTTACAAAACTAGGTTCACTCTCCATTCTAGTCAATTTTGTACCGTGTGATATAAATCATTACCTTATGATTTGGAGGGATATATAACTTTCAGCCGCAACCAACATATATTAAAAAGAATAAATATGTGTGCGGAATGATCATAAAAGTGTAATCATATATTATTAGATTAGTTAACAGAAAATAAATGGAATTTAATCTTTTAATCATTACATAATAATAAACAAGTCCAGAAAAATGAAGTGAATGTTATCATAATATAATTCATTATCTCATCATAGATTAATAAACTGATGGTAATTAAATAAGATTATTGTAATCATCTAAATATCATCATTCCCATAATTACTCTATAAATATGGATGGAACAAAAATACCATATCCCCATTTAAATATAAAAATAAATAAATTATATTGAAGTACATGAAAAAGTTTTTTTATTAAGGAATTTAAGATATTCTTGGAAATTAAGAGAAAACTTGCTTTTTGTTTTATTGAGTTTTTGTTAATATTCCAATAATTTCGAAATAAATATTTTTCATAATATAAGAGTGAAAAAATTTAATGGAATACTAAATGGATATAATTGAAATGAAAATGGGAAATTTTTTCATGTGGTAATCATTAAAACAACTGTTTCTTTATAATTTTTTTAAAAAAGTTATCAAAAACAATTTTTAGAAATATATTTAAATATACATTCAAAAACATTGAAATTAATTTTAGAAAATTTTCAAAATTATATTAAATAATAATTAGATTCAATAAAATAAAAATATTTAAAAAATTATCAAGAACATAAAACCTGAAGTATATGTTTTTTGAAGGAGTATAAAATATGGTTATTTTTTATTAATAACATTTTCTCAGTCAATTTTTGCACCAAATTGAGTGAAATTGTACTATTACCTGAAAATTATAGTAATACCCCATATTAGAAGAAAATATGTAGTGAATAATGTATATAATCTAAATAATTTACCTCAATATAATTTTTGAATATAAAATTATGAAAATAAATGATTTTGTAACAAAAAACCACACCTTAAGTAATGAATTTATCCATATGAATTGAAGTATAAAATATAAGAAATATATATTTATTATAGTGCTATTAAATTAAAATATTCCAAAATATCATAACATATATCATTTATTTGTAAATTCAAGTTATCATTTTATTAATAATTTCTTCATTGAAATTAATATTCAGCTGAAAAGTTGTCTCTTTCCCATATAAATTTTGGATCATGAGTTCTAATAAATTTTAACAACCCGAACCGCTATAAATAATATTTATCATATGATTTAATTAAATATTTTATTATGTAATATGGTCATATAAAACACTTGTAAATATTTGGATTTTATTTTTATATATGGTTTAAAATATCATTAAGCATCATTATTATTGATAATATAGTTGTTGAATAGTGGTCATATGATTATTATAAATATATTGTTTTAAAAACAACCAATTAACACACCCAATGAAAGTGATGGCCTCAACCAGTAGGATCACAACCTATGAAGCGAATTAATCATAGAAACCGAGGGACATAGAAACATCTATATTTTACCTTAACAAAGCCTAAGAATATATCAAAAAACATAATCACGAGTGAAACCATTTACAGAAGAAGATGAATCACATCATGATCAAGGACCAAACCTTGTATATAAAACCACATAATGAAACTCTCACAGTTGCATCATTTACCATTAAGGGTTTTCTTTGTGAATTAATGAGATATGCATCAAGATCCTAGTGATCTGAGCTTATAATTGTTTTTACAGAATAATGGATATATCTTAATCCTATTATTATGACTTTATAAAAGAATTTTTATTTTGATATATAATAAGAAAAATAGTATTTTTGGGTAATATTCAAATTAAATTAAGAAATTTATTTTGATTAGTTAATATTTTTTGGAAATACTAATATTTTCATAAAATTATAATTTTTAATATTTTTTATTAAATAAAAATGATTATATATTTTTTATGAAGTCAAATGTAATTTTTATAATTGTTTGAAAACTATTACTATAAAAAACACATCATTTATTAATAAATGTTGATTTTAAATTAAAAGTGTTAATTAAAAAATTTGTATATTTATTTAGATAAATTGAATATTATTTAAAAAAAAATATAAAGTTATCCAATGGTATTTTTTTCTTAATTTTTGAAGAAAATAATTTATTTATGTTAAAATTAAATCCTATATAATAAACATTGTGTATTATAAAATCATAATGACCCAAAGTGATGTAATAAAGACATTAAAAGGTAACCTTGAAAAATATATCATTACAACTTAAAATAATTAAATTGAATTTTAATTTCGTTACTTTTATAATATATTTATGAATCCTATTGATCAATTAATATTTTTTCATGTTGTAATATCTGTTCATTAGGAATATAAATCAAATACACATAATAAATGGATTCGTTTTTTATTTATTTTTGAATTTTTCTTTATAAAACAATTAAAAAAAAACCCATATGGAAGAAACCATAGGAATAAAACATGGAAAGGTATTTTGTTTTGTTTATTTTTAATATATATAGTCGAAAACCTATGTTTGAGAAATAATAATGAAATCCCTAATCTATTATTATATATACCCACCCAAGATCCAATTTATATTCACTCATCATCCTTGTTTCATGACTTTATTCTTACATCCCCTCTTGAGATTCCTCCTAAGGTTCCCATATCCTCTCCAGAAGATCCTCTCATGCATTTGGAATATCACACTCAAATATGGGATCATCACTTTCTATTCATTATCTAAGTTTCCTTATTATCTGATGTATTCTATTTCCAATTCCATATATTGGGTTATGTCTTTCCATATCCCTATCACTTCAAATTTTTTTCCAAATTATGGGATACTAATTTAAATCTCATCAACCAATTTTGGGAATTTTTATGTGACATTGTTATGATGCCGAAATTTTACTGCATATTTCCATTCCAAAACAATTTTGCATTAAATACCATACCCATTTCATACCAAAGTTGTTCAACTATATACATGTATAATTCTTTAAATTTGTAAATACATGTATTTATTTTAGACTCCATGATCATGGAATAAAATATTGCAATTATTGAATCCATGTTGTTTGATCTAGGTGGAACACTTAAGCATGAGAATTAAATGAAAGTGAAGGGTACGCCGACAATTATGTAGCGCTCCTATAATGTCCCAATTTCAGAAGCCACCCATAGGCACCCTGTAACTGGTTGGTCACATGGCCTCAAGCGCATTTCCTCGAATGCCAAAGGTGGTCGACTAGCAGCGAGGGCCTTGGGTGTGATAATGGGGAAACTATTCCCTCATTGACAGAGTTCACAGTGGTAGTAAAAATGAGATTGGAAGAACATGTATTGAACACGCCATGTATTTTCCATACACGATGTGTAGTGTCTACCCCTTGCTTACTCGTGTCACGACCAACACGGGTTGGCATTACCCATTGCGTATACGCCCTGTCTTCCTTGAAAATTCCGTGTAGTCTGACCTAGGTACTCGGCCATGTCATGAACAACACGGGCTGGTGGTCCCCGTTCCCATACACACCGTGTATTTCTGGATCACGCTGTGTTGTGTGATCCCTGTTTCTTGCCATGTCACTAACAACACGAGCCATGTGAATCCTATTTAGTGCACTCTGTGTAGGAATTGTACACGCAGTGTAGTCTTGCCTTAGGAGAGAGCTGTGTGGCTCAGCCATATATAAGGACTCGTGCAGGGAAATGGTACTCAAGTACACGACATGTGTGGGGAAAACATGCCGTGTGTCGGGGGTGTCACAAGACTAGTCTGGATAGAAGTACACGCCCATATGAATGACTTCAGGGAACACGTTATGTAGTAAATGTACATTCTGTGTTGTCATGCTTTGTAAAATATGAGTGCTTTCTTTCTCTTGTTCCCTTATTAAACTTCTTGTTTTCAGTACATGATAATTTTGATCAAAGATGTGTTCTTGAATTTTTAGAGTCATGCCATCGAGACTTCCTCCGATTGTGCACCGATTTCCAGACGGCGATCAGACACTGGACATGGCAGATCTGGAACCACCTATGGATCCTCCCATTGTGCCAGCCTTGGCACCAACCATTGTACATTAAATAGCTACGAATTCACTATTCAAGGAGGGATTTTTGAGGATGTTGCAGACCTTTCAGTGAGCACTGACTCCAACCCAATCATTGGATGATTTGACGCTAGACATCCAGCAGTATAATCCTACTACATTCTTAGGGGGAGGCGGAGCTCAGGTTGCTGAGTCTGGGCTAGAGGCCAAGCTACCGATTTTCGAGCTTCTGGAGATACCTCCAGAAAGGAGGGGGAAGCTTTCTACAAATATTCTCCGAGAATGTACCATGAGATAGTGGGATGTGGTCTCACAGGCGGGACGCCAGCAGAATATGGCTTGGGATGTGTTTCGGCACATCTTCTACGATTACTTCTATCCCGAGACCTTAATGGCCGATCGATCCCGGGAGTTCATGAGTCTGGATCAGGGTACTCATTCTGTTATGGAGTATTCCTCTTGCTTCATAGAGTTGAATCTTTTCATGACATTTCTATGATGCGATGAGTTTTTCTTTGTAAGGATGATTAGGGATGGTCTGAGGCACGACATCCGGTCGTAGGTGAACATCTTCAGGTTTACTTTGATATCATCTATCGTTAACTAGGCGCTGATCACGGAGCGCAATCTGAAGAATTCTAGTGTTTCGAGCTGGTGTAGTTCAGCATCCAGAGTTAGTGCTCTACTATCTGATAGAAAGAAGCGATGCAGGGAGGCTACACGAGGAGATCATAGTAGGCGGGATGCATCTTCTGGTAGCCAGGTGGTGTGCTACTAGTGTGATAGAAGCTGGCATAGGAGGCCTTGTTTCCCGAGGGACCTAGTGTAGGGCCGATCTTGCGTCCATATGGGTCACCGTAAGAACTTTTGTTAGTTCATATCAATAGTAGTTTGTGACAAGGGTTCTTCTATGACTCCTTGTTTGGGAGTAGCACCACCACTATCTCACCAGTCAGGGAACTGGATTTCTTCCGGCTATTTAGGCCGAGTTGGAGGTTGAGGCTGTGGTATCTAGTCGCCCGATTTTCAGTGACATCAAGGTGGATCATCTTGAGTGGTCAGGCAGTGTCATAGGGCTGTAGTACATGCCATACATTTGTAGTGGAGCAGAACTAGAAATAGAAAGATCCCAGAACTTCTACCATTTGAGGTACGATCTGTGTAGCCTCAGTCTTAGCTTCTGATCTTTTTTATTCATTGGGGTTCCCATAACTTTTTATTTTTTGTTGTCATGGAGATCCTTTGGCTCTGCATCTTTTTTGCCACCGATATCTTGACACTAGACACACCGTTGGGGAATAGAACGGCTAGTGTATGTCAGTGAAAAGAGATCACTCTACAGGTTGGTAGATGTCACTTCTTATGGGACCTCTATTTCCTAGAGATGACAGGTTATGATGTCATTCTCAGAATGTACTGGCTAGTTCCAATCCAGGAAGTCGTCGACTGCTATTGCCACAGGGTGAATTTCATATTACTAGAGGGAGGATCTTTTCTTCATAGGGGTGAATGGGATGTCTAGGTGAGTAGAGTGGGACCAAAGCATCATTGGTATGGATGAGTTACAGCCCAGATTGCTAGTCTTTATCTAAATGACCAGAGGACTTCACTGTAATAATTTTCTCCAGTGGAGGATCATTTCAGATATATCTTTCTAGAGAAATTTTTATGTTTTCCTCCAGAAAGTGAGGTAGAATTATCGATTGAGCTTGTTCCTGGAGTGGCACTGGTGTCCATTCATCCTTATAGGATGGATACACCTGAGCTACATGAGCTCAATAAGCAGTTTGAGGAGTTTCAGTTAAAGGGTTTCATCTGACCCAGTACTTCTCCTTTGGTCTGGCCTATCCTATTTGTGAAGAAGGAATATGGTACCCTCAGGCTTTGTGTAGACTATCAGAAGTTGAACCCGTTGAAAGTTAAGAACCGATATCCCATGACGAGGATCGATGGTCTCTTTGATCAGATTCAAGGAGCCCTGGTGTTCTCGAAGATTGTCCTGAGATCTGGTTATCATCAATTGCACATTATAATATCAGATATACCTATTACATCCTTCAAGAGCAGGTATGGTCTATACGAGTACATGGTTATGCCATTCGGTTTCACGAACACACCTATAGGTTTCATGGCACTGATGAACCGAGTGTTCCATCCATACATGGATTTCATCGTGGTGGTCTTTTTGGATGATATCTTGGTGTACTATCACACTCGTCACAACCATGATACCCATATTTAGATCGTTTTGAGTAAACTGAGGAAGCATAAATAATATGCTAAGCTCTCAAAGTGACACTTTTAGATGGATCATATTTACTTCTTTGGTCATGTCATATAAGAGGAAAGAGTATCAGTAGACCCAGAGAAAGTGAGAGTGTAGTTTTATGGGAGCATTAGAAGAATGTCTTTGAGGTGAGGAGTTTTATAGGGATGGTTGGATACTAAAAATATTTCATATAGGAATTTTCATTCTTAGTAGAACAACTTAAAGGTCTGAACAAGAAGGGGGAAAAGTTCTTGTGGTCAGATTCCTGTGAGGCAGCCTTTCAGGAGCTGAAAGGGAGGTTGAATTCAGAACCAATACTAGTCTTTCCAGAGCCAGGAAAGAGTTAAACTATTTACTATGATGTGTCACGTATCAGGCTGGGACCTGTGGTTATGCAGGGAAATGGAGTCATCGTGTATGAGTATCGGCAGTTGGGGCCACAAAAGAGTAACTGCCCAACACATGATCTGGAGTTGGCAGTTGTTGTTCATGCTTACAAGGTTGCAGACATTATCTCCTAGGAGAGCACATTGTGATTTTCACAGACCACAAAAGTCTCGAGTACATATTTACTCAGCGTGATCTGAATCTGAGAATGTACAGGTAGGTTGAGTAACTACAGTCCTTTGAATTTGAGATTGCCTATACACCTGATAAATGCAATGATGTGGCTGATGCGTTGAGAAGGAGGACTCAGATACAGAAAGTCCAGGAGGCCAGTAGTTAATGGAAGCTTATATTTCTATTCTCTGAGATGCATTTGGTGGTGCACGACAGTCTGGGTAAGACAGTTATTTCTTCTATAGTTGTTGCATCTACTCTTATGGATCGAGTTCTAATGAGGAAACTATCAGATACTGAAGGCCTAGTCCTATATGAAAGTGTGTCAGGAGAGGACCCTATTCCTGGGTGGACCATAGGCGAGGAAGATATATTGCATTTCCAAGGATTCGTATGGGTTCCAGAAGATATACGCGAGGATCTGATGCGGGATTTTCATTCCTCAGTTGGAGCAGTTCATCCTGGCATCATCAATATTTTTCGTGATCTACACTGTCAGTATTGGTGGCCAGGTATGAAGAGGGATGTTGCTAGTTTCGTCATGAGGTGTTTTACTTTTCAGCAGGTGAAGGCAGAGCACTAGCTATCAGCATGGCTTTTATAGTAGTTACCCATTCCTGAGTTGATGTTGAATGACGTCGTGATGGACTTTATGACTGGTTTTCCAGGGTTGCCTCGAGGGAATGACGATGTATTGGTTGACATTGATAGACTTACGAGGATTTCTAACATCTTGTTGATCATGGAGAATGTAACACCCCAAGCTTCCACGGTACGTTTCCTTTCGAATAATGCGATAGCGTGTGTTGTACGCAACCTCGAGTTCTAACACACACCACAACTAATTAAACTAGCCGTTGCGAATAGTAATACCTAATTTTTGAAATAATATATATTTTATATTTCAAAATGGACTTCATTTTTGGATTCTGAATATCAAAATTAGCCTAGGGTGAAATTTTGGTACTTTTCGGATAACTTTTATATTTTGATGAATAGTGAAAATTACAAAAATTTAATTAAAAACAACTTTTTTAATCAAAATAATTAATAGTGATAAATTGTAAATTTGAGTGGTTTTAAACTATATTTAGAATATATTTTTACCACTTAATATAATGTTGGTCATTGGACATAATTTTACAATTAAACCGAACATAAACAAGTGTCAATCTTTTGATAGTTATTATCTCTTAAAAACACGCTTTTTGTTTTGACATCGGGAATTAATTTTAAATTAATTTCTGCCACTTCTGTGTTTTGAATTTAGAAAAATGGATTCCTTATTTGGAATCAGGATGTCCAAATTGTGTAAATAGGTAACTTCTATTTTTAGACATTTTGAATAATTACTGCGGTAAATATTTTATTTAACATGGTTAAGGGTAAATCCGGTAAATAAGGGTTAAAAAATAATATTATAATAATACAAAATTACCCTAAAACGTGTCCTAACCTTATTGGTGGACACATACCCGACCATGGGCATCCTTGGGTCGATTTGGGGACCCCATGGAGCCACTTGTATGTGGTAGGGACACATTATATTAATAAAGTTAAAATAAAAATAAAAATGGCATAAGCTTACATCTTTTAGAAGAACAATTTTTACATAGGGTTATACATGTTGGATTTTCGATTATAAATATTCATTAGAAATCTAAAAAGATTTCCTACATAATGATATTTTATTTATAATTTTTAGACATCAAATAATTTAAATTATTAATGACACAATAATGATGCAATGTTTACCTCATTAATAAATCATTTAAATAAAAAAGATTATAATGATTAAAATATTATCTAAAACCTGTCCAATTCTTATTGGTTGATTTTATTTAGAATATTAGTCATCGTATCTTCTACCTCAATGATTTTTGGACCATTATAAACCGAATATAATTATATTATAAAGTAATACTTTTAATCTTTCCTAAAGAGCCCCTCCTCTCCCTTATAAAAGGAGACCACTTCTACTCATTCCTCACACCTCTCAAGCCACTTGGCTCGTCCAAACCCTGCCCAAATAAGCTCCCCACATCCTTCTCCTCATCCTTGAATCTTCCCCTTAGGCAGAAAGAATTGCAAGAAGTCCTTTGGTTACAACCAAAGTGAGTTACCTAAATTAAAGGTAACGTTTGCTCTTAAATTATTTTCATTTATTTTGCTTCTCCAACCCCCAAACTCTTTTTATTTCCTTTCTTTTGTAACAACACCAGTATCCACAATATACTAGGATGTTGTTATAAGAAGGATTCAAACTACACATACACACAACTCCATCTAATGGATGATGAACATAATGTTTATGTGGATGGAAAACTAACGCCTTACGAAACGATGATTGTTCAAATACATCTTACCGCCTCTCATGGTGGCCATTATGATGGCACTGTAATTAAATATGATATTAATGATATATATTTTATATATAATCTTCTGTAATTCCATTTTATTTCATACCATTATATTCGATTCATGTTGTATATAAATACGATAATTTCATTTGAGGAAGTGCGGACTACCGCCCCCTTAAAATGATATGACTCGTTCATACCACACATGGAACGAATAAAGGATGGTGTTAATGAACTTATGTAACATATATAAAATATTATATTATACTGGAATAGTAATATACCTATGTATCATTTGGATTCGATTCTTTTAAAATAAAAATTAAATGGAAGTAGCGTTCGTGCGTACGTACGGACTACCGTCTCCACGAATGCGATGAGATTCATTATCCATCGTATCCATTCAAGTATAATTATCATTTGATGATTTAAAAATGATGTTTAAGGACTTGATACCATTCTGTATTTGAATAATACACATCCCATTAATGACGAATATGGCTCACATAACAAAGAATATAAAGTAAAATGAACCCGGTAACACCCGAAATGACGATAATTCTAAGATATTATTAACAAATCAATGTTAAAAGATCATATATGATATCACATTAAAGTAAATGATTCTTGTATTATTCAATAACAATTATTTCACCATTATACAGGAGGTAAACCTACCATCGACCAAGGAAAAAGTACAAAGTAAGGGATTCTCTTATCTCACTTTCAATTCCGTGAGATTTCGATTGTTCGCTACTAAATTATTGAAAGTGGTGTATTGTGTACTTCCATTTGATATATATTATCATGATTCACTTTATATTCATGTTATTCTGTAAATCATTTGGCGGTTATTAACTTTTGACCATGTGACTCAGTTGATTAACGTGGTAAGGGGTTTCTTGTCTCACTTTTAATTCCGTGAGAATTCCATTGATCACCACTTAATTATTGCATGTGGTGTATGTGTACTACCCATGATTGTATTCATTGTGTAATATAATTTATTTTATGGGTATTTACATCATCATGGTATGATCTTTCTTTCATGGGTGTTTGTTTCTTAAGTTACCTAATCAATAAGGGAATTTGAGATTTCAATTTCCACTCATTTGGCTTTACGCATATTTCATTGATTATATTACCCAATGATTATGTGTGGAATAACTATTCATTTGATTATGTCATAATTTCCACTCCCATTCCTGTGGATATAAGTTTGATACACATAATCACTCCATTGATAATTCTCAATTCATTGATATGAATTTGATAAGAGTAATTTTAACTCATTCTCCATTTGTTGAGTTAAACATCCAATTCGTTGGTATTGTTTTTACAAGAATATGTGTGAATATCCTTTGATTGATTTACACTGAATATCCATTCATATTTAGTGTATTTATATTTGTCACACAAAATTTTGTCGTTGATTTATCCTTAACCTAAGCATACAACCTTTATGAGAGATTTCATCTCAATTTACATTCCATTGAGACTTCTTTGATGATATACACCGAATCATTTTTATGTGGTGTATATAATGTACTTTGACATAGTATATCATGAATTCCTTTATTCTCATGATATTAAAATGTTTTGATTACCTCAATTATTTGTATTCAAGTGTCTCTCTTTTGGTTAGAAACTCTAACCAAAATACCATTTTAAAATGTTTTAAAGAATTATTCTTCTAAATCATGCTCATTAATGTCCATATTTTAAAAATGGTTTTAAGGATTTATTTTTATGGACATTAAAGTTTTAAATTTAAAAATCATTTTAAAAAGTTTCAATGTGGTATGGGACACTTTGATTCAAAAATCTATTTTTAAATGGCTTCTTGACAAATAGTGTGACTTTTAAATGTTTTCAAGAAAAGGGGGATATTTCTCTCAAATAGTTTTGATGATTATTTTCATCTATGTCAACATCCTTAATTATTCTTGATTGAGGTTAATGTGATACAATACAATCTTCCATATTGTATCGAATGAGTTATGTTTGACTGTGGATGTGCTATTTTTATACCATTCATGGTTTGTGGTAAAAGTATTGACATTTCGTATGCTAGTTTTAATACGAATGTTTATGTTATGTTTAAACCTGTTCATATGAGGAATGCATTGGACTTAATAAGTGACGGGTGGAGCCCGCTATAGCTCCTCGATGCATCGGTAGGTCTCATGAGCCAAACTAGTGTCTTGGCACAAGGCCTTGGAAAAATCTTATTTGTAGTCTTGGCACGAGGCCTTGGCTATGTGGTTATGATAGTCTGGCATTATGCATTCAATCATTATGAAAGTGGTTATTGATATTTCATGTGATCATTCGACTAGTAGAATATCCATGTGAGTAAGTAAATGGCATTATTTCATTTTACCTTTTCCATTTTATGCTGAAGTTCAAATTTAAAAGGCTTTTGTTTTAGTTATAAATTGCCTTAAGTGTTTATTTTTATTTATGAAAGCTTCTGCTATAATGTTATCCTTACTGAGCATCCGAGCTCACCCCTTTCAATGTTTTATTTTTCCCAGGATTATGAAGAAGTAATTTATGAATGACCTGCAGGGGTAGTATGAGGGGATATGAGGACAAGATGTTTTTTTATGATGTAATGTAAAAATTTATGGATGTATCTAGTTATTCCAAGGATACTAAACTAATCGGTCTTTCGAGACTTGATCTTTCTCGTGATCATGCCAATGTTATGTAATAATGCACTAACTCTGGGTAACTAGGGTCGGGGCGTTACAGTTGGTATCAGAGGAAGTTTAGTACAAACCTTCGAAGCTAGATTTAGATAAACTCTGATTAGAGCACGTAAACCTAAGATGAACTTTGAGGATTAGTATAGAAGAACTTCCTAGAATTTTGGTATTGTAGAGATTTTGTGAGTTTTCCGAGAAATACATCCCTGTCTGGATACGATCAGGTAGAGGCGGCTCTGGCACAGATGTACCTAGGGGTAAAACCCGAAAACACCGCTTTGAGCTAGACTCGAACGGGAACTGGTGCACGACAACGGGCCTTGCTGCACTCTTGGTTACGACACTCCCGGGGGATATGCTTTGGTAAATTCACAAGATTAGTATAAACCATTATTAAGGGAATACAAAAAAAATGCCCCTAAGAATATATGTCGGCAAATAGATAGTGGATAACCTAGATTTTAACATAGGGTACCCCAAGTTAGGATATATTGTTCAATTACAAGATTATCCTATTATGTCTATTTTTTTACATTCTTATTAGATAAGTATTCAAAAACCCTAATTGTATTTTCTTTTGTTAGTTGAAACATGGAGGGAGCAAGATCACGAACAACTCTTCTCTCTCTTCCTGAAGAACTACTTACAATTATTATCCAGAAGTCATGCGCAGACGATGTTGAAACTTTTTCAAATGTCCATGTTACATGCAAACAACTTTATGAGACATCCAATACCTCTAGCATTGCACGATTCTTTCAAGGATCAAGTACCGACTATGGGATAATTTTGCGCTCTCAACTTTCTTACCACGCTAAGCATGGGAAGTACCATCAGGGGCTTTTCAAATTATTCACTTTATCTCAAAATTACGATGCACTAAATGATTTTCTAGATGCTGCAGAAGAGGGAGACCTTCGAGCAGCCTATATGTATCAAATTATATATTTATGTCTTTTGGGATATACGAATACTGATTTACCAAAATCTTATTTTGAAATATTTGAAGATGAATCAGTGAGAAGTTTTCTAAAAAAACATGTTAATGACGATGTCTCAAAATTATATATAAGAAATACCTATTTTTTTATGATGCATCGATGCTTCCATCGATATAATCCAAAATGGATGAGGAGTTTTTGGGTAAAGGAATTAGATGATTTTGAAAAATTCCTGAGGTACCATTGTGACACATGAACGCATTCTACCCAAAGGCAAATCCGCCAAGTATCTCCAGAGTTCATGTTGTGATCCACATACCTCTAGTGACAAAATACATGCCTGACCCAATGCATGTACTCACCTATGAAGAATTATAACTGGAACTCGATCTATCTTATTGTGGAGAGCCTATCAGAATTCTTCATACCAAAGATCAAGTGTTGAGAAACCGGATGACTTGTCTGGTAAAAGATCTATGGAGAAATCATAAGATGGAAGAGGCAATGTGGGAACCCGAGGAACATATGATGAAGAACCTATGTGGAAATAAATGGATGGTGAAATGTTTAAAAGTGTTAGTGCTCTTTATTGATGGGTTTACTTTGGAATAATTTTCTCTTGTATTTGTAACCCCATAGTTTGCCATGTGAGAATGATATTTGAGGAAGAATTGTCTCTTCTATTGTGGATATAGGTACAAATAACCATTTGGTTTTATATGATCATTGAGGTTTGAGAAAATGATAAGTTATTATAATTTGGGATGAAAATGCAAAGTATGATATAACATTTGTGGTTAAATTATGTTATTTTGAGGAATTTATCTCATTTTGGTAATATTATAAAATATAGTTTTTGAAAAAGGACAACACGTAGACCGTATGACAACCCGTCGCGTCGGACAAAGCTGTGGGAATCGAACCCACATCCAAAGTGCGATTGGGATTTATCGCCTACCACTGGACTACGTGAAGTCCCTGGTTAGTGTGACTTTTTTTTTTGTTGTTAAATGATTTTATTGATCAATAATAAGATGATTTGGGTTCTTATTTCTTATCAAATGAATACCCTTGGTATAGGAAAATGATTTGGTGATTATGTGATAAATGTTATTTTGGAAGATGTTCACTTTGTTGGGAACACCATATGCCCAAGGAAAATCGAATACAATGGGGTTTCATTTGTAGAGTAATGGTGGATTTTTATCTACGTTTTTATTGTTGATTTATAGTGATTTGGGTTATTTATGGAAATGATTAACCTATAACAGAGAATATGTGATAATGTTAATTACTTTTAAGTATGTGACTTTAGGAGTATTTGATGTCATTTGGAGATACAATGTAACATGGGAGACTACATAATCAAATTCTTCTATGTTTTGGGTTTCAATATTAGTTTGGATTACATTAAAGGATTTTAAGGACAATTGGTTATTGAATGGTATCTATTTAACTTTGGGGTATTGTTGGTTTAATTTTAGAAAATTTAGATTAGTGCATATTTATTTCAATGAATATCCTTTTGGGGGATCATTAGATCATTCACTAACCATTTTGGTTTTGATTAATCTTCAAAGACAATGTAAATATATGGTTTATCCTGCATGGATCATGTGATTCTATAGAAGTTATTCTAGCTCTTCCAGTGTGACCAAGTCTTCTTGAATACTCATCGTTTAAAAAAAATTGAGTTAGTGGTGGAAATTTATTAAAGAATGAAAATCTACTTAAAATGTAAGTATATCTCATGATGTTCTTAGTCAATATCATAAATGAATTCCTCTTCCTTATGTAATGTAACTTAAAAAAAATGTTGTCTGTTTACTTTCCTACTAGGAGACTAATGGTCGTTTGTCCCAACACAAGTTTGTGGTTATCTCATTGTTAACTTTCTCCTGATCATGATTTCTATCCCTCTCCATCAGAACTTGACACTTAGTTTATCATCCATATCCATGTTTTCTTACATGGAATCCTAGTATGGGTTATCTTGGATGACCCTTATACCTCTCTTTCATTCTTTTAAAGTGATAGTTTTATTGACTCTTTTTCCGATGTGGGACTTTCCATTGTATTCCAAAGAAAAATTTTAAAAAATTTCGAGGACGCAATTTTTTGAAGGAGGGGAGAATGTAACACCCCAAGCTTCCACGGTACGTTTCCCTTCGAATAATGCGATAGCGTGTGTTGTACGCAACCTCGAGTTCTAACACACACCACAACTAATTAAACTAGCCGTTTTGAATAGTAATACCTAATTTTTGAAATAATATATATTTTATATTTCAAAATGGACTTCATTTTTGGATTCGTAATATCGAAATTAGCCTAGGGTGAAATTTTGGTACTTTTCGGATAACTTTTATATTTTGATGAATAGTGAAAATTACTAAATTTTAATTAAAAACAACTTTTTTAATCAAAATAATTAATAGTGATAAATTGTGAATTTGAGTGGTTTTAAAGTATATTTAGAATATAATTTTACCACTTAATATAATGTTGGTCATTGGACATAATTTTACAATTAAACCGAACATAAACAAGTGTCAATCTTTTGATAGTTATTATCTCTTAAAAACACGCTTTTTGTTTTGACAGCGGGAATTAATTTTAAATTAATTTCTGCCACTTCTGTGTTTTGAATTTAGAAAAATGGATTACTTATTTGGAATCAGGATGTCCAAATTTTTTAAATAGGTAACTTTTATTTTTAGACATTTTGAATAATTAATGCGGTAAATATTTTATTTACCATGGTTAAGGGTAAATCTGGTAAATAAGGGTTAAAAAATAATATTATAATAATACAAAATTACCATAAAACGTGTCCTAACCTTATTGGTGGACACATACCCGACCATGGGCATCCTTGGGTCGATTTGGGGACCCCATGGAGCCACTTGTATGTGGTAGGGACACATTATATTAATAAAGTTAAAATAAAAATAAAAATGGCATAAGCTTACATCTTTTAGAAGAACAATTTTTACATAGGGTTATACATGTTGGATTTTCGATTATAAATATTCATTAGAAATCTAAAACGATTTCCTACATAATGATATTTTATTTATAATTTTTAGACATCAAATAATTTAAATTATTAATGACACAATAATGATGCAATGTTTACCTCATTAATAAATCATTTAAATAAAAAAGATTATAATGATTAAAATATTATCTAAAACCTGTCCAATTCTTATTGGTTGATTTTATTTAGAATATTAGTCATAGTATCTTCGACCTCAATGATTTTTGGACCATTATAAACCGAATATAATTATATTATAAAGTAATACTTTCACTCTTTCCTAAAGAGCCCCTCCTCTCCCTTATAAAAGGAGACCACTTCTACTCATTCCTCACACCTCTCAAGCCACTTGGCTCGTCCAAACCCTGCCCAAATAATCTCCCCACATCCCTCTCCTCATCCTTGAAGCTTCCCCTTAGGCAGAAAGCATTTCAAGAAGTCCTTTGGTTACAACCAAAGTGAGTTACCCAAATTAAAGGTAACGTTTGCTCTTAAATTATTTTCATTTATTTTGCTTCTCCAACCCCCAAACTCTTTTTATTTCCTTTCTTTTGTAACAACACCAGTATCCACAATATACTAGGTTGTTGTTATAAGAAGTATTCAAACTACACATACACACAACTCCATCTAATGGATGATGAACATAATGTTTCTGTGGATGGAAAACTAACGCCTCACGAAACGATGATTGTTCAAATACATCTTACCGCCTCTCATGGTGGACATTATGATGGCACTGTAATTAAATATGATATTAATGATATATATTTTATATATAATCTTCTGTAATTCCATTTTATTTCATACCATTATATTTGTTTCATGTTGTATTTAAATACGATAATTTCATTTGAGGAAGTGCGGACTACCGCCCCCTTAAAATGATATGACTCATTCATACCACACATGGAACGAATAAAGGATGGTGTTAATGAACTTATGTAACATATATAAAATATTATATTATACTGGAATAGTAATATACCTATGTATCATTTGGATTCGATTCTTTTAAAATAAAAATTAAATGGAAGTAGCGTTCGTGCGTACGTACGGACTACCGTCTCCACGAACGCGATGAGATTCATTATCCATCGTATCCATTCAAGTATAATTATAATTTGATGATTTAAAAATGATGTTTAAGGACTTGATACCATTCTGTATTTGAATAATACACATCCCATTAATAACGAATATGGCTCACATAACAAAGAATATAAAGTAAAATGAACCCGTTAACACCCGAAATGACGATAATTCTAAGATATTATTAACAAATCAATGTTAAAAGATCATATATGATATCACATTAAAGTAAATGATTCTTGTATTATTCAATAACAATTATTTCACCATTATACAGGAGGTAAACCTACCATCGACCAAGGAAAAAGTACAAAGTAAGGGATTCTCTTATCTCACTTTCAATTCCGTGAGATTTCCATTGTTCGCTACTAAATTATTGAAAGTGGTGTATTGTGTACTTCCATTTGATATATATTATCATGATTCACTTTATATTCATGTTATTCTGTAAATAATTTGGTGGTTATTAACTTTTGGCCATGCGACTCAGTTGATTAACGTGGTAAGGGGTTTCTTGTCTCACTTTTAATTCCGTGAGAATTCCATTGATCACCACTTAATTATTGCATGTGGTGTATGTGTACTACCCATGATTGTATTCATTGTGTAGTATAATTTATTTTATGGGTATTTACATCATCATGGTATGATCTTTCTTTCATGGGTGTTTGTTTCTTAAGTTACCTAATCAATAAGGGAATTTGAGATTTCAATTTCCACTCATTTGGCTTTACGCATATTTCATTGATTATATTACCCCAAGATTATGTGTGGAATCACTATTCATTTGATTATGTCATAATTTCCACTCCCCTTCCTGTGGATATAAGTTTGATACATATAATCACTCCATTGATAATTCACAATTCATTGATATGAATTTGATAAGAGTAATTTTAACTCATTCTCCATTTGTTGAGTTAAACATCCAATTCGTTGGTATTGTTTTTACAAGAATATGTGTGAATATCCTTTGATTGATTTACACAGAATATACAATCATATTTAGTGTATTTATATTTGTCACACATAATTATGTCGTTGATTTATCCTTAACCTAAGGATACAACCTTTATGAGAGATTTCATTTCAATTTACATTCCATTGAGACTTCTTTGATGATATACACCGAATCATTTTTATGTGGTGTATATAATGTACTTTGACATAGTATATCATGAATTCCTTTATTCTCATGATATTACAATGTTTTGATTACCTCAATTATTTGTATTCATGTGTCTCTCTTTTGGTTAGAAACTCTAACCAAAATACCATTTTAAAATGTTTTAAAGAATTATTCTTCTAAATCATGCTCATTAATGTCCATATTTTAAAAATGGTTTTAAGGATTTATTTTTGTGGACATTAAAGTTTTAAATTTAAAAATCCTTTTAAAAAGTTTCAAGGTGGTATGGGACACTTTTATTCAAAAATCTATTTTTAAATGGCTTCTTGAAAAATAGTGCGACTTTTAAATGTTTTCAAGAAAAGGGGGATATTTATCTCAAATAGTTTTGATGATTATTTTCATCTATGTCAACATCCTTAATTATTCTTGATTGAGGTTAATGTGATACAATACAATCTTCCATATTTTATCGAATGAGTTATGTTTGACTGTGGATGTGCTATTTTTATACCATTCATGGTTTGTGGTAAAAGTATTGGCATTTCGTATGCTAGTTTTAATACGAATGTTTATGTTATGTTTAAACCTGTTCATATGAGGAATGCATTGGACTTAATAAGTGACGGGTGGAGCCCGCTATAGCTCCTCGATGCATCGGTAGGTCTCATGAGGCAAACTAGTGTCTTGGCACAAGGCCTTGGCAAAATCTTATTTCTAGTCTTGGCACGAGGCCTTGGCTATGTGGTTATGATAGTCTGGCATTATGCATTCCATCATTATGAATGTGGTTATTGATATTGCATGTGATCATTCGACTAGTAGAATATCCATGTGAGTCATTAAATGGCATTATTTCATTTTACCTTTGCCATTTTATGCTGAAGTTCAAATTTAAAAGGCTTTTGTTTTAGTTATAAATTGCCTTAAGTGTTTATTCTTATTTATGAAAGCTTCTGCTATAATTTTATACTTACTGAGCATCCGAGCTCACCCCTTTCAATGTTTTATTTTTCCCAGGATTATGAAGAAGTAATTTATGAATGACCTGTAGGGGTAGTATGAGGGGATATGAGGACAAGATGTTTTTTTTATGATGTAATGTAAAAATTTATGGATGTATCTAGTTATTCCAAGGCTACTAAACTAATCCTTCTTTCGAGACTTGATCTTTCTTGTGATCATGCCAATGTTATGTAATAATGCACTGACTCTGGGTAACTTGGGTCGGGGCGTTACAGAGAACATCAGTGTTGATGAGCTGGGATGACTGTACATCTGTGAGATTGTACGTCTTCATGGAGTTCCACACTCCATTGTTTTAGTCAGGGATACACGTTTTACTTCTTGGTTCTGGAAGGAACTTTAGAAGTCTTTGGGTACATAGGTAATTTTGAGTATGGCTTACCATCGCCAGACAGATGGACCGTCCGAGCATATGATTGAGGTTTTTGAGTATATGATCTAAGGATGCATTCTGGATTTTGGAGTTTCTTGGGAGAAATATATAACTATTGTGGAGTTTGGCTACAACAATAGTTTTCAAGCAACTATTCAGATGGCACCTTATGAGGCATTGTACAGTAGGCCATGCCGATCACCCTTACATTGGCTGGAGGCAAGAGAGGCAGCTTTGCAAGGAACTCGTCTTGTTTAGGAGACCATAGAGTAGATAGAGTGGATTCATAAGAGGATGGATACTACACGGTCTCGATAGAAGTCCTAAGCCGATCAGCGGAGAAAACCTCTAGAGTTCGAGGTCGGAGATCAAGTTTTCTTGCGTGTCATATTAGGATTGGGACACAGGAGGATTCAAAGATTGGGTAAGCTTCCACCGAGGTACATCAAACCATTTGAGGTGTTGGATAGAGTTGGGATGGTTTCCTATCTGTTGCAGTCACCTCAGAGGTACCGAGCCATGCATGATATCTTCCACGTCTCTCAGCCCAGACATTACTTTTCAGAATCGTCTAATATCTTTCAACCCGAGGAGATTGAGCTCAATGTGGATGCGTTGTTTGAGGAGCATCCTATTTGGATTGTGGATAACAATATAAAGGTTTTCTGTGGCCGGTATGTCTCTCTAGTTTGAGTGCTATGGCAGCACGGGTGAGTATAGGATGAGACTTGGGAGAGGGAGGCCAATGTATGAGCATAGTGGCTGGAACTGTTCGATGGTTCCTCTTCTATGCAGCTCTATGGAAATTAGGGGACAAATTTCTTTAAGGGTGGAAGTTTGTAAGAACTCGCACATTTTTTTCAGATATGTTTTTCGTTTCTGGTCATTTTTGGAGAAAAAAGTAATTTATTGAAATTTCCTAAGTATACGCCATGTACTTTATGAGTACATGTTGTGTACTTTGATGCCGCACCAGGCCATGTGCTGGCCATGTAGTAGCCGCATACACGGCCATGTTGAAGTTACTTGGAGGCTGATTAAAGTGGAGTATAGAAAAAGGGTGAGTACATGCCGTGTACTGCAAATGTACATGACGTGTACTTTCTTTTTTTCATTAAACACATCGGAGTCACGTCTTATAGAAAAAACCCACTTCTTTTAGGTTCTGTTCATCCGAGAGTGCCGATCATCCACAATTCATCGACAATCCCCCGATCCTCCACCCTTCATCCTTTTCGAAAACCATTTATTGGTTTGCAATGACATCAGTTTGTCCTCTATTCTTCTTGAGCCTTGTTTTCCAATTCCTCTTCCTTTCCAAGTTATCATGGGTTGAATGTTTTGGACATTTTCTTAGATATATGGAATTCCAAGGAGATTCATGCTTCTTAGATCAAGTAAATTTATCTCCTAACCGTAAGGTAGGTGGTTTGTTGCTTTTTGTTTGATGTCATTGAGTTTTATGTGAAAATTCCACCAATACCCTTGAACGGGGTATTCCGTGTTTACGGTTTTCCCCCGGTTGTTTTCCTACCTTTCTTGTATGCCTATATAGAGGATATTTGGATATGAATAGGGTTGATTGTTATGATTTGGATGTGTCTTACCCATGCATGTACTATTTATGACTGTTTGGTCTTGTTTAGCTTTTGGCTTCTTGAATGTTTTCCATGCCTGTTGCTGTAGGATGGAGAGTTTGTATTTTTGACATGCTTGATATGTTGTAGACTGTTTAGCCAAGTAATTATGTTGGTTTACTTTGGCTTTATTTTACATCTATCCTCAATGAACTACACAGGGCCATTGGAACCTAATGTAGTAGACTATAGGGGGAATTGACCAGGTGAGATTTCTCAGAGAGTCTTTGAGTGCTTTTGGCTATAAGGGGAATCGACCGAGTGAGCTTCTGAAGAGAGTCCTTGTTTTCTTTAGACTAAATGGGGTGAGACTGTTTGAGCTTCCGATTACATGGTGTGTATGTAATGTACATGGTGTGTACATAATAAAAACTATTTCTCTCCAAATAGAAGAACATATGGCATGTACTTAACATTACACGGAGTGTATTCTAGGTATTTCCAGACAGTAAGCCTCAGAAACGTTTTCGGAACCCATAAAACTGTGAAACATGCAATGAAAGTTCCAAATTACAATTAGTGAGGGCCCATACTCCCCAAGATTCAAAGTTTTGCATCTTATTAATATTATAACATGGTAAATAATGCAATGATCCACCAAATTCCCATCCGTGAAGGCCCATAACACTGCATGAACCAAAGTTTGGCATTCATTACAACAAACCTCTACACAAACAATACCCTATCAAACAGCAAGTATTTCTATCATGGAAACAATCACAACAGTATACATATGTTATAAATCATCTATCACAACCACATGAAATCACCAATGCATCTTAGAGGGCATTGAAAATATTCATGACATGTGATTTCTAGAAAGTTCCTATATGATGCATGAGATGGAATACTGTCATCTCATCAGGATGAAACCGAAATAAAACATCAATAACATCAACTGTAATCGCAAAAATCATGTGAGTCACTCAAGGTGAAATCAAATCAACTATAACAATTGAAAAACAAGAAAAACGGAAGTTCAACATAGTAGATTGGCATTTCCCTGTATACGGGTGAGCTACTTCTGGGGACAACTTAACACTATGTACCAATTCCTTCCTATCCCTGGATATAGGCTCCAGACATAAAGTCAAGAGAAAATAATTCCTCGGATAACACTTTGTATCTTCCCGGTTCCGGAATCCACCGAGAGGCACCCCTTAACTGGTTGCTCAAATGGACTCAACTGCATTTTCCTGAATGGTAGAGGCTGTCGACTAGTAGCGAGGGCCTTGTGTGTGATAGTGGGGAATCTTTACCCTCATTGGCAGAGTACACAACGGAAGTAAACATCACATACAATAGAGGATGTAGTAAATATCCCACAAAAGTAAATAGAGAAATACTAGAATAGTAAACAACTGGAGCACACACACACAAACACACACACATATATATATATGAAATAATTCACGATACATATGTCTAGGAAAGAAGCCAAACAAGTCACAATGATAGAATACAACTGTGCAAAACCAATGTACAAAAAAAAGATAAACAGATAAACTCCTCATCATTGCAGGCCATATCATTGGTCCCATGCTCTCCTGCTCCACAGAAAGTGAAGTACCGGAAGTAGAAGGTCATTTGTACATATCTATACTTGCAACAATATAATCTGTTTGGGCCCAAAAGCATGACCCAAACTAGTTTTGAGACTAAATACATATAGGAAACCACCTGAAGATCTGTTCCTAATAGTCAGTGAGCATATGGCAGGTAAAAGTACAGTAAACAATAAACTGTAAAAAGAATACAAGACAATACTCAATAGTAAACAGTCCATAGTTCAATCAAGCAACAATGAAGCAAACAACTAACCAAAATCAAGTAACCCTCTAGCAAGTCATCACAGCCATCTCCTCTAGTCCTATCTAGGAATTACAGACAACCCTCTGGGAAGCACACTTGGTCTAACCCCTCTGGTCCTGTATAGGAATTCAGTAAAGACTCTCTGAAGAAGCAGTCACAGTTTATCCCCTTATAGTTATAGTAAAGTAAGACTCACTAAGGAAGATCACACAATCCATTCCTTTCATAGTCTAAGTTATTCAAGGACTCTCTATGAATGCTCAAATGTCAATTACCCTTATATCTGTAAGGTCTAAGACTCTCTGAGGAATCTCACTCGGTCAATTCCCATTACAGCCCAGGTCGTTCAATTAAAATGAATACTCTCTGAGGATGCTCACACAGTCTCTCCCCTTTTAGTTTAAAGCAAACAAGGACTCTCTGAGGAATCATACTCTGTCAATTCCCCTTATATCCAATTTTGATCAAAGACTCTATGAGTAATATCACCCGGTCAATTCCCACTATAGTCTACTACACCAGGTTATCACGGCCCCGTTTAGGTCATCTAGAATAGTTGATAAATAAGTCCAAAGTAAACTTATATAATTACTTTTCTAAATAGTATAAAACATATCAATCATATTAGAAATACAGACTCTCTATCCTACATCAACACACATAGAAAACAGGTAAGCAGCCAAAAGCTAAACAAGACCAAATGGCCGTAAACAATACATGCATGGGAAAGACACATCCAAATAATAACAATATAACTATTAATTTCCAAATATCCTCTACACAGGAATAAAATCAAGGCAGGAAAGCGACAAGGGCAACACCGTAAACATGCAATACCATGTTCAAGGGTATTGGTGGAATTTTCACATAAAACTCAATGACTTCGAACAGGAAGGCACAAACCACCTACCTCAGGGTTAGGTGATCAATATACATGAACCACGAAGCTTTAATCTTTTTGTAACATCGTAGATATAAGAAAATGTCCGAAATGTTCAACCCACGATAACTTGTAATGGAAGAGGAATTGGAAAACAAAGCTCAAGAAGAAGGGTTAACTCATTGATACGGTTCCAACACAATAAATGGTGCTCGAAACTGAGGACGGGCAAAAGATCATGGGATCATTGAAGATCCGCATATTATCGCTGATCTCAGATGAATATAACCTCAAATAATTAGGTTCTATCCATCAGATGACACCCCAATGCATTTAATGAATAAAAAATTAAGTACATGACATGCACTGTTGGAGTACATGGAATGTACTCTCCTTTTCTGTACTACACTTTAAGTAGCCTCTAAGTCACTCCCACATGGCCATATATGTGGCTACTACACGGCTAGAACACGACCTGTTGGGGTTATCAAAGTACACGACATGTACTCATAATGTAGAAGGCGTGTACTTAATAAATTTCCAGAAATTCCACTTTTCTCAAAAAATGACCAGAAATGAAAAGCATACCTAAAAAGAAGGTCCGTGTTCTTACAGATCCAACGAAATGTGTAATTTTTAATCCCACTACAAATCATTTTGGAACATGGAGTGAACTTATTTTCTTTATGGTTCTTTTTATTTCATTATGCCTTGGTCGTTATCCTTGACCTAAATTTATGATGCAGTGTTTCAAGTTTTTTCAACATTTCCCATGTTTCCATTATGATTACCATGATATATAATGTCTCATTGTTTATTTCTACACCTTATACACATTTTTAATATGACTAATATCTAACATTTATTATTCTATTCATGTTATTCCATTTTTATTCCCTTATTTGTCTCTATAGGTCATTCGTTTCTTATATATGACCCAAGGTTATCCCATGAAGTTTAAAGTACGAAGGAATATTGTTAACATGTTATGGAGGCATTCAATAATTTTGATGTATTCCATGTTTTATATTATTATGTAATGTACCTAATTCTCAAAGTGAATAGACTTATTGATCATCTATGATATATTAAATATAAATAAATGTAATAAATCATGTATTAATGTGAAATATAGAGCAGGTTTTTCGTAGTTTGTACGAAATGAAACACATAGTTTTATTGGATTATTATTCAAAAACTATAGTGAATTCCTTAGGGATAAGACTATTCATAAGATAACATACCTGTTTTTTGGTGAGTATAGAGTAAGTAATTTATTATGAAAAAACACCCCTTTATTGATAGTACAAGTGAATGTGGTTCTAGCATATATGGTCATTGGGATAACAACTCTGACAAGGTGTGTCGGGCAGAACATGGTGTAACAAGGTACATGAAAAATAACATTTTTGGATACCTGATTTTACACTCATAGGGTATATGCTATAGTAAATACATAATATCTATATGAAATAATTTTATCTGAACAAAAATTACCCCATAAGAATAGATGTTGGAAAATAGTTATGGATGACATTGAATACTAGAAATTCATGAGTTAATAAATAAATATAATTTATAGCTTTTCACATTAATGTAATTGGATTCCACTAAATTTGTTTAGTACTATAAAAATATTCATCCATAATTTTTTATTTTATTCTATCAAATGTCTAGAAATAGGTGGAATCAGGTAAAAAATCAATACGATGGGAAATGTTATGAGTTCCCCAAGGAGATTACCATCCCAATGAATGGAGGATTCTTGAACTTCATTATGACACTAACTTATTTGAATTTTTTTCGGAATAGAAAATAGGATATGGAATAGATTCCAAAAACCCATGTGTGAAAATAAGTTGTGATTGTGTTGTTAATGTGAATAAGTGCCCCGACATTAAATAGATCACACACCGCTTAATTGTAGAACAATGAATCAACTCCTTTGAGATGATCATATCCATACTATAATGTTAGTAGAAATAGAATTTCTTTCAAGATATTTTATATACGTAAGGAAATATGATAAGTGGTGGGAATTGATCAAGAATACAAATCCTATGGAAGATATCAACATGATGGGGTGGAAGATATTTCATATTTTTTGGATAAATATTTTTCCCAAACTCTATAACTTACAATAGAAATGGATTTTCTTTCCCTAAAAAAGAAATATGATGAATCTATCAGGGAATATAATGGAAACTTCACAAGACATGTGTGATACACCTCTAACTTTTTCATCACCTCAGAATACATGGTTGAACAAATCTTCAGTTGGATAAGACCTAAACAAAAAAATCCTTGGTGATCCAGGACCCTGATAGCTATGATGAAATTGTCAGATGTTCCCTCAATATAGAAATAGAGATCAGATAATCTCAAATGTATCATTAGGATAAAAAGTGGAATGTGGAGTTTATTTATTATGTATTAATGGAGAAATATAATAGTTCCTTGAAATTTTAAAATCCCTCTATTCAAATGTGCAGAAAGAAGAACTCAAGAAACTCCATAAGAGGGACAACGAAATGCTTTAGGTACATGAAGTAAGGGAACCTACCTAGCATTCAACTACTGTAGAAACCCACTATTATGATACTGGAATAGAATTCTCCAATAAAATCATAGTATATTGCTCATTTATTAAACCTCATGTAATAATGTCACTATTGAAACCAATGCCCTATTCCATGGGTTATCAATGAAAACCAATAACTTCCATGAAACAAGGGTAACATATTATCTTCAAAACCGCTAAAGTGGATATGAAAAAATATATTGTGATAAGTACACTAGTTATTCATTCAATAATAGGGATCAAACATTTTAATTCAGGTTATTATCATTCAATCGTATCAAAAATGATTCGTATATATATTCAAACACCCCACAAACCATAAAAGTATAGCTATCCGTGAAAATTGAAAATTGGGAAAATATTACACCCCAACTATATAACTCCTCCATGTCATTATTTTTCAGCTGAAAATCTAATAAATCCTTTCCATACATCCTTAAGTGAAATTTTATTCAATTTTGGGAATGTATTGGTTTTTCATATACAGATCCAACATAACATTTCAGAAGAAAGGAATCACTCTCTGTATTGTGAATCGTCTCTAAATTTTGTTCATGTGCATGGGGGAGGAAGAATATTTCAAAACACCAACATATTAAGAATGTATATTATTCCACTATTAGAAAGATAATATATCAAGAATGATTTATTATATGGAATTAACCATCCTGAAAGGCATATCTATTGTTATGGAATATACTAATGTGTTTGTTGAGGAATTTTATGGACTTCTCCCTAATCGAGAGGTTGAATTTTCTATCAAAATTATACCTTTGGAATTTATATTATCCACGAATATATATGGAATGAATAATTTTGGACATGAGGATCTTAAGAAGAATCTATAAAAGAATATGTATTAAGGCTCCATAATCCCATGTGTATCACAATGTTGTTCCCTAGTAATCTTCGTTAAAAAGATGGATGGGCAAAAATGTCTTGTCATTTATTATCATTACCTTAACAAGATCATAATAAAGAAAAATTATTCTCTACTAGGTATTAATGAATTTTTTTATCACCTATGTGGAGGAAAATACTTATCCAATGTGGGTCTATGGCAGGGATATTACCATGTTTGGCTGTAGAAGGCAGATATCCCAAAGACTGCTTTTTGAATAATGAAGAGGCATTATGTGTTCATAGTAGTTCCTTTAGGACTCAATAATTATCTAGAAGTCATAATGGACTTGATTAATATATTTTTAGATACAAAATTTATAAATTTGTGCTAGTCATTATTGAAGAAATTCTAGTATTATCCAAAATAAAGGAGGAGCATCAGGATTATTTGAGAAATGTTCTAAAAAATTTGAGAAATGATAAGTTTTATAAAAGGTACAACATATTTGAGTTCTATTTGAATGAACCCTCATTCATTGGGAATATCATAACATGAAATGGGAAATTTCTAGACACTTAATAAATAGAAGCAATTTAAGGATGGCTAAGGCCAACATTCATTGAGTATATCCATAGTATCTTTCGGTTATCTGGGTATTATATTTGGATTTTTTGAAATATCTCAGGACTTTCAGACCCTATTAGAAGGATAACTCAGATTGGAGTCATTATTTTTTGGAATGATGAATGTGGAGAGATCTTGACAGAGTTAAGAGAGAAGATCATCACTACACATGTGATCAAACGACCCATAGGAGAAGTGCATTTAATGGTATTCAGTGATGCTTTGACGAAGGGATTGGTCTATTTGTTAATGTTAAATGATAGTTTCATAGACTATACTTCATGTAAGTTAAATGTTCATAAAAATAACTACCCATATAATTATCTAGAGTTGGATGTACTAATATCCAATTTGACAATATGGATTCATTATATCATTGGAGTGAAGTATGAAATATATACATATCAAAAAATCCATAACTATATATTCACACAGATAGAGCTGAATATGCTCCAATGAATATTGGTAGAGATAATTTAGGAATATGAATGATAAATTAAATACCATCCTTGGAAAGAAGATAAATTAATAGACACACTCACTAAAAAGGTTCCATAAATATTATCATTGATGTGAGTTTAGAAAGATTAAATAGTCTTTAATTTTAAAAGGATTTAATGGGAATCATTTTGGAAGAAATATAAAAAATAGATTAAAAAATGATTGCTCAAACATTCCTTATGGATATGTTAAATGATTCTAAAAAAGTTGATGTCAGAATTAAGAAAAAAGTGGAAACTAAAAGGAATGAGAGATCCATGGAGTTCATTGTTAATGAGGAAGGAGTTTTTAGATTTGGTTCATGACTATGTTTAAAATCAAATCGTAGTTAAATGAGGGAAGAGTTGGATGATTTGCATAGTTTGGATTTTTTTTATTTACCCAGTAATCAAAAATATGTATCAAGATATCCAAGAGAACTATTGGTGGGATAATATCAAGGAGGAGATCAGTGAATATCCATCAATGTTACTGTAATATAAGAAAGTGAATGATGAATGTAATAAGTATAAGGGGATAATATAACCATTTCCCAAACCAACATGGGAATGGGAAAACATCACTATGGACTTTGTCAATCAAAACCCTAAGACATCCAAGAGAAGAAATACTATATCTGAGAGTTTTTAAGGTTTCATAGAGTACCACTATCTATATTATTCATTAAGATCCATGATCCACCTCCATATTTGAATGATGTATCCTACATGATCTAAACATTGATATAATCATTAGCAATTATTGTCACCCCCATAATGGTGTACAATGTGTGTAGAATATCCATACACCTATTTATATTAAGATATCATAATAAAATTGACTTCAAATAAGTATGGGATAAAAATCATACCCTAGGCGAGTTCCTTTACTACAATAGTTTCTTCTTGATCATCCAAATAGTTCCCTACAATTCCCCTTATGAGAAGAGGTATAGAATACCTTCATTCTTGGATGAAGTGGGGGAAAATTTCTAGGTCTTAAAATTTTAAAGGATATAGTGGAAAAGGATTACACCATTCAACAGCACATCAAGGAAGCTCAGAGTAAACTGAAGTGCTATACAGAAAATCATCTATGATACATAGAGAATGATGTTGGAGACATGGTATTACTATACATATCTCCACGGAAGGATTTCATGAGATTAGGGATTAAAAAAATGTTTATTCAAAGATACATAAACCCATTTGAGATCGTTGATCAAATCAGAGTGGTGACATACCTACATGAACTCCAAGGTAACCTATCTCAGGTATATGTTTTATTCATGTATCCATCTTGAGAATGTACATACTGAACCCATCACATGAACTTAGTCTTGATGATCTCCCATTATAGAACTTCCTTTAATATGAGGAGTATCCAGAGAAGATCATAGATTGAATATACATATTTCTGTTGAATAAGACAATGTACAGGGTCAAGTGTTACAGGCAAACCAAAAGTTTGAATAAGAAATGTTATAACTGGTGTAAGTGATGAAATAATGTTACCCTCATCTATTTTAATATGAGAAATGAAAATTTTGAGGGAGAAATCTATAAACAAGGGATGATTTTAATGACTTTCTAAATTATAAATAAATTAGCTTATTTGATTTAATAAAATATATTATTATGTAATATAATTATAGAAAACAAGTGCACTTTTTTTTAATTATTATATTGGATTTAATATACCATTAAAGAATGATTATCATTGATAATATATCTATCAAACAATGATCAAATGATTAGTGTAAATATATGATTTTAATAAATCCAATTGACACAATCAAAGGATGTGATCGCCTAAAACTGTAGGATCATATCCTATAAAATCCCATATGTCAATGATTCCATGGAAGATAACATCATTGAGATTTTCCAATTACTAATCCCAAGTTGAGATTTAAATTTTTTTTGCATGAGTGGCACCATTTAGTGGATAATTTCATGCAAATTGAGATCACAACCCACACCATTAATGCTGAACCACCCCACTATAGTCTCATTTTCATGCACCTTGCCCTAAGGGTGTTTGCTAATGTATTAAAGGGATGCATATGCATACTCTAGTGAAATTAGTATATACTTTACTTATTATAGAATAATGGTTATATTATCAACCTATTATGTATTCTTTATAAATGATTTTTTTTCAAACATGTAATCACTATTAGTAATTTTGTGTAATATTCATGTTCAAATAAGGAATTTATTTTGAGGAATTAATGGATTTAAAAAAATTATTTTTAAGAAAATATTTATATTAAATAATTTTCATTATATATAAATGATCATATAATTTTTATAAAGTCTAATGTAGTTTTTATAAGTCTTAAATAATTTTTATATAAAAAAAATAATTATTTCATAAAAAAATTTGATATTTATTTAAAAGTGAAAATTCACATCTTTATAAATTTATTTAGATAAAATGAAAATTATATTTTGAATCTGAAAATTGAAATTATCCAACGGTGAATAGTTTTTGATTTTATGAGATAGATGAATTTTATGGAAAAAATTAAATACCATATAAATATACTTTGTTTATTATGACAATATAATGACAAAAAAGTGTTTTAATAAATACTATAAATGGGAAATGAAAAAAATATGTGTATTAACTTTAAAAAAATGAATTTAAGTTTACTTGGATAATTTTATAAATCCATTATGAATCCTCCAAAACTATGAATACAATTTATTATTTTAAAATTATTTTTTTAAGAGTATGACTCACCTCCACCTGGGAAAGGGAATTATTTTATTAAGTTTGGACCTTTTCTTTATAAAATATTTAAATACAATACCATATAGAAAAATTGGGAAAAAACATCACGAGGTTTGTTGTTTTTCTTATTTGATTATATTGAATCCAAAACCTATGTTTGGGAAAAATAAATAAATTCCCACTCTATTCCCATATAAACTCACCCAATCATACATTTTTATTACCTCATGATACATGAAGAACATATATATTATTATCTCCAATCACTAGAGTCCTCCCATGTTTCCCACAAACACTCAAGTAGCTCCCCCAAAACATTTGGAGTCGCTCATTGATGTAAAGGACCCTCACCTTCTCTTCTTTAATCAAGTTTCTATACTGTCTTATGTCTTAAATTTCCAATTATATATATTATGATATGTATTTACAAGTCCCTATTACTGCCAACTTTTAAAAAAAATTTATTTTAGAACCATTTCATTCTCTTCAACCCATTTTAAGAATTTTTATGTCATGTCGTTATACTGTTAAAATATTACAGTGATTTTTATGCCAAAACTATTGTGAAGGAAATAAAATACCCATTTCATATTAGCATACTTACCATTTATACACTTACAATTTTTTGACATGGGAATTTGATGTTTGTATTCCGAACTCATTTATTAAAGAATAAAATATGATGATGAAATAATCCATATTGTATGAACAACATGGCACACATAAACATTAGAATGAAATGAAAGTGAAGAGTGCACCCAGAACTAGATAAAAATCAAATTAATGGGTTAAATTTTAGTCTCATGAGACGTCATACTGGGATAAGAAGTGAAACTAATTCTTTTATGGTATTTTTACACCATGATGTCTTGGCTGTTATGGTTGTTCTGTGTTTATTATGCATTATTTTATTTTTTTTCAAAATCCCCATGATGGCATTATGTTTAACAAGATGTATTATATCTCATTGTTCATGTTTAGGATTAACTATCCTTTATGATATTACTATTGTATAACTTGTATTATTATATCCGTGTTATGAAATATTTAATCCCCTACTAGGATTTTTATTTCATCCCTTTTTTTGTATGTCCACGGGTTATGCCATGCAGATTTTTGTATAAAATAATATTGTGAACATGTTAAAGTGGTTTTCAATAATGAAAAGTTATTCCTTGTTTTATGTTTTTTTAAATTTACATAATTCTCAAAGACATTATAATTATAGATTTACCAGTCTATATTATTTGTAATATTATGCAAAAAATCACGTATTAATGTGAAATAAATACCATGGTTGTTATATACATGCACCCTGGTCATGGTTTAATAATCTATAGTATCTTAATCCTATAATAGGTATCAAATATACTCAGAATAAGTTTTTTACAACCACACATATAAGGTTCTAATGAAAAATGAATTACATTACTTCATGGAGGGGGTAGTCCACACACACACATGAGTGATGTTTTCACTTTTGGATGGGTGAAAAATAGAAATGGTAAATAAAAACTCATCATTATAGAATCATTATTATATAGAAAATATTTAATACATTTACTAAATCTATCATTATTTCCAACCATGTAATAAGAATGTTATAATTAAATCACATCTATTAAAGGAGGTGGTAGAGCACCCACACACATGAGTTATGTTACCAATTTCCCATAGATGGAAAGTATATATAAAATTGTTACACCATAGACATTACTAAATCACTGTATAGAAAAGATTATAATTACTCAATGTTAAGGTAGTTATTGATCTTTTGAATTGTTTTTAGAATAAATAAATATATAAATTTTATGTAAAAACATATACATCTACATTGGGTATCATCTTTAAGGATCCATGGATAAGGATGTTGGGAGATTAATTGTGTATATAGTTGTCAATATAAAGGGTTATAGTGGTGTGAATAAGAGAGGATAAGATTCTTAGTTTTAAAAGTGAGGTTAGTGGTACACCTATAGTTATTAATAATATTAAAATATCACAAAGTAATTGTCATGGTAAAATGGTTCTAAATTGTCTCATGTTATATGATATGAGGTGATATTTTTTAAATAGATTCCAATCAATTTTTTGTATAGTTTTAAGGTCATTTTTTCCTTATTTCATTGTTTTACCCCTCATTAACACCATTTAATCATTATCATGGTATTGAATTTTTTTCTTTGGTTACTATTTACAATCACAAAAAAATATGTGTAACTTATTGAATCATATACATTTTTATGATTACAAATATAAATTACATATAACAACATTTAATTTATATATTTTTTCAGTTAGTTTTCAACTAAGTCTATAAAACACAACAAAAACATCTTTTTGAAATACATTTTTTAAGCATTAAATGAGATTTATTCATATTTCATGCCTTTAGAAACCAGTAATTTAATTTTAAAATTTTAAAATGAATACATAATATTAAAATTTCATTTAAATAAATCATAATTTGAGATTATTTTAGTTTATTATGATAAAAAACATTTTGTGAATGACAACATTTCTAATCATAAAAACACTTTTCTACTTTCAGATTCGTGTTTTTTCATTTATAATTTTTTTATAAAAAATCCTAATTTTTAAAATTTGAAATATTTTACATGATCTTATTTATACCCTCAAATATTATGACCATGAAATAAATATCACATTAATTTCTAATTTTTTAAATGAATGTCATTTTTCTTTTAAACGTAGTGTTATATGTAAAGTAATATGTCAATGACATTAAATTAATTTAAAGATACATATATCATAAAATATCCTAGTATTAGGAGGAATAATATGGAAATTTCTAAAATATTTAAATAATATATTTACTAATTTTTTTCATCTAAAAATTGTTATAGTTAGTATTGGGTACGCTCTATTATAGACTATAAAATATCAACCTCCATGTATTTACAAGAAAAATAAGATTAATGAGAAAGAACAACATTACATGATTAAATTTCATTCCCTTTTTTATTTATAATTCAAAATGTGGATAATTTTATATACACACAGAAATATAATGAAAATATTAGAAATGTAAAATTAATTTATTTTAATTAAAAGTATTAATTTTTTATTGGATTAAATTTTATGTGAACTATTATATTAAACATGATATATATTTATTAGGATAATTAATACTAAATTGTATGGAGTTATTTCCACCATGTTAAATAAATTTTATAATTTTAATTTTAATTATACCTTACAACTGATTATAGTTAAGGTAATATAAATGATATAGATGATCCATGAGATAATTTACTAAGAGATTTCAACCTTAAAAACTAAATAAACCTATATTTATTCCTCATAACATATTGATTCCATAACGATTTTTTATTTAATAATTTGAAAAAAAAAACAACCCTCATCCTTGAGAATCATGACTCATATAATAGAATTAAATTTTATTTAGAGTTTATTGTTATCCTTTTTCAAATATATGATCATTGGTTGTCATAAAATATGAGATATGATTTTCCAAATTTTAACTAAATTTTAGGTCAATGTGAATATAGAAAACCAAATTCCAAATTCAAATCAAATTCATCAATATAAATATTTAAATATATTTTCCTGATGAAAATTCCCATAATCATTCTAGTGTAATAGAATAATAATAAATATAGATTTTATATTCGATAATAAAATCATTTGGGTGGTGATTTAGTGCACTTAAATAACATCCATGATATACAAGGGCACCTAGTATCAAAATCTAATAAGGCATCCACAACACTAGAGTGGAGCCTAATTGTACCATCAATATAATGATCCTTTGTAGTTGAATTGATCACATTGGTTCTTCATTTTTTCCTAACTCCAAGAGGTTATTTATTCATAGAATCCTTGTTACTCATTAGACTAGGTAATTTACTAGGATAATGACCATGTACCCCAAATTTATGATAAATAACTAAAAGTGGAAACTTAGAATAATTATTATTTCCTTTTATCATATGAATTGAAAAAATAAAATTTTCCGCACACATAGTGTTTTTATTCACACATTTTATACACATAAAAAACATCTTCCAATTCTATTGATATTTTTACTTGTGTTTTTATTTCAGTATTCCAAAAAAATACAAATATTTAAATTTTTTTCCATGTTCTTTATCACTTAATTATCTATGAAGTTCTATACTTCTCTTATTTTTTATTCATTTAAATTAAACACTTTTCAAGTTATTAATCATAATTATTGATATTTATTTATTAATTTCCATAATATTCTTAATAGTAGCTCTAATACTATTTGATTTACCAATTTTATAATGACCGCATTTTTCCTCAAACTATTTATTATACCAATTCCTTTTATTTGTTTCCATTAACTATAATAGTTAAATGTAATGGACATAAATTATTTATTCAATATGATTATAAAAATGAAAACAATTAACATAAAAGGAATAAATCATTAATTTAATATTTATCATAACTTTTATATTTATATGTTTCAATATAAGTTGTTATTAATCTACATTATATTTGTTTCTCGAACAATACCATAAAATGTGTGGAAATCCAAAATAATGTTTCTAAAAGTGTATGTAAATCACCAATGAATATATTATGGGAGTGTCAAATCAGGTGTACAGTTAAACCTCTATATCATGATCTAGTATAATATCAATTTAATACCAATCCATCATTTTTAGGTATATTACCCTTTGGTGCATCAGTGCGACAGCCCACATCCACTTCTTTTTATCCAAATAAAAATGTCATTTCTTGAAAACCACAAAATATATACCTTAAAAAATTTAAATATGTTAACCCAAAATTGGATATTTTACTTAGGTTTTTCTCATTTTTTATATTGTCTCAATCCCTAAAAATAAAAAAATCTAATAACCAAAAATATTTATTCCCATCATCAACACAATCATAGACTCCCTAAACCCATGGACCCATATTTAATTCTAAAAACATTCATTATATACAACATATGACAACAAATAATGTTATCCAAGATGAACATATATTTTTTACATCATTTACATTATTTTAAGATTGAAACTCATAAAGAATATAACAATCCAACGAACCTAATATTTATTGTCTATTTGGATCATATATAAAAAACATTTTATTAAATTAATGGAGATCAGTTAAACATAATCAAACGACATTATACCCCTTATATACTTATCATATGATATAATTATCGTTATAACATAGGAAATGGAATATTAAGAAATATATGGTTAGAAATTGTTTGTTAAGAAAAACATATAATCATTTGATTAAGGGTTAGTGTAAAACCACGAGCTTCTATGATACGCTTCTCTTTAAATAATGCAATAGCTTGCATTGTACGCAAGTTCGAGATTCTAACACACCGCGACCAATCAAAATAGCCATTATGAATTGTAATACCCACTTTTTGAAATTATATATATTTTATATTTCAAAATGGACTTCATTTTTGGATTCAGAATATCGAAATTAACCTATGTTGGATTTTTTGTATTTTTCTGAGAACTTCCAATTTTTTATGAATAGTGAAAAATACTTAAAAACAAATTTTTTATTCAAAATAATTTATAGTGATAAATTATAGTATTGAGTGGTTTTGAAGTATATTTAGAATATATTTTTACAATTTTATCCAATGGTGGTCATTAGAATTAATTTCACTTTGAAATTGTATATAAACAAATGTCAATCTTTTGATATATATTGTTTCCTAAAAAAACGCTATTTGTTGTGACAACGGGAATTAAATATAAAATTAATTAATGCAACTTATATGTTTGTAATTTTGTAAAATCGACATCATTTTAGAATTCAGAATATCAATTATAGATTAGTGTGAAATTTTGGCATTGTTCTGAAAAACTTCAATTTTTGATGAATAGTGAAACCACAAAGTGGTAGTTAAAAAACTGATTTTTCGTTTAAATGAAACATTACCACTTCTGTGATTTTATTTTCAAAAATCTTAAATAAATGGTTTTCATTAGGAAGTAAAATGTGGTTCAATGGGGTTAAAATAATTTTTTGGTGAATAGTAGCTTTAATGTTTAATTAATAACGATTAAAGGTAATTAGTGAAATTTAAGGTAAAAATGATATTATAAAAAATGAAAATACCTTTACACTTGTCCTATCCCTATTGGATGAGTCATGGCCGACCAAAAAAATCCATCGGTCAACTTGGGGACCCCATGGAGCCGCTTTGGTAGGAAAATGACATTAAAAACATTTTATTTAATGATAAAATAAAAATGTCACAAACATGAGTTGTTTTACTAAAACAATTTTTAAATAGGGTTATACAAGTAATATTTTTGACTCTAAATAGTCATTAGAAATATAAAAATATATCCTACATCATTATAATTTTTTTATAATTTTTAGACATTAAATAAATTAATTTTTTTATGACACCATGATGATGCAGCGATTACCTCATTAATTAATGATTTAAATAAAATGAAATGATACTGTAAAATCTAAGACATAAACATGTTAAAAACCTACTAGATGAGTATATTTATAACCCTTATCACCTTATCCTATAAATATATATGAGTGGGTCCTTTAAAATCCGAAACTCATAATATAATAATGTAACATTTCATGACATTCCAAGAGTGCCCTTCCTATTCTCTTATAAAAGGCCCCCACCTCTACCACCTTACCCACACCTCTCAAGCATTTGGCTCAGCCAAAACCGGCCCATTGTGTCTCCCCACATCACACTCTTACTCCTAGAAGCCTCACTTTGTTCAAAAGTATTCCCAAGGAATCCTTTGAGCTCAAATCAAAAAGATTTACCCGTTTTAAAGGCAGTGTTTTCTCTTCTGTTCTTATGTTTTATTTTGCTTCTCCAACCCCCTAAACTCTTTTTATTCATTTAATTTGTAACAAACCAGTATAATAAATATACTATGATGTTTTTATAAGAAGTATTCTAGCTACACTTACACACACTTACATCTAATGGTTAAAGAACATACGGTTTTTGTGGATGGAAAATATCTGCCTCACGAAACAATGATTGTTCAACACTCATATAACACCTTCAAAGGTGGTAATTAAGATGTAAATATATTTATATATGATATATAATATGTTTATGTTTTACTTAAGATTCTTTATTTTTCATTTATGGCATACCTTTATGGTTTCCATTATGGGTAAATGCGATATTTTCATTTTAGAAAGTGTGGACTACCGCCCCCTCAAAGTGATTTCAATCGTTAATGCCATATGTGGGATGTATAAAGGATGGAGTAAATGGTATTATAAATTATATTATACTGGAATTATATTATACCTTTATATAATTATAATTTCATTCCATTAAATATGAAATAGAAATGTTAGTAGCATTCATGCGTACATAGGGCTTACCGTCTCCATGAACGGTGCATTTCATTTCATACCTCTAAATGTTATGTAATATTATAAATGCAAGTATATAATGGATATATATGATATATATGATATCTAAATCATGAATATTATTCTGGATATAATGGATATTTCACCACAAGAACAACATGTAATTATAAGAAGTTTATTTTTGACTTAAGTACCAAAGATCGACAAAACAACCGTTATTAACTTAAATAATTACATAATGTTCATAACATGGTAATAAGTGGTATAAAAGGAATAATTAACATGAAAAAGATTATTATGCAAATAGAAATTATCTCTAGTTTATTATTCAGGAGATTAAAGAATGGTCGAGTGAAGTCGGACACGAGGTAAGGGAACTTCTTAACCCAATTTCCATTCTTTGGGTTAATCTCCTACATTCAAATTATGTCATGATATTATTATGTCCTATATGGTATTTATAATTTCTTTTTTGTGTAAATATCGTTAATACACATAATAGATCTATTTTATTTAAAAAATGATCTTTGTAAGAGAAATTCTTAACCCAATTTATGTTCTTTGGGTTAATCTCCTACTTTCAAATTACATCATGATATATTATGTCCTATCCTGTATTTGTACTTTATTTATGTGTACTTATAGTGAATACACATAATAGATCTATTTTATTTAAAAACTGATATTTTTAAGGGACATCGTCTCAATCTCCATTCATTGAGGCATATTTTGTTTTATAAACAAATTTCTTTTATACTGTGTATAAACCCCTTTGACTTTTACGTTTATTTAAAAGTAATATTTTTATACGAAGCATTTTACTAAACGACAAAAAGGAATGTTTTTCTTGTCATACGTACATGGAGACAATGTCTTCTACGACACCATGACCATTATTTGAGTTTCAGCTTCCTTTACAAGCAATAAATTTTTTAAATAACTTCAAAAAAAGGGAGATATATTTGTCTCAAATATATGAAAATCCAGTGAAAATGTATACGTATTTAACGCAAGCATAAAAATGTTTTCCAAAAACCCAACTCTCGAGTGTGGTAGACAGGAAGGGATTGGGCGTGGAACCATCATGGCCTGTAATTTGTCGAGCAGTATCAGAATTAGTTTTTTTGTTTTCAGAAGCTTTCATAACGTTTTCAAAAAAAAACACTGGATTATATTTGTGCTATTTTAATCATAAGTATCTTCAAAAAAACTTCATCGACAGGTCTCATGAGACAAACTAGTGTTTTTCCACGAGGCCTTGACAAAATCTTATTTGTAGTCTTGGCACGAGGCCTTGTCTACGTGGTTATGATAGTCTGGCATTATGCATTCCTTTATTATGAAAGTGGTTATTGATATTGCATGTGATTATTCGACCAGTAGAATATCCATGTGAATAAGAAAATGGAATTATCTCATTTTACTTTTGCCATATTATTTTTATGTCCACGTTTAAAAGGATTTTGTTTTAGTTATTCATTGCCTTAAATGATTATGTTTATTTATGAAAGCTTCCGTTATATTGTTATCCTTACAGAGCATCTGAGCTCACCCTTTCAATGTTTTATTTTTTTCCAGGATGTGAAGAAATATTTTATGACTGACCTACATGGATAGTATAAAGGGGATAGAAGTGTGGACTATGGAGATTATGTTATTGTGATTTTTCACTTTTTGATGTAATGTAACATTTATGAATGTATCTAGTGTTTCCAAGGCTACTAAACTAATTGGTCTTTCAGGACTTCATCTTTTGTGATCATGCCAATGTTACGAAGTAATGCACCAACTCCGGGTAACTGGGGTCGGGGCATTACAGTTGGTATCAGAGGCAGTTTAGTACTACCCTTGGATGCTAGATTTAAATTACCTCTCATTAGAGCACATAACCCTAAGATAGACCTTGAGGATTAGTATAGAAGAACTTCCTAGAATTTTGGTATTGCAGAGATTTTTTGAGTTTTCTGAGAAATAAATCTCTGTCTGGATACAAGCAGATAGAGGCGGTCTGGAACAGATGTACCTAGGGGTAAAACCCTAAAACACCGCTTTGAGTTAGACTTGAAAGGGAACTGGTGCACGACAACGGGACTTGCTGCACTCTTGGTTACGACACTCCTGGGGGATATGCTTAGGATAATTATCATTTTCTTTACAAACCATTATAAATTGCTTATGAGTACATACTTCCTCAAAGAAAACATTTTTATGATTATGGATTATATCCATAAATAGTTCAATTTATGTTAAGTGTTTTAAATGTATGGAATTATGTATATTATTTCATAAACTAATCTTGTTTATGCCATTGTTTAGAAATGGCGCCTAGTGGGAGGAAAGGAAGCCGTATCAATGCACACACTCCGTGTAGGGATTGCCCTCCTGCTCATGATAATTATTGTGGAGCAGGAGATACAACTGGTGCTGATCAACTTATTACCATACTGGGACAACTCACTCAGGTTATGAATAATAACCTTACTCATATGGAGCACCTTGATCCGCAACGTGGAGGATCAATGTTAGACCGCTTCATGAGGAAAAAACCACCAACATTTAATGGGTGTACAAATCCATTAGTATCTGAGCAATGGGTAAACTCGTTAGATAAAATATTCCATGCCTTGGGGAGTAGTGAAAGGGAAAAGGTTATCATGGAAGTTTACCGCCTCACTGGAGATGCTGATCAATGGTGGTCATAAATTCAAAACACAAAAAAGATGATGAAGTATCGAATATGGAATAGAGGGAGTTCAAAAAGATTTTATTAGAAAAATACATTCCTCGTGACCATAGAGAAGATATGGAAAGTCAATTTATGAGTCTGAGGCAGAAGGAGGATGATAATGTCGCAAAGTATGAGGCTACCTTTACATGGTTAGCGAGGCATGCTCCAGATTATATACGTAACCCAAGAAGTAAGATCGATCGTTTCTTTGAAGGGTTAAAACCGTTTCTCGGTCGAGCACTAGTATCAAAATCTTTCTCAACGTACGATGATATAGTCATGTGTTCTATCAAGACAGAAAAGGAATCCTCTAAATCTTATGAAAATAATGTAAAGCAAGAGAATAAGAGAATTGTCGAACAATAGACATATAAACGGAAAATGGAAAAGTAGGATTTTCAATTATGAGATTATAGGTGAAAGAATCACCCCGGTACTTGCCTAAAAGGAATGGGAGTTTATTATAAATGTAGAGAAAAAGGTCACCAGGCCCGTGATTGCAAGGGAAAAAAACAGGCTATCAATGTTGAATGTTACAATTGAAGGGAAATGGGGAATTATGCAAATGAATGTTCTAAGCATCAGAGAAACTTACCTCAGAAAAGGGCAAGGGATAAAGGACAATTTTATGTTGTTACTATAGTTGAAGTGGAATAATTAATTTATTGGTGCTTTTGGAAAAAAGGATTATATTCTGGTTATAAGAATAATGTGATATATACAAGGATTGTAATGCAGTACTTGTGGTTTTCATTAAGGTTTTAATATGATGAAGGTAATCATATTTTTAGTATTTGAAAATAAGAGAAACATTAATTTGTTTTGGGAATCTAATGTTACAATTGATTTTGTAATTGAAGGACCTTTTAGAGAAAGTCTGGACGGAGGTATTTTGGATAACTATAAAGGTTGGAATAGATTAAGTTGAACTTTGGAAAGTATTGTTTAAGGTTAAAAAATTTATGAAGATTATTTTTGGAATATTATAATACTATAGTTTTAGGAAAAGGACAACCTGCAGGTTGGTGGATAACCCATCACGTCGGACAAAGCTGTAGGAATCGAACCAACAACCATAGTGCGACAGGCCTTTATTACCTACCACTAGCCTACAGGAAGTCCCTGGTTATTAAAAAATAGTTTTCATAATCTGAATGGTATGTGTTAATATTTGGAACCTTGTACTATTAGGATAAATATAATATTTTTGAGTAAAAGATGTGTTTGTGGTAAGAATTTATTAAAGAATGAAAGTCTACATGACAAATATGTATATTTCCTTACAATCTTAGTAAATCTCCTAAATAAATTCATCAACTGTATGAAAGGTAACATAAAACAAAAACGTTGTTGGTTAACTTTTCCTACTGGGGGATCAATGATCATTTAACCAATCACAAGTTTTTGATTTTCTTGTAGTTAAATTTTCTCTTAATATTGTTTTCTACAAGTCTGCATCAGACCTTGATGGTTTGTTTCTACTCCATATCCATATTTTCATATAATCCAAGTATGGTATATCTCAGGTGACCTTTGTACCTCTCTTTCTTTCTTTTAATGTTATATTTTTAATAACCTTATTTCCGATGTGGGTTTTCCACAAAAGTATTTTCTATTTAAAACCGTTTACTTTCAAAGAAAAATTTCAAATTGTGAGGATGAAATTTTTTGAAGTAGGGTATAATGTAACACCCCGAGCTTCCACGATATGCTTCTCTTTCAATAATGCAATAGCTTGCATTGTACGCAAGTTCAGGATTCTAACACACCGCGACCAATCAAAATAGCCATTATGAATAGTAATACCTACATTTTGAAATTATATATCTTTTATATTTAAAAATGGACTTCATTTTTGTATTCGGAATATCAAAATTAGCCTATGTTGAATTTTTGTTTCTGAGAACTTCCAATTTTTTATGAATAGTGAAAAATACTTAAAAACATCTTTTTTAATCAAAAACATTTATAGTGATAAATTATACTATTTAGTGGTTTTAATGTATAATTAGAATATATTTTTACCATTTTATCCAATGGTGGTCATTAGAATTAATTTCACTTTGAAATTGGACATAAATAATTGTCAATCTTTTGATATATATTATTTCTTAAAAACACGCTATTTGTTGTGACAGCGAGAATTAATTATAAAATTAATTAATGAAACATATATGTTCAGAATTTTGTAAAATAGACATCATTTTTTAATTTAGAATATCAATTATAGCTTAGAGTGAAATTTTGGCATTGTTCTGAAAAACGTCAATTTTTGATGAATAGTGAAACCACTAAGTGGTAGTTAAAAAACAGATTTTTCGTTTAAATGAAACATTACCACATATGTGATTTGATTTTCAAAAATCAGACATACATGGTTGTCATTAGGAAGTAAAATGTGGTTCAATGTGATTAAAATAAAATTTTGGTGAATAGTAACTTTTAAGTTTAATTAATCGCGATTAAAGGTTATTAGTGAAATTTTAATGTAAAAATGATATTATAAAAATATGGAAATACCATTAGACTTTTCCTAACCCTATTGGATGAGTCATGGCTGACCTAGAAAATCCATGGTTCAACTTGGGGACCCCATGGAGCCACTTTGGTAGGAAAATGACATTAAAAACTTTTTATTTAATGATAAAAGAAAAATGTCACAAACATGAGTTGTTTTACTAAAACAATTTTTAAATGGGGTTATACAAGTCATAGTATTGACTATAAATTTTCATTAGAAATCTAAAACTATATCCTACATCATGATAATTTTGTTATAATTTTTAGACATTAAATAAATTAAATTTTCTATGACACCATGATGATGCAGTGATTACTTCACTAATTAACGATTTAAATAAAATGAAAAGATAATGTAAACTCAAAGACTTACACATGTCAAACACCTATTTTATGAGTATATTTAGAACCCTTATCACCTTATCCTAGAAATATATAAGTGTGTGACCTTTAAAATCCGAAACACATTATATAATAAAGTAACATTTCATGACTTTCCAAGAGTGCCCTTCCACTCCTCTTATAAAAGGCCCCAACCTCTACCACCTTAACCACACCTCTCAAGACTTTGTCTCGGCCAAACCCTGACCATTTTTTCTCTCAACATCCCAATATTACTCTTAGAAGCCTCACTTTGGGAGGAAGTCTTCCCAAGGAAGCCTTTGAGCTCAAATCAAAAAGAGTTACCCGTTTTAAAGGTAGTGTTTTCTCTTGTGTTCTTATGTATTATTTTGCTTCTCCAACCCCCTAAACTATTTTTATTCATTTATTTTGATAAAAAAAAGTATACTCAATATACTATAATGTTGTTATAAGAAGGATTCGAGCTACACTTACACACACTTACATCTAATGGTTAAAGAATATACTGTTTCTGTGGATGGTGAATTTCTGCCTCACGAAACGATGATTGTTCAACACTCATATAACACCTTCAAAGGTGGCCATTAAGATGTCACTATATTTATATATGATATATAATATGTCTATGTTTTACTTAAGCTTCTGTATTTTTCATTTATGGAATACCATTATTGTTTCCATTACGGGTAAACGTGATATTTTCATTTTAGGAAGTGCGGACTACCGCCCCCTAAAAGATATTTGAATTGTTAATTCCATATGTGGAATTTATAAAGGATGGAGTAAATGATATTATACATTATATTACCCTGGAATTATATTATAACTTTATATAATTATAATTTCATTCCATTAAATATGAAATATAAATGAATGTAGCGTTCATGCATACGTATGGCTTACCGTCTCCATGAACGGTGTATTTCATTTCTTACCGCTAAATGTTATGTAATATTATAAATTCATGTATATACTGGATATATATGAAATATATGATATCTAAATCATGAATATTATTCTGGATATAATGGATATTTCACCACAAGAACAACTTGTAATTATAAGAAGTTTATTTTTGACTCAAGTACCAAAGATCGACAAAATGACCGTTATTAGCTTAAATAATTACATAATGTTCATAACATGGTAATAAGTGGTATAAAAGGAAAAATGAACATGAAAAATGTTCTTAATAAAATATAAATTAACTCTAGTTTATTATTCAGGAGATTAAAGAACGGTCGAGTGAGGTCGGACACGAGGTAAGGGAACTTCTTGACCCAATTTCCATTATTTGGGTTAATCTCCTACTTTCACAATATGTCATGATATTATCATATCCTATCTAGTATTTATACTTTCATTATGTGTAAATATATTTAATACACATAATAAATCTGTTTTATTTAAAAAATTATCTTTTTTAGGGAACTTCTTAACACAATTTATGTTCTTTGGGTTAATCTCCTACTTTCAAATTAGGTCATGATATTATTATGTCCTATCTTGTATTTGTTCTTTATTTATGTGTACTTATACTCAATACAAACAATTGATCTATTTTATTTAAAAATGATATTTTTAAGTGACATCGTCTCAATCTCCATTCATTGAGGCATATTTTGTTTTATACACAAATTTATTTTATACGGTGTATAAACCCCTTTGACTTTTACGTTTATTCAAAAGGAATCTTTTTATTCAAAGAATTTTACAAAACTACAAAAAGGAATTTTTTTTCTTGTCGTACGTTCATGGAAACAACGACTTCTCCACCATCATGACAATTATTTGAGTTTCAACTTCCTCTACAAGCCATAAATTGTTTAAATGATTTCAAAAAAGGGAGATATATTTCTCTCAAATATATGAAAATCCAGTGAAAATGTATAAGTATTTAACGCAAGCTTAAAAATGTTTTCCCAAAACCCGACTCTCGAGTATGGTAGAAAGGAAGGGATTGGGAGTGGACCCATCATGGCCTGTATTTATTCGAGCAGTCTCAGAATTAGTTATTTTGTTTTCAGAACCTTGCATAATGTTTTCCAAAAAAAATCACTCGAGTATATTTGAGCTATTTTAATCGTAAGTATCTTCTAAAAAAATTGCATCGACAGGTCTCATGAGACAAACTAGTGTATTGGCATGGGGCCTTGACAAAATCTTATTTGTAGTCTTGGCACGAGGCCTTGGCTACGTGGTTCTGATAGTCTGGATTTATGAATTCCATCACTATGAAAGTTGTTATTGATATTGCTTGTGATTATTCGACCAGTAGAATATCCATGTGAATAAGTAAATGGCATTATCTCATTTTACATTTTCTATATTATGTTGAAGCTAAAGTTTAAAAGGCTCTTGTTTTGGTTATACATTTCCTTAAATGTTTATGTTTATTTATGAATGCTTTCGCTATATTGTTATCCTTACAGAGCATCTGAGCTCGCCACATTCAATGTTTTATTTTTTCCAGGATGTGAAGAAGTACTTTATGAATGACCTACATGGATAGTCTAAAGGGGATAGAAGTGTGGACTATGGAGACTATTCTATTGTGATTTTTCACTTTATGATGTAATGTAACATTTATGAATATATCTAGGGTTTCCAAGGCAACTAAACTAATCGGACATTCGAGACATGATCTTCTGTGATCATGCCAATGTTATGAAGTAATGCACCGACTCTGGGTAACTGGGGTTGGGGCATTACAGTTAGATCATAATATTTTCAAAAAACATTAGAATGGGAGAACTATATAAATAAATAAATTGATAAATAATTGTATTCAATGTGTAATAACAAAAGAACATTTAATATCAAATGAATCAAATATATACAATGGCATACGTGTATAGAATCATGGGATAATAACTATGTCCCATGGATTATAAGACACTGATATGAGATTGGAATGTGAAATAACGTTTAAAAAATAACATTATAATGATTTATGTAACAAAAATAAAAACACAGATTTAGGGTATTATAATAATATCTTTTAAATCCTTTATTTTATTTTTTGAGCATATCCTTGAAGTCTAACCTGTTATGTTGTGATAAAATCCAAGTACATCCATTCTTAATTATATCATTAGATATAATTGAAAAACTAATTCATTGATGGTAAATATTATACCTCACCTATAAGTATATATATGTATGTGTTCCCCATAAAATCATTAATTAATCTTATTATAAGGAACACATGTAAAGACAATGGGTTTCATGACATTTAAATATGGTATCAAATAATATTACAACATGAAATAGTTTTGTATTTATAATAAACTCAATAAAAAAGTATTTCATAAATTTATTTATAGTGTTATTAATAAAACATGACTCCATATGAGATAGTTTATTTGAATATAAATCATAAATATTGAAGTTAAAATAAAAATGGTATTGAGAAAACATTTCATAACATTGTTATAAATAATCAATGTTTTGAATTTGTTTCAAAAAAATAAATTTTTATATGTTATCAAGAATAATATTTTAGACATTATATACAAGTAAATGTCAATAAATGTTCATTTAAAAAGATACAAATGGTATCCAATGGAAATTTTTATTAGAATATAAAATGTATGGCCATGAAAAGAAAAAACATTTCAATATAAAAAATATTTTTTTTTTAAACCACATCATAACTACAGTAAAAAATATTATCTTTGATAAGAGTTAAATAAAATATTTTTATAATAATAAATAATTATTATATATATTTCCATATAAAAACTGATAACATCTTTAGAAATAAAAAGAATGTAAAAATAATAAAAAGTGTTTATTTGGAGATAATGAGAATTATTCTTGACCTGAATAATTTTATGAAGTATAAAATCCATAAAATAATATATTTTTTTAATGATTTAATTCTAGATTAAATAAATAGGAATGGGAATGAAATACCTTTATAGTATAAAGGAAAAATATAATGTGAAATCATAAACAAATAAGAATAAATATGACTTAGAAAAAGAATTTGAGTGAAAAAACCCCATAAATTTTACATCAATCTTCCAATGAAAGAACATTAACCTATTTTTTGAAAAATATAACCATTTTATTAAACTATTTATGAACATTATTAATATATATTAAAATATGTATAAGTTAATAATTATCATTTATTATGTAATATATGTATATGTATTATATTTTCATCATTGAATGTTTGTGATTTTTATTGTTTCTCATGTTCTTAAAAATTCTATTGTCCATTACCATTATATGACTCACAATTTGATATTACTAGATTATAAAACATAATAGAACAATTTTTTTATAATTATTTATATTTATTTAATTAAATTTGGAGATATTTTAATCCTTACTCACAAAAATGAAATTGGTGACGATTTTTTGGGTTAATTTAGTAGGAATTAAATTTGTTATGTTAATAATGAGTTATATTTTAAATAATATTCAATGAGACATAATAATTTAATATAATAATTTATTATTCAAATAAATTGTTAGTTTCATAACATTATTATTATATTGAAAATTGAAAAAGACTATTATCTGAAGAGGATCGATGACATGTACACATGACCAATATTTTTTTTCGTAGACACTAATGAAGGTAGAAATTTCTTAATATTTTTAAAATATTAATAGTTATATAAATATCATATTTTTTCAACAAATAATGTTTTTTAACTACAAATTTATAGTGGTAATAAAAATACAATAATTGATTCACAAAGGTTGTAGTCTGCATGAAACAAGAATGACATTTTCACTATTCCTGAGAAAGGGTGAAAGGTAGAAAATGGTTATTCTATCACCATGATAGAATTATATGATATTAATAATAAATATATCAACATATTATAATGATTAAAATTTATTTTATAAGTTTTAAAAAAGAATAAATTCAAGAATTAATATAGAGAACAAAATCGGAAAATAGATAAATTTGATTTCATCATGGAATATTTATGAATTTAAAAGGGATTTGGTTAATATCTATGTAAAATATGGTCCGTTATGTGGTAATAGATTATTTGGGAATGAAACAATGCATAATATGGAGCATGGATTTAATTTTAAGTGTATATATAGTGGTGCGGGAGCAGAATCCTTTTATAAGTGAAGTAAATAACATTTTATAAATATTAATGATTAATTTCTAAAAATATTATAATTTTTCATTGGAAATATGATCCTAATTGAATAATGATCTGGTATAGGGAATTATAGGGTTGATAAATCCCAAAAATAGTTAGTATGATGCATTTTATCATGTTTTAGGACTTTTACCCCTTGGATTAAACACATTTTCCATTTTGACATTTACCATGGTAAAAAATTATTTACTTAGTATTTTAATTTCACACCTAAAATACAATGGAACATATTTTGTAACATGAACCTTATGATTCTAAATATTGAAACCAATTTATTTGATCAAATTTATAAATATTTTATAATTTACTTTTCAAATAAAAAATATCTAATGTATTAAAAATATGTTTTGGTAAAACATACCTAATGTTCTAAAATATTTATTTTAAAAAAATGAATACTATAATTCTAAAATCAAAATAATAATTTTAAATTTAAGAAATTTTCATGAAAAATGATTCAAGTATTTTAGGCCATGTTTATATCCTAATGATTCATTAATATTCCCAGTTTTTGTAAAAACATTGTTTTCCCCAATTCATCTAAAAATAAATTGCTTATAAAAAATGAAAAATTACTATAAATATAATATATTTATTATAATTATAAAAGTGAAATTCTATTTTTCAAATAAACAATACAAAATTTAGTTATTCATATTTTCAATTGGAACCATAAAATTTAATGAATGTTATTTTTATAGGTAAATACATTTTTCAAATATAAACTTTTGTTATTGTTGTTTAGTATTAGTTTTTAATTTCATTATTGTTTATATATTATTCATATCATCAATATATTTGTTAATAATTTAAAAATAATATACTGTGTTCTATAGAATAAAAATTCATATTGGATAAATATCCACTTTTAGGAAAGCATTACCCACAAAATGAACATCATAGTTCAAAAATAATAATTAGTCTCATTAGTGAAATAGTAATAAAAATGAATATTTCCTTTTCAATTGTAATATAATGGAACTATATTCCACTCAACAGTGCCTCGAATCAGGTTGGCCACTTGGTGTCAAGTGCATCTTCACAAATTCCATAGGCTACCAACTAGCACTAAGGTCATAAGTGTGTCTCTAGGGAGACTATTCCCTCATCATCATAATGTTTCACATGAGAATAATACAAACATGAATGTTGAGGAAGAATTAATAATATCCAAATAAGATGTATTAAGTGAATGACTAAAAATACAAAAGAAAATAAAGATGTCTTATAATATCCTAAATGATGGTAAATTTCAAATGTCCCAAATAAATTAACCAAAAATTTTATACAAGACCGAAAAACAATACCTGTAACAAAATATGAAAATTCCTAAAGTTCCTTAGATTCCATTGTGACCCTCCACTTTGTCAAGTGGTTCCGCTCTCTAAGCAACAATCATTATCTTGAATTTGGGTGCCTTCCTTTACCAACACCCTCAATCATATATTCTATTTGGACACCCAATGGTTGACTAAATAGCGTGTGAGATATAATAATAGTAGAAAACCACACAAGGTCAGGTTTCATTTAATATGTGAATACAAATAATATTGTGTTGGAAGTAATAATAATAATGAATGGAAGAACTCAAATGTAAAAATTGCTTAAATTCCAATTTCTTATTATAATCAGTCCATTTAATCATAATGAATTATGTAATAAGCCTCTTAATTATCAGTGTGGCCTATGTTGATTAATTAAACTCATTTTACAAATTCGTTCTCATTTAATTAGTAAGTCTCAATACTCTATGTAAGCCAAATTTAATTGATATATAATAATAACTTGAGATTCATAATGTAGTCCATCTAAATGTATAAGTCAAAGGAAGAATCTAGGATTGTGTTTTAGCTTGATAGATGTGTCATAATTAATTAAACACATCATTATGTTTTGAATATGAGCTTATCCTTGGTATTCCTAAGTTGGAAGATATGTATCACTATAGAAGTAATATGAACTAACACCCTATGATCCCATCCATGGAGATCTTCAAGTACACATTTTTCAGGCTTGGTGTGTTTTTACATCCCTTCAATTCAATTCCATCCATGGTGGTCCACTATGGGGGGCCATGTATTACCCAGGGTGTAATTATAAAAATCCAATTGAGTTAATATGTGGAAATCTCTTATGAATCCATGAATCACCCGACATATAATAGTCAATCCTCAGAGTCCATCCTCAAAAATCCACTAGGGAGTCCAAGTATCACTCAAGAATATGCACGGTACATGCCAATTGAGTATGTCCATGGAATTTTTCATTGAATCCATATGTCACCCAATGTATATTAGAATATAAAAAATTCATAATCATTTAATTAATATCATTGAATAATTTTTTATACATTCCATGTTCATCACCATGAAAAACTCAATTCTAAATCACCTTAGAAGGTATCTCAAAACATTATCGAAGCCTATAAGTCTTGGATTTAATCTAACTCATGTTTGAAATTCATCATATCAATCATATAAAGCTTAAGAAATCTCTTACATTGAAAGTACTAGGGTCATTATAACCATTTTATATTCAATTGAACTATTTTATTTTCAATTAAAAATTCACATTGAAAAAAAACATACCTACTAATTTCCCAATTGAAATATTTGTTAAACCTCCTCAGTTAATGAGTAAATGGAACACCCTAAGGCATCTAGCCCAGAAGGTATAAAATGACCCATTTAATTAAAAAAAACAGATTGGGTTGGTTCTATTTTCATGGTCTTAAACATATAACAAAAATCATAAATACACATTATGTACCTAAAAAATTCGTTTTAGATATAGGATTAAATATCATTTCAAAGAATTTCATGGAAATTGGGTGCGCAGTATGATGAAACACATATATATAGCTCGATATCCAGAAATATTCCTGATAAAGACATTTTGGTACTCGAATGACTGTCATGGTCTAGTATATTCAGTTAGTTTGACTGGGATCAGAAGAAAACTAAATAATACGTAAATGAAATGAAAATCAGGCATATGAGCCAGAACCTAAATTGAAAAGCCGATTCTAAGAAGAATGAAGAACGAATAAAAATAAATCACAACCTTATCGGAATATATCTAGAAAGAAAAAAAGTGAATGAAATGTATTCTTGATCATTAAAAAAAGAAAATCCTACCTCTTGGATTTCTTGGTTGCTCCTATGTATGAAAAGGGATGGTGAAGGATTTTGTACAAGACTAAAATAGGAGGTGCTGCATATTTTTTTTGAAAAACATTCAGGCATTTTATTGATATGTAAATGCCTTTCAATCCTTAAAAATTTGGGGATATTTCCCCCTAAGAAAACCCATTTCTACAGAATGAATGAATCTACTCATAAAATTAAACATCGTGTAATAAAAAATTGTTTTGTATTAAAATAACACATTGTGTAATTGGTCTACAACTATCTGATTTCTTTCTACCCCTTCCATTCCAAAACTACCCAATCGGCCCACAACCCAATGTAGGTCCTAGTCCAGAAACAATGTAAACAATAGATTAATGAAGAAAAAATGGACAATACATAAAATATGAATCAGGTTCTTATATACTTACACCCTCAAACAAATTCTTCAACAAACTACCCATCCAATGTTTGTGAATCATGATCCATGAATAACATTATCCCCTAAAATTGTACATCAGCTTCCCAATTCTTGTCCAAATCATGTACTCAGTCTTCCTATCATAACACTTTTACTAATGGAAATGACCGACCTTAGGGAATCATCATGTTGCGATTCATAATATGTATAGGATTCTCCTTGATGGTCCCATCTACCAACAACTAAACCTCCCCATTCTGAATGGCATGAGATGTGTCTGATGAGTAACATTTCAACTAAGATACGTGGAATACATCGTGCATGAGTCGGTACCTTTGAGGTAACTGCAATAGATTTGTTACTGACCTGAATATCTCGAGAATAATGATCGTAACACCATACTTTTCCAAAAAACATACCATATCTCAGGATTATCTTGTGTCCTAGACTCACTGAGACACGCAATAAAACCAAATCCATGGCCTCAAATACTAGAGGTTTCCTGTGTCGACTGGTATAAGATATTCTTATGAGACTGATAAGTATCCATCTATATTAAAATCAATTTCATCTCTCAATGGTATCCTAAAAACCACAAGGATCACACATAACCATGTCTACATACTCTAACCAATACAATGGTGATCATTATGGCCAACCATACAAGGCCTTATATGGTTCCATTAAAATAGTATTCTAAAAGCTATTATTGTCAGTGAATCCGACAATGGGTATATGCCTATCCCAAAGGGCCCTTGAAATTCAGGATTCATGCTCATAGCATGTCCAAAAGGTCTTATGTCATGAGGTCTAAATATCCATTAGTCTAGGAGTGGTATTTCATGCTCAAGTACACATGTGTCCCCAAATCCCATTGTATCTCTTTCCATAACTGAGAAGTAAACTATTAATCCATATCTGAAAAGATAATATTTGGGACCCCATGAATTCATACTATAAAATAGTTATACAACCTTCCAAAGTCATATAATAAAAATTTATCCTTGATAATTATGAAATGTTAGATATTTCTAATCCTTTCAACAACAACCCATAAAAAATAATTGACTCTAGGTGACCTTGGTAAACCAATCACAAAATCCATCATAACATCATTCCATTTATATGTGGTAATTTGAAGCTACTATATATGTCTGAATGGCCTCTCATGTTCCACCTTCACAGACTAATAGGGTGAAAAACTGTTTAAAAAACATGTTAAGTCACTTTTCATACTAGACCAGAAGTCCTACGGGTGTAAATAAAATGGATTTTCTAGACCTAGGGGTGCACTTCCCAATCCGAAGCATGAAAATCTGGCATCACCTTCTCAAACATATATGGTAAAATCTATAAGGGGCCATGTACTCATAGAATCTCATCCTCACCTACATTCTATCCTGGAGTATTTTCCTTAGCTACAACACTATCTTATAGTACAATGACTTCTCAGTCTCATGGCATCCTTAATCTCAATTTATTAGAAATTGTAGAGGTAACAGTTAATGACGATATGAAATTCTACCATGGACTATCATGTACGTACAAGTGCATATCAGAGAATAGATACATGAGATGACACTCATTACTAGCTTTCTAACTACGTATATCTAATAACTCATTTTCTATTAACACGCCACTATATTTCCTTTACCAGACATGTATAAAAGCCTGAAATCAAAATAATGAAGTTATTCGGCCAACCTTTACTACCTCTCATTCAAATCAGACTACGTAAATCTATATTCCAGGGTTTTGTTGTCTATGTAAACCAAAAAAACACTCTGTCAATAAGTAATATCTGAAATAATATAACGTCTTAATAACCATAGCTAACTCCAGATCGTGTATCAAGTAATTCCTCTCCTGTTGCCTCAATTACGGAGACCAGTACACAAAAATACTCTCTCCAAAATTATAACTACACCTGGACTAATACAAGCTGCATCAATATAGGTAGTTTAACTCCAACCTATATAATGAAAAATCAGTTTCAGTGCTGCATGTATTCTCTCTTTCAGCTCCTGAAAATCCATCTCTAAAGAATATATCCATCCCTTCATCACACACTACTATTTGAATCCCTCCAGTGACATTTCTATGCATGGGAAGTCCTATATGAAATTCATTTGATAACCATCCGGTCCTAAAAAACTCCATACAATAAATAGGTTATTGGATGTCTCCCATGAAACTATACGTCTCACATTCTCTGTGTCTTCTGGTACTCCAATATCAAGATGATGTGACCATAGAAATGAATATATCCCATATTGGAGTGCCACCTCTTGAGTATAAAATATAATAGATTTATCTCTTATTGTAATCAATTTGATATCAATATTTTTTTAATGTTATATGAATTTAGTGAATACACTGTGACATCATCCAAAAAACCAAAACCAATGAATCGAGATAAGGATGGAACAAGTAGTTCAAGTATTCAATAAAGACCACTGGAATGTTCATGAGAACAAACAACGTAACCAAATAATCATTAATAACATACCTACTATCAAACACTGGTAGTGTTATTCCAATGATATAACACACACCTGATTATTACTGGATCTCAAATCAATAATTTAGAAAACCCAATATCTTATGAGATTGTCGAAGAGATCATCTATCTTTGGGAGAGAATACTAGTTCATAACCATTAGCTAGTTCAATTTTTGGTAATCCACACATAGCTTGAGTGTTATGTCTACCTTTTTTCTAAATAGATTAGCAAACCTCACTACGAAGTACTCAATTGTATAAAACTTGTTGCATCTAATTCCTATAGCATCCTTGTGATAACTTTCAACTCTTTTGTAGCGATATTTTAAGGTAGAATGGATACCGGTGAAGATCGCAGAACTAGATTTATAGAGAACCCTACCTCTCCCAATAGAGGTAATCCAATAATGTTGTCTAGAAAAGAATTCTTGTAATGCTCAACCATTGGAGGGAAGTCCGTTTAATATGTTATATGATCATCCAGATAATACTTGTAATTTGCTCTGTGATCCTACACAGTCAATGAAATTCGCGTCTACCCTGGCTAACATGGACATCCCAATCACCAATTTATATGAAATCTCATATAGTTGGTGATGTAATTATCACCCTTTGTCAGTATAAGTCTATGAAATAATGAAATTTAATCTTATATTCCATTCTGAGAATGATATCATATCTTGTCATCTCGTAGAAAAATATGTCCCATACAATGTGACTCCCACCAATCACAGGGGCGGAACTCCCTCTATTGAAATACTCCATCCATTATAAACCCAAATTGAGTATCAAGAGTCATGAAAAAATCTATGGTCCAAACAGTAAGCCCATGGATCTCCATAATGTGCGTAGAAATAATGCTTTGTGGATCCACTGAATCAAGATACGTAGAAGCTGTAGTAGAAGATAATAGAATAGAACCTATGAATGTTTAAGTTCTCTGATCCATCCCAAAGAGGGTTTGTTTCACTACATATGCTAGCCCTAAAACATTACCCCTATGACACTACCTAACTGACCTGTGTATATCTACCCTATTATTATAGAAAAACTAGTTTTTGACTACCACAACCCTAAAAACATCCTCGACTGCATCGTCAAGCTATATTCAATCTGACAACCTTAGGATAAATTATCGAATCTTCTCCTAAACATGGAGTCAGTGAATACACTCTATCAGTTGTTGATGGTTGAAACATTATGTAAAAGATCTGTAGATGGCCTATTATGATTCAGGATTGGATCTCGACTAGCTCCCTCAAACCTTGGGACCACATATGTCCTGACATACCGCACTAGAAGCACATTACCTGGCTACCTGATGATTTTTTCTAACTACTAATATCTCTAATTAAAATCTCTAGATTCTATTTCCTACTAATGGTCAATGAAGTAATATATTGATTTTCTAAAATTTCATGGATTTCACATCCATCCTATATCAGGAAATGCTCTATGATAGGAACACGAATCAGTAATCAAGAAATAGTAGTTAACTAAAATACATTAACCTTTGATTAGAGTTCATTCCAATAGAAAACTACAAACAACCTAGAACTCGATATCAATTAACTAATCAGAATTCATCTGAAGCACTAGATATTTGTAAAAAAGGCTGAGTAATCCATAACTAACATCACACCCTACATCAGGTGTAAAAACGTTTATGCTTGATCAGCCCTGAACATCTCAGTATATAATTTATTGGAGATGACCATATGGAAATACCCATAAACCATCTCTTGATGAATATTCTTCTGAGTTATAATATACATCCATCTCATGGTATAATCATTCAACTTGTATATAGATAGCTTGAATAACATCTCAGGTGGTATCTTTAGATTCTCAGGGATAAGTAGTATGGTTTCTAGCCAAGAATTCATATCCAATAGTCTATTATCCCCTAAAAACATTGTTGGGTTTTCCTATTGGAACTCATGGGTCAATGTTTCCACAGTTTTGGAAGTAGGCCGTTGTCCTTGAACTATCATCATGAACCATATAAACCCTTTATTGATATGTTCCTCAACAAATATTTCTGTTACAACTACTCATGTCATAGCTGGAATGACTATAGGTTCCACTACTATTTGAGGGTCTACCAACTCTGGTGTATGATCATCGCTACCCTCGTAGAGTACAACTAGATTTTGTTATGGTGGAATTACTTTAAAATTCCAAACACATGCCCCATTTTATGATCATTAACTAAGTTTGTATTACAAAAGAGCATATATTTATGCGTGATAGGTAAAATCCAACCTCTATATGAACAAAACCCTCTGCCTACTCCATGAGGTAAGTCTGGGAATCATAAATATCAGATAGAATCATGGGATATGACCAAAATCTGAAAAATATATTTAGTTATGGTCATGTTCTCTTATAAAAAACTCATTTATCCATTTAATTCCAAAATTCATTTCTCATTTGATTTCATGCTCAAATCAGATTTATAAAAAAAATTCAATTTAAAAAACATAACCAATTATTTTCGATATTATAATCCATAAGTTACCATACTACCTAATGAAAAAAGCTCAATATCCATTTAATCCATACTATAAAACATTCTTGTATACTTATCACAACAACATGTATATTTGTTAGAGAAAATACCATAATATCATAGAATAATTAAAACATCCAAAATGGTATGAAAAAATTTATAGAATGTGACTTTTAGAAAGTTCTTAATAAAATGAATGAGATGTTATACCATCATCTCAAAAGGATACAATAAAACCAAAAACATAGTAAAATCAATAGTAATATCATACATCAAGTTCATTATCCAATGAATGAATGAAATGATCTTTAATATTAATAATTCAGAAAACAACAAATTAATTAAAGGAAACATTTTCTTTTCTCTATACACATGTTTGGTAAGCCTGTTCATATCCCAGTAAAAAAATTAAATTTACATTGTATATATTCTTCTAATTTTCGAATAGAAATTAAATCCTTAAAATAATGATCTAATACCAATTTTTAGTGTCCTTGACTCGGATTCCACTCAACAGTTCCATGAGCCTAGTTGGATACATTGCCTCAAGTTCATCTTCCTGAATTCTAGAGGCTGATAACAAGAAGTGAGGGCATAGGTATGCCTGTCAGGAGACTATTCCCTCATAATTATAGTGTTACATGATGGAATAAAAATAATATACATGTATAATAAGTAGTTACAATAACAAGAAAATATGTAAACAATAAAAGACCGATAATATAAATAAATCAAGTAGTCATCACATATATAAAATAATGGTACAGGGAATATGCCTCCACTAAATCAGCTAAAAAATGTATACCATATATACATACAATACTTGTAACAAAAATAAAATGAGTCAAAAAGTATCCCATCTAGCATCCCAAGCTTCATCAGGGTCCCATGCTTCCTCGATCCAAGCAGAAACCATGAACCTATATTAGTGTTCATATTTTTTATACTTTCTTTTAATCAAATGTGAGCATACGATGATGTCCAGGTTATCATTTTTTTATAAATTAGTGGAATAAAATTATTTTAATTAATAATTATATAAATTAATATCCTATTTCCTATATCTTAATGAAACTCAATTTAGAAATTTATTCTCTTTTAATTTGTATGTCTCGAGACTCGGTGCAAGCCTGAAATCCCACATATAACCAAAGCATAGTAGATGACTAAGAAGGCCATATAGAAGGTATAAGTAAAATACCAACTCCAATATTATTTTTTGGATTCTAATACAAATCATAATTCATTTTATTCATTATTTAATTTATAACCAGAATCCTTCCTCGAAATCCCTAAGTTGGAGTCCATGTATCTTTTAAGGTGTAATATGAACCAACACCCAATGAGCTCATCCATGGAAATCCTCAAGAACCTAGGTATCACTCTAATAGTGGTATAACATCCCTTCAATTTGAGTCCATCCTTGGTGATCCACTAAGGGATCCCAAGTATCAACTAGGGTGTAATGATCAAATACCATTTGAGTCCATCAATAGAATTCTCATATGAATCCATGTCTAACCAGGAAAATAATATTCAATCCTAAGATTTCATCATAAAAATCCACTAGGGGGTCAATGTATCACTCAAGAATTAGCATGTTACATGCCAGTTGAGTCTATCCACACATTGGTCACTGACTCCTTGTTTAACTTAATAGATATATGTAATTAAAAATTCATATTCATTTAATCAATATCATTTTAAAAATTTATTTCCACATGTCAAGGTCATCTCCAAAAATACGTCAATAAGAAGTCACCATAGAATGTGGCTTAATAAATTGACCAATATTAGAAGGAATTCCTTTAAACTAACTCATGGGGGAAATTCATCATATCGTGAAACTCAATAATAATGAAAGTTTTACATTTTATGATATATAGATATATTATACATTCCCAATTCTATTAATTCATTTCAACATTAATTTAAAATATAATTTTCAACTAAAATTACCATTCAATTCACCAATTGAAATAATTATTAAAAATACCTATATAAGGTGTTAGGGGAACACCCTTAGGTATCTAACTAATATGCCATGAAATATCCGATTTAATTAAACAACACACCCAGAAGGTGGTTTTGTATTCAAGGAATTCAACAAATAACTAGCATCAATAAGCCTCTATAAGTACGTAGAACAAGTCTAATTGTTCTAGTGTTAAATTTCATTTCAAGGAGACAACTAGAAATTGGTCACATGGAATGATGTCATATATAAATATCACTAATTCAATTGAAAGGCACAATTCCCTTGACCTTGTAGTCTTATGAAACTCCTCATTCAGAATCAGTGTTTATTTTAGACTAGGTCGAATGAAATATATTGAAATGATCAATTACCAAATAACGGTGAATACGAGCCTGCACAAAAATAGAGGATCAATTACCATGAAAAATGAATGATGGACAAACATGCATGGATTTCGTCCCATAATAGATCAAACGAGACTAACGATCAAACAAATAGAAGATATTTATGTCAATATTTCTATATAGATTTTTTAATTTGGATTATTCAATATATACCCAATAATTTTAAATTTATTTTATAATTCTCATATTTAATAATTTTGTTTAAAATTTTCATGATATTACTTTAGACAAGTGTTTTTTATGAATCACACAATTAAACATAGTATTAATTTAAATAGAAAACTGATGAAAAAATTATAGGGCGTTATAGATATTCTTGTTATAATAAATATAAAAACCATTTTATTTGGTGTTTTATGATGTGGATTAATTGGAAATATATTATATTAACAAATTCATTCATTAATGTTCCTAAAACACATCAAGAGTAACTAAAATGTGTGAATCAATCTAATGTCCTAAATTTATGTTGTTGAATTTAGAAGAAGATTTTGAATTTTAAATTAAAATATTAGTAATAGAGAAAAGAGTTTTCTATGAAAATTATGTTTTATATAATTAAATATAGGGATTCCAGAATGTTTAGATGTTGAATAGTGGAAGAAGAATTATAATACACACATGATAATAAATAAGGACATGAAATATTTATCAACTCATGTCCTGATGTGGAAATAGTTGGATATGGTTTTGAGGAAACAATTTACAAGGATACATGATTATATGGTATTTATTAATATTATGAGATCATTCATCTTGATCAATTTTCCTAGGATCCTATTTCAAAAAAGATTAATTAGTGAATAATTGAAGATGGATTTGGGTTTTTGAAGATGACTTTCACTAAATATTTGATAACCAGATCACCATTCCTTGAATATAAGTAGAGTTAGAATGCAATTATGAAAATGAAAAGTATTCTAATATAGTTTTTTTATTCTTAATGATTCATGTTTTATTATTATTTAAAATTGTTATAATTATTTGGAAAGTATTTTTCTACAACTTGAGTTCATTTATAAATATTTCTTATTATATCCATGATGATTAGTTTAATTTTTTATCTTGTGTTTTATGAATTACTACAATTATGTTTCCTTCAAATATGAATTATGGACCTTGGAAATCCATTATTACAACTGTGTTTTTGTTTTTTTATTAGTGTACAAATTGAAATATGAAAATTATTTAAAACAATTTAAATGTTTCAATTGTTATTTAGTATTTTAATGTAAAATAAAATATTCCTGAATTCACCCACACTCTCAATGAATTTATGAATATCATAATACCTATTAGAATATAAAAATACATAACAAAAGGTAATTTAATTGACAATAACTTATGAGAAAATATTTTCCATACCTATTATAATCTATAGAAATGGATTTTCTCTCTATTAAAATGTATTTATAGATAAAAATTTATATGAATAGAGACTCTCTATGATCGAATCTATAAAATTCAAGAATTTTTCATTGTATCAATAATTTACTTTTTTCGGACCTTTGGTATGTTCAAATTTTTTACTATATGAGTGTCAAATTGTAAAATAAATTTTAATAACTATCTTTATCTATCCACATGTTATATCCATTGAAATTTGCTGGAATAAAATGTCATCATGGTACTCATATCCACCAAATCATTTTCATACTCAACTCATCATTCTACAATTAAAAATTAATATAATGAACGAGTATGTGTTTCCATAATTTCTAAAGTTATTCATTAATGACCATAGTGATGTGGTATTTAGATGATCCAACAATATCATATATATATTTTCATCTTTTTATAGGAGTATTCATTTCATCTCAACCTAAAATACATCCCAAAACCTATAAGTTAATTAATTTATAGAGTTTATAAATAATCAACATATATTACACCCATATTCAAAATTTCCAACTAATATTCATCTCACAAGATACCATTATAAATATATCCTATGTAGTACTCTTCCTCATAACCTAGGAAAATGGTAAAAAATAAAGTTTTATATGATATAATCAATATGGATGAACATAAGTGATGTTAATCAATGATCATAAATGGTTATAAGATGATAATATGGTTTTAAAAACATTGTCAAGGTAAATTTAATTTTTTTATCATTTCTAATATAGAATAAATCATTAATATTTATTAATTGCAAAGGGAATTTGGAATAGCATAACACATGAGCAGGATGATTTTGGAAAAAATGGGTTAATAATTAATATCAATGAGAACAAAACGTATGTTTAATAACATAAAAATATTTAAAAAAATAAAAGAATATATATAATAACATATATTAGGGTTAAACTCTAAGAGATTCATATCATAATGGGTTTAACTAACCACTAACTGATAACATAATGGAATTGGAAAAATCACAAGTGTCCCAAAACATTTAAGGCTTAGGATAACCACTAATGAACCATCTAATCTCTATAGATTTAGAACATTATCCAAAACATTATATGTATATATAAAACCCAAACATAATATATGAAAAAACATACATATGTGTGCCACATGAAAATGAAAACATTCATATTTCAATCATTTCATAAAAAAATCATATGGAATAAAAAACGATAATAAAAATTTCCATATATATTTTTATAAAAAAAAATTGAATGAATTTGGATGATATCATTAGGTAATATTTTTCAGTTTGGAAGAAAAACATTAATGTATATTTATATATATTTAAAGCACATTTAAATATCATTAATAATGTTTTCGATGAGATAAAAGAAACTACCATTAAATTTTTATAATATATTTTTTTATTGACAATAAATCATAAAACATTATAATATTTATTTAATTTAAAAAATGAAAAATAGTAGATTAATCATCATAAATAAAACCAAATTTTTGGTATGAATAAATTTTCATGTGAATGTAGCTTAAAAAATATTTCTTTTAACCTTGTGTAGTTAAATTCTAATATAATATAAAAACCTCACTTTGAAAATGATAAAAAAACTAATTTCGTTATTTTGTGTATAAAACCAAATAAAATATAAAATTGAGATAATAAATAATATAATTATATTGAATAATATTTCTAAAACATTAAAAATAATACGAATATGGAGGATAAACATTATCGACCAGAATGTTGAGATTTTTCTACTGCACTTAAAAGAAATATTTTGATTTATTATGTTCTGACGAAGGGTTTTATAGTGTGAAGAAATTTAAAAACAATAATAAAAATAACATGATAAGATAAAATATGTGATTTCTAATAGAAAAGAAAACGTTTTTTCTAAATAATACTTCAGATAATGGAAATATGGATTTAAACGTGATACTGGAAAAGAAACGTTTTCCTTTAATATTGATTTCCCAAAAGGAAAATTTACCTCATGTATAATAATGAAAAATATTATAATCACTTATTTAATAATGTTATTAGTTTCAATTATTTTTTTAATTATAAATTATAATATTTTATTGCACATTAAAATGATAATTATTTTTTATTTTCATCATCAGATGTTATAAAATTTTATTATTGCATTCATGTTTTAGAATGGTGATTCAGGTCATTATTATTTGATAATATGTTGATTATCCATAGAATTATAATTGAACTAATAATATTATTAATTTATGATCTATTTAGTCTGATTTTGTTGTTATGGATGTTCCAGGTGTGGATTATGAGAATAAAATCCACAACATGCATGTTTCATGTAATTTATCAATAAAAAAGATACATTATAGTGGCCATGATTTTTTTTCACTATTAAGGACACATTAAAATGGTTTAAATTATTCCTTATTATCGTATATTACCATTATTTACATTTTATTATCAAATCATGATGTAAAAATTATAACATAATTAATGTATGTTCTAAAAATGACCTAAACAATAACACGTTATAAAGGTAGATAGAGAAATATCATGTTATTATGAATTGGTAATATAACCTAAATATAAGATTAATTATTTAAAAAACATTATATTTTTAAAAAAAAAATATTCATAAATGCCTTTATGAATACGTAAATAAATAATGATAAATATTTAACAATAAATATGTGAGAAACATGAATTTCCTCTTAGATAACCTCTTGGATATGAGAAATTTGTGAATTCATATAGTGACTAGAGTATCCCAGATATTTAATATAATGTATTTGGGATTGTATCCAATGTATAACAAAATTTAAATTTTTTTGAAGGGTATAGGGTTGTTACCCTTATGGATGAGTTTTTTGTGTCATTATCATAAAATCCAATTATGTAATATATAATGTTTTAAATTAATAAATATATCCAGTAAAAGTAAATAAAATAATAGATAAGGGATTATGATAGGTATAAAATTCCCTTATATACATATTGATGTAAAATGTTAAATTATATTTTATGTCTTAACCCTTTGACTAAAATCATATTCCATGTTTAGATACTACTAAGGTGAACAAACTTTTACCACACTAACTTATTTGTATTAATAAAATTGATATCGAACATATTATGTAATTTGGATATGGTGATTACAAATAAAGAATCTATTTTATTAGGTAATATTTCAAATTTTGATAAAAAAATAAATTTATAAAGTATAAAATGTATTTTAGAAAAATATAATTTTAGATGAAGAGATGATATTTATTTATTAATTACCAAATAATAATATATAGGTGATAGGTAATTTAATATATTATAAATATATTAAATTTCATTTAAATCAATCATCTATAGTGTTAAATTTTCATTATTAGTTCAAAAACAATTTTTTATCTTCTAAACATTGAATTTTATCAATGCATTAGTATTTGAATAATTTATTGAATTTTATGAACACGTTAAATCAATAATTTTTAATTATAATGATAATATTTAATGAAAAATAAATATTTTTAAAAATAATAATAATAATAATATTTGTCATTGTAGAAATTGTTAATCTTTCTGAATTATATTACCTTTTATTTTTTTATAATAATTACAAAAAATCAATATACTTATTTTTACTTACATATAGAGATATAATATATCCAATTATCACATATCCAATTACCGTATACAAAATGACTATATTTACAATGACCTTATGTCCATATACTGTGTTTCTAACCACCATAAATGTAAAATTCATATTACGTTAATATTTATTGCCTTATATACATACATAGAATCACACATTATATTAATTTAATTCATACAAAAAATTTATATTATGTTACTAATGTTGTTCTTTCTTTCTAGAGTTATAATCAATTATAAGGTCTTTAATAAAAACTATAAGGATTGGATTTCATGTATTTGGTCTTTTTATTTTCCTATGGTTTCATTCCCCTTTTAATTTATGTCTAAAATAATATTTCATATTTTCATTGTAATAATAAATTAATTTAGATTATGAATTAATAATATTATTCTAATAAATTATATTATGTTTTCTTTTGGTTTAGTAATACATGTTATATATGATATTTAACACACAATATTTATTTAATGTCAAATAAATAATATAATATTTGGGTGTTATATTATAATCCATTAAAAAATCCATTCAATGATATATTAATAATGTTTTAAAAAATTTGTATACCCCATCTTAATTAGATATTTTAGTTCCCATGAAGCTTCTTCATAATTAATATACCTCTATAGAACTTCATCTAGATTAATGATCTATTTTTATTGTACTTTATCTTTATGATCTGAGTTTCCTTCAAGTTGTTCCCTATAAGAGAGATCGTGTTCCATTTGTGCCTACTTTGTGTTCAGTATAGACGACTGATTATGTATTTACTACATAAAATGTGATATAAAGAAATAATAAATAACATATGAGATGTTTGGTTGAGCAAGAAGATGATAAGATATCATCCCCACATGATTGAGGATTTTAGAATATTAAATTTATCTAGGGGTAAACTCCCCCTTATTCTTGAATCTCATAACACTCTTCCTTGATGATATTTAATGAAATTCCTTATTACCATCTTCAAATTCTGAATCTCCGAAATTATTATAAGCATAAATCCTCTATTAACATTTAATATTTTAATTTTCCATTTAATTGTTTAAATATTCCGTAATATATCTTGAGAATTATTTTGTTTAGTATATTATGATCGTGAACATTATCTGAAATTATTGTAGTTATACACCTTTTCTTATACAGAGCCACATATTATTCCATTTAATTTCTAGAATTAAAAATATATTCATATATAACTATACTGGGGAAGTAACTAATACAAACTTCTTTAGTGAAATAAATTTAATAAGATCACATCATATCCTATAGAGTTTTAATGGTCCTTTCATATTTACCACCATTCTAATGATAATGAGAAATGTGAAAGCTAACTTCTATATGCAGTCCTCGATGGATAATTATATTGATAATTGAGGTCATCCTCATATCTATATTATATATAATTTTGATTGGAACTCCACGAATCCATTGAATTTTTTTTATACTTATCATGAAATGTTGATTGAGTGATAAATTTTGTCAAATTGAAATAAAATAAAGTTACCTTATAGTTCATAAATATCAATAAAAATAACATTAATGAGTTTATAACTCAATGGATGTCTAACTATGAAAACCATGGTGATGATATTCCATTTACATACATGTATGTGAAATTGTTTCCTTAATACCATTAGACAAGTTATAATTAGACTTAAATTACTATGAAACTATGTATCGAGATGTATACTTGTAAATATCACTCTTCTTTTTCCCCAACCAAAAATATTCTTAAGATCTATATATATCTTTGTGATTCAAGGATTTATAGGGGATGATGAGCTATCTGTTCTACCAATTATATCCAACAGAAATTCTCATATTCAATGAAAATATATTCATTTTTTTAAATCATATAATTATGATAAAATAAATATTTATTGGGATACTATTTATTATATTCATCTAAAGCACTATATCTTTATTCCATTCCTTATTATCAATCATATGGTTGGATGGTTATGACTAAATTTGAGATTTGTAGGATAGTTCCCATTTCCTTAGGGTTTCATGATCCATCAATTGAAAAACAGGATGTATTGGCTCTATTTCAATCGTAGTCATGAATAAGTATTTAAGATCCTTAATACTCAAAGCATCATCCACATTCATTTCCATACCATTGTGTTAATAAATATATAATTCACAGTCCTTGATCTACTAAAATTTTATTTTCTTGGTCATATTTGTCTCCATCTATGTGAATAAATATAGCTTGAAACGATTATTAGTATATATTTCATAAAATATACCAAATATGTAATTTACAATATAATTAATGAAAATATTATAAAAACGTGATTTAAAACATGAAGCATGTAATTTTTATCATGAACCATTTATTGACAAGTGGGATAAGCTACCACAATGTCCTTATTTATGATAACACATACTAATTCCTTATTTTATGCATCATTCTTTTTAAATAAAATCATCTTCAGGATATATTAATTTGAATAAAACTATAGCGACCAGACTCCCCTTGATCTCCATGAAATTATAATCACATTAATTTATACAATTGAACATGACTTCCCTCTGGTAAAACATTTTTAGTGAGTTTTATAATCATGGGATACTTCCCACAATGCACTAATAGTATCAGTCAAATCCAAGAAAAATACAGATCTATGTTAACGTGGTTGATTTAACCCATTTTTCAATCACCACCATCCATGAAGTCTCAACATATATATACTTCATTGTGATTATATGACCCAAGAATGATAATTTTTATAGATAGAATTTATAAATACTAATATTTTTATAATGTTTCTCCCTATATATCTTCTTTAGAAGAGTCCAAAAATGATCTTCCTTTTATTCATTTCTCTTGTAATATATAATAATAAAATATAAAAAGGCTACAAAAAATTTATTAGTGTATTCTGTAAAGACACTATTAATTAGATCAAGGATGATATAATGAGGATTTTTAAGTTCTAATTGAATCATATTCATTCCATAGTGTTGATATATTATATAAAAGAATATCTTGGTTAGATCAAATATTTTAACACTTAATTGATGATTTTCATATCAAAGATAAATCATTGATGAGTATTGAAATACTCATAGATGATACAAACAGAAATAAATATGTTGTAGTAGTTACTTGGTCTTGATTTTAAATTTATTGTGTTCCTGATATTTATTTTGGGGACACATTAATCCATTATTCTTGTTTACCAATAGGATTAGTTCACCCCTTGTGATGAACATGGGTATATGTGACCCTTATGAAAATATCGCTGTTCTTTCATCATAAATTTATTCTACTCAATTGAGGCCATTCTATAAGTATTTTTTGAAATAGGTATTTCATCATATATGATGTCTTTTAGAGACTCAATGTCATGGTTTTGAGGAAAAATATGATAATCATTGGTAAAAACATTTATGTATACATTTATAAACGTCTATCATAAATTTTTTTATTCTCCCACACCATTTGACCTACACACCTAGAAACATTTGGTATTAAGACCCATATAATTGATGTAATTTCCATGGTAAATTTATAGTGATCTTTAAGATAATTTTTTATTATTGGTTAATTTTGGATATCAAATATAACATATATATCTTGCTAATTAATATGGTATCTATATAGAGAGATCCAATCCATGCCAATAATCACATAAAATTACATAAATAGGAGAATAATAAGATTTTTATGTTAGATATAACAACAAGAATTTAATAGAGATGAGTTATATACATGGAATGAAGTCATCTTACCTCTGGGTGTTTCACTAATAATTAAGTATCTATCCATTGTGGATATATATAACGAACCCTAGATACATTTTAAATTTAAATGTAGTTCATAGAAATTTGATGACATATTATGTTTTTAGAATTCATTGTATTTGTGAACATTCAAATTTAATGATAGAATCATTACTCTCATAATAAAATTAAGGTTATTAACATGGGATTTTGAAAATAACATCCATATTTAATATTGTATAACATGGAAAGTCAATCATAATATTTAAAAAATTATGAAACATTCTTTTAAACCGATGATTGTTTATGTTCATCACAAATACTTTTTTGTTTATCATTGGGCGATTGACATTCTTTCTTCCTATTAATTATTACATAATCCCCAAAATAATATTTAACCCATCATTAATACTAAAAAATATGACCCTAGATCATAATAAACAAATTACATAACATTAAATGATTATTCATTACATAACATAATAAATTACACCCCAAAACCTATATCTTTAGTTATTTTAGAGACAAGATACAAAAAAAACCAATTTCACAACCATTCATCAATATATACTATTAATATTCTTCACACATGACAAAATTATAGATATATTTTCATTCCACATTATGTAGAATCAGGTACGAATCCTCTCTTTTATTTTTATTTTTAGTCTATAGGGAGTTTGATGTTTAAGGTTGCTTAAACACTTATTATTGAGCATTCTGGTAAACAATTATAGGTCCATAATGATGTTGGTAGTCATGGAGAGATATTATTTAACTTTTTTAAAATGGGTTGAAACTCTAAACCTAGTGTAGGTAATGGTCCGAATCGTGGTATGTTTGGGGTCACCCTTTGTGCCACAGGAATGATGCATCACTAAGCATGTGGTGGAGTTTATGGACTGAACAAAATAGATGAGATTTTTAGGAATGGTTGGGGTTGATGCTAATGGTTTGAATACTATGTGAGACCCTTAAATAATGATGGGAAACACCATAGTTTGGCTAAAATAGTTTCACATTTCTAAAACTCCTAATAAACTACAAACATTGGTTGGAAGGTCACTCTAACTGTGTTCTACGTTAAGGGAGGTTTTTGAATCATTATTTTACTTAGTTTCTTCCACTTAAATCATGTTTCCAATCCCCATTGGCTTAGATTCTATAATGAGAACAATTAATGATAGATTTTTTAAAATTCAACTCTTATACATGGGAACCTTATGGAATTTCCCTTTTATATTGTATTGTTGTTCATATATCAAGGCTTATGATAAGTAGATATCTCTTTTTCCCAGTACATGTTATGAAGTAAGCATTTTTTTCCTTTTATGTTTATGTATTTATTCTGTTCTTATTCCTTATCCATTATTATTAGTTGGGTTTTTATATTTACCTTGGTTTTTGACATATTAAATTTATATTTGAAATCTAGAAGAGGAGGATTTTTACACTTAAAACGATAGAAATGATATCTAGAAATGTGTATTCATTGAAAACTTTTTTAATTATCATGGTGTATTTATCATAACTCCTCTATTATTATTTTAAAAATACAATGGATTTTTATAGAATTAATTTGCTGTGGATTTGCAATGAATTTTTTTTATTAAAATATGGTATTGGGTGATAAATGACTTTACATTTAAATTTTTAATGTAGACATGAATTTGTTTTCTTAAATGGAATTACATTATATTAGGACATTAGAAAAAACATAGGGTATGAGAAAAAATGATCTTTTATGGGCCCTATTTCTCATAGATATTTCTATGGAGGAAACCAGGATACCATGTTTGAAAACGATTAGTCTTTTAGTGAACCAAGGTTGATAGACATTTGAGTACACATATTCAAGCTACTGTTTTCCGGTCTCAGTTATATGAAACCATTTGTTGATATTTTCCACTTTGTTCATTATGGACACTTTATGTTCTTTTTCATTTCATATACTTATTTCCCACAACTTATTGATTAAAATCATTAATTATACTATATTCATACTCATAATAATCATGAATATTTAATATGTCATATGGAATTGTTTATTTAAATTTAAAATGTTTTAAATGGAAAACCAAAGGATGATTTTATATAGAAAATGATTTAATTTAGAAATATTTTATAAATATACATATAAACGAAGAAATGTATTTATGTGGATCGTTATTTTTTAGATTCATAATGGTATCCTAGTTATCTATAGTTATCAAATCCAAAATTTTCCATTGTGAATTTGTAGACATTGTTTTAGGGAATATATGTAAACATAAGAGTTTCATGTAGATGCTGTCTCTCCAAGATCATGTTTCGTTCTAGTGGGTTGTGATGGTGGATACATACAGTCATTCTGGAATGGAAACAAGGGTTAGTTTTAGTTAAATGTTGTTTGTTGTTATTTTTCATGTTTATTCATTTTTTAAATTTGTTGGATGTATATTTATGGTTATGTTTTCTAGACATGTTATATATACTATGTTATATACTTTGATACTATTTTTTTTCTCTACCATATCATATTTTTTGAAGGTAAAATAATTAGGTCTATTGTTTTTATAGAACATTGGTCCTTCTCAACATCCCATAGTGATCATGAACATTCTTTCAGTCTTATAATATGCCAATTCAGGTGACATTATGGGTTAACCAAGGATGATTTTTAAAAAATGGGTACTATATCCATGTTAACATTGAATATTATTATAATGTATGTTTATCGCCCTCATATTTCTATAGGTTATTGATAGGATAGATGTAGGTTTTTGAAAACATAATATGTTCTATGTGATTGTGCCATTAAAACTCACATTAATTGAAAAGTATAGTTACCAAGGGTTGAGTTGAATTTTCATTCATCCATATTTATCATTTTATCATTTTTGGATTCTAATTTCTAATTTTTTTTAAGATAAGTGAATTTATGTTTTTTCAAGATTCATTTCACTCTCTTAGTTCTATAAATTGTGATTCCTCGATGACCATTACTGATTAATATGTTGGATGATATGGAGAAATACCCATAGAAAAATATTCTGTTTAATAAGGTTTTAGATGAATTATTAGTGAAAATGATCTAGTCTATAGGCCAAGTATGTGGCATTGAATTAATCTAATGATTGACCATGAACTAGAATTCAAATAGATAATCCACTAATCATGATTTCTTACAAGTTTTCATTGGAATAAATATAATCAATCGATAGTGTTGAGAGTATATTCCACTTATTAAAAACACTACAAGGCTCCATGTTTAGATATTACACATATATTCTTGAGGGTCTTTAAATTACTATTCTAAATCTATCTGTATATTCCCTATTGCAAAGTGATCTAACATAATGTAATTTCATGAAAGCCTTCAATTGAATGTTTTCTCCTGGAACATCTCAAGTGGCGAAGACTAAGGAATTCAGGACCATAGAGTGTGAGAAGTATTTAGTTATAGAGAAAGATAATCTATTTTTTAGGTTTCTTCACCTTTTATCCAAGGTTGTTTCTAATGTATACCTTAAAAATTAAAGTATTAATATGGGATTGAAGGCCAACATTAGATTTTTATTAAAACACTTATTCCTTATGACATATTTAGGTGGTGGAAAAAGATGTTATGGATGAGAAAGAAATTTCTAGGAAGATTTTATTTTGTGTGGACTCTATAATAGTATGGAGTAGAAAATGTTTTTCAACTAGACAAAAGTGGAAATAGGATGACTAGATCCAATGTATTGGAAAGAGTGTGGAATTGATTTCAGATCATAGACATGTGATCTATAATCACTGTGGGTTAATGATACATCTCAAACATGATGGTGACATATCACTTTGGGTATGTCATGCATTTTGGAAATTTTCTCATCGTTAGTGTTTCTATAAGATATAATCCAATTGTAGTTGAGCTAGATAAAAATTCACCAAGGGATATCATTTTAGATCTGATATATAAAATGTTTTGGGATTTCAACGTCATAACGAATGTTATGATTTGGTTTTGATAAAATAGTAGGAATAGGAGTGAAATATATATATATATATATATAATTATAGACAGAAGGAGATAAAGACCAAACTGACTATCAAGAGAGGTACAATGTTTATTTAATATTATATGGTTGTTTATTGTTTCCACTATGGAACTCATTACATTATATAATTCAAGACAATTGATGTATTGTGTATCCAACCATATAATGTAACTTCAATTATTACCCTTTACAGTCATTAGCAAAAGAATTAGTAGTAGGTTTTTTGATGACCCTATTATTTGGGGATGATGGTCTACCACAAAATCATATGCGTTTTTTGGTTATTATTATTTACATCATTGATATAATCATTACCATGGATTGGTTGATTACTTATATATCCCAAATCAATTTATATCATTATTAGGTTTAGTTTCTTTCTTTTGATAGAGTTAATCATTTCATATAGTGTGATTAATTTCCCAAATTGATGTGTGTACGCCTTATTTTCCCTAGTGATGGGATGGTATCATTCTAGTTGTTGAAGATTTTTCACTATATTATAGATCCACATCTCAGTTGTCCTCATCCTATGGGGTTAATTTAGCTTCCTAAATCACTTCTAGAAGGTTTCTCTAGGTAACTAACTCATTGGGAATCTATGTTTTCTATAAACCTTATTCAAGGGACTAGGGACATTTATTTACGTTTATATTATAAGGATCTATATTTAGTGGATTAATTAAATGTTAATCTTATTGATTTTTAGGATAAAGGATTTATACATTCTCACATTTCACCTTGTGAATCCTTAGTAATATTTAAGAATATAGGTTTATAGTACTCTATGACTTAGTATTGATTACAAAAAACTCAATGAGGAGATGGTTAGGATGCAAGATCCAATTCCTTGGATTGATGATATTTTTCATTAAATCAAATGAAACGTTCGTTTTTTTAAAATTTATATGTGATGAAAAAACCATTATTTGTGAGTATAAGAGGATGATATTTCGAATATTACATTTAGGAGAATATATTATCATTATCAGTAAAATTCCATGTTGTTTTCCTTACAAGAACTCAATTATTTTTTATTTATTTAATGAATTAAAAAATATGTTGGTTCTTGGATTATTTCAAGGTCATTTTTTAGTGAATGATATATTTATTCACTTATAATTGGAAAATGAGTACTCTTATCTTTCGAATATTATATGTGTTATATTCAAAAAAATATTTTATATTCAATATTATTTAAATTCTAGTTATAAATACAATAATTGAAATTTATGGGCCATTAAATGTTTTATAATGCTGTCTTAGTGGTTCTTGAGAAGATTCTATTAGCGATATCTTACGACTATCCTAGAAATGTGTTTGTGATTCTAGGTTTCTTTAGAGTAGAAAATTATTACAGGCCCTTTTCTTCTCTCTTCCCAAATCATTCATATCCTATGAAAGAGTTAACCTATAAGGTTATGATGGTTATATGGAGTGATTAGTTCTCTAGATATTTTTAAGGGTTTATAGAGATATTGTCTTTAGATATATTATTTATTCTCCCAAAATAATCTTTAGTATCAAATGTTTATCATGAAACCTCACTGACGGGTTTGGGTTGTATTCTCATATTTTTGAGATAGGTAGTACCTTGTATCACCCATTAGTTATGTCCTCATGTTAATAAATACTACATTTACATTGTTGAGATAGTATCAGTGATGTATGATATAACGATGTGGTTGCACTAACAATTTTGAGATTAGTTTAAAATGCACTTGAAACATACAAGTGTTATGTATACATTCACATTAAGGGGTATGAATATTATATTGAGGAGATAAATTTATTAACTAAATACCATTGATTTTTGATATTTCATAGAACCCTATAAAATTAAATGGTTTGACTGCTGCTTTGTGTAGAAAATTACATGATCTGGTGGTGAATGAATCAGTGAATTTATGGTTCTTTATGGGCTTTTTTTTCCAGGATGTGCATGGAAAATGGGACATATAATGGGGAGGAATTCCTAGCTTTGACATGTATTGGATAATCTATAGATGATCATATTATATTTGTACTGGATGAGAAGGTCTTGTTTTCTAGCTTTATCAAGAATGTCTATGGTGGGGGAAACCTAGGGGAGTGATCTCAATCTTTTGATGGGGTGTTGTAGTTCATGGTAAGATTGTTGTTCCGATAAATCTATGATTGGAATTTATTGATAATGGTCACTGATCTAATTGTTCTATGAAACCTAAAAATACAAATTTATATAATCACTTGATAGGTCATTACATTTTCTTGGTAATTGTGTAATCGATTGAAAATTTTATATCATCGTGTTGTACATGTTTGTGAATTGAGGTATAACATCATAGGTATGTTGATTTACTACAAAATCATTTAATTATTATATCTAAATGGGATAATATAGCCATATAATTCATTATTTGTCTTACTCATAATCATAGTTCTAAGGATCCTGCATTGATAATTTTTAATTGACCCCTGAAATCAGTTCATTTCCTATCTACTAACGAGCTAACAAAGGTATGGGATTTTGTTGACTTGTATGTGTGGTACATTGTTGGACTCAATAGTATTCCATTATCATTCATTTTTTGATAGGAAACCACACTACAATAACTAATTTATTGTTTATTTATGTATTTATGGGTTCTTAGTTAATTTTTAGAAAATATTATCATCCCAAGATGGACAACAAAACTTAGCTATCCATATAGATTATTAATGACTTACTTCGAGCATAAATGGATGAATTTAATGGAACATAACATAAAAATATTCACATTATGATATTTTAAATACTAAAATTAATATTAATATATTAGGATGATTAATTTTGAGGTGTTGTATGGGTGGATAGGTAGATTAACTCAATTGTGGTTGATCTTGGATAATGGTCTATTGTTGGACATCGTGTTGTACATGGGATGATAGAAACTATTATTTTATCTAGAAATGGTTAGAAGCAACTAAGAGTCAAAAGAAATAATATGTTGATCAAAATCATCATCCATTAGTGTTTAAATAAGTTTATCAAGATTTACATTGTGTTTCACCATAGTTTGGACATGGGTAGGTATTGTATGTTTACACCCTATTATGTAAACCCATTAGAGATTGTGGAGTGACTCAATGTCATGAACCAGATTGAAATTTTAATCTATTAGATGTCTTCGGATTTATATGATAGGTCTATAAGGATGGTCCAACACCCCAAATTCTAGAACAATTGTCTTGGAATATGTGAAACACCACATTGGAATGATTTCTCTAATAAGGAGTAAAAGAAGAGTATAATATCTAATTAAAAATTGGCATATTGTTTCCACATATATGACATCCCTGAAAAAATATATACATGAAATAAAATTACACCATATAATAAATGTATAAATAGAAACTCCACTCACACCCCAATATCCAACCCTATAATGAAAATATGCACAAACACCCCCTCCTGATGCCTTTTCTTTGAACAACTACATTTATCACTACCCTCCATATTGACAAATAAATAAAATCCTTATGAAAAAAATGAATTACAGAAAAGGGTAACGCTAGAAAAATTAAAATATAGATAAATAAAGGTCTTAAAAATATTTTAAAATGACCCTTAACCTGATTTCAATAAAAAACACATATTGAATAAATGAACACTATTAATAGTAGGCCCAATGTAGATTAAATAATGAAACATAAATTTTATATGGGCGTGATATAAATATTATTATTCATGAAAATGAGAATCCAAAACAAAAGAATCAAATGAAAATTCAAGATCCAATTAGTTATAGTTTGAAATAAAATATTTAAACATATATTTTTTACACTTAATTTCATTTAAAACTAAGAACTCCAAATTTTTTATAAACATTCTAATTTTACTATTATAAATGAAAATAATAAATTATAAAATATTTAATGGGTATGAACCAATTTTTCTGATTTTGAAATATCCATGGAAAAAAGTTCAAATAGGTTTTAAAGGAGAACTAACTCAACCAACATGAATCGTGACGAAAATATAGAGGAAGATATATCATATGTACAATGAGACAAATAGAAGAAACCAACACTAGCATCCATAAATATCATGAAAATTAGGTAATCTAAATAAAATAAGAGATTCCACATATGTGAGTACACCAAACAAAGAAATATATTTCATGGTATCTACCAAATTTTCAAAAGTAATATAGTCCTAAACCTTACTCATTAGACCAAAAAGATAGCCTACATTTTGATCAATCACAAACCTCTTGCCAAGAATGCCCCCAGACTCTTCATAATTAAACACCCAATCTAGCCTTATATCATGAAATAGTGTACACTAGTATTGTGATACTATCTAGTGTAGCATAATTCTATACTCCAATATAGATACCTGGGTTCCCATAACCCATGTAAATAGAGGTTGAGTAAACAAGAAAATAGTTTTGTCGATGACATGCATGAAAAAATATAGTGACAAATAAATGAATAATAGAGAATATAAAATAATTCCATCTCACCTACAAATTCCTACCATTAAACAACCAAAAATAAAAAATTAACAGACAATATCCAATAAAAATCATGACCCAAGGGCCACAAATGAAGGCAGTAAAAGAAAACCAAGGTTAGATAAGAGGTCTCACACACACATACATTTTTGGATCTCTTAAAATTACTAAAAATGTATTTTATTTATATTTTTGAAACCAATAAAAAAAATATCATTCATGTTTTACTCAGATACACTTATGCATTTATATGTATATATCCTATTTCACAGATTCAGATATACTCAAGTGAAATTTTATAGACAAACAACCACACACACATATTTTTATATATATAATCATGTTTCTATAGAGACCCATTATTTGTATTTATATATATATGAATTAATGAACCTTTTATAAAGAGACTCATTTTATTCCAATTTTAGGTAAAAATATATTACCAATTCAAGAAATTTCTATTACCACATGAAATGTTATGTATATTTAATAGATAAATTATAAGTTAAAATTTCTAACTTTTTTCTAAACATGTTTCCAAAAGGCCATTGAAAAAACCGATTAAAAATTTTAATTCAATTTTGATTCACACAATTTAAAAAGGAAAAAAAATATTTCGAATTTAAATCTAGTCCCAAATGGGTCAAAAATATTTTAAATATTTCAATTTAATTTTTAATATATTTCAACACATTTAAAATTTTTATGGTTTAATGTTTCACATGAATCGGATTTTGAAATCATTATTACTAATGAATAATGCTTTGAATCCATTAAAAATTATATTTTAGAAATTATAAAGAGGAATAATGAATTGAATAATATATATGAAATAGATATAAATAAAGGGATCTTAAAAATAAATATTATACATGGGGAAACCTAGTTAAATCCAGCACAATCAGCCCATGGTGAGTAGAAACATTCAATATTAGATGGTGACTAATCAACTGTAGAATAATGAACCCAAATGTACCCTATAATAACACAACCACTAAAAACTAATCAATCATGGAAACCATAGGTTCAACAGAATAGAATCATTATGATATGAAGGAATAAATCAGAAGAAAATATCGAGATAAGGGAATTAGAGACCATAACTAGGGGAGTCTAGGATAAATCATGGTAAATCTAGAAGGAATAATCATGGATGTAGATAAATGAGAGAGGATGGTTGTTCACGTTATGGGGTTTGGTTTGAGGGGTTTCACACATGAAAAATTTTGGTTGGATTGTAGAAAAAGCTAATTAGTAGATAAGGGGGTTATCCTAGGGGTGTCATGTAAGGGAGACTGCTTATGGGGGGTCGTAGTGATAGAGGACACATGTGGATGGAGAGTCTTAAGGGAAATGTGGGATATTAGGTATATGGGAGAAATAAATTGGAGGAGAGATAAAAATAGAGATAAAAATTAAATAAAAATATCTTATAGAAAAACATTTTTGTAAATTTGTTGAATCACACATGGGTTTCCTTTACGGTTTCCAAACCCTGACACAACCCTGCTCCACCTATTAGATGTTAAAAACAATATTAATAGTTACCACAAGTATTTTGAAAAGATTACTAATCTATGTGAAATTTTTTAAAGTAAAACTATCTTGAGATACAAAATCACATATGTAAGGGCTTTTTTCACCCAGATATGGATTGATTAATATTCGGTATAATTCGAAATTCTATATGTAATGTGGATTACTAGTGAGTTATTAATGGATTTGTGGCTATTCGGAACTTGTTCAAAGCTCGTAACCCTATCCCACGGAGGTTTTTGTCCCCTCACATGGTTAGATGAAACTGTGTGAGGCAGGATGCATTGTTTCATTTAACCATGCAAGGGTGGGCAATGGGGTCATATGAGGTGCAAAAATATCTCAACGAATGATATTTGTCCCTCACAACCATTTTGAAACTGTTAATAAAATTTAAGAGGTGTTTTACATAGTTTCTCTTACCGTATGTCACAACATTGTGGTATTCCCCTATCTATGTCTTCCTATGTATGATTTTCATAGGGTTTGATAAACGATGTAACCAAACGGTGAAAAGGAACATTTTAGATGATTTTACAATTCCCCCCCTAAATGGTCTAATTAAACCACACCCTTATCCCTTTTGTCATTTCCAATGGATAGAACACTCTCTCCCCTCCCTTTTGAATACAAAAATCCTTCTAAGATAGTGTTTGATACTAGGAATTCATCCAGACTATTATTTAAGAACCATCATTCTCATTTGATCCACAATGGTTTGTTTTTAATTAATTTTTATTCTATTATTTTTTTTAACTCTACCAGTGATTCTATTTAGATAGAGGATCATATAATCTATTTTTAGGGAAGAGTCTATTATGTAGATCTCTCTCAATATTTGCTAAACTAGAGGTTGTCACTAGATGAGGAGAGTCATATGGGTTTGCGGTAGAGGGTATATAACAAATCCCTCGAGATTCTTCATTTTATAAATTTTCATGTGGTCCTGATGATTTCATTGATAACTATATTTATAATTTATAAAACATTCTTATAGTTTTTGGATCTGTTATCTATGACTCATTATATAAATGTTATCTTTCATTGGTAGTTTCATCCAAAATGAATTCTACCCCATGATGGGTGACTTCCACATTTGAGGATTTAGTGATTTTACATGTGTGTTGGTGCCACATTGTTGCTGGTCCCTGATATTACCCTGATAATTTCATGTCTTTTTTAAATAAATTACTATTGGATTGATCATTTCTAGAACCTTGTTTCTTTTCACATAGCCCCCATAAGGTAAGTTCTTCAATTTCATTAATCAACAATAAGTAGAATTGGCATGTATGATGTATATTTATGACTTCGATAAGTTTATATCAAATTAATTGCATGTGGTTTCTCATCTTTATCCCATCCATGTCATTCTATAAAAGATAATGTAGAGAACCTTGAAATTAAATATGAATTGACATAAATATTTTCATACAGCTTGGCCTTGTCACACTGATGAATATAATAACTTGATCGAAATGAAAATATTAAATGGTATGACTATCACATGTTCTTAATTATTAACTGAGTCTAATGTATGGTTCATGAATATATATATATAGATACCTTGAAATCAATATATGAATTTTCATACTGGATTTACCTTTTGGATTCCTGAGGGAATTCTTTGAGTACATGTGGATTCCATTCCAATTCAAGTATATTTGTTGCGTTGGTTGAGTCCAACCATGGAACCTATTCCTCATCTATCATCGGATTCCTAATAAGACACCATATGATCCATTATATGTCATTTACATGATTCCATGGTTATAATCCTTCAATTTAGTGTGGCTTCTTTATATATGGTGTTACTAGTGTATATCCTCAGGCTTAGCCATATCTTATCTAATTTTACCATGGAAGTATTCCTTATACTCAATTACATTCATTGTTGTGGAATTTCATGAATGATCCTTCTTAGATTACTCAGTTACCCCTTAGAAGAGATGTAGGTATTTTAGAGTTTTGGGTATCAGAGGAATCAGTTTCCTTTTTTATTAACTTGGTACCTTATCATTTTTAATATAAATATAGGTTTCCTTATTACATCATGAAACCATTACTCCTAATATCACAAGGTGATGTCAATTCCATATATTCCTCACTTTAATTAACTATATAAATTGGAAAATACTTATTTAATGAACATGTGCATTTATAGACACCAGATGATGGATGAAGTAGGAAATTGGGTTTTTTCATTACTGTAATTCACTACTTTCATATATTCATGCTTGAAAATTATTTTAGTATATATTATGTGGAATAGATGTTATAGATTACATTTTTTTGGACTAATGAGATTTATCGTAGACCTTATATGAGAAACATTGGTACTCGAATAGATTATATGTATGCATGTGTCAATAAAGGGAAACATCTAGCTTCATACAATTGATGGGTTGATTTTAAGGACAAGGATATTTGCAATTGACCAAGTGGGATCTCAGGATTCCGAATAAAGTTTTGGTTTCTTTTCGGAACTTTTATCTATCATGTTATGTCTTCTACCTTTTGACAATGTTTTCCATCATTTAGATACATGTAATATCATAATTAGTTTATGTATATTTTAATCTCTTATTATTAGTAATTATTTTTCTGTAAGATTTTATTATAATTCATGTGTGTCACTACTTATTCTATTTACACATGTTTGATATTTATCATATTTACTAAACTATATTAATTTCGAAATATTATTCCAATGGACACACCCAATGCCCTCAATGAAAGTTAGAAGTCCATTGATTTTGGTGAGATGCATGTGAGGCATTATGGACAACTAGGATTAGAGTCCTAGATAAGTGGAATCCTGGTCCAGGACATCACAAAGTGGAATTAGATTAGTTCCATTGTTGATATTATATTTGGATACAATATCTAGGGAAATATGAATTGTTTGGAACTTGGTTATATGTCATTCTTAGGAATCATGAAACAATTTTAGGGATGAGAGTTGAGTTTCCATAATTATGATTGTTCATATATATATTATATTATTAATGGTGATATCATTTCCAAATTGAGATACAGACAAGCTTTTTGGTGTTTATTATTATTGTTATGATTGGGGAATTGTTTCAACCTTGGTATGATGTTATGAGGGCCAGGAGCATTGGTACATGAATAATTATATTCAAATACAACTCACATTTATTGCATATTCCATTCTATATAGGTCCATTTCACTGATTTCATTTCTTTTTATTCCATTGATTATTTAGTGATCCTTGTTATCATGGTATTGTGTTTTTACTTTATTGTGATAGAGTGATTTCCTATCTCAATTCATAATATGTATGCCTCCCTTGGGATTGAATGATAAATTCAGTGATTTGATCGTTAAATATGAAATTAAATGCTTGTAATTTTCAGTGATAGAGTGTATAGGAAATGATTCATTCTATGTGGATACTCATTTGATTTGAAACGTCATATATAAAATTGGAAAATTAAATAATGAAAAGTGAAACATTAATTATAAAGTGAAATGGTTTCCATTAAATGACGAAGAAATGTATAGTTGACCCCACATTTACTTGAAAAATTGAAATCTAATTCTTCAGAACATACTGATAGATGGAATTATAATCAGGTACATGGGATAGTATATCATGGGAAGTAATATTTTTCATATGTTTACATTCTAAAAATGTTTTTATATAATCAAATTTAAGGTTTTTTAAGGTGTGTGCCTATAATTTCTTAACCAATGCTACCACAATGTCCTCATGTCCTACCCTTGGAGGGTGGCATCGACCATGATCCTGACATAATGTGAACTGAGATTCATGTATTAAAACATGGTGTGATACTTGAGGAACCACATATTGTAACTAATCTAGGAATTTATGCTTAGGTCTGTGATATTTTTCCACATCTGATGCATTCCATGCATGGGGATCCATGACATGCATGCACGATAGCTATTTTGAACTATGTGTTCTAGCATCAGCATCCTCCAACCTTCTCGAGGGATAGTGATCTGCATGCAAGTGATTATTTTCTATAGGCCTCCATTTTTATCATTGAGCATATCGAGATGCCTTTAGAGAGGAGGGTGATGTTTTCTGCATACATGTTTCCCGATCCTTCAAAGAGATAGTGGGATGTAGTTACCCAGGATAATCATTGTTAGGGCATTGTGTTAGATGACTTCTATACTGCCTTCTATGATTTATTACATTCTTAGAAGTAGAGAGCTAACAAATATAGATAGTTCATACATCTCAAGTAGGTTTCTATGTTTTCCATAGAATATTGAGAGTTTTTCACTACGTTACTATGCTTTTCACTACTTTTGGTAGGTGATGTTCATTCATATACTAGATGCAACATGGATGGTATTGTGTATTCCGTCAATTCCTAGGATAATTTCTTCCACCTACCAAACTTTTCTGAAATATTTTTTCATATTCTTATCACATAACACAACCTAAGACATGGAGATAGTACTAGACATAGATGACTAGCATGGAAGAAATCAATTAATTATTAATGTATAAAAAACGATCTTTTGAGGTTTTTAGTATTGGAAGTGGGGTCCAGAGTACCTCTGTTTTTATCTCATTGGTGTTTTGTTAGTGTAGGTAATATGGGAATCGAAATACTCCCTGTGATTGAGACTATATTAAGTGTTGTGATTGTAGCCATATGTGGAACCTTTATAGATTCTATCGGAGAATTACATCAGCATCTTGTGGAAGAGGTTTTGAACTAGTTTCACCTTTAAGAGAATGTTCATTTATGTCATGTCATACAGGGAGTTGAAGTTTCATCGATATGACTAGATAAACCAATGACCATGTCCTTGGTAGCTAGTCCCCTAATCACAAGAAACTCCAAGAGAGTAGTTTTAATTATTTTAGTCAAGATATTGTACATAGCTCTGGATCTTGCATATTTCATGCACTACAGCTGGTACCTAAGGATCAAGCTATGTGACCCTCTATATAATGATGTACTATTCTAGTATCCTCTACTATAGTATCTATTTTATTTGATAGAGTCTATTCAAACTCTATCATATTATTATCTATAATTAAATTTCCAAGGCCTGAAATATAGTATTAAAGTGGTGTAATGAATCTAGTATCACTTTTATAAATATGTAAAAGGGGAATAATCCAATTTTGGGATTATCCCCATGATTTAACCAGTTACCCTTTCTTATGGGACAACATATTTCTCTAGATGAAATATATAAATGTCATTTTTGGGATGGATTTTTTGGTACCATATCATTCCTTTGTATATTTCTATTGCTTCAGGGTATCATTTACATCACCACATGGATGATGTTACCTATACAAGGGTGAGTGATATGCCAATACTAGTAGGGTTGGACTTGACCATCAAGTGATAGGTGGAGTGGCGGACCATATTTCCCATCTTTTCATTGAGGATTAGGGTTTACATCTGGTTGAATTAATTCCATTAGTAGATCATTTTAGGGATGTCATTATAAATAATTTTTATAGCTTACCTCTTGAGAGAGTTAGAGTCTATGATTATGCTTTTTCTAGGAGTAGATCCAATGTAAACTATACCATATATTATGGGACCTTATGAAGTATTAGACCTCAAGATGTTGTTTGAGAATTTAGAGTACAATGGTTTTATACAAACTAATATATCCTCATGGGGTTCACCATTTCTTTTCACAAAGATTAATGATTGGAACAATTGTTAATTACTGAATTACAGATTATTGAACCTTTATATGTTCAAGAACCAATATCCACTACCTTGAATAGATGATCAATTTGACCAGATCTGAAGATCTTGGGTGTTCTATAAGATCGACCATAGATCAGGTCATCATCAAGTACGAGTCTGGACACCAGACGTAACTCATACATTTTTTCATAGCAATTATGATCTATACAAGTACCTTGTTATTACCTTAACTATAACCAATTTACCCTCCATTTCCCTTGATATGATGAGTAGGGTGTTCCACCCCATCTAGATTCTTTTGTCATAGTATTTCAGATGACATATTGGTGTACTCTCACACTCATATAAATAATTATAATTACATTGATATTGTTTTGTGTAAAATGAGAGATCATCATATTTATTCCATGATTTTTGAATTCCACATCTGGATCTACAAATTTCACATCTTCGATCATATTATATCGGAAAATGGAGTGTTTTGTTAAGATAAAGAAGGTCAGTGTTTTGGTTCCCTATGAGCAGCCCAAGAAAGTGTTTGAAACGTGTATTTTCTTGGTGACAGATAGATTCTTCATGAATTTAATTCAATTCATATCATGCCTTGCTTTAGCTCGTACATGTTTTACAAAGATAGGTTTTATGTTCCTGTGTTCAAAGGAGTGTGAGAAAGCCTTTCAGGAGAAGAAATGGAGGCTTGTCTTAGATCCTATTCTGTTTCATTCAGATCCTTGGACGAGTTATATATTTTTTTGTGTTGTATCAAGAATTAGCATAGGATAATTTATTATTTAGGGTGATATAGTTGTTATGTATGGATCCTTGTAGTTCATTCCTCGTGAGAGGAACTAATTGATGCATGAACATGATCTTGTATTAGTTCTTTATTCCTTAGGTTGTTGGAGACACTATCTGATAGATGAGAACATTGTAAAGTATACAGATTAAAGAACCATTAATACATATTTATACAATGTGACTTGAACCTCAAACAATGAATACGGGCCGAATAACTTTCATCCATCAATTTTGAGATTGCCTATGTCTTTGGAGAGAGAAATTCTATAGAAAATACATTGGGTGGGAAAACTCAGGCTCATGTTGTATGGGAATCCAGTGATAAATTGGAATTGGTGTACTTCTTTTCTAAGATAAATATAGATATACATGATATTCATGGGTAGTCTTTCCTCTTAGCCTTGATAGTTACCTATTCCCTCCTTGATAAAGTGAATACTATGACGTTTTATAATAAAGGGGGCTTGGTTTCCTATGATATTATTTTAGGAGACAACCCTCCTCTATATTGGTCTGTGGATAATGAAGACATCCTATATATATATGGACTTGTCTTAGTTATAGCAGAAATAAGATACGAGTTGATGAAGGAATCCCAAATTACATAGTGTTCAGTTCATCTAGGAATCTACAAAATGGATTGTGATATTTGATTCCCCTATTGGTGGCCTAGGATGAAACATCAGATAATAAGTTTTATAACTAGTTGTTCCACTTGTTATATCGTGAACAGAGAGCCCCAATGACCTATAGGATTTTTAAAACCACTTAGAGTCTCAGAATGGAAATGGGATGATCTATCCATAGACTTTGTATACATTTTATCAAGGTTTCTTCTATGTAGGAATGTTGTGTGGGTTTTCATTAACATACTAAAGAATATAACCCACATTATTCTTATCCAGTAGAATTTATCTATTGATGAGATGGGACGATTGAATGTATTTTAGATAATTTGACTACATAGGTTCCCTCATACTATTTTTTCATATTGGGATACTCATTTCACATCACATTTCGGGAAAGGGTTATAGAAATCTATGGGTACAAAAGTGCTATTGTGCACAACCATTCACCTACAGATTTATGGAAATTCAGGATAGATTATCCATGTTATATAGGACATTCTTCGAACATGTGTTATTGATTTCAATGGTTAATGGGAGAATCATTTCTATTTATTCAATATCACCAATAATAATTTCTTTCAGGTGATAATTTATATGGATCCATTAGAGGCCTTGTATGATTGAATGGGTGATTCACCCTGGTGCTTTACATAGGTAGGAGAGGAAACACAATGAGGTATTTATCTCATTCAAGAGACTTTATAGCATGTTAAACTTATTAGAATGCCTCTCTATACAACTCAGTGTAGATAAAAATCTTATTCCAATAACATTAAGTGACCTATAGGGTTTGAAGTTGAGGATCAAGTTTTCATGGGGGTATCACCAAGGATAGGGAATAGACAGATATAAAGATAATGTTTTCTAATTTTTATGTAGAGCCATATGAGATTCTTTAGAGAGTTGGCCTAGTAGACTGCATATTTATAATACATGATAGGTATATATCCTTTCTCTTCATCTTCTATGATTCATAACATCTCCAATATCATGTCAAATAATCAAAAACTATTGATCCTATCGATGCTAATTTTGATGTCGATTATATCATTAAGTATTATCATATTTGTATCGTTGGCGGGGGAATGAAGGGTATTTGAGGATAGTCTTTTATTATAGTATGGTTTCTATGGTAGCATGGCTGTGTACAAGACGAGACATAGAGGTGAGAGACGAACCACGTGTACATTGGATGTAGTTTTTACTAGATAGTGTTTTACTACCCTTTGATGGTCAAATAAGTGATGAGTTCCATTATGGATAGAATATTATATTAACCATGTTTATCATTGAGCTATAGATCCTTTAATTTTTTGTTCATGTATTTATTTGGGACATGTTTTCAATGCATAGTGAGTTAGTAAAGGATTCATGGGTTTAAAAAGTCTTTTCAGGGCATGTAACCCAAGACATGGGAGGTTTTTGGCATATTTAATTGTTTTAGGAAACCATGTGCAGTATGTGACACAGTTGGTTTCAACCATCCTAGATTGGATAATGGGGTGATAAAGTGCACACATATTTCATATACCATGTGATTTCAGCCACAAAACTGTGCATAAACAACACAAATAATTTACTGATGATTCACATAGTTCACAAAAACATTACGTAACTGTGTGGTCTAAGTATAAGGTATGCCCCTCTCTATAGATTCACATGTACAATTTTTACATGGTTTGGAAAATCATGTATCTAAATTGTGTGAGGGAAATTATTGGGTGATTTTAACATTTTGTACCTAAATGATGTAATTAAAATACACCCTTATCCCTTTTTCATTTCTAGTAAACAACACCCATCCTTCTCTCCATTTTGAGTCAAAAAATACTTCTATGATAGTATTTCATCTTAAGGACCAGCTCGAAGTATCTTAAAAACATCATATATCTCATTGGATCCAAAGCTGTACATTATCAATTCATTTTTAATCATTATTCAATTTTCTTACTAATAATGAAACTATTTAAATATAGGCTCATATTCCCTATTTTAAGGGACTAGGTCCATTCATCATATATCTTCTAATCCATGATAATCTACTGGCTGATACTGTACAAGGAGAGTCATAAGAGTACAAGGTTTTTGGTCTATAGCCCATCCTGTATGATTCTCCATTTTATGAATTGTCTTGTGGGAATACTGATTTCATAGAGAAAAATATTTTTAACTTATATTTCTTTCATGTATTCATTATAACCCTATTTAATACTCTTACTAGAAATTTTATAATTATTCCAAAAACATTCAAAAATAAATTCTATTTATTTTCTCAATGTAAAAAAATTAAAGGTATATTTTTAAAGAAAACATGTATTTGTAAAACAAAATTACTTTACATAAAATTATGTGTTTAATTATTAAGAAAAAATTACTATATTTACAATGAGTTTTAAAATTATATATCACATAATATGTGTAAAATAATTTATTTCCACAAATTTAATGGCTTCATAATAATGGTAGTGTTAAAATATTGATATTTTTGAGTTTTTCTAATATTGGTGTTCTCTGAAATGTAAGATATTGAAAATAGTGTTCTTTTAAAATTTAAGGGTGATAAATTCTCCCCAAAATTAATAAATAGTATCATAAAAACAAAAAACATTGATATTTATTTGTGGGGTTAAATATATAAAACACTCATGTAAAATCACACATTTTAAATAGGGAAAGTAAAACATTCTCATAAAAAGAGATCTAGGAAAATACAAAGGTCACCACAAAACATTTTTTTGTATAAGAGAACATTAGTGGGAAATGAAAAAATGGATACATAAAATATATATAAATATTATTTTCTAATGGAGAATGATATAATAAAAAATCCTTTTAATCTTTACAATAGAAAAATCGTAAATCGGTAATGGGATAAAAGGTCACTAATTTTTCTCCAATAAAATTATTTGAGTAATGTTTTTTTCTTCAAAATACTTTTACTAGGGATTTTGGAATACTTAACTTCCATAATGATATATATTTAATTGAGAGGTAAAAATTTCATTCTTTAAAAAATTTCAACCAATGATCATCTATTTATCCAAATGTTGAGTATGTATATTTTTTTATTCTTAAGGAACTTGAATTAACTTTTGGGGATCATAAAATCCATAAAAGAATAGCTATATATTCCTCATATTTATAATAATTGTCCAATATAAAATTTATATGATAATTCCAAAAATAATATATATTAATATGAAGAAAAATAAATAAATTAAGAAAAATTCAAAAATAATTTATGAATTTTAATTTTGATCATTAAATAAATTATTTAACCTAAATTTCATTAATAATATTACAACTTAATATAGAAACAAATAAAAAAAATTTAACACACTGTCTTCTGACATAAATTTTATATTTTTTCAAAAAATTCACATACCATAAAGATATAATCTCTAATACTCTATCTTAAATAACCATAAATTCACAATGAAATTATAAATTTTTACAAATCAAATTCCATAATAAAATATTTACATTAGTCATATAGGGTTCCCAAAATAGTGTGTTTCTTCTAGAATAACATAAATCACATAACCCCAAATCAATTTAAATTTTCATTTTTATCTATATGACAAAAAAGATGTTCATAAAATGAAATTTTAATTTATATATAATAAAGATTAAATAAATAATAACAATTTCATACCAACTAGAACATTATGTAGGCCACTTGAAGATGATGTTCCCATGTCGTCCAGAGTTATGGGATCAAATCTCACAACCCTTCTGGATGAGATAGGTTGTCACATGACTTAGGGGTTCTAATTTGTCTAAAAAATTTATAATATAATCCATAAAAATACCAATAATGAGATGAAATTTTTAAATAATAACCATTCCATAACTGGTATTAATGAATTATTTTATCCTCAAAATTAATATTATTCATTTAAATTTTCATTTAAAAAATAAAAAAAATCCAATATTACATTAAAATAAAACATCATATAAAACATAAAGGATATCATTACCTTTTAATGTAGGTCTCAAATCTATCACATATTTATTACTTAAATATTTTTTTTAATTAAACACATAAAAACAATATATTGTATTTCTAGTAATTACCCCGAAAGTAGTCTTAATCATTATTAACTCCTATAACATAAAACATCTTATGATTGTTTTATAATGTAAAATTATGTAATTAACCTCATAAACCCACGATGAGGTCTATAACTCTTGATTCAAAAAATTCCATAGAAATATCATTATTCTTCAAATCATAATATCATAATTGGAATATTTCATCCTCACATTATATATCATATAAAATTTGAAACCTATTCATTTTGGTTCCCTCTATTGACTAAAAATAATGTTCAAAGTGTAAACCTAAAAATAAAATAATCTGAGTGTGTTATCAAATAATGATGATATATTATTTAATGTATTTCTAAGTCATGAAACATTTTAAACAATATATGAGTCTTTTGGTTTAACCTCGTCTATCTATAGTTATTACAATATCATTGGCATGTTATCCTATACATAGTCTTATTCTCTAATTTAGTTATAGGGTTATAATTCCTAATCTAGTTCACAAGTTTTCTAATAAAATTACATTGACACAAACTGCAATGAGACAACCCCAGTATCCTAGAGTTATTAGTTACATTATTACACTGAGAAAAGATACATAGAATCCCAAAATAAAGGACATAATATTTTATTTTTCTTTTATTAGTAGATAATTTCATGGAATTAACATTAAATTTCTAACATATGATTCACAATAAATATTCATTGAGAATTCACAATTCTTCATTTTTGTCTCCCTCCATATCCTTCAAAAAAACATCATCTTATCCAAAGAAAAAAACATATGAAATGGGTGAGATATAATTATTAGTAAGGGTGATCATAGAATGAAATATATGAATAAAAAATGAATAAATATTAAGGAATGGTAAAATTACTTAACACGCATTTCATTTAATCATTAACTTTTACAAAATTTGAATCCACCAATAACATCATTATGAAAAACACAAGGATAAAAATTAACTAAATTATTTATGAATGAAATAATTTATTATTAGACACCATGTTTCAATGCTCATGATACCCTAGTGAACTATATATTTCGAAAGGCAGTTTATTAATTATGGTTAAAAAATAATTTAAATAGAATGACTTAGTCATCTCATGAGCCTAATTATTCATTGGGGTTTTTTATATATTGAGTTCCCACCAAAAATTAAATTTCCAATAAATTCATTATATTTTGAATTACCAATTTAATTCATGATTCAATATCTATTATGGAAAATTAGTTTTATTGACAAATATTTGTGGGTCTAAAATAATTTCCCTAGTTAATCAAATGAAATTAAAAGTAAGAACCATGTATTAAAATGGTATATGTCTTCAGAAATATTCATATACATGACACAAGAAATTTAGATATTCTATATAAATTATTTTTTTAAATAATTATGGTAATTAATAAAACAATCATATTGTATATACATTGTTGAAAATATATTAGGTGCATAATATTAAAATATGAATCAATGAAGGGAAATTGAAATAAATTCCATTACCAATATCATATCGCAAATAAAATCAACTTATTATGTGGATAAAATTTAAATTCACAAAAAATAAGTGGAAATAAAAATTAATATAATAAAAATAATTTTCTCATATATCCTCAATAAGACATAATCAATGAAGAATAATGTAAACCCAAAGAATGGAAATTTCATTAAAAAAAACTCTCCACATGTAATCAATCAAATTATATACCTCATAAAAGTAACAATTATCAATATTAATATTTAATACCAATAATATAATGAGATTCATGGTATGATATATTAATGGGTTCTATTAATACTCCATTAACAAGAAATAAGTTGTAAATAAGGCATATATCTCATAGATGTAAATACGAGATAAGAAACCCTTGCCTTATTCTTCCATTTAGAGGTGTATACATTAACATACTATATATTTATTTTGAAAGTTTTATTAATTAAGTATATTAAAATAATTATATTTTAAATAAATTCTGTGATAATTTTATAACATATTACCTCTCATTCATTAATAATGCTTCATTAGTTTCATTGTTTTGGGTTTTTCTGTTTTATGGTTTCATTATCTTTTTACATGCATATTATTATGGATGTTATTTTCAAATAAAAAAACACCAAAAGGTAAATTGAAACGTATTGTTTCACTACTATAAGTTTAAATGGGTATATATATCATGTTTATTTTATACATGAGGAATATTCATTTGAAAAAATGTTAATGAAAACTATGTAGTTTATTTTGGCAGGTTATCCAACCAACAAGAACTGGTTTTGTTCTATTTAATATTATGTTTATATATTGGTTCTAGAGTATAAAATAGATCATATTATACTTTTGAAAATATTATTTAACTAGAATAATAATTATATGACCGTACATGATTTTGTGAATAGAAAATAAAAAATTATTTTCCACATTGAAGTTTAACTGCCATAATGTGGACAATGGTTTCTTTTCATTGAATCAGATGAGTTAATAAAATTGATGGATATAAGTTATTATATTAAAAAGTAATATTATTTTATTTAGAGGATTATAGAGTTAGTAAGAGTTTATGGATGAAAGAGGTGTTGAGAAGGTGGTAGATGAAATTAAAATAAGGGAGGTGTTATGAGAAAATTTGCTCTAGAAAATCACATCCACAAAGGATCACCTAATGAAATTTAAATTGATATTTTTCTATAAAAAAATGGACATGAGAATACAGGTCATGATTGGTATTTGATGTTATTTTTGATGATTCAATGTGTTTAATGATAAATGAGGGGTGATGGATGCTATTTATATGTGAGGTGGGTTGGTTTTATGTTATTAGATAATAATTATTTTATATTTAAAGACAACAACATTTGGGTGGTATTATTTCAATATAATTAGATTTATTATTTATGATTTAAATTACATTTATTTTCTATAAACACATAAAAACCCATTCAATGTTATTTTATTAGTTATTTTGTGCTTTTACCTTTTATATTTGACCCCTTTCGTTATTTTAACTATACTATAGTAAATCACTTAATACCACAGAAACATTTTATTAATAAAAAATAAAAATTACCATAAAAAATAATTTTGAACATATTAATACAGATATTTAATGCATTTTACGAAATTAAATTTATAGTTTTGGAAAAATTTGAATTAAAGAAAACCCAAATATGTGATGAAAAAGCATCTTTTCATGTAGTGTATTTAAAAAATGATGATTTTATATTAACTCTATGAATAATAATTATCATTTAATGAAACTAAATTAATATTTATTTATAAAGAATCTATAAATATTATTTAAATCATTATCCACAATGTATTATTTTAATTATTTAAAAATGATAATTTTGTACTTAAAAACAGTTTTAAGAAAAATCTAATTTTTCAACAAAAAAATTAACTTATTCAAAAAAACAATTAAATGTTTATAAAAAATGAGTCAATTCATGAAATATAAGTAAATAGTTCTTATGTAACATGAAATTATATTCAATAAATAATGGGACATTTATATTATTTATTTTTTTTATAATAAATGACATTTTTTTAAAAAATCGGTATTTTTTACTATCCATGAAAAAATTAATCTTTTTAGAAGATTATAAAATAATAATAATAATAAGCTTTTAACATTCTAATTCTAAAAATGATGTTATTTTAATAATGTATTTTTTCAAATGGTTTTAGAAAAATAATTCTATTTATTTTCTCATAGAAAGAAATAAATATATATTTTTGAAAAGAACATTTATTTGGAGAACACAATGACTTTACTAAAAGTTATCTATTTATTTCATAAGCCTATGATAAAATATTAGTAATGAACAGAAAAATAATATATTTTATAATATATTTAATATTATTTATTCTATCCAAATCCAAATCTAGATTATAGTAGTGATGTAAAAATAATGATATTTTGGAGTTCATTTAATCTTGGTGTTCTATGTAGCATAAGCTATCTATATATCTCTATTTTAAAATCACAGGTTATTAAATTATCCCAAATCTACAACCCTTGTAAATCAATGAAAAATGGTTTTCATGACGGTCACACACACACATACCCACATCTAGAAAACTATTTAATCTTCCAATAAGGCTTTCTAAATATATTTTATAAAAAAATCGAGGAAAACATATTTTTCATGTTAAAATCCTAAAAAATTAAATATATATATATATATATATATATATGTCAAGTTTCACATATTCTTGTATTCTAATGTAAATTTGAATAGATAGATGTGTGTGTGCATTTTTGGCTACACATATATATGTATAGAACTATCATATATATATATATATATATACATGAATCAATATAAATTTCAAAAAGAGCAACATTTTACTCATAAATAATGATTAGATATTTTACCAATTCATGAAATTTAATGGCCCCCTTGATATGAAAAGAAGAATCAATGGAGATTATTTTAATTAAACTATTTCTGATGTGTTAGAAAACATGTTTAGAAACAACCATTTGAAAAACCCTCAGAAAATTTCAATTAAATTTTGATTCAAAACATTCAAAAAACCAAACCATGATTTTTAAATTATAACCAAGCCAAAAATAAAAAAACAATTTTAAATATTTAAATTTTATAAAACCAATTTATATAAAAAATTAAATTCTAAAAATTTTATCTTTCATTCGAACTACCTTGTAAAGGTATTATGCATAATAATGAAATCCTCAAAAAAATGTAATATCCAACTAATCAATCCCAAATAGTATTGAATAATTAAATAATAAATATAAACATCTATCCAATAAGGGATCGTAGATTTAATTGAAAAACATGGGGGGTAACCAATATTATATTGTGCATAACCAAGTAGTGATGAGCTAAAATTTACAACCATAAATAGTGGAACCCCAATAAGGAATGAATTGAACCTCGTGAAACAAAAAATAAAAAAAATCCCAAAAATTGATAATTGCTGGAAATCGTAGGGTCAGTAGACCAATATCATGTTGATATGAAGGAAATATTTGGAATAGAATTTTTAAAAGAGGTAACCAAAGGCCATAACTTTTTGATTTGACAAAAAATATTATAGAAAATATAAAATAAATTTTAGTAAAAAATTATACACAAGAGATCAGGGATGATATAGTGATGAGGTTCAATATGAGGATGTTATGATTGACCGAGGGAGAGGGACCAAGGGAGGTGTCTATTTTAAGGGAGGGGGGATAGCCTTAGGGTGTCGTGTGAGGAAGGATGCTGGAAGGGGGATGGTTTTGAGGGAGGATGAATGAGTGATGAGAGGTGCTATGAGTGATATGTTATCTATTTTTTAGAACGTATAACTAAATAGGATTTAAAAATATGAAAAAAAACATATTGACAGGTTAAGTAATAGAAAATTTTAATTTTTTATGAAATCAGGAAAACATTCAGGGTCTATCCACACAATTTTCCAAACCAGGAAGAAACAATGATGATCCTACAAGATTTTCAAAACATTGATGCATAGTTAATAATTGGATTCAACAATTTTTATTATACCATGAAAATATTACTATCTTATGACATCAAATTACATGTGCTCTAAATAGTTTAGAAACATTGTGTGCTAAATATAGGCCCTAAAAATTATTAAATATTAAACAAAAAAGGTCATAAACTCTCAAGTAGACCTAAAATTAAATATATTATTCAAAAATATTTTTTAAATAAATAAAAAAATAGAGAGTGTGGTAATTCAACCCACAATCAAGAGTTATACCCCATAAAAACCATTAACAAATGATCAAATCTCATAAAAATAGCAACTAGAATGATTTTTAAAAAAATGGATCAGATCCTCAAGAAACACCTTCTATCTCTAATAAAAACCAAACCATCAAAGAGTCATAAAATCCATAATAAACATTAAGAAATATCATGGCATCATCAAAGAGTGATAAAATCCATATGAATGTATGATCATTACTAGTCAAAGCTGTCAGAGGAGCCGGAAATCGTGAGAAATTGGCTATGAAACTCCAGTAGTAGCCTACGAGAACAAGGAATCTTCGCACCTATGACACTATAATGGGGGCTTCCAAAGACACAAATGCTTCTATATTCGATGGATCCACACCTACTCCCTATGTGGAAACAAGAATCCCCACGAAACCAACTTCTCAAGCCCAAAACTCACACTTAGACAACTTCCCAAACAACTGATGTTGATGAAGAACTCCAAAAAAGGCTTGTAGATGCTCTCTGTGCTCAACCTCAGATGTTTATTACACTGGGATTTCATCGATGAAAACTACCAAAAACTTGTCCAGGAACTCATGGAACACAACATTCATCAATCCCATGAATACATCTACATCATTCATTGTGCCAAATGGCGTTACAACGAACTCATTATGCCCATGAAGACAACATAAATAAGTATTCGGGATATCCTCATCCTTCACACACATCTGATGATAACTGACCACGAGTCTCTCTTTGAGAACCTACTTGAATTCTTTAATTGATGGAATAAATCATCAATCCATGGAATAGGATAACAATTCTTTATTGTCATTTTGTTTAAGCGACAATAATCAACACACAACCAGAGACTGACGTCGGCCTTCTTCACGAACAAAACTAGTGCGCCCCATGGTGACCCACATGGACGAACAAAACCACACTATAACAGAACATGAATATGTATACGTAGTTCTTGTCACTCATAAGGGTCCATTAAATATGGATACATAGAGATAGAAGACACTCCGGGATGTAGCTTGATCCAAAAATCGATCTCTCATCGAGGGGGTAATGCTACAACCTCTTCTGGAAAGACAACAGGGTACTCCTCTACAAACCTATGAAATGCCAAATGTTGACCCTCTGATGAACTCAACATCATCTCAGCCATCATGGATGATAAGGATGGAACACGCCTAATACCCATCTAAGGATCTTCCTCACCCACAAACACCACTGACTCTCCATTCGCTCTAATGAAAATGAACTTCTTCATGAAGAAATCCAGGATCACTTTCACTGAATAAAACCATTACGTGCTGAGGATGACATCATATGGTTGTATTCGTAAACAAAAAAAATCTCGCAAAGAGTTGTGTTTCCCTAACCCTATCTGACAGTGTCTATATACTTCTAACAAATCAGATCGACCTCCAAATGGTGTAGTCAATGCCAAGGGCACTGGAAACCTCTCTACCTCATGTCCCAAAGAATGAACAAGGGTAGCTGATATGAAGGAGTGTGTCGCTCTTGAATCAAAAAAGGCATACACCAAGGTATTAAACAAGAAAAGGGTACCTCGAACGATGAATGGCTCGCCTGGAGCTGGCAATGCTAGAGCATTAAGCTGACCATGACATCATCTACGACCTCTCTGACCCTGATGAAGACCTTCAACAGGGCTGTGCTATGGTCTTTGAGGATGGGGAGTATCATGGGGATGTCCTTTGCCTGCCCCATCTAACCTCTACTGATCTAAATTTGGTGCAACTGGCTGCTCCTACCTAGGCTAGAACTACCTCAACGGAGGAACCTGGAGTATAGAACCCGGTGCATGATGTCCTCTTTGAATGGTTGGGTTCTCCTACTGGTGATGACCGCATCCACCATAAGAAAATAAATATCCTAATACCTTGGGATAGTCCTAAGAGTTGCTGCCTCTGGAGAAATGAGATGTGAAGGTCTGGGAATTACCCCTAGCTGAACAGAATTTTTTCTGCCATGAAAACAGGGAACCCAGTACCACAGCTCTACTTCATGAGGAATCATCCTGATTCTCCTCTTGTGATGATCCAGTCCTTTCCAAATTCCTCGCAAAAACCACTATCATTTCCAGCACCTCAAGATATTTTTTTAGCATAAATGGGGTGACCTGGAAGTGGATCTCTGGATACGAAGCCTCCTTGAAATTAATTGCCCTAGTCTCCTCCTCTGTCATCTGGTCTGAAGCACATTGTAAAAGGTTCTTGAAACAGATTCCAAACTCTCGAACACTGGACCTCCCCTGTCGAAGGGTAAGAAGCTCAAGGTGAATGGATGCCTTCACAGTCAAAGAATGAAACTCGACTCTAATCTTCTCTTAGAACTCCTCCCATGAAATCGCTGACTCCTCACAATCCCGGAGGTACAAGAACCACCACTTCCTCACTGCTCCATGTAGTATCGTCACAACCATTGAAACCCAGTGCTCCTTTAGAGCACGAATCAAAATGAACCCTATCTCAAACACCTCTAACCAGTCTTCCATGACTGAATCAAAAATGGAGCCCCATACTTCTGCAGACTCTGGAATTGAAACTCTCGGAGTGTCTTCATCCATGTTTCGCCATCGTCAACCTCTACCCCGCGGTGAACTACTAGATAAGCCTGCTGGTTATTTTCTATAGCAACCTATCGAGGACGTCGACCTAGAGCCATACCTATAAAATAAAAAAACATTCCTAAACCTAGAATATGGAAGACTCAACCTTAATTAATTAACTGTTTTCTTTCATTGATTTTAGATTAACCATTCCCAAGGTCAACCCATTCTAACACAGGCACAAGGAAGAATGATTCATGATCCTCTCCTAAGTCTCTACCCTGAAACTATTATCACCTTGTTTCGTAGCCATTGTAAACATAAAGGTCTCTACATCAGATCACATGGGGACCTAAATAACTATGTCTCAACCAGTCTCTTATTTTTACATCACTTTTTATACATGAATTACATTATTGCTCTACCAACCCATGAAACCTCTCTTGTGCCTAACACTAATCTCCATCCTATCCCTCAATATGACCTCTGACACCACTCTGTCACGACCCCCTCCTAACAATGTGTAGCCCTCCTAGGCCAACAATGTGAGAAGGGAGAGAATGAACCCCTGGGCCCCTCCTCTAGTAGGCCCCGGGATGGCCACTAGCACCGAGGGAATAGTAAACACATAAATGGGAGGCATTAATCTCTAAGTGAACACATGTATAAGAGAGAGATAAGATAGACACCAATCAACTCCATCTCAGAACTGAAATATAAAAGAAACTCTAAGTGATCATATGTAATGTCATGAAAAAGTACTACAACTAGAAGGGGAAAACCGTAAGTACCCAAAAGAAAGTAAAAATAGCAGCAACCATAAGCCCGAACAGCTCCTACAAACCCAAGTTCGTAGAAACCAACTTGATATCCAACCTAATCCATGTGACCCAAAAAACAGCTTGTATATACATAGGGTGAGTATAACAGTATACTCAGTAGGATCCTCTTTGAAGCCTCTCATGCAAAATTAATCAAAGCATGCTAAAGTACAGTGGACAACAAGTGAAAATAATGCATCACCTAAACTGTATACCACATTCCCAACCACTCCATGGCTATACTCACCATGTAACACATACAAGAATATTTCATATAATAAATAATATCAAGGGTTCCCTGCCACTACTTCCCCACTGGTTTTCGGATTTTACTCAACGTCACACATCCTAAGCATCTCTCTTTAAAATGGATTTCCTGTAGAAACCTAGGTGAAGCACCACAATATGCACCTCGTGAAAAACCCCCAACGTCCACACACCAACATAACCAGGTACTTTCATGGAGCCTCCACAGCTTGCATAATGTGTATCATACATCGGGTATTATACCTGAAGCAATTACAACACATACACCAAGTAAAAATCCTCAATCCATCACAACCTATACACGTTACACCTATAGTTGTCCATAAAAAACTATATCTAGAATATATGTGTGTCAATAACCACAAGAAACTAAAACCCTATACACACATATATGGGGAAAACTAACCAATGTTCCTTCCATCACAAGTAACTACCAAGAGAAGACAGCTAGGCCAAAAGGGGTTAGTCAACCATCTATCCACCCACCAAAATATTGGGGATAACACCCATAGGGCTCTGAATCCCTAGGGTGTAAGTTTCCCTTACTAATAGGATGGAGTAGCATATAAAAATACAAAATGTACTGAATATAAAATATATCAAAACCACACTATGGGAATAACCTAGTCTTATACAATACTTCATCTAACGTCTCTCAGACTCCGAGCTGTTACTTCTACGACTAGGTATCCTATAAACACACAACCACAAAAAGATCATCAATAAATTCTTTCATTCAATTTTTATTAGTTTCACTTTATGTTAATTAATTACTTAAACATTAATTAACCAAAGAAAATTCCACATTATATTTCATTAGACTCACACCCAAAGTCCACTATCCCTTTAAAATTACAACCTCATCATTATGTTCGAGCAAACACCAACCGTAGTGTTTAACACCATTTATTGAAATATTTATTACAACATTACTTTCCCATATTTACATGCTTTCTAGAAAAAAAATTCTATGCTATTATACAGAAGGGGGCTCAACACGGAGAGTATATGTACTAACCGTTGAGTCTATTCCGCCTATAGAAAGAGCGTAGACCCATCCTACCTTGAGAAGATAAACACGGAAAGCAAATGGCATATACCTCATGTCTTTGCCTCTTTTGGAAGAAGGGTATGCAAGAGAAGATGGCTTGAGAGGTGGGGAAAAGTAAAGCAGATAATCAACCAATAAAAATTTGCAAGCATTCAACAATCAAATCCATCTAATTCTATCATCCCTTGTGTCCTCCCCAACACGCACATGCATGAACCAGTGAATCTCTCCACTCAAGGTGTCAAATTCTTCCCCAACTAAAAGTCTCCATGCCCCCACATATCACAACGACCATAAAGGATCACATTAGAACACTAGTAGCAGAAAAACAAACATCACATCAATTGGGCTCTTTCCCCTTTAACAATCAAGAGGGTAACTCAGATCCCTTTATGGAATAATAAAAAAATCAGTTCTTTAATCCATATTGAATTAATAGATTTATTATTCATAGGTTCCAATTTCAGGATACCTACTCAGTAACCTATAAAAATAATAAAACATGTTTACAGTGCCAATTTGATTGACATCAGATTACATCAAGAACCAGATTCATTTACATACATATTTATCATTATCCAAACAATTATCAATTAATCCCAATTTACGTTTTTTACCAATTTCCATCAATAATGAACAAATAACCAAAGCAAGCATAGATATCAGACTATCTAGTAAAACAAGGGGCAATAACATACGATCAATATCAATTTATTTATCTGGTACAAATATTTATTTTTTCAATTCCATTGTCATCTAGTGGGATAAAACATGCAAATGATACAGTTGAACGTAAAATAAGAGAGAAGAAATGAATCCCCCACATCAAATAGTTTTCAATGATCTTTATCCACCCAACGGGTCGCAACCCTCCTCTCATGACAACTGCACCCACCCGAGGATTCCACGGTAAGACCGTACCAACTGAACCCCAAGAAAACACTTTTAGAAGCATAGAGATAACATGTTATAATATGGAAAGGATAAACATGAGAAGATGACCCCCAAAATAATGATGATAACCAATACCTTGTATCAATGATTGATCGATACTGCTTGGTTACATCAAAATAGAGCGAAACCAATCCATGGAGGGAAGTTTGACTTTGCAACTACTATGAGTAGGAATGCGATGTTCAAGCATCTCAAACCCTAGAACAAGGAGAATGAAATAGGGAGGACGACATCCCTTCCCTTTAAAATAATTAACTGGGGGACGGTTTAAGATATGCTTAATTTACCATTAAATGAGAATCGCATTAAAACATGCGGTTTGACAAAATAAAAACATCCCGATCCATATGAATAATTAATATAGGATATATGGCCTTTGAATCTGCATTAAGAGTCCTTAAAATGAGGCTTTAAATTCATTTTATGTCAAAGGAAACGTCAAAGGTTCAAAACTATAGGAAGCTGGAAACACTGTGAACCAAACTCAAAATATGGCAATGAAAATTGAGGCTGCTGTTAGAACCTAACTGATCTAGAAACACAGTTCATGAACTTGAAATTTTGAAAAAGAAATAGAGGATACTGTTAGAACCTCACTGGTCTGGAAACACTGTTCATGAACTCGAAATTTGGCAAAGGAAATAAATGATGATGTCAGAACCTCATTGGTATAGAAATACTGTTCATGAACTAGAAATTTGGAAAAGGAAATAGAGGCGGCCGATAGAACCTCAGTAGTGTATAAACAATGTTCATGAACTCGAAATATGGAAAAGGAAATAGAGGCTGCTGTTAGAACCTCACAGGTTTGGAAACACTGTTCATGAACTCGAAATTTGGAAAAGGAAATAGGGTCTTCTATTAGAACCTCACTGGTCTGGAAACAATGATCATGAACTCGAAATTTTGGAATGGAAATAAAGGATCCTGTTAGAGAATCACTGGTCTAGAAATGTTTTTAATTATCTCAGAATTTAGCAAAGGAAATAGAAGCTGCTCTTAGAACTTCACTGCTCCGAAAACACTGTTCATGAACTCAAAATTTGGCAAAGGAAATAAAGGCTACTATTAGAACCTCACTTATCTAGAAGAACTATTCATGAACATGAAATTTGGCAAAGGAAATAGAGGCTGCTGTTAGAACCTCACTGATCTGGAAACACTATTCATGAACTCGAAATTTTGCAAAGGAAAAAGAGGATGCAGTTAAAACCTCACTGTTCTTGAAACACAGTTCACATAACTCAAAATTTTGAAATAGAAAAAATAGAGGTTACCATTAGATGTTACCGATAGAGGTCACCGTTAGAGGTTACCGATTGAACTATTCATCGATTAAAATGTTCACAGAATTGGAAATTTGGGAAAGGAAAGAGAGGATACTGTTAGAAGTTTCGATAGAACTATTTACTGATGGAACTGTTCACCGATAGAACTGTTCACAGAATTGCAAATTTGGAAAAGGAAAGATAGGTTATTTTTATATGTTACTGAGATAACTATTCACTGATGTAACTGTTCAAAAATATAAAAATTTGGCAAAGGAAAGAGATGTTACCATTAGAGGTTACCGATAGAACTGTTCACTATTGGAACTGTTCACAGAATTGGAATTTTGGATAAGGAAAGAGAGGTTACCATTAGAGGTTACAAATAGAACTATTCCCCAATGGAACTGTTCATAGTATTGTAATTTTGGCAAAGGAAAGAGTGGTTATAGTTAGAGGTTACATATAAAACTGTTCACCGGTGGAACTATTAACAGAATTTGAAATTTGATAATAGAAAGAGAGGTTACCGTTAAGGGTTACCTATAGAACGCTTCACCGATGGAACTGTTCACAGAATTTGAAATTTGGACAAGGATAGAGAGTTTACCATCAGAGATTACCGATAGAACTATTCACCGATGTAATTGGTCATAGAATTGGAAATTTGGCAGTGTGCTGGGGATAAGTCACCTTGACCTCCCAGAACACCTCAAACACCATATTTTCACAAAGTAATGGACAGAAGAGGTCTGACCCATTACATAAGGTCTCATTACCTATTGGTTTACAAATAATATTTATTTAACTATATTGGATGTTAATTTCCGAGTTCGTCGAGTATGTTTTAACTTTATATTTTATGTTCGTCTAATATTTATCATGGTTTATTAATCTCTAGTATTTAAACCATTATTTTATTATCATATATATATATTTTATTTTTATCTATAATAATATATAATTTTTTGGTTATATGAATGGAAATTCAACTTTCAGGAAGACAGTAGCCCGTACGTACACATGAACACTGATTTCATTTCTTTTTTATGTTAAAAGAATGAATAATAGAGGGTACATATGTATATCAAAATTACAGTATCATATCTATTTCAAATATTTTACATAGTTTTATCAAATTTGTCCTTATTACGTTTCATGTATAGCATGAATGAATGGCATCGCTTTGAGGGGGTGGTTGTGCGCACTTCCACAAACAATGTTTTTTGTTTTTATACAAAATGGATTTTATAAAAGTATGTGTTATAATAGAATTTTAGAAGAATAAAAAAATTATAAATATCATATATGTCTTATATATGGATATTTTCCATCACAGTGGCCACCTTGAGCAAGAGTTAAAGGAAATTGAACAATCGTTGTTTAGCGATACTGTAGTCGGCCTACATGTAAATAGTTTGTATGTTACCCATTTGATGGAAATGTGGGTCAGAGGAAGTCAAATACCTAACATAACAGAATCCTAGTATATTGATATTATGTTTTTTTTTATATTAGTATGGAATACATAATATTGATTTAGTGGAGAATGGAATGAAATAGGTGAGTTTGAGGGAGTGTGTTACCTCTTAATCGTGTAACATCTTTTGGTTTGAACCAAAAGAGATTCCTAAAAATGATTCCTTATTATGGGAGGATTAAAGGGGAGAATTAAGGTATGTTGGGGTGCCATTTATTTAGAATTATTTCTAGCAAATATTTCTTGAGAGGTGTGTGGAAGTGGAACTGAATGAGACCTTTTATAATATGGGAGTGAAGTCTTTTGTAAAATTTTAAATTAAAGGAACCCGACCAACATTTTTTATTGAATTTGGATTGATAATGGTAAAATATAGATACAAATAAATATAGGGTCGAAATATTTCCATCCAATGTATACTGGACAAGCTTATAGGTTGTTTTAGTCTTTATGTTTTCAGTTTATTACCTTATTAAGCTTAATTTAACTGTGATCATTGTAATTAATTTTTATTTCCACAAATAATTTATTTGATCAAAAACTAAGTTGAAGATAATAAATAATATAAATTATTCAGATTTAAAATATAGAATCCATTTCTCTAAATTCTCATATCAAAAGTGGACAAAATTAGATTAAAAATAATTTCACAGGCGGGACGAATAATTCAGGTTTTAAAGTAAAAATTCCTTAATATTTGCTATGTTTTTATTATCAACTTTAATGTGTAACTGATTCCAATGACCTACATTAGATTAATATATAAGAATAATATATAATTAAAAATTAAGTTAATTATAATACATTATTTAATATTATAATTAAATTATATGAAAAATATATTAGAACTACAATTCAATATTTTTAATTATTGTTTATAAAATTAAACATTATAAAAAGTACCAAAAATTCACCCATATGAAATTTCTATCTTACTATTTCAAATTTAAATTTTATTTTGAAATATAAGTTTCATAAAGGGGTTAAAATTGTATATAAAATGTGTATTCCATTAAAAGGTGGTAAAAGTGCCTAAAAAATATATAGATTTTTTTGTGTAATGTCAAGATTATTTTTATCATATGTCAAGAAAATATATTGGATGATTAACAGGAAAATTTTATTGTATATAAGAAATATAAATTTCATTAATATTATTTAGTAATTTTAATTAGTTTAATTTATTAATTCAAAAAACATTGTGAACCGAAAAATAATAATATTTCCTTTATATTGAACTGATCTGTATTTTTTTATAATTTAATTGGAAATCTATTAATTCATTTTATATATTTGTAAACCATATATTTTTATATTTTAAAGATTAGTATTTATAGTTTACAATTAATGTCCAGGTTATGTATTGTTATACTAACTAATAATATTTTAATAATATATTATTTTTGGTAATACTTGGTCTTGCATGTAACGCAAGCCATCCAAGAAGGTCTCTCTTGGGTGTAACACACACTAAATTGGTGTTTCAAAAATTTATGAATATATAATATATAAAATATATTTAAAATATTAAATATATTTAAAAATATTATGGTATTACTTCCCCTTTTGTGCTTTCTTTCACATGTTCTAGACGCTATCGAATATAATGTTCTTAAATTTGAATTTATGGGTGTTACACTCACCATATCTAAAAATAAATTCAAACCTAAATATTTATACATAGATGTATAAATATTTTCATTGATAATATACTATTATTTAATGATCGACATAGTAATTATTTTAATATAATATATTCTAAATAATAGAGGATATAAAGTACAACGGTCATGTATCTAGGTTCCCTAATTTGAGAACAATGGTGGGAAATGGAATCAAGGATTCAGAGGTATAATCCGACAATCATGTTCTGATAGAGTGTTATTGAGAATATGGTTAGGGGAAAGCTAACAGTTACAAGCCCATAAATTTGTTTTGATCAAAGAGGTTATTTTATTTCAGGAAAATGAAAGTACTAGGATGACATTTTTTGTTTCAATATCAGTTTTCCTAGAGTGGAGGAATTATTTCACTCGCAAATTATACAAGCATATATATATTTTTATAAACATAATATTTTACTTTGTGTATGCCTTGAATTATTGGTAAGTAGTTTCATAGAACATCCTATATCATATAGTGAAGTAACACATTAACCTTTAAATTACCATCAAAATTTCATCTGAAACCATTTTATAAACGGTTAATTTTTACAAATGATTATGATCCAGTCACTATAGAAATATGGTCACTGAATTTCTATTATGAAAATACCAATATCATTTAATGAACAAGAACCGGCTAAAAAAATTAAAATTCTAATCATGTGAATAAATTCAACTTATACCCTCTTGAAATGTGGGAATAAAATGAATTTCCATAAATCCTAATTACAAACATGAGTTATTCCTTATTCATTAAGTAAGACACATGTTGTTGGATATTATAGTTAAACACAAAAGTGTTGTAAAATTGAATAATTATCTCAGATACCACATTTTGAAAATTCATTAATATAGAAAAAAAATATCAAATAAATTGTTTCTTCATCGATGTCTCAATATCAGGAACATATTATGGGTTTATTTCCCTCAATCACGGGTTTACTATAAATTTTAAATTTCTACTGAAGAAAATATCTCAGTACCAGTGCGCATATAATCTAAAATCCTAAATTAAAAAGTATTATAGTACAATCTTTATATATTTAATAAATCATATCACATGATCATAAAAAAATACATTTACAACATTTTTTATAGTTCGAAATACACATGTATATTAATCATTCCACATTAGTTGTGTTAATAAAATATTCCTGACCATGTCTCTTAGACTTTTTAGAGGTGTACACCCTTGATTCATAGGGAATAAATTTCAATAATTCTCCATTCACTTATTGTTTTAGCACTGATCATCACTGATCAACTTCTCCCCCTTTCATTGTTTTTCTATGTTACCCTTTTCTATGCACTTATAGCAAACTCCAAATATTTTCTGGCATTTACCTAGGCGATTCTATCCAATGTTATAACAAAACTGAAAATCCATGTTTCCCTTATACTTTTTTGACTCATTCCATTTATCATGGTGTTCAAAATTCATATTATTCTCTTTGTTTCCCTTGAAAATATTGATTATATAAAATAAATTCCCTATCATGATATTACATAAAACAATCTCCTCATATGATGAAACCATTTAATAAAACAGCAACCTTCATATATTTAGATTATGTCCTTCGAATAATTGGTTCATATTTCAATCTATGTTGCATATATAATCCATGGAATACATGGAAAACCATGTAAATGTAGCTTTATAATACAAAACACTCTATTCTTACTTTTTGTTTAATCTATGAAACTCTCTCTTCATATCAATTTTTTGGTCAAGAGGTATGTATTTATCCCAAAAAGTATCCTTAAAGAATCTATATTTCATGTGATCTATTGGTTCTTCCTCCCTAGTATTATGGATCAACGAACAGCACTAATCAACATCACCATGAAGACTATAGACCACATGTGTAATCTTTTCCTTTTATCTAGATTCCAAGTCAATAAATATCTTATCCCAATACTTAAACCATTGCTTAACTAAAATTAGATTAGTAGTCCCAATAGATGATGGGATTATCTACCACATAAAGTGATCCAGTATAGGAGATTTTGTCTGTGGAATATGTCTCTTTATTCATGTGAGGTTATTCATAATAATGTGACTATGCATTCCTAAAATTTCCATAACTAGCTCAGTTCTAATATAAGATACATTGACTTCCCTAGTATGGATATCTCTATATTGTCCATGAGTATTGAAAAACTTCTTCCTTCGAGGAGGTATTTCTATACAATTACCTATAATAGATTATCTCATAAAATTATGGGATTTCAATAACTCTAAAAATCGAATAGAACATAACATTAATTTTTGCATCATAAATAATAGAACCATAAACATTGGTTACATTGGCGGAATAAATCCTTTATAATGATATATAAATAAAATATCAATTATTCTATGAATATCACCCAGGAGGATCAATCTAGGTGAGTAGTACGACCAGTTGTCATGTACTAGGTTACCCTAGGTCAAGACTGTAACACCTTGTTAGTGTTTTTACTCTTAGGTACATCAGTTCCAGAACAACATCCACTAATAGCATCCATACATGTACCTATTTTTAGAAAAACCTACATATTGTATAAATTATCAAAATTCTACGATGTTATTGTAAACTTATACTCAATTTCTATCATAGGGTTGTGCCCCCTAATCTGTGTTTTCTAAATCTGGTTTCCATGGTTTCTTCTATACTTCTTTTAATAACAACTACATAACCCTTACCCTAGATAGGCCAAAGTCGGGGTCTCCAATCAACAATACATGCATGATAAAAATGAAAAAAAATCATGAAGAAACATGTAATATTATTTGAATGCTAGATTACATACATATTAACCATAAATCATTTGTAAATAGTGAATAAAAACATGGTACATCAAAATAATAAAATATGCATCCTTGAATACATATTAAATGATTCATTCTTCATAACCCGGGGAAAGATACATGTTACATGTGAGATCAAATGATCAGTGTGGGTATGTAAAGTGGATGTCATAATGAATGAATAAGAATAAATTACCATGGAATGTAAAATAACTGGTAACACATGCCATTCATATAAATAGATAAGGAAAATTTAGTATGGAATGGTATGAAACTGAAACAAATGACATTTAATTAATTCACTAAAATGAAATGTATCCATATATATGTAGATAAAAATTATAATATATGAATAAAAACTAAATATAATATGAAGTAAATAATTTCTTAATGGAAATCATGTATAAGGATCTTGATGAATTAATAATTTCAAGAAACATCCTCTGGTTAATTTCACATTACTCCTAGAAACCTATTTTATTTGGCCAACTTAATCATCTCCTGGGAACCTATCAATGCATTATGAATCTATATAAAGTTTGGGCTCCACCCATCATGGAATTTTTGAATAATTACACATATTTAATAATGAAAATAAATATTATTCCTTATGAAATAACTTTACTGAATGATAAATATCAATCTTTCAATAATTCATTAATTCATTAATTAATAAAATAAATGTCAAAGTAAACACCGTATGAAAATGGTATATTTTTTAGTAAATAATGATATCAACTGTTTGAAAATATGAATAATTGAGTAAATTTAGAATGAAAAAAGATCATTATAATGTGATAGAACTAAGATAATCATAATAATCGTGAAATGAACTAATACTGTAAAGGTAATCATTTTGAAATTTCTTCAAGAAAATAATATTTAAACATTCCAAAGTGTCCCATACCATCTTGAAAAATTTAAATCATGATACCCCTATAATAATTACATTAAATTAAACATATATTATCATGATAATAATGGGACTCATGATATAAAATGAAAAATTCCATTTATATACCAAATAAGTTTGAATGCGTGTATAATAATAAACAACTCTTAGTGAAATATAAATTGAGACAAAATTCCCTTAACTTATCTCCCCTTTTTTTGTGTGGAATTTATCATCCTATATGGTGGTTTAAAATGTGTTTCTAACTTATACCATAAAAATAATCTTGTTTATCATATCATATATTAATATTTTATAATGTCTCATTATCTGTTTATTAACAAGTATTCATGAATTCATCTATATCAGGTGTTAATTGCCTTGTTCACATAGTATGTTTTAACATGATCTTTATTGTCCTTATCAAATTTATCATGTTCTCATCATATCATGAATTTAAAACATAGTTTTAATTTGATATACATTATGTATATATGTTTTTAGAATAATATATAATGTATAGAGATAAGAAATGAAATGGACTATTCCAGGAGACGATATCCCGTATGTACACATGAATGATAATTTTAGTTCATTATTATGTGAAAATAATTATTAATAAATGGAACATATATAAATCATAATTAAAATATCATTTCTATATTATATATACTAGATTGGGTTTTTTAAATTATCTTTAATGCATTCCCCATATATGATGAATGAATGTCATCGCTTTGAGGGGGCGATAGTCCACACTTCCCCAAAAGATTTTTATGTTATTTTGTAAAATTGATTTAATAGAGGTACTTGTTTTATGTAATACCATATGATTTCATAATAAATTACCTCTTTAAAGTAATTCAATAGCTTGTGCCACACACAACAACGAGTTTAAGGGCCTAACGACTTACCAAACTAGCCGTTAAAAAAGTGGTTATGAATATTACTAATTAAAATTTGATTTTATAAACACCATATAATTTTAACATCCATATTATGTTTTTTTAATATATAACATAATAAAAAATCCAATTTTTCAGATAAAAGAAGTGTTTTTCAAAAAATGAAATTTTAGCACCTTTTATTGGTGAACCATTTTTAAATCAAATATTTGACAAAATTATATATTAAATTTGATAAAATAAACTTCTTCTTTAGAAGAAGGACCTAAAAATTTAATTTGGATAAACTTTTTGTGTTTTTTGAATAACATTCATATTTTGATAAATAGTGAAAAATACTATATTTTAACTGAAAAAAACCATTTTAATCAAAATAATTTATAATGTTAAATTATAAATTCTAATGGTTTTTAAGTATAATAAGATTATGTTTTTTTATTTAATAAAATAATTGTCATTGGAAGAAATTTTATATTTAAATTAAACATAAACACATATCAATCTTTTGATAGTTTTTTATTTTCAAAACCTGCTTTCTGGTTTTGACAACGAGAATTAATTATAAAATAATTAATAAAACTTATATGTTTTGAATTTTGTAAAGAAGAAGTAATTTTTTAATTTTGAATGTCAGAATTTTATTTGGGTCAATTTTTGGTATTTTTTAAAAACATTCAATTTTTAGTGAATAATGAAAAATAAATCCTAGTACATAAAAACAGACATCTTCATTTATATAATTATTTTTATTTTAAAATAAATTTTAAAATAGATACCTAATACATATTTAAGTACAATTTATGTAATTGGAGTTATTTTATAATATGATTAGATATATATAGTTTTATTGAACCATTTTAACGTCTTTTTACCCACCTTCTATGCATGTTTACCCACCTTCCCGGCACATTTTCAAATTTTCCTAAAATGTAATTTTACCACTTCTATGAATTGAATATAAAAAATCCAAGAGATATATTTGACATCAGAATGTAAAATGCGTTTAAAAAGGATGAAAATATTTTTTGGGGAATAATAACTTTTGAATTTTATTTACCACGGTTAAAAGTAAATAAGGGAACTAAATGGAAAAATAATATCACAATTACCACAACACATGTAAAAATTCTATTGGATTATGGAATTTTACCCAAATCAAACTTAGGACAAAGATAACATCCTTTTGATCCATTGGTGATAGATTAAAACATTTATTATATTTTATTAATAGTAATGTTTGATGTGTTAAATTCAATATTTAATAACAAAACCTTTTTTAATATAAGGTTACACATAAGATAAATTCTACTATATATATTTATTATAAATATAAAACTATTTACTACTTCATGGAATTTAATTTATAATTTTTAGTTATTAAATAGTTTAATTTATTTTTGACACAATGATGATTTAGTAATTACCATATTGATGAATGATTAAAATAATAGATATTATAAATATATAAATAAATGTATATAGATTATTTGATGCAATCCACGAATTTTATATGTGAATATGACTTTTTGGGGTTTATTATTATATTTTTTTGAGTTAATCACCTTTTTATGACTTTCAAAAAAACTAAATACTAAATAGTGTCAAAATTGACATAAATTAGTTTTTAAAACAAAATACTATATTATAAAATGATATATAATTTCTAACAATATAAGGCATAGTCAAAGGACGTGTATATTGATATATACCTCATTAGAGGACCACCTAAGTTTATCTTGGCAATTTATAGTACGTTTATTGACCATGTATTATAATAATACAAGAAGACATGTAAAAAAGGTAAACTATTTAAAAAAGAGTGAAATCTAAGAGTTATTGTGAATATGGTGACCATAACATGTCTAAAACAAATTGGTTGAGAGTATTTATACACATAAACATATTATCATTGAAAAAAATTCATTTGGAACTCTTATAAATAGAAAATAAGTATATAATAAATTAAAAATTTAAGCCTTTCCTAAAGTGCCCCTCACCTCTATTATAAAAAGGTACTTCCCATTCTCTTAAATTTACACCTCCAAACCCATTTGGATACTCCAATCCCTAACCAATTCTCCTCCCAAATACCATCAATTCATCCTATATTCTTTACTTTGATACGAAATCCATCCTATGGATCATTTTTGTTAAAATCAAAAGATACGACCCGAAAAAGAGGTAATTATTTCATCACCTCATTCAATGTTCTTTTCATCTTCAACTTCTTCTCTCATTGTTGTTTCCATACTAAAATAACATCTACTGTACACTATACATACTATGATGTTGTTATAAATATTTTACAACCATATTCATTATTCTATCCATTCTATTAATGAAAAAGTCACCATACATGTGTACGTACGACATGTCGTTTCCACGTCGTGGTGTAGTTTGTTATTCAACACTACATTATTTGAATGGGGATAATAATTTGTATAATTGCAGTAAATTATAAATATAACATGTTAATTATTTTTTATATATAACATAATATCCAATTACATATGATTTCACCACCAATAGAATGATATCATCTCTCGTACGTACGTACGACTTACCGTCTCCACGACGTGATGAGATTAATTTCAACATTCACCATTCAACAATGATTATAAAAATATATATTATTAATAAGTATGTAATATATGACATAAAAATTCTAATGGAAATATATATATCTGTATTTTTGTGTGTATGTAGTTATTTATATATATCCCATTCACTTACATCCTTTTAATACGATATGAAAACAGAAACATTGATTAAACATATGTACAACCTATCGTCCCCTTAAATGGTATTTTCCATTTCATATATCTATGAATTAAACATATTCATATTATGAATATATATAATACATAAATAATATTTTATATTATGGAGTAAATTAAATCAGTATATAAGTTATATGATCATGAATGAATAGTTAAAACACCTGTGATAGCGAAAATGATTATTTCCCAAAATTTTATTTTAACATAGAAATTATATTTAAATGTGTAGTATAAATGCCTAAATTAATAAATTATCATATCATAAATATGAAAATTTGATTTTTATAATTTAAAAACATAATATGTTCATTATACAGGAGGTTAAATGTACCCTCGACCAAATATAAGCACTAGGTTAGGGTTAATTTCTCAATCTCATTATTATCCAAGATTATTTATGTTAAAGTATTTATTGCGAAATTTTTAACATCTATTTCAATGTTTCATAAAAATGTTTTCAAAATGAATGTTTTATGGTTTTGTTCAAGGGACTCATTAGAAAGTTCAGAATGTTAAATGTTTTAATGATTTATATTTTTAAATAATCTTAATTAATGTTTATGTTTTAAAAAACGATTTTAAGTATTTATTTATTCGAAGCTGATATATTTAAAAAGTTAATTAATTTCGAACGCGAACTAGTACACAACAACGGGCCTTGCAGCACTCATGGATATGACACTTCCAGGGGATATTCTTAGGATCATTCACATTTGCTTCACAAAGAATTATGAGGGATTTATGAGTAATAATGTTAGAAATGACACCATTTTAATTATTATGACACTTGATGTGTGAAAATCATTAATTAATGACGATAATTTTTATAGTTTTTGGATTATAAATTATCATATGATCTAACCTAGAGTATGTTTCCATTTATAAATGGAACCTAGTAGAAGTAATGATAACTCTAGAAATATGCAAGATCCAATGAGTAAGAAGCATCCTATCTTTCATGGTCTTAAGCCAACATTAAGAAGGTAAATAGTCATCCACTTATTCTCATCATATGGAGAAATAATATCATGTGTTAATAAGATAAGTAATGAATTATATACGTCATATTGATTTGAAGGGAAGATAGGGAAGAGGAGGAAGGTAGAGAACAAGATGGATAAAGGGAAGAAGGGAAAGAAGGATTTTCCCACAAGTGATAACTATTGAATGAATCACCTTGGTAAATGCTTTAAGGGAATGTGAGTTGGTTATAATTCTGGAAAAAAGACAAAAATTTCATGATTTTATGTTTAAGAAAATGTTTTTAAATGTACTATGCTTTATCTGTATGTATTTTGGGCACTACGTGAATCAATTTCCAAATCATCAGATTATACCACAAATGATGCTATTTGATAATAATCATGTTATAATACTACCACAGATTAAGAAGAATGATTATTGTTATTATGTTTTTATTAAATATTTGTGTCATTTGAGTATTTTATAAATGATGTACACATTATAATAATTATGAAGTATATAAGGATTTTAGTACAGTACTATTTCATTGGGGATTTGAGATTGTATGGTTCCATGTAAAGTGACATAGTTTCAAGTAAAACATTTTGGAAAATATATGTTTAGGGGAAATATACCCCTTAATATATTTCTGAAACTGAGATAATGATTTTAGAATAATAAATAATTGAGTTGGATAATGTATATTGTTGACTACCATGGAACAAAATAATTATTTGTTTATTCTATCACTATTAGAGTTTACAAAATTTTTGGATTTAATGAGTATATTTGGTATTCTATAAGGAATACGAGAGCATGAACGTATTCAATAATGTATTATGGTAACTCAGTGTGTTACCATGTTATAAAAAAATAAATTATGAATGTATTAACATGTTTATATGTGGAAAATGTTATCTTCATTATGTTTACCTCCCATATAAATTTATAAACTGTGAGTCTGGACACAAGTATTTTTGGATAAGTTAAATGGTTGGAATGGAGTAAGTTGAGAACCTGATATTTTATATGAGGTTAAAGTATAATTTATTGGATATTCTGACCTAAAATTTTAGATTTAAGAAAAAATATAGAGGATTAAGGAAATAATTTTTGACCTTATGACATATCAAATGTTTATTAGGCATAAAAAAGTAATTTTTGAACATTCATTTCCTAGTGTAAGGGATAAAGTGAAAATTGATCGAAGCACAACCAAATGATGAGATTATGATTAAGACAGGAAATAAAATCAGGTATTATTTCTTGGGATATTATCTATATAGTAAATTAATCAATCCTATTCCATGAATAGTGAATAAAAAACATGTTCTCATAATACCATAAGTTTTGGTTAACAGATGATACATTAAATCAGCATAGATTAATGGCTTTGAGGCCCTCGATATTATATTTATTGTTCACTTGTTTGTGATTTATGACCTTAATCACTCCCTATAAATATTTATGTTTTCCCTATAATTAGGTTTATCTAATTGCCACCAATGTTCTTCAATTCGATATTCTAATTTGGTGGTGAATTTTTCATTTCCATTTCCAAATAATTAAGACTAAATTTTAGTAACCCTATTTTTGATGTGGATTTTCCACAAATGTATTTTTCTATTTACATCCTAATATTTTCAAAAAATAATTTCAAATTAATATTAAATAATTTATTGATGTAGGGGATAATGTAACACCTTATAATTTCATAACATGTTATCTCTTTAAAGTAATTCAATAGCTTGCGACACAAGCAACACCAAGTTAGAGCGCACCACGACTTAACAAATTTGCCTTCTAAAAAGAGATTATTAGTTGTATTAAAATAATTTTGAATTTTATAAACTCCAAATTATTTTAAAATTCTTGTTATGTGTATTTTAGATATAAGATAAGAACAAATCAAAATTTTCAGATAAAAGAAGTGTTTTTTTTAAAATGCAAATTTTCTCCCTTTTAATGGAAACCAATTTATAATATAGTATCTGACACTTATATATATTCAATTTGAAAAAAAAACTTCATATTTTGATGCAGGAAAAATAAATTTAGTTTTTATAAATTATTCGTGGTTTTATGATAACTTTCATATTTTGATGAATATTGAAAATACTAAATTTCAATTGAAAACAACCTTGTTAATCAAAATAATTTATATTGATAAATTATAAATATTAATGGTTTTTTAGTATAATAATATTATATTTTTATCATTTATTCCATTATTGGTCATTGGATGTAATTTTACATTTAAATAGGACATAAACACATTTTAATCTTTTGATCGTTTTTACTTCTAAAAAACGTATATTCTGGTTTTTGACAATGAGAATTAATTTTAAATTAATTAATTAAACTTACATGTTTTTAATTTGGTAAAATATAAATAATTTTTGAATTCATAATATCAAAATTATCTTAGGGTAATGTTTTGGCATTTTTCTGAAAATATTCAATTTTTGATAAATAGTGAAAAATACTGCATAATATATAAAACTGAAATTTTCTTTTTAATAAATATTTTTAATATAACATTTACCTTAAAATATAAACATAATAAATATAATAGCACAATTTGTGTCCTTAGAGTCAATTTATTAAAATAATAGATATATAAAATTTTATTGAACTATTTTAACGTCTTATTACCCACCTTCTATACACATTTACCCACCTCCTAGGCACATTTGAAAATGTTCATAAAACATAATTTTACCGCTTCTATAAATTGAATTTAAAAAATCCAATTGACATGGTTGACATGTGTATGTAAAATGTAGTTCAATAGGATGAAAATAATTTTTGATTAATAGTAACTTTTGAATTTGATTTACCAAAGTTAAAAGTAAATAAGGTAATTAAAGGTATAAATAATATTAAAATTACCGTAACAGATGTCCTAATTATATTGGATATGCGTATTTTGATGAAAATAAATATTAGGACAAAAATAAGATCTTTTTGATCTATTTGGAATAGATTATGACATTTATTTTATTTTATATGAAGAAGATTAACAATGTTAAATTCAAATTTTAATAATTAAACATTTTGAATATAGGGTTAACCATAAGATAAATTCACCTATAAAAATTAATTAGAAATATAAAATGATTTTATATATCTTGGTATTTTATTAATAATTTTTAGAAAATAAATAGTTAAATTTATTTATGACACAATGATGATGTAGTAAATACCTTATTAATGAATGATTAACATAATAGATATTATAAATAACCAAATAAATTTAAATTGGTCCTTTTGATTTGATACACGAATTTTCATGGTGATTATAACATGTTAGGGTTGACTTCAATTATTTTTTTCTATGTAATAAACAATTTATGACTTTCACAAAAACTAAATACTATATAGTGTGAAAATTGACATATATGAGTTTTTAAAAAAAATACTATATTATTAAATGATATAATAATTAGAAAAAATATAAGGATTGTCCAAAGAACTTATTTAATGATATATATGTAATTAATAAAACTTTTTAGGTTCTCTTGGATTTTTATAGTATCTTTTTTAACCATGTATTATAATAATACAATATGGCATGGTAAAAGTTAATCTATGTAACTAGGGGTTAAATATAAATGTTAAGGTTAATATAGTGATCTAAACTTCATTAAAACCTATTTGATGAGAGGATTTCGACCCATCCCCCCCCATAAACTTTATATAAATCCATTTTTAGCTTTAAAAAACTGATAATAATTTTATAATAAATTAATATTTCATGCTTTTCTTAATGTTTCCCTCACCTATCTTAGAAAAGCGTACATCACTTTATCTTAAATATTCAATACCAAAGCCATTTTCATCATCCAAAACATACTATAATATACTCCCAAATATCCTAAATTAAACCAAGATTCCTTACATTGATCATAAATCCATCCATTGGAGCACTTTTCTTCAAATCAAAAGGAAGAACACGAAGAAGAGGTAATTATTTCATCAACTCATTCAAAGTTGTTTTCTTCTTCCACTCCTTATTTATTTTTTTTTCATACCAAAATAATAATCCCAGTAACTTATATATACATTAATGTTATTAAAAATATGGTACCACCATATTCATTATTCTATCCATCCAATTAATAAAAAATTCACCATACATGCGTAAGTACGTCTTACCGTCTCCATGTCGTGGTATAGTTTGTTATTGAACAATTCATTATTTGGATATTTATAGTAAAGGGTATAATTAAAGTAAATAATATATATAACTTGTTAATTATTATGTATATATCACATAATATCCAATTATATATGATTTCACCATCAATAGAATGATATCATCGCTCGTGCATACATACATCTTACAGTCTCCACGATATGATGAGGTTCATTTCCACATTCACCATTCAATGATGATTATAGAAAATATATAATATTTATAAGTATGTAATATATGACATAATAATTTTACATGATATATATATATATATATCTTATTCACATACACCCATTCAATACGATATGAAAACAGAAACAACATTTATGCGTACGTATGACCTACTGTCTCTATAAACGGTGTTTTCTATTTAACATATCCATCTATTATACATATTTATATTCTAAATATATATGATACATAAATATTTTTTTATAATATGGATGGAATTAAATTATAATTTATGTTATATGATCGATAATAACAAGTTAAAATTCCTATGATAAAGAAAATGATTATTACGCAAAATATTATTTTAACATAGGAATCAATATTAAATGGATAGTATAATTTAATAAATTAATCAAGTATGATATCATAAATAAGAAAATGTTTCTTTTTATAATTTAATAACAAAATATGGTAATTATACAAGAGGTTAAACATAACCCCATCCATTGGAAATTACATGGAAAGGGTTAATTCCTTAGTCTCATTATTATCCAAGATTATTTATGTGTATGTATTTACTAGGAAATTGTAACAATCCATGTCCATGTTTCATAAATATGTTCTAAAAATGAATATTTTAAGGTTTTTTGAAAGGGAAACTTTAGTAATAAAACCATTTTAAATGTTTTAATGAATTTGTTTTCTAAATATTTATAATTAATGTCCACGTTTTAGAAATGATTTTAATGATTTATTTATATAAAATGATTGTTTTAAAATGTTAATTCCATTAAAATTATCAAATTGGTCTGGGAAAATTTGATTGAAAACTCTCTTTTAAATGACTTCATTTTCAAATGTGTGACTTTTATGTCATTTTAAAAAAATGGATACTTATCTCAAAGAGTTTTAGTGATCATTTTCAACTATATAAAAAACATTTACTGTATATTATTCGAGTTTGAGGTTAATTTATTATAATACAATATTTTATATTGTATTTAATGAGTTATAATATTTTTGACATGGGATGTGTTATTTTTATACCATTCAAGGTTTATGGTTAATGTTTTTACATTTCATATTCTAGTTTTAATACAAATTATTATGTTATGTTTCATGATTTTCATATGAGGAATTTATTGGACAAAGTTAATGATGGGTGGAGCCTGCTATAGCTCTTGCATGCATCAGTAGGTCTCATGAGACAAATTAGTGTCTCGGAAGATGTCGTTGGGAAAAATTTATTTGTAGTCATGGCACGAGGCCTTGAATATGTGGTTATGATGTTCTAAATTATGCAATCAATCATTATAAAATTATCTATTGATATTACATTTTCTTATTCTACTAGTAGAATATCCATTTGAATAAGTATGTGAAATTATTTGATTTATCTTATCCATATTTTGCTTTGTTTAAGATTAAAAGGATCGTGCTTTAGTATTATACATTTCCATAAATTTTGTGTTTATTTATTATAGTTTCCACTATATTATTAATATTAATGAGCTTTTGATCTCACCAAATTCTTATGTATTATTTTTCCAAGGATGTGAAGAAGTGTATAATGATTGATATGCATGGTTAAGATATAGGAATAATGGTATTCTCAAAGGATTATTTATGTTTCATTTTATTTTAGAAATTTTATTGTAACGTTCATATATGTAATATATTTTCTTAGACTGCTAAACTGATTGGTCCTTCAGGACTTGATTCCATGTAATCATTCTAATTTATTAAAATAATTCACCAACTCTGGGTAACTAGGGTTAAGGAATTACATTTTAAAATATTACATAATAATTAAGACTTTATTTATACAATATATATCATATATAATTAATTTTTAAATCATAATTTCCACCATGATAGGTGGTAAAAGAAAATTGAATAATCATAGTTTAGTGAAGGGGTTGTTTTCCTACTATAAATAGTATGTATATTACCCAATAGATTGATGTCTGTGTGTGTATGTGTAGGTCAAACAATAAATATATCAACAACCAAGTATATTGAGTATATTTTTGTTTTTATATATTCTTGGAATAAGTAGGATTGAGTGAGTAGTGAATGAGAATAAATGAGAGGAGTTTGAGAGAGGGAATCACCTCTTAATTGTGTCACTTTTTTTGGTTTCACCAAAAGATATTTTTAATGGGATTTCTACCCATGATATTATTAAATGAGGAATGGAGGATTTTTAGGGAACCATCTTGGCAAGAATTTGGTGTAGCCAAAATGGATTAAGAGGTATGGGTAAGTGGAAGTGAAGGAATTCTTTTATAATGGAGGAGGAGTGGAATCTGTTGTAACGTTTTAATTGAAAGGAACCACGCTAACATTTCATTTTTTCAAGTATATAAATAATGGTCAAATAATGGGAAAATGATGGTTAGGGTCGAAATAATTTCCGAGAATGGATTATGGACCTGTATATTGGTCGTCTTAGGCCTTATTTTTATGGTTTCATCCCTAATGAGGCTTAATTTAACTTTATTCATTTCATTTAATTTCAATTACCTTCACTAATATTTTTGGTCAAATAATATCTTTACATTATTTGAAATTCTGAATTATTCTTATTCCAAATAAGAAATCCATTTTTTTAAATTCCAATCACAGAAGTTGAAAAAATTAAATAAAAAGTAATCCCATATGTGGGACTACCCTTTGTGTTTTCCAACAAAAAGCATATTAATATCGTCAATATTTTTATAGAGATGTTTAATGAGAAATTTATTCTAATTAATTGAATTGGATTAATTTTTCAAAAATATAATCTCATTAATCTTTGAAACAAAATATAAAAAACTGTTATAATTAAATTAGATGAAAAATCATTTTTGAACTAAAATTCAGTATTTTTAATTATTTATTAAATAGTGAAACATTACATAAAAGTACCAAAAATTCAACCTAACTAAATTTTTATGATTCTATTTCAAATTTATGTTAATTTTTACATATAAGATTTATAAATGAGTAAAATCGAATTTAAAAAGGATTCCCAATTAAAAAATGTTAAAAATGCCTAAATATAAATGAATGTATTTATGTATATTATTGAGTTTATTCATAACTTATATCTATCTAATCTATTGTATCATTATGATAAATATTTGACTGAATATGTAAAATATATATTTCATTAATATCATATTGAAATTTTAATTATTCTAATTTATTAATATGAAATACCTTGTGAGGATAAAAATAATAACATTTCATTTGCATTCAATTGGTTGGTATTTTCTTTTATAATTAATTTGTAACCTATTAATTTAGTTTATATCTGTATAAACCAAATATTCTCATATTTTAGTTTAGTGTATTCATAAAATATATTTAATATATTGGTTTTGTATTGTTATATTAGATAATAAAATATTAATCATATGTTATTTTTCTTTAAGACTCAGTCTTTTGTGTAACAAAAGCCCCCAAAAAAGATATCCCCTAGGTGTAATGCACAGTAACACGGTGTTTCATGACTTGAAAATATAAAATATTTTTAAAATATTAATTATATTGTAATTTATCAGTGTATTATATATCCTTACATTCTTTGTGTCACATGTTTTGCATGATATCAAATAAAAGGTTCATACATCATAATTTTAGAAAAATCGACCCAAAAAATAATGTGTCATAATGATAGAATCATTTTGACAGGTTTATTATTTATTAATAATATTAATTTATTAAAGGATCAATGATTTTTAAAAATTTACTGAAATCAAATACTAATAATGGATTAGATGAATACTATATTGAATAATGATTAAAGTGAGGATAACACGTATGCTAAATACTTAAATCACCTCTTAGAGAGCCTCTTAAAACATATGGATTCTTGGCTTCATCATTTAACCATAGGTTCCAAAACCTATAATATGGATATTGGATAGGGTATTTTTATCTATATAACTTATAAAAAATTGGAGATAATGTTTCGGGGGGGGAGGGGTAGTGGAGTGGTCCTTTTATAAGATATTTTTCTATGGAAAATTTTAAAATACCCATACCATATTATATAAAGATTTAATTTTAATATAGAAAGAGAGAAAAAGTGAAAAAAAATATTTTATATATGATGAGAAGATGTTACAAATTCATTCAACAACCTATTTAATTGTATTGTTTTATGGTCTATTATATCATTACCCCTTCATTATACTTTTTTACCTTTTTTGGTCATTACCGTGGTAAATGACCACTATCTTAGTAAATCATTAACAAAAAATTATGAAATTTTCCTTTTTACATAATGTGAATACATTGATTCCCAAAATGGTATACATTTTCCTGGATTAAAATTTTAAAATTTATAAAAATAAAATTTTATATAATTAATGTATTAAAAATTCCTTCTTTAAAAATAATCTTTTTAAATATTAGTTTTATTATTATTCCATACAAAATAATAATAATTACATGAATTTTAGTATATATATATTTATATATTAGAAAAATAATTCATTAATAGTTGTCAACTAAATTAATTAATTCAAAAATTAGCAAAACATTTAAAACCAATTCCTTCAAATCTATCCCTTATTGAACTAAATTTTGTAATATCTCATTATTTATTATAAATCCCATACATTTTTTATTTCATAAAATATTATAATCTGTATTTCAATTTTATAAACACATAAAATCAGTATTTTTGAAAAAATATTAATAAAATGTAATAAAATATTTAAATGTTCATATTTTTTTAATTTAACTTTTATTTTATTTTAGTAGAGTATTATTTTTTATTTATAAAATATAATAACTTTAGTTTTTACCTTGAAATTTGAGAACATCATTGTACATATTAGATACTTGAATATTCAATGACCATATATCCAACATCAAAATATCCAATATCCATATTTTAATGACCATATGTCTAATGACCATATATATATATATATTGTACTAAATTCCTATATATATCGTTATATATATCAAGAGTAGTTAATACTATAAATATAATTATTCATAAACACTTATATTACATTTCTAATAGTTTTAAACATTTATATAGTTTAAATTATATTTATGATATTTGAAGAAAACCACAGGGAAAAGAATTTCCCAATGATTGAATTTATATTTACTTGTGGTTTTATTACACTTGTATACTACTCAATGATCATTCATATTGAATTAATATAATTTTTATCTTCAAATTTTTTATTTAATCTCAATAAATTATATCATGGGTTCTTTTGGTTATGTCTTTCATGTGTTACAAATTATAAAAAATTAATATTAATTAAAAGGGAAACATATACTTAAATCTTGGGGTGTTATGGGTATTCAAGTAATAACCTCTCTGATGAAATCTACCTTCGTTTTTACTATACTCTTATACATACCATGAAATATCCATTTCACCAGTTAGTATCCTTCTTCTAAATTAGATAGAACCTTAAAAAATTCTTGGACGACAAGTATGAATAAATCCATATATAAATTCCATATACGTCCATTAATTCATGGGATTCAATCTTTAATATATCCATATCATGTAATTTATTATAATAAGTCACATTTCTGTTTTAAAAATTAAAGTAAAAAACAATAAAATGATATATTTCACTGTTACATATAAATATTATCCTTCATCATTATCTTATAATAAAATTGATTTGAATTGTTAGGTCACTTAATTGATTCTCAAAGATACCTAAACTGATCTTTATAGTCGATTGGTGTGTTTATAAATGCTGACCATGACCAGTTTTAGTTTCTCAGAGGATTCAAATTATCTTTCTAAGATAAGTATGGAATTAAATTTATATTTCATTTTTGGAAAATGAGTGGGAAAAATATATATTGTTTGACTAAAAGGTTGAACAAGTAATTATATTGAACCAAAATTATTACAGTCTTAAGGGTTAAGGAATAATAAATCACATGTCAAACCATATGAAAAAAGTTTATTTAAAAATTTTGGATACACATAACATCGCCTATCATTTTCAATCAACACATACCATAAAATAACATAATAGAATTAATATTTTAAAAATATTCTTTTTTCTGAAATACATATTCATAAATTATTTATTTCCATTAAATTACTAGAAATTATAAAATTTTGAAATTAGTCTTATTCATTATAGTTTCATTAACATGTTAATTAATATGAAAAATAATGAATAAAAATAAATTTTCTATTAAATAAAAAGATAAAAATATTAATATATAATATAAATTTATCAAGGATATGTAAAATACTCAAAATATGATGGTATTGGATAGCCTCTAATGTAAATAATTTTCATGTCCTCTGTATTCCAAATGGGTCGTTCAAGCTAAACATTTGTAATCTTGGATTGTATTTTATAAATAAATCATAGTATAGATGACCTTAACTATTTTGTTTTTATATATGAGTCGGATACTACAATACAAATAAATGGATTCTCATTTTCCATTAAGTATCTAGAAAATGTTGTTTAGATGTTTTAGTATATGGATATTAGAAATGTATTATCTATTCTATAGATACCGACACATTTCGTACAAGGATATTGAATATTTTTAGATGAATATTCATTAATTTATAATAGTACATACTTAAGTAACATAAGAATTCAGTGTGTTTGGAAACATAAAACATAATCCTTTAATCTAGTGAAAGACCGTTAGGGTTTTCCCCAAATTTCCTCCCAGTTTTTTCTCTTCATATGAATATACTATATAAAACCTTTATTTTTAAAACTGTGGAAATGATTCATAATAAACGGTGATTTTAGATGTTAAATAAGGTTAAACATAAAGATACTTAAGTGTAACATGAACATAGCGGTATAAGAAGCTGAACATAACATTTGAAAACTATACCTTGTATATAAAATATCATAATCATGATTCATGGAATAATGATTAGAGGATCATAAGACATGTATAAAAAGATAATCAATTATCATTAATCTTAATAGAATTAAATTGGAATAAGATAATGAATTTGTGGAAACACACACATGTAGTAAATATTATTTCAATGTTACGCACTAAAATCTTCATAACCTGTTCAGCTTGGGCTGACCACCTGTGTACCTACCTTGGGGTTGGGCTATCCACAAGTGCACCTACCATTAAGGGCTTGGGCTAACCATCAGTGTTCCCTCTTTTATGATATTGGGATAAAAAACCATGTACCATAATTTATTCTCATGGTTTATCAATCCTTATACCACTGAGCTCATATAATATTTATCATTACCCAATGCATTATATGGATATATCTATTCCACTGGTCACATAATGAAAACCATACTCATTTTCTCCACAACATCATAAAAACTCCTATTACCATAATCCAAAATCTGAAATGGGTACCATAAAAATTTCAACACATCATAACATATTGAAAATATATAGGTTTAATAATCATTTCATGATAATATACCCCATGAATAAATGTGGTTTTTTTAAAGATCGTATTATGTTGTAATCCATTGAAGAGAAACATGTTTCGTAACCATCCACAATTAAAATATAAACCACTCAAATAAAAAATAGTAATAATTTTATTACATCATATCACATGTAAGTAATGGGTATCATATATGAATTTAATCTTCGATGGAATTAATTTGTAAATAACATTTAAAACATTTCTTGAAGAAAATAAGCATTCGGCATTGAAAAAACATATCTTAAAAAATAAATATTTATAAAGCCATTTTAATTGAAAATAGATTTGAAAAGATATAAAGGAACATTTGAATGTTTTTATATCCATTATATTGAAAATACCCTTTTAAAATTTTTTATATAATCTTTTAAAATCATTTAAAACACATTTAAAATGTAAGGAATTTACGAAATCCATTTCATTTAAAATCATCTTAAAATATATATATATATCAAAAATATTTAAGAAAACATTTTGAATTTGAAAATATTTTAAAAAATAATAATATAAGATTTAAAATATGGATCGTTCATGATGGAAGAAAATTATCTATATAACGTATAGATAAAAACAAATATTCATTTTATATTATCAATAGAAGCCCAAGGAGCATTGATTAAAAACTGAAAAGATGATTCATTTTAAAATCATTTTTAGAAAAGGTAAAAGTTAGAAAAAAATTTATTTCAAAAATTATATGATAAATATATAACATTCATTAAATCATATTTAGAAAGCATGGTTTTGGTAGAAAACAAATTTATGATCGAATAATGAAAATAAGTTTGATTTTTATAAAAAAAATCATAATTATATTATGAAAAAAAAGAGTGTAAAATGGTATCATTGATTGAATATATCATAAATAACCTAATGATAAGAAAATTCATGGGGATTATTGAAATATTTAGCCAAATATTTTATCATTGGAATCCTAATCATAAAAAATCCCAACAAATGATGATATTATATAAATAAAATCATAAAACATAAGTAACATTAAATCATAATCCCCTTCTGAGAGTAACATTACATGAATCATGAAATAACAAGAAACTTTTCACATTCATAATATGACATGTCAAATATGAGTTATATTCACCTTGTTAAACAATATAAGTGCATAAGAAAACATGTGTCACAATGAATTAAAATTGAGGCAAAATACTTTTATCACTTTTTTAACATTGAAACTATAACCCAATGAAACAAAGACCAAGAAAAATATTTGTAAATAAAAAACAATATGTAAAAAAACAATAGTATATAGTAATTTTAATTATAAACACATGATAGAAGAAATAGGCAGTCAATATTACATGTGTCTTAGAAAAAATGAAGTGAGACGTAAGTCCCTTACCACAGATCTTGACTCTTATAGTACTCATTAAAAACTATAGTATAATAAATATTAGTATATTATATATATATATATATATCAATGAATCATATTCATATATGGAATATCATATATGATTAACTTATGGATTTATATAACCCAATTATGAACAATTCCATGTTATAAGTTTGGTTTTTGGTAATATCCACATCGTTTTCCATGGATATTTTGACTAGTAATTCATCATTCTACTACATAGACAATGATTTAATAATATAAAAATGATAACCATTATATAAATATAATATATATTAATTATAAATGAATTTATAGTAATCCATAATATTTAGTGAAGGTAATGAATTACACTGTTCATAGATATGATAGGTCATACATATGCCCAAAAAATGATTATATTTTCATATCATATTGAATGAATGCCAATTAAATGATATATACATATATATTATCAATTTACAAGATTTTATATTTCATATATATAACATATATATAATTTTAAAATTCTTAATACATTCTCTATGACATTGGATTGAATCATATTGCTTCACGAGGTAGTCGTCTTCCATACACATGAATGAAGTTATCATATTCAGAGAAAATGGATGGCATGATGTAATTTGTTATTTAATATTTAAGGAAGTATAAAGTATTAACAAATATCATATATAAATAGTATATTCATCCTTATTCCCGACCATCAATTACAGTTAATGAAAAATGCACGACATCAGTTCGCGAGGTGATATTGTGTTGTTTAGATGAATAATGATTTCCTAACCCATTGGATTGAATGGTGTGTGATTTTAGTTTATAAGATAACAAACAAAATTGTGATAGTTTATGATAATTAAGATATTATATAATTATTATATATAAAAATCGAATGGTTTTGAGTAATAAATAAAAAAAAGTTTGTTGACGAACCATAACCCTTATTCAAGAATATCTTTTTGGTTTGTACCAAATCTATTGTTTGGTAGGATTTACAACCAATTTAAGGATTTTAGGATTAGGGTATGTAATATGTGAAGGGATTTTGATTTGTATTTTAAGAGGCAAAAGGATTAATAGGTGTGAAGATAGGGGAATAGTGAGAGGCCTTTTATAATGGCGGTGAGCAGAAGACATGTAAATTTCAAAAAACTGGGAGCCACATATTTGGTCATTTAACACCGATTAGGTGTGATTTTAGAGAAAAGGTAGGAGGTTTTGTGGGTTTAGGGGTGACTAGGTGGATAAGAGTTAAATCATAGCAGTAGAACGATAATCAACAGTGCATAAAGAATGGTGTGACTATGTCGAGACAAACAGAGGGGCTCCGCTATGTTGGGGCTAGGGGTTTTAGTAGGACACATGGTGGGATTCAACACAGCATGATGAGTAAAATGATAGAGCTTCGAGACCAAGCTAATGAATAGGTGGATGATGCTGGCTTCTACATAGGTTAGGTATTGACATAGACAGACAAAAGGTGGTAGCGTTGGATCTGGAATGATAGCAACAATGTGAGATATGGGGGTGGAGGCGAGATTAATGGGGGTTTGGGCTAGCAATGGCATGGATTTGTGACATGCACTATGGTGTATTAGTGGGCCTATGAGGAATACAACATAAAAAATAATATTTCATCCCAAGGTGAAGACCTAATGAGATTCATGGTTTCTTCTCCCATCTTTAAAGGCTTCTATATTTTGATGATAGAGATGTAATATGATTTTCCTAACAGGGCTAGGTACGGTGCAATGCATGGTTTATTCCCCGCAATGCTGCATTGGCTACTGTTAGAGATTGAACAAATAAAAATATATTTTTGTATGGGTCTCTCTTATTGTTTCTTTATAATGGTCCCTAAAAGGTCATGAATGAGGTCTTATGCATCTCATGCTATGAGCTTTGTAAGGTTCCCCCTCAACTGTTGAAAGGGGGTTATCCAAAATAAATAAAAAATGTGGCCTCTCGGCTATCAGGTCTTATATGGAAAATGATTCCGAAATTGATAAAAAAAATATATATTACATTTTATGATTATTATATGATAATATCATTGGTTTTTTATAAGTTTTGGGTAATTTTCAAACCTTCTGATATAAGATTATAAAATTTAGTAATCTTTTTTTCTCGAAATCACTAAATTTTATTTTATTTTATTTCACTAGTAATATTGTTGAAAATTTAATTTTACAATCATTGACATCATAAATTATTTTTATCCAAATATGTAATCCATTTTTCCTAATTTAATTCATATATGAGGAAAAAATAATTTAAAATTAATCACACAAACGTCTCAAGAGATTAAGTTTTTAAAAATATATTTCAAAATATTAAAAAAAAATTATATATAATTTAAATATTAAATCGATAATAATGTCCTAAATTTGATTATTATATTAATAATTGAACTAATATTACTCTATAATCAATTGAAAATATAATTTAACAATATATAAAATAGGAAAAAATTTTCATTTTTCAATTAAAATTTAGTATATTTCATTATTCATAAAATAATGGAATTTTCTAGACATAAAAACAAATCATCCAAATTTATTTTGATATTATAAATTATATTTTTTTGCCTTTTCACAAAAATATAATAAATATGAAAAAAAATTGATTTATATTAAGTGCGCGATAAAAAGGAGAAAAAGTGATTTTTAGAATTTTTTGGTTTTTATAAATGAAATTCATTTTGTTCATATATCATGTCTAAAAAACATTGAATATGAATTTTAAAAGTTTAATCGAATATAAAAAATATATAAATTTTATTTAATTTATTATCCAAATGTGATTTGGTTAATTTATTATTAAAAAACACAGTTGTTTGCAAAAAAATGTTTTCTTAAAAATAATTTCTTTTTTTTAAAGAGTTTTGTTTTAATTTCCAAATAAATATTAACCAGTGAATAAAATATACTTTATTAAACCATATTTTCAGAATTTATTTAATCCAATTCAAACCTATTATTCCAACAGCTAAATGATAACTATAATAATATTAATAGTTTATTGTAGTTATATACAACTCAATATTTTTTTTAATTAAATATATCAACAAAATTTATTTACTTGTAATAATATTCAAAAAATCTCATTGTTTAAGATTATAGCATGTTTGAAATTGTTTTTTTGTTGAAATTATTTTGGTTCATCAATTGTAACATCCCGGACCCGGCTAGCCACCCGAACAGTGTTGAATGGGTTGGGTGTTACTACCATAGGGGCACCTCCACAAACGCCAAAGGCTGCCGACTAGCAGCGAGGGTCTGTTAGGTATAGTGGGGATGCTATACCCTCTCGGAGGATCTTAGTAAGGGTAATGGTCCATGTATAACAGTAATGATGTAGTGGAAAGGAAGACTCAGCAGACTCGAACAAGACCCGCGGAGCGGAAGCATAATCAAAATAGATAAACAACGGAAGGAGTAAATATAACAATAGCAGCGGAAATAAACACAACAAAATGCTGATAACATGTAACTACTACTGACCAGTAAAAAATGCATCCAAACCAGGTCATACAGAACTGAATATAAACAGGTCGCCAATGGCTAACCAATAGTAGCTACAATAAGCATGCCAATACAGAAAGTAAACAAAACAAATTAAACCCAGCTAAGAATGACCTCAAGGTCCATACCCTCTCTATTCAATAACTAACGCAACCCATCTCCTAAAGCTGGCCCCTTTCCTGCATGTAAATCCATGAAGTCTGCAGGCGTCCCGAAGGGCCGGTGCAGGGTGTGAGACCAAACTTAGTAGGATACCATCCAACGGTGCGTACCAAATATATGTGTTTAAGAAGTCATGCATTTACCAGAAAAGCAGTGACCAGTACAACGCAAAAATAAATACAAACTCCACTGGTACTCAACATCCACCATGGAGCGTCACCTGCTTCGGCCAACGTCGGAATCTCTGTCGTGTAACGCGGCACCATGTGCCACCTACCACATTGTGTCTCATGTACCGACGTCCTGAAAGCACACCCAAAAATAGTAACCTAACACCATGTGCCTACTGACACCTCGTGTCTCAAGTACCGACGTCCCGAAGGAATTCCCAAAATAGAAACCTGGCACTATGTGCCTCCAGACACCCCGTGTCTCAAGTACCGACGTCCCGAAGGAATTCCCATTTTTTGAAGGCTCCTCACCTTCCCCATGGATTTCTACGGCAAGCACCCCCAACCAAAAAAACCTAACCGCAACTACGGGGGCCTCTACCCACACGAGTGGTCAAAACCTCCTAATCACGGAGTATCTCTGTGTGAAGACTACTCAATGTCCCGGTGAGCGGTAATCACCCAAAATAGTCCTAAGCCACCAAAACATCTGACACCTCGTGTCCCTGCAACCATGCCGCTCAAGTCCGATGGCCTCGCCATCCAAGTAACCCAGGCCATGCCCAACCTGACAGTCACACAACCTCAATATGACGTCCATGATGCCCAATACCGTGGTCAAAAGCACCCAAAGTAACCCGGGAAAATCCCCAACCTGTGATCAGCATCAGTCAAGCGTAATAGGGCCAAGCCCAACACGCCCCAATAAGGGTCCAACAGTTGCAATTCAGCAATTGCATATATAACATATTTAACCAGAAAAGATAACCTGGAAAAACCAACTAAACAGTCGAATTGCACTATACCAGGTGTTGTCCCATACCAGCACAGAGGTCTTAAAAGCCTCCAATAATTATAAAAGGCTTCAATAATTTAACCTAACAGTTTAACACAATAATATTGCAATTAAAACCATTTTGGCCTTCCCCGGCCAAAATGCCCCGATGAGCTACGAACCCTCACCCGGCCCCGCTCATGCAAAACTGGTAACCGGGCATACCCAAAGGCATCCCAGAGGTCCCATAAACAATTCAGTCTGAAAAAGCAGATAAAACGGGTCCTGCTAAAAAAACCCAAAAACACCCCGAAGCCACTTTACCCAAACAAACACGAAAACACAAAATGAGGTATGCACCACCTACCGGAGACTCACACGATGCTACTCCTCCGGTAACACCCTCCAATTCGGACTAAAACGCGGTAAATCTACAAAAGATTCAAAACCGCTCAGAGGACTATAACTCGTTCTAGAACGGAAATCAGACAAAACAGCCAAAGCGGAATCGAGGCCTTACTGAGGGGGTTCCAACACATCAAACTGAGATAGGATCGGAGTTCGGACGAAGAACCAGGAAGTAAATCAAGATTCGGCTGATTTGGGGTGGATGATGGTGTGTTTTGCCTCAAAACGAGGCTACTGCCCATTTTTAGCAACAAAAAAAGAAAGTACACGGCGTGTACTTTAGGACTACACGCCGTGTATGGTTAATTTAACTGTTCATAAGATGGAAAGGTCCCGGTGACTTACTTTCCAAGCCTGCCGACATGAGTACACGGCGTGTACCTCTAGGTACACGGTATGTACTAGGTTCCTCTTCCTTTCCTCACTTATGTACTCACATGCCATGTATATGCCACATACACGGCTCGACTACACGGTGTGTCCAAAGGGAACACGACATGCCCCTGGTTCTTTCCCAGCCAACGGCCTACACACCATGTATGGTCTCACACGGTCGGGTGTCTACACAGTGTGTTCAAAACTACACACCGTGTAGTAAGAAAACTCTACACAATCACTGCACTGCATGTACTCGGCGAGCACACAGTCGGTCACTCGCCTACACACACACGGTGTATAATTAGAGTACACGGCGTGTAGTCTGGAAATTTCCAGAAACTTCCCATTAAATCCAGTTTCCTCAAAAAGCTGTCAAAAATTTAAACAGGGTCGGGATTATGACCCGTTCTAAAAACATGGGTTCTTACAAACTCCCCACCTTAACGTAGCTCATCCCCGAGCTACCAAACCAATCCCGGAGATGGCACCGAACCCGCCCATCCCAGTTAAACAACCTCGAATACCCCGATCCCAAGGTTCTGGATAATTCCTCAAGGGGCTCTCCACCTTAGGAATTGCCTACTCGGTCTCAACTGACAAAATTTAAAGAAAATAGGGTTAACTAACCTATTTTCCGGACGCAAAATCCTCACGTGACGCATCGTCACCCCTACACCTCATTGGTGCTCCTGTGTCGCTTCTGACACCCAACGTAACCCGCACCGCATCAGTGTTCGCCTCCACGAGGTCCTGTTGCTGAGCACGTCAAGTAACCCGCATCCACGATGCCCTGATGCCCACGAAACCTCAAGTAACCCACATCCACGATGCCCCGATGCCCACAGAACCTCAAGTAACCCGCATCCACGATGCCCCGATGCCCACGTCACCTCATACATACATATATATATATATATATATATAGATCTCACGCACCCGATATGGTGCCAACCCACTGACTAGCATATAGTCAGTCCACAAGGATCATGTGCACCTCGTGCACTCAAAAAAGACATACATCTACACGTCATGCCAAAAAGGAAACATGGAGATCACGATCACACCGCGGTGTACCTCTAACAGTCACCGGCTCACCGGCCTGCTCAGCTTCTGGAAGCTCCATGACATGCACCTGGCCTGAAACACGACTGCCTGATGCCTGACCTCCCGATGCTGCTCCAGTCACCGGCCACTGACCCCTCAGTAGGGTCCCACTGTCTCTGTCACGACCTCCGCGCATAGCTGAACCTCTTCTACCCTCTCCGGGTACCGAACCTGAACCAACTCCAGAAGCCACAGTCTGTCCTAGTCCCTGCCTACCGGCTATCTGAGAATGTTGCCTGCAAAACCTCTCCAAATTTCCATCCTGTCCACAAGCCCGACACTCCTTCTGAGGCCTACTGCACTGAGCCCGAACATGTCCAAACTTCCCACACTGGAAGCAAATCACAGAAGAACTACTACGATGTGGTTTAGTTGAATCCCCGGCTTGACTGCCCTACTGGAACTCATCCCGCCCTCGCTTCCTACTGTCCGAACCATCACCTGAAGCTGTCGCCCTACCCAAGCGAGACTTATCCCTTTCATTGCCCTCGGCTATGAGTGCCTGATTCACCATGTCGGAGAAAGAACCTAGCCTGAAGATGTTCACCTGTACCCAAATGGCATGTCGTAAGCCATCCTCGAAGCGCCTCACCCTAGCTGCGTCATCGCTCACCATACCCGGTGCAAAACGGGACAACTCTATGAAGGTAGCTACGTAGTCCATCACGGACATATCTCCCTGCTGAAGACTCAAGAACTCCCGAGCTCCCTCTTCCCTCAATGTCTCTGGGTAAAAGTGCTCAAAGAACCTACCCTCGAAGTCCTTCCAATCCAGTCCCTCGTGCCTACGAGCCTATACCTGTACATCACACCAACCCTTCATCGGTCCTCTCAGCATGTACGTCGCCAGCTTGACCCTCTGCCCAGGAGGCGTCTCGAGCTGCTCAAAAATCATTTGCAAGCTCTCTATCCAGTTCTCATCCACCTGCGTAGCACCCTCACCCTGAAAAAGCGACAGGTGCTGCGACTGGAACTCCCGCGTCAGATATGCCATAGAAGGCTATGCACCCTGTGCGCCTCCGTCAAGCCCCTGCAAGACACATACTAGGCTAGCTCGGAGTTTCTCGTCAAGCCACAACCCGAACGATGCCAAACCCGGCTGCTGTCCTACCTGCACTGGATCCGAAACCTGTTCCTGTCCCTGAGCCTGCACCTGCGGCTCATGCTCTGCATGTACCAAAGTCTGACCCTGGTCTTGCGGCATTGTATCATCTCCGGCCTGACGCTCCATAGAGCCATGAAAGAGTAACCCGCTGAATACCATAAATTGTCAGACAGCTCATATATATATATAACAATATATTCTACGCAGATAAGGAAAGCAGTAAAATCCAGTGCATAACAACTACCCTTACTTCCCCCTCACCACAACCCATGCCTCAGGGCATCCCGGCCTCATGGCCTCCTTACCCGACCTCAACAGAGCCAAGTATCAAAGTACCTCGGGCCATGCCCATCCTGACAACTCATGTTGCCTCAAACCGACGACCAAGTCGCCCCATCCTGACAGTTACACTACCTCACCCATAGTACCTGCCTGCTCTCATAAGAGTCAGACCCAATTATCCTACAGCATGCAATTCTACAAAATATAAATCATGGTATACACATTGCAAAAACAAGAAATTCTATCAAGAATTTCACCAATTCTCATTTTAAAGCATAAGCATGGAATTTGATATTTCATTCACATGGCATTATCACTTCACAAGGCATACATGCAATTATAAAATTGAAATACCCTAAAAATGTGCCTATCAAAAGCCAACAACTATCCTTGCCATACCGGGACAAGGTCCAATTCTCCCTAACCAGATTGGGTCAAGGGTGACATATCAAACTCACGAACATCACACATCATGTGAGCCACCGTGTACTTAGAGTACACGGCGTGTAGTCTGGAAATTTCCAAAAACATCCCATTAAATTTAGTTTCCTCATAAACCTGTCAAAAATTTAAACAGGGTCGAGATTTTGACCTGTTCTAAAAACTCGGGTTCTAACAAACTCCCCACCTTAACAAAGCTCATCCCCGATCTACCAAACGAATCTTGGAGATGGCACCGAACACGCCCATCCCAGTTAAACAACCTGGACTACCCCGGTCCCAATGTTCTGGCTAAATTCCTCAAGGGGCTCCCCAACTTAAGAATTGCCTACTCGGTCTCAACAGACAAAATTTAAAGCAAACAGGGTTCACTAACCTGTTTTCTGGACGCAAAATCCTCTCGTGACGCATCGTCACCCCTGCTCCTCGTTGGTGCTCTTGTGTCGCTACCAACACCCAACGTAACCCGCATCGCATCGGTGTCTGCCTCCACGAGGTCTTGGTGTCGAGCACCTCAAGTAACCCGCATCCACGATGCCCTGATGCCCTTGACACATCACATAACCCGCATCCACGATGCCCCGATGCCCACGACACCTCAAGTAACCCGCATCCACGATGCCCCGATGCCCACGACACCTCATACATATATATATATATATATATATATGTATATATATATATATATCACGCACCCGATATGGTGCCAACCCACTGACTAACATCTAGTCATTCCACAAAGATCCTATGCACCTCGTGCACTCAAAACAGACATACCTCTACAGGTCATGCCAAAAAGGAATCATGAAGATCACAATCACACCACGATGTACCTATAACTATCACAGGCTCACCGGCCTGCTCAGCCTCTAGCAGCTCCACGGTGTGCACCTAGCCTGAAACACGGCTTCCTGACGCCTGACCTCCCGATGTTGCTCCAGTCACCGGCCACTGACCCCTCAGCTGGGTCCCATATCTCTGTCATGACCTCTGCGCACAACTGAACCTCACCTACCCTCTCCAGGTACCGAAGCTGAACCAACTCCAGATGCCACAGTCTGTCCTGGTCCCTGCCTACCAGCTATCTGAGAAGGTTGCCTGCAAAACCACTCCAAATGTCCGTCCAGTCCATAATCCTGGCACTCCTTCGGAGGCCTACTGCACTGAGCCTGAACATATCCCTACTGCCCACACTAGAAGAAAATCACCGAAGAACTACTACGAGGTGGTTTAGCTGAATCCCAGTCCTGACTGCCCTGCTAGAACTCATCCCGCCCTCGCTTCCTACTGTCCGAACCATCACCTGAAGCTGTCGCCCGGCCCAAGCGAGACTTCTCCCTTTCGTTGCCCTCGACTATGAGTGCCTGATTCACCGCTTCGGAGAAAGAACCCAGCCTGAAGATGTTCACCTGTACCCGAATGGTATGTGTAATCCATCCTTGAAGTGCCTCACCCTAGCTGCATCATCGCTTACCATACCCGGTACAAAACGGGACAACTCTATGAAGGTATCTGCGTAGTCCATCACGAACATATCTCCCTACTGAAGACTCAAGAACTCCTGATCTCTCACTTCCCTCAACGTCTATGGGTAGAAGTGCTCGAAGAACCTGCCCTCTATGTACTTCCAAGCCAGTCCCTCGTGCCTACGAGCCTGTACCTGTACATCCCACCAACGATTCGCCGGTCCTCTCAGCATGTAAGTCCCCAGCTTGACCCTCCGCCCTGGAGGTGTCTCGACCTGCTCGAAAATCATCTGCATGCTCTCTATCCAGTTATCAGCCGCCTGCGGACCACCCTCACCCTGAAAAAGCGGCGGGTGCCGCGACTGGAACTCCCGCGTCAAATATGCCGTATAAGGCTCTGTACCCTGAGCGCCTCCGTCAAGCCCCTACAAGACACGTACCATGCTAGCTCGGAGTTTCTCGTCAAGCCACGGACCGAACGATGCCAAACCCAGCTGTTGTCCTGCCTGCACTGGATCCGAAACCTGTTCCTGTCCCTGAGCCTGCACCTGCAGCTCATGCACTGCCTGTATCGAAGTCTGACCCTGGTCTTGCGGCACTGTATCATCTCCGGCATGACTCTCCATCGAGCCATGAAAGAGTAACCCGCTAAATACCATAAATGGTCAGACAGTCCATATATATATTACAATATATTCTACGCAGATAAGGAAAGCAGTAAAAGGCAGTGCATAACAACTACCCTTACTTCCCCCTCACCACAACCCATGCCTCACGGCATCCCGGCCTCATGGCCTCCTTACCCGCCCTCAACAGAGCCAAGTATCAAAGTATCTCTGGCCATGCCCATCCCGAAAACTTATGTTTCCACAAACCGATGACCGAGTCGCCCAATCCTGACAGTTACGGTGCCTCACCCATACTACCTGCCTGCTCTCATAGGAGTTAGACCCAATTATCCTGTAGCATACAATTCTACAAAATATATAGCATGGCATACACATTGCAAAAACTAGCAATTCTATCAGGAATTTTACCAATTCACATTTTAAGGTATAATCATGGCATTTGATATTTCATTCACATGGCATTACCACTTCAAAGGAATACGTGCAATTATGAAATTGAAATACCATAAAAATTTGCCTATCAAAAGACAACAACTAGCCTTGCCATACTGGGCCAGGGTCCAATTCTCCCTTACCATACTGGGTCAAGGGTCACATATCAAAATGACAAACATCACACAACAAGTGTGCCACCATAGAAGAAATCATATCAACTGTAATCTGAGAAAAAGCAAACAGAAGTTCCCACCCATGGTAACTTGGTCCTTCCCTCGTACCTAAGGCTGCAGGCACCCAAGCACGAGCTAGAAACCCTGTTCCAGTTACAACAACTTATCTCTAGTCTACCATATCCCAAATAGTAAAACTAGCAGAAATAAATGAGAAGCCTCAAACTCATTAGTAGCCAGTAAAACGCTACTACAAAATCCCTATCAAGAACTCCTCTGATACGACTTTGTAACATCCCGGACCCGGCCAGCCACTCGAACAGTGCCAAACGGGTCAGGTGTTACTACCTTAGGCGCACCTCCCCGAACGCCAAAGGCTGTCGACTAGCAGAGAGGGTCTGTTAGGTATAGTGGGGAGGCTATACCCTCTCGGAGGATCTTAGTAAGGGTACTGGTCCAAGTATAACAGTAAAGATGCAACGGAAAGGAAGACTCAGAAGACTCGAACCAGACCCGTGGAGGGAAGCATAATCAAAATAGATAAACAGCGGAAGCAGTAAATATAAGAATAGCAGCGGAAATAAACACAACAGCATGCTGATAACATGTAACTACTACTGAACAGTAAAACATGCATCCAAAGCAGGTCATACACAACTGAATATAAACAGGGCGCCAATGGCTAACCAATAGTAGCTACAATAAGCATGCCAATACAGAAATTAAAAAAACAAAGTAAACTCAGCTCGGCATGACCTCAAGGTCCATACCCTCTCCATACAACAACTAACGCAACCCAGCTCATGAAGCTGGCCCCTTTTCTGCACGTAAATCCATGAAGTCTGCACATGTCCCGAAGGGCCCGTGTAGGGTGTGAGACAAAACTCAGTAGGATACCACCCAACGGTGCGTACCAAATATACGTGTTTAAGCAGTCATGCATTTACCAGAAAAGCAGTCATCGATACAATGTAAAAATGAATACAAACTCCACTGGTGCTCAACAGCCACCATGGAGCGTCACCTGCTTCGGCCAACGCTGGAATCTCTTTCGTGTAACCCAGCACCACGTTCCACCTGACACATCGTGTCTCAACTACCGATGTCCCGAAGGCACGCCCAAAAATATTAACTTGGCATCATGTGCCTCCTGACACCTCGTGTCTCAAGTACCGATGTCCCGAAGGAACGCCCAAAATAGTAACCTGGCACCATGTGCCTCCTAACACCTCATGTCTCATGTACCGACGTCCCGAAGGCATGCCCATTTCCTGAAGGCTCCTCACCTTCCCCGTGGATTTCTACAGCAAGCACCCCCAACCAGAATAACCTAACCCCAACTACGGGGGCCTCCACCCACACGAGTGGTCAAAACCACCTCATCACGGAGTATCTCTGTGTGCACAATACTCAATGTCTCGGTGAGAGGTAAACACTCAAAATAGTCCTAATCCACCAAAACATACGACACCTCGTGTCCCTGCGACCATGTCGCTCAAGTCTAATGGCCTCGCCATCCAAGTAACATGGGTCATGCCAAACCTGACAGTCACACTGCCTCAATCCGACGTCCATGACGCCCAATCCCATGGTCAAAACCACCCAAAGTAACCCGGGCAAAGCCCTAACCTGTGATCAGCATCACTCAAGCGTAATTGGGCCAAGCCCAACACAACCCAAGAAGGGTCCAACAGTTAAAAATCAGAAATTGCATATATAACATATTTAACCAGATAACATAACCAGGAAAAACCAACTAAACAGTCGAATTGCACAATACAAGGTGTTGTCCCATACCAGCACAGAGGTCTTAAAAGCCTCCAACAATTATAACAGGCTTCATTAATTAAACCTAACTGTTTAACACAACAATATTGCAATTAAAACAATTTTTGCGTTCCTCGGCCAAAATGCCCCGATGAGCTACGACCCCTTACCCGGCCCAGTTCATGCAAAACTGGTAACTGGGCATACCCAAAGGCATCCCATAGGTCCCATAACCAATTAAGTATGCAAAAGTAGATAAAACGGGTCCTGCTAAAAAATCCTAAAAACGCACTGAAGCCGCGTTACCCAAACAACCACGAAAACACAAAATGAGGTATGCACCACCTACCTGAGACTCGCACGATGATACTCCTCCGGTAACACCCGCCAATTCGGTATAAAATGCGGTAAATCAACAAATGATTCAAAACCGCTCAAAGGACTATAACTCGTTCTAGAATGGAAAACAAAAAAAACTGACAAAGAGGAATTGAGGCCTTACTGAGGGGTTTCCAACGAATCCAACCGACATTGGATCGGAGTTTGTACGAAGAACCGGGAAGAAAATCAAGATTCGGCCGATTTGGGGCAGAGGGTGGTGTGTTCTACCTCAAAACGAGGCTACTGCCCATTTTTAGCAAAAAAAAAAGAACGTACACGGTGTGTACTTTAGGACTACATGCCATGTATGGTTCATTTAACAGTTCATAAGACGGAAAGGTTCCACCAACTTACTTTCCAAGCCTTCCGACATGAGTACACGGCGTGTACCTCTGGGTACACGGCGTGTACTGGGTTCCTCTTCTTTTCCTCGCCGACGTACTCACACGCCATGTATATGCCTCATACACGGCTCGACTACAGGGCGTGTCCAAAGGGAACACAGCATGCCCCTGGTTCTTACCTGTCCAATGGCCTACATGCCATGTATGGCCTCACACGGTCGGGGGTCTACATGGTTTGTACAAAACAACACACCGTGTATTAAGAAAACTCTACATTGTCACTGCACGGCATGTAATCAGAGAGCACACGATCGGTCATTGGCCTACACACACACGGCGTCTACTTAGAGTACACGGCGTGTAGTCTGGAAATTTCCAGAAACTTCCCATTAAATCCAGTTTCCTCAGAAACCTGTCAAAAATTTAAACAGGGTTGGGATTTTGACCCATTCTAAAAACCCGGGTTCTTACAAAAATGTTTTATAACACAATAGTTCCATTCATAGAAACCCACATCGAAAATTTTTTTTAATAAAATTTCTTCAATATGGGAATTTTGGAATCATAAAATTTACCCAATGTAACTCATAACTAGGTTCCACATAAGATAACATATGTGGGATTGAAAAAATATGGACATGGAAGGAAAATATTAAATAATAAGAGAGAGTAATAAAGGTCACAAATCTTGAAATTATGTGTTCCTGAGAAGGTTATTTATCATAACCCCGTATTCCCAAGAGGAATGAAAAAGGTCATTAATATAATAAAAAAGTATGATAATTTGAAAAACGATTACTCTAAGATGTTTTCCTACAATTTAATAATATTTTTGAAAAAATATATATAATTTATTTCATTCAATTCCATAAGAACAACCACACCATGTGGTTGTGATTTTATTAGTTTACCTTTCATCATTTAATAAAGGAATTGAAGGGGGGTTTATTATGCCTGAATAGAGAGACCCAATCCCGAATTTCATAGAAATTAAATTTATTTTACTAAATACTTAATACATTTCACAAATAGAAAACCCAAAGACCATATTAGTTTAGTATATTTTGAAACTCAGACCATAATCCCCTAACATGGCCAAAGCTCTTCAACATCTCCCATAATGATCATCCCATTTTTTCCTACCTAAAACCTATATTTATATCCTGATGAAAAGAAAACATTAAAATGGTGAGATAAAATTCTCATTAACGGTAATCATGGAGAACAAAAAACAAACCATAAACATTTCAATGTAAAAACATGAACATAATTTTTAAAAAAAAATCATCAGTCATGAAATAAATCGTGGCAGTATGTATGGAATAGATCATAAAGGAACATTAACTATGACGAATTGAATTTTTATAAAACCAATAATTGTGGAAAGCTAATAAGGTAATAATATGATTTCTATAGTATCAGGGTATTGTTTCCAAGACCACCATAGTAGAAAAAGTCATTTATTAAATTGGGTTTACATGCTGTTCCAGCCAAGTATTTCTGAACCAGATTTACAAGTCATTTTAGTCGTTTCTATCTCATGAGATATAAATCTTTAACCAATTCATCGGATAGAGATATAGGTCCCCTGTCTCATAATGAAATCATTCTTACATGCCCGAAAAAACATCAATCATTCCTTATATCATAACCCTTGAAATAAAATGGGTTTCTTATATATCATTCCATCATTTTGTAATCGATATAAAATATAATTCCATAATTCGCATAATAAAATTATAGTAATAATGGGGATAGAAACATAACCCTATTTAAAGATTGTTATCTTAGATGGAAAATATTTTTGATAAAACACAAAATCTAAATTCCTATGTAAAATATTCTTTCTTCTTCAATAACTATTTTCTTTTACAAAAATGCCATGAAATTTTAAATGAAATTAATTTAGTTGAAATTAAACATGAAATATTATAGAGGAATATTCATGGAAATAAGGCATAAGTAAACAATAAAAATTTATTCATACTATAAAAGTAAAGTAAAATATTCTTATTGTACAGTTTTCAGAAAAGTCAAAAAGTACCTTATATGGTAAAAAAAGAAATATTCCTTCCAAAACATGTAGCAAAAGTAAAAAATCGGTAAAATTACATTAAACATACTTATAAGAATTATATTAATTTTATGATAAAAATATTAGGAATCATGGACCTATAAGGTAAATATATCTCCCAGAAATACTTACGTATAAACAACCTTAGATAAAAATGAGATTGCAAAATTATCCCTTACCATAGGTTTGATTTCTTCCATATGTGTCTAAAAAGCCTTTAATGTTAGAAAAACAATGTATATACTTGTAAAAAAACATAATAATATTTATTATATCATATATTATTTACTTATAACTTTATATTAATGATTAATTTGTCAATTCAATGTTAACACAATATTTTGGGTAATGATCGTTTTATTTATCATATGTGTTTCAACTTGTTATTATTTATATTATTATATAGATCATGATTTAAATACTTATAGAATGTATAATATTATTTATATTTCATATATATTCATAATATAAACCTATTTGACATATATATATAAAATGGAATTCACTGTTGATGGAGATGGTAGGTTGAACGTACACAAGAACGATGTTTCTATTTTCTTATCGTATTCATTAGATGTAAAAGATTTAAATATATGTATATATATATATATATATCATTCTAGTAGAATTATTATTTCAAATATTTATTAACTATGAATAATATATATATATATATTTATTATAATCATTCTTGGATGGTCAAATCAGAAAATGTATCTCATCGCGTCGTGGAGACGGTAGGCTGTACGTACGCACAAGCAACAGTATCATCCATTTGATGGTTAAATGATATGAAATTGGATGGAATAATAATTAGAAAGAAACATTGTCATTTGTTATTCATTATTTAAATCCATTATACTCATCAGTATACATATCCAAATAAACTTTTTCTGAATAAGAAATTACACCATGAAGTGGAGATTGTAAGCTGTACATATGCACGCCTCGTGATATTGTTTTCTATAGGATTGATAAAAGGACATAAATGATTTTCCCATTATTATAATAAAATATCATTATGTATAATATTATGGATTTATTAAATTATCATGGAATCAACATAAGAAGAGGAAGTGGAAGAAGAATAGAACATCGAAATAAGGGAAAAACAACTACCTTATTTCTGGAGTTTACTTTTTTACTTGAACAAAATGGATCCATAGGATGGATCTATACCCAATTATAGCCCTCTAATATGAATTTAGGAATTTTTGGAGGAACATTTTTATGTTTTGGCCAATCCAAAAGTATTTACAGGTTTGAGTTAAAGGGATAGGGTGGTGCCGTTTTATAAGAGAGGTGAGGGAACTTTAAAAAACTATTGAAATATTAATGAATTATAAAATGATTTTAGGTTTAAAATAACTCAAAATTTATTTATTTATTGGATAAGATGATTATGGGTATAAATTATCCCAAAAAATATGTTTTATAATTATTTAGATCATAAATGTAACCATTTATTTTAGATTTAACCCTTTGTAAAATAAGTTAACTATTTCCATGCCCTCTTGTATTTTTTTACTACATAGTTAATATCATTACTATAAAATTTTTAATAGAACCTATAGGTGATCATTTATGAAATTTTTATCACTATCCATGTCATTATTTAGATATTTATATTTTTTGTCTTTTTATATCATTTAAAAAAAGAGTATTTTTTAAAACACAATTATGTGAATTTTAGTAGTATTTCGTTATTGATTTTTATTAAAGTCATAAAAACTTGATTCCTTCAATAAAAACGAATTAACCCATCCATAATATGTCAATTCCATCCATAAATTCATGTACGACATCACAATCATCTGATGAAATTTATTATAATAATTATAATTGTATTTATTTGAATCATTCCTTAATGAGGTAATCAATACATCATAATTATGTCATAAATAAATAAATATATATCTAATTTATAAAAATTATAAATAAAACACCATGATATTGGAAATGTTCTATCCTTTTAATGACTATTTATATACATAGAGACCAATTATATATCTTCATATTAAAATCTATTTAGTAAAATATATATGTTTAGGTTATAATTATCATTACTTTAAATTATTCTTTATAAAATATAACAACCATGAAAATCAATCGGGTCCCCAAATCTACCCAAAGGATTACTCAGGTCAAAAATATCTCATAAAATAGTATTTTGACATATTTTGGTGTAGTTTAATATTATTGTAATATTATTTTTTACCTTTATTTACCAGATTTAACCTTTTACCGTGGCATATAAAATAATTACTAAAGTTACTATTCATAATGTCCAAAAATAAAAGGAAACTCTTTAAATAATTTTATATGTTTGATTCCAAATATGGAATATATTTTTCTAAATTAAAAAAATAAAATATGTGGAAATTAATTTAAAATTAATTCCCGTTTTCAAAACCAAAAAGTGGATTTTTTTAGAAGTAATAGATATCAAAATATTGACATGTGTTTATGTCCAATTTAAATGTAAAATTACATAAAATGACCAAATAAGATTAAAATATAAAAATATAATACAATTAAACATTAAATCCAAATAAAAATATAATATATCCATATAAATAAATTATATAAAATGGTATTTTTGAGTTAACACACAGAAGTTTTCACTATTCATTAAAATTTTAATTTTATTAGAAAAAAATCAAAATTTTAAAAAATTAATTTTTTTTGTCACTCCACCAAAGGATAGGTTTATTGTTTAATATATAACTTATAAAATTGTCAAAAACTATATTTAAAATGGGTGCCACATCAAAAGGAGTTAAATATTAATTTTTTTAAAAATACTTCTTTTATATGAATAATTTATTTTTTTATTATTTCATGTTCAGGAAAATGTGTAAGAAAAATTATAATGATATATAAAATAATAAATGTGGATAATTCTATCCATAATGGCTAGTTATATAATATTATAATAATATATCATTGTTTTGTAAATCTCTATATTGTGTACAATGCAAGCTGTCGAGGAGGGTCACTCATGTATGTAATAAAAACCAAGTTCGTTGTGCATATACCACAAGGTAATACAGTGTTATGTATAGATAAACATAATCTTGGTGTATCATACATCACATGAAATCCATGAAAATAAAAATAATCTATCTCATAAAATCTAGGGGTGTTACATTCTATCCCCTTTAAAATGAAAGTAACCCTAAAAATATACAGGGTTATAAAAGGTTTACTACTTCAAATTTGCATTCATTGAAACTGAAATAGTTAAAAGGAGTACTAAAACATAATTTTAAATAAGAATGTAAGAAACATAATGATTACCTGACGTATCTCATCATTGGTTGTCCACAGAAGAGAGCCTAGGTGAGTATTGAAAACATGGATATAGAATAGAAATCTAACCATCATGTTCTGATGGATAGTGAAACATAATATAGTTTAGGGAATGTTAAATCTAGAAATCCTTAAATCTATGATGATTTACGGGAAGATATGATTCACTAGATAAGAAGGTACTAGGATAACATTTTTGGTTTTCACGATCCTTTTCCCCATGTTGAAGAATTTTTCATGTGAATAAATAATTGCTTGATTTTGGTACAGTCTCACTATTGTTCATGCCTTGAAATATTTCTTCTATATATCTAATTTAAATAAATGAATTTGAATATTTCATTATTGGAGTGTTATCAGATCATGTGATATAATTATTGGACATTCCATCTGTCTCAACAAAAGGGTTAGCATGGGTAATAAAATATGCATAAGGCCACCTATAATGAGAATATAAAACTTCAAACATAATATAATGTATATCATCCACAAATAGATAACAGTAGAATCATTGTAAAATCAAATAATACAATACTTTGTAATGTAGTAAACTAAATTGACTTAACATTTGTCTCTGATATATCATTTGGAAGTTCTTGGTTGTGACTTTCAAAACATGTGAACTATTTAATAATTTATTCTCTTGAAATATGAAAATGACATTAATTTCCTTAGAAAACTAGTGAAAACATGGATTTTTACAAAATTCTCTTTTTTCACACACCAAATTTAAAAATAATTCTATATACTCAAACCATGATATTGATTTTCCATTATATCAGTGCTAAGATCATTAATAATATCAAACCTCGCATTATCTCTTTATACCTTCATTATATACATATAATGTGCTTTCCAAAAATATTTCAATAAATTTTAATTGTTACCAGTACAATATAATTATTGAAAACCACAATAAACCAACACATTGGTATTCCATTATTCCATAATACAATAAATGAGATTCCACAACCCTATTTCGGAATCCCATTACATAAAATCTTAATCATTCATCCAATTTATTTTTATACTCAACATCACCAATAGTGATTACATGTTAATTCCCTTTGTATTTTTCCTTATGATTTTGTTGAAATTGATCTACATTATCATTTTTATTAAGTATTTGGTTAGCATAATTCCCCATTTCCTTGAACTTGTATTATTTATGTGTTGGCTGTGCATTCTCTGTAGTCTTTTCACAATTCACATCATTATAAAACCTTTTCTTATTTCTTCGGTACTCAACTGTATGATGAACTTATTTTCTACACTTGAAACATTTTTTAGTCTCTTTAAGACAATCTCCACTATGCATCTTTCTACACTTTTAGGATAAGCAAACATTCATCTCCTTTTCACTATTGTTTTGATATTTTTCCTTGAACGAGATCTTCTGATACTTGTCAAAACCATGATATGGATATGTAAAACCAACTTCCACTTCAACTTTAATAGAACAACACACAATCTATTCATAGCTAATAAAGTATCTTATAGATAATTACCTTAAAAGACTTCGTTATAAGCCACTAAAGAATAAATCAACATTACGTTTAGGTTGGATGATAAATCCAGAAGCATAACATGAAAGACTTGTAAAATGTGCCTCATATGTACCAAAAAAATCATCACCCTTTTTCTTAAGATCATGGAACAACTTTTCAATATTTTTTTATGAATATGATTCAAGTAGTTATTGAAAAACAAGTTCATGAACTCTGTAGATTCTATGGATTCAATTTCATATTAATACATTTTATTATTAATTAGATTCCACCGCTAATCTTCTTCACATTCAAAACAATAGATATCCAAAATGACTTTTTCATTATCTAAAAATTTAATGATAGAAAATAAATTTTCAATGGTACTGACACATTTTTTGCAACAAGTGGATCAGGATACCCATTGAAAGAAGGGGGGTTTTCCTCATGAATGGCCCAATATATTTTTGTTCCATTCTAGAATCATTTTTATGTCCATAATGATTCATAGCTAGGGTATTAATAGAGAAAATATTTTCAATTACATCCCCCATTACATTTGGTTGTTTAGGATGGAAATAGTTTCATTTCCTAGTGTACTGCTCATTAATATGGTTCCTTCAGGTTCTCTCCACTGTCTAAAACCCAAAAAATAAATTGTAAGAGGAAATATACATACTAGGAAAAAAAATTATCATGGGGATTACTTTCAATCTCTAACATCTTATGATTAATACTTGGTTATTCATTATCATTACCATAATTCTAGGACTGCAATCTATAGTATGACTTACACATAGGGACATCCCTTGACACATCTTAGAAAAGTCTACAGGGTTTCCCTAAAGGATTCACATTCCAGTTTCAAATGGTTAATTAAACATTCAATCTGATACCAATTTTATAGACCCTAGCTTAATGTAATAAGAAATTAAATTTCTATTAATGAACACCCAATACATTTCACAAGTAGACACTCGAAGACCGTATTAGTTTAGTGTATTCAGAATCAAGGAATGTAATATTCTAACATAGTGAAAGATCTTCTGTATATCCCATAAATATATTCCACTCTTTTATTACATAAAACCATTATTTATATCATGGGGAAAAGAAAAAATAAAAAAGTGATCTCAAATTCTATGTAAGGGTAAACATGGAGGACCTAAAACAAACCACAAACATTAGAACGTAAACACATGAACATAAAGCGTAAACATCAAAATCATGAGTCGTGAAATAAATATTTGGAAGAATGTAAGGCATAGATTATAATATACCATTAACCATGATATAATAGTATTTTCACAAAACATTTAATTGTTGGAAACTAATAGGAACATAATATTATTTCGACAGTAGACTTGGCAATGTTTCCAAGACTATATTAGTGGACAAAGTCAAATATTGAACTGAGTTTACTTCCAATTCATGTCATATATTACTAAACCAGATTTACATTCTATTTTAGTGATTTCTATCTCATGAGATATAAATCTTCACCCAATGCATTTGAGTGATATATAGGTCCGACACATATCATAATTAATCCATTATTATATGTTCCATAAAACTTAAATAAATCAGTATAGCCTAACCCAATAAATAAATTGTGTTTCATAAATATCATTTCATCATAATGTAATTCATTTAAAATATCGTAAGATCATTAAGGAAATAAAATCTTATTAACAATAGGGATAGAGATTAAACCCTATTTAATGGGAATTATCTTAGATGGAAAATAATTTTGATAAAAAACTTGGGATTAATTGCTGAGGAAAATATACTTTCTTCTACATAAACATTTTCATTCCTCAAAATGCCACAAAATTTTAAAATAAAAGAATTTAGTTGAAAATAAAAATGAAATAGTATAGAAGAATATTCATGGATATAAGGCTTAATGGAACCAAAAAACTCATTTATACCATGTGTTCTAAAATATCATTCTCCTCATAATTTTACCAGAAAATACAAAAAGTACCACGTATGGTAAGAAAAAGAAAGATTCTTTCTAAACAATGTTGTAAAAGTCAAAAATATATAAAAATGAAATTAAACATACATAGAAGATTAATAAACATTTTTAGATAACATTTTAAGAAAACGTTACCATATATGATATATATATCCCCAGTAAATTCTTACATATAAATAACATCTGATAAATATGAGATTTCAATATAAATGATTACCTTAGGTTCGATTTCATCCATATGTGTACGAAACTCTTGTATAGAGGGTATAAACATATTATTAACTTGTAATAGAACCATAAAAATATTTATGATATCATATATGATTTACTTACATCCTTATATTACCTGTACATTTTTCAATTCTATGTTAAATAAAGGTTTTGGGTAATGATCGTTTTATTTATGATACATTTTTGGACTTTTTATTCTTAATATTATTACTAAGATTTTGATTTTCATACATAAAGAATGTATAATATGATCTTTAAACCATATATATTCATAATATATATATATATATATATATAATAGATAGATATATAAAATGGTATGTAATATTTATGGAGATAGTAGGTTGTATGGACGCATTAACGTTGTATATGTTTTCTTATCCTTTTGAATGGAAGTAATTGAATGACATATATTGATATATATATAATTACAGTAGATCTATTATGTTAAATATTTTATAATTATGAATAATATATATATATATATATTATAATAATTCTTGGATGGTTATAGAAGATAATGAATCTCGTCGCGTCTTGGAGACTGTAGGCCGTACGTACGCACCATCGACGATATCATCCCCTTGATGGTTAAATGGTATGTTATTGGATGATATATTAATGATAAGAATAGTTATCATGTTATATTAATTATTTAAATCCATTATACTTATCATTATACATATATTAATAATGTATTTTTGTAATAACAAATTACACGACCTTGTGGAGACGTTAAGTCGTACGTACGCTGATCGTACCACGATTCACTATTTTATTCCACCCTTACACCACAGTTTTAAACTAGTTTTGTAATGAATATTCCAAATATAATAATTAATTTTAATTTATGTTTGAATCAATAAATTAATGTTAATAAATATTAGAATGGGAAATGTTACTTGTTTTTATTATTTCAGTGGTGGTGGAGGTGATTTGGAGGGACCTTGATGAAGTGAATGAAAAATGGGCCAAAATTGCATGGATCCATGGACATCTATCCACTGTTTTGCATAGTTCACCAACTCCATGAATCCAAAATGGGCTGAAATGTTGTGGGACTGTCAAAACATTAGTATTATACATTTCATATTAAGGAACCCAATCCTGATTCGGCTTGTATAAGGCCCATCCGAACTGATCTGTCCAAGCCACCGAATTTTGACCAAGTCAAATGCGGTGTTTTGTATTGTATCAATATAATGAGCTGTAGTTGTCCACACTGTGCCAATAACTAGGTGGAGATAGTACAGAGGTAGGTCTACAACTTTTTTATTTTCTCCAAAGCTATATAATATTGTATGAAGGCCGAAACACGTCGTGAAAGTTGATTGATGAAATCTGTCTGCCTAAAACCACCTTCCAATTTTCCAATAAAAGGGCACCAAGGGAACCTCATTTTCATGTTTGGCCAAGGAGTGAAGTTCTGACAAATTGGAGTCCTAGAGAATTCTCCTAATCACCTTGGAGTTTATGTAGGACCCTATCCTCATAGGGGGATCAACAATGAAGAAGGAGTTAAACCCGAGCTTCCTCCTCCTCCCGATGTCGAGCTAAAAGTTGGGTGTTCGTTCTGAGGGAGCTACACACTTTTCAAGGGAGTTCCGATGCATACACTAGCTACTAGTTTCGAGTAACTTGGGTGTTTAAACATTTCAATCCATGTATCTTATTTTATTTCATATTTGAATGCTTTATTTGATACATGTGAGGGTTATGCTCTAAATTTCTAACTGATCGGTGTGAGGTTTTGAGTGCGTGACTTGTGTTGTTCCGATTGGACATCACAAGAATCCTTTTCATACCCAACTTATTGAGATTTTAAAATTATTTGGAAGCTCTTATTCCATGCATAAGTACTGGACCTTGACCATAATATTGTAATGTCATGGCTTGGCCCTTAAATCATTGAAATAAAATCTTAGGAATTAATCGGGATTCCAATTAATTCCAACCAAAGAATTACTCTAAACCTAAAGTGAATCTCTATGAACAATGAACATGATATGAGTGTAGTGAAATCATATCGACCCTTTTATCTCGTATTTCTAAAAATACACTTGGTCACTCATCTTTTAATATATTTCAACTTTGTCATTGTTTTAAACTGTTTTCAAAACCACCCCCTCTCTTAGTCATTTATATTAGAAATACACACTCCAAACCTACCAATGCTCCTTGAGAGAAGACCGAGGGTTTACCCTATACTATAAATCATCCTTAAACATATAATCAATTTGATGTGTCATGACAGCATGATCAAATTTTGGCATCGTTTCTGGGGAGTGCTTTGGTTTTTTGTGCTTGTTTTGGGTAAAATTTTTATAATTTTTGTGAATATTTGTTTGTTTTATTTTCTATGTTTGAATTTATTTTTGTATTATAATTTATTTATTGTGTAGGTTCTGTGTATGATGCGTTCTACTCTAGGAGACCTAAAAAAAATCGAACCTGAACCAGAGAGGGTCCAACATCAACGAAAACGAGACACAGAAGACCACACTTTGAAGGAGGAGACATCAAATCTTAAAATTCTTCTTGATCCTTCTTCTTATTCTAAAACCAAAGTTAAAATTGAACATAACTTGTATAACATGGATGAAAATAATAGAACACTAAAAGAACTAACCTCACCTGATGTTGATATCCAACCCACATACATTCAATTACAAGGCGAGGCACCCAATTATGAACTAAAATATGGTTTAATTCATTTATTACCAAGATTTCATGGACTGCCTGGAGAAGATCCACATAAGCATTTAAAAGAATTTCATACTGTGTGTTCAACATTAAAACCTGCTAATGTGGATAAAGAACATGTAAAACCTAGGGCATATCCATTTTCATTAGAATACAGGGCTAAAGATTGGTTGTATTATGTTAATTCACATATTAGAGGTTGGGCGGACATGAAACGACTTTTTCTTGAAAAACACTTCACAGCCTCTCAAAATGCAACAATAAGGAAAGAAATATGTGGGATAATAAAATCTAATGGAGAAACCCTTCATGAATATTGGGAATGATTTAAAATATTGTGTTCATGTTGTCCACATCACCAAATAAGTGAAAAAAATTTAATTCAATATTTTTATGAATGTTTAATCCCTATTGATCGAAACATGATTGATGCTGCTGCAGGTGGTGCACTAGTGGATAATACCCCAATCGCTACAAGGACCCTAATTGAGACCAAGGAAATGAACACTCAACAATTCAGTTCATGGTCCAGTGTACCCATTCGAGGTGTCCATGAGGTGCAAAGTATTGAATTCAATATGAAGGTGGTCACAAAGTTTGAAGAGGTGAGTACCCTTCTACGACAACTTGCTCATTCCCAAGAGAATCCAAATCTCCTCCTCCCATAAATTGTGGTATATGCTCTTCTGATACCCATTATTCTGACCAATTCCACCAATTGAGAGAAACTTCTGAGAGTGGTGAGGCAATATTTCCAGGACGCCCCTTTAACCAAACCTTTCGGCAAGAACCATACTCTCCATCCAACCAAGGGTGGAAGGAAAACCAAGCCTATAGGAAATGGGGTATTCAAACCAACCTCAATAGCAATGGAACTAAAAGGGTCAGAGTAGTCATCCACCACCACTCAGAAATCCTCAACCACCCCAAAGGCCATTCCAACCACCCCCTCCAAAAACCGAGCCTAGCCTAGAATATATGATGAAGAAAATGGATGCCAATAATATACAATTCCAACAAACCACCCAAGAAGCCATAAAAGATCTAAAGACCCAACTAGGCTAACTTGCCAACTCGGTGGGGGAAAATCCAAAGTCTTGGGTCAGGTAAACTACCATCTCAACCAGTAGTAAACCCTCGGGATAAAGGAAATGTTAGTGCTATCACCCTTAGGAGTGGGAAAAAAACTCAAAAGCCAAATGACCCCTCCATTAGAAACCTCCCATCCAATGGAAACCACCATCCCAACTGCTGAAAATGGTCCAAGAGAAGAAAACCCTTTTTCTGAGAGAATCCCTTCCAATGAAAAGACTGAGGCTGTTGATGAGCCACCTATCCCAACCATTCCCATTCCATTTCCTCACAGGGCTGCCCAACCTAGGAGACAAAAAGAAACCTAACTTGATAAATAAATCTTGGAAACATTCAAGGAAGTACAGGTTAACATTCCTTTGAATGATGTTGTGAAGAAAATTCCAGGATATGCCATGTTTCTGAAGGAGATGTGTACACACCGAAGGAGGGTTCATGGTGATGAAAAGGTGAGCCTGGGGAGGAATGTTTCAGCATTGATAGAGCCATCACTTCCTACCAAGTGCAATGATCTGGGACATTCTTGATTCAGTGCACTATAGGGGGGTATTCATGTTCCAACACTATGCTTTATTTGGGTGCATCTATTAATGTGATGCCTCACTATATTTACTCTTCATTGCAGGTCGGTGGACTGAAGCCCACTGGTATTGTCGTTCATCTAGAAAATCGGAGTACAACACACCCCTCTGGTGTGTTAGAGGATGTTCCTGTGAAGGTGCAAAATTTAATTTTTCCTTCCGATTTTTACGAGCTTAAAATGGAAGACGATAGGACGAATAGACATGCCCCAATTATATTGGGGAGACCTTTCTTGAAAACCTCCAAAACCATAATTAATGTCCATAATGGTAAATTATCTATGGATTTTGGTGGTAATAGTGTCCACTTCAATATCCTTGATGCCATGAAGCACGCCTCAGAAAAACACTCCTCTCTCTCTCTGTCAATTCAATTGATGTTCTCCCTTCCCTTGAAACAACTTAATTTCATTCATCTGATCCCCTTTCTGATTTTTCTTCATTGATTGAAATGTTAGGTAATGAATCATGCATTGATTGTTGTAGCAGTCTAGATAAATGTCATTCACGTTTGTTAATTGATGATTTCTTGAACACAGAGGATCACATGACCGTCGATGGTACTTCTAAGCTTGTAAAAGCTCATTCCTCATCTGAGGATGTTACCATTGAGGAGTTAGATGAGATCAGTGACTTCTCACTTTCACACACACTTCTGTCAATCCAAAATCCCCCGGAATTGGAACTGAAACAACTGCCTCAAGATTTAAAATACTCATATCTTGAGAATGGAAAAAAGTTTCCCGTCATCATTGCTAGTTCACTCCCTCCTGAGCATGAATTGCAACTGCTTGATCTTTTGAGGAAGTATAAACAAGATTTGGGATGGACACTTGCTGACATTCCTGGCATTAGCCCATAAATTTTTACACATCATATTTTATTAAATGATGAGGCTAAACCAGTGAGGCAATCACAACGTCGACTGAACCCAAACCTACATGATGTTGTTAAAAAAAAGTAACAAAATTGTTGGCTGCTGGAATTATTTACCCTATCTCTGACAGCCAATGGGTCAGTCCTGTTCAAGTAGTTCCTAAAAAACTGGCCTTACTGTAGTTAAAAATGAAAACAACGAATTGGTTCCAACTTGTGTTCAGAATAGTTGGCGTGTCTGTATAGACTATCACCGACTAAACCAACACACTAGGAAGGACCATTTCCTATTTCCATTCATTGACCTGATGCTAGAGAGGCTAGTAGGGAAGTCCCATTACTATTTCCTTGATGGGTATTCTGGATACTTTCAGATCCATATTTCCCCTGAGGATCAGGAAAAGACAACCTTTACATGCCCCTTTGGTACATTTTCTTATAGAAGGATTCCATTTGATCTCTACAATGATCCAGGTACTTTCCAATGATGTATGGTTAGTATTTTTTCGGATTACCTGGAGTATTGCATGGAGGTTTTTATGGATGAATTTACTGTTTATGGATCCTCTTTTGATGAATGTTTGAGTAGCCTTGCTTCTGTCCTACGTCACTGTATTGAAATGAATCTCGTATTAAATTATGAGAAATGCCATTTCATGGTGCTACAAGGCATAGTTTTGGGACATGTCATTTTTGGGGAAGGTATCCAAGTGGACAAATCAAAAGTAGATATAATCTCCTTCCTACCATTCCCTAAAAATGTTCGGGATGTGCGGTCTTTCCTGGGTCATTCTAGATTTTATCGTCGTTTCATTCATGAATTTAGTAAAATTGCACTCCCACTCTCTTGATTACTCCAAAAAGAAAAAGAATTTGTTTTTGATAAAATATGTGAGGATGCTTTCAATAAGTTAAAATGGAGTCTCACATCACCCCCGATAATCCAACCACCTCGGTGGGATTTACCATTTGAGCTCATGTGTGATGCCTCTAACTATGCAATTGGGACAGTCTTATCACAAAGGGTCGACCAAGCTCCACATGTCATAGCTTATACCTCACATACTCTAGAACCTGCCCAAGGAAACTATAGCACAACTGAAGAAGAATTTCTTTCCATTTTGTTTTCCTTGGATAAATTCAGGTCATACCTTCTAGGGTCCAAAGTCATTGTGTTCTCAGACCATGCAGCCCTCCGGTATCTCCTTATGAAACCGGAAGCCAAACCACATCTCATTCGATGGATCCTCCTCCTTCAGAATTTGATCTAGAAATTAGGGATAAAAAGGAGCAGATAATGTGGTTGCTGGCCATATCAGTAGGATTCTCCCATCCACGAACATTGACTCATCCCCCTGTATTCCCATAAATTAATTGTTTCCTGATGAGCAATTGTACCGAGTGTAAGATTCTATTCCTTGGTATGCTGAAATTTTAAATTATTTGGCAGCATCTTGAATTCCAGCTGATTTCACCAAAAACTAGGCCGACTGACTAAAACATGAGTCTCGTTGGTATATTTGTGATGACCCCTACCTATGGCGCACTTGTAGTGATCATCTTATTGGGCGTTGTGTTTCCTGAAAGTGAGTTTCAGTCTGTCCTTAGGTTCTTCCACGCACTTGCTTGTGGGGGCCACATTGGTCCCCAATAGACTGCTCGCAAGGTCTTAGATTCTGGTCTCATTTGGCCCACATTTTTTAGGGATGCTCATTAATTCTTTAAATCTTGTCCTCGTTGTCAAAGAATGGGGAATGTCTCTAAAAGAAATGAGATGCCCCAACAACCCTTGCTCTTCCACGATATTTTTGATGTTTGGGGCATTGACATTATGGGACCATTCGCTAATTCATTTGGGAACCTTTAAATTCTTCTGGCAGTGGATTATGTTTCAAAGTGGGTAGAGGAACGAGCCACGAGGACAGATGATTCGAAGAAAATTGTGGATTTTTTGAGAACCCAAATATTCTATAGGTTTGGATTACCTAGGTTTATCATCAGTGAGCAGGGTTCTCATTTCTCCAACTGCACAATGCAATATCGTTTTCGCAGGTATGGGGTTGGGCATCGAGGGTCTACAGCTTATCACCCACAAACAAATGGTCAAGTAGAAGTGTCAAATAGAGAGGTAAAACAGATTCTTGAGAAAACGGTTCAGCCAAACAATAATGACTGGAGTCTTCGACTCGATGATTCATTATGGTCTTACCGTACTGCATTCAAAACTCCAATTGGCATGTCACCATATCGGCTAGTATTTGGAAAGAGTTGTCACCTCCCTATTGAGATTGAGCACTAGGCCTACTGTGCCATCAAACAATGCAATTCTAATCATTCGGGTATAGGTTCTCAAAGGAAGTTGCAGATTCATGAGCTAGAGGAAATTTGAAGAGATGCATATGAAAACTCCAAGATTTATAAGGAGAGAACCAAGGATACCCATGGTCGTCTTATCCTTCATCGTTAGTTCCATATTGGGCAGAAGGTCCTCCTTTATAATGAAAGGCTGAAGTTGCATCCCGGTAATCTTCATTCCTGCTGGTTTGGACCATACATTGTTACTAATGTCTCTCCAGTTGGTGTTGCTCAGGTTCAAAATGAAGAAACCATGAAAACCTTCACTGTCAATGGGCAGCGACTAAAGTACTTTCATAAACACATTCTAGAGTCCCCGATGGAGGAACTCTAAGTTCAAAAAGCACACTATAAATGACATCCACCAGGTTTTATCCTCCCTTCCCATATTCTCTTTTACTTCAGTGAGTACACTGCATACTATTGGTGTGGGGGGTGGATACATTCCTGGGATAGTTAGGAATTTTCATTGTTTTCTCCTTTTTTTCTCTTTTTGGCCTTCATTATTTTATTTTCATTTTTCCCCATCAAAAATTTCGAAGTTCCATGATTTGGAGACCATAATGTTTGAAAAGTAAAAATAACATAATGAAGGATAAAAATAGTATTTGTTTTAATTTATCATCAGGGAGTGATTTTTAGTGAATTGGTTTTCTGTCAATGATATAAATGGTCATATATATGTGAAACCATTGAGATGAATGATTCCCATTGTCTGAGTAGTTTTCCAGAAAATAGTTTCACTAATATCTCCAAAACATTTTTCCCCAAACCACAAAGTGTGATTATTTATTAATTAATATAATGTAAATATATGTTGGGTTAATATTTTTCATCTTTAAATGATATTTCCATACGTTCGCTCATTATCTGATCTATTTCATTACTGTACCAGATTGACCTATGTGTGTGTACCTAATGTCTGACTGTTGTATTCCCTCAAAAAAATTGTTGTGTCTTGGGTAGGTCATAAACCACTCCTCCTCAACCTTTGATCTTGTTATAACTATTTCAATTAGTGTCGTGAGGAGATCAAACAAAGGGTTGAGAGATGAGTGTCAGATTTGTTCTAATTGAAACTTCAAAAAAAATATAATAAATGAGGGGAGTGATGAAATGTGTAAAATATGGGGATATCTAGTTCGGGAGCTTATGGTTTGACTTCTTGGGAATGCATAAATGAGTGGGTCTTGAAATATGATTGCAAAGGATGTAGGACAGGTTTGGTGAAAAATCATTTAATGCTGAATAATGTTAAAATAACCTATATTTATTTGATAGAAATTATAGCATGGAATGGTTTTCACACACACAAATGGAGAGTTAGTGTAATGGTTGAAATTTGAATTCCTTTCTCATATTGGTGTCATAAATCTCTTTTCATTTTATTGTGATATGATTTATGAGACATATTTTTCCATTTTCACTGGGAAGAACTCATTGGTGTGGTTCGTGCATTGATCACTTTACTTAAAATAAACTTTCCTCAAATGATAAATCTTTAGGATGATGGATATATATATATATGCATCATTGTATTCGTATATGTGACTTTTCCCAGGAGTGAAAATGTTTAGGTGTGGGGGTGTGATAGTACCACGATTCACTGTTTTATTCCACACTTATACTGCAGTTTTAAACTAGTTTTTTATTGAATATTCCAAATATAATAATGAATTTAACTTTATGTCTAAATCAATAAATTTATTTTAATAAATATTAGAATGGGAAATGTTACTTGTTTTTATTATTTCAATGTAGATGGATGTGATTTGGAGGGACCTTGATGAAGTGAAAGAAAAATGGGCCAAAATTGCATGGATCCATGGACATCTGTCCACTTTTTTGCATAGTGCACGAAATTCGTGCATCCAAATGGGCATGCGTTTTGTGGGCCTGTCAAATGATTAATATTCTACATTTCATATTAAGGAACCCAATCCTGATTAGGCTTGTATGGGGCCCATCCGAACTGATCTGTCGAAGCCACCGAATTTTGACCAAGTCAAATGAGGTGTTCTGTATTTTATCAATTTCATGAGCTGTATTTGTCCAAACGGTGCCAAACATTCTCTGGAGATAGCCAAGAGGTAGGTATACAACTTTTTTTTTCCAAAGCGTTATAAGATGTTATGAAGGCCAAAACTCGTCAGTCAATTGAATTGATGTAAACAATGTGCCTAAAACCACCTTCCAATTTTGCTATAAAAGGGCACCAAGGGAACCTCATTTGAAATTTCGGCCAACGAGTGAAGTTCTACCAATTTGGTGTCCTAGAAGAGTCTCCTAATCACCTTGGAGGTTATGGAAGCCCCAATCCTCATTGGGGGATCAAAAATGAAGAAGGAGGTCAACCCGAGCTTCCTCCTCCTCCCGATGTCAAGCTAAAAGTTGGGTGTTCATTGTGAGGGAGCTACACACATGTCAAGAGAGTTACGATGCATAAAATAGCTACTGGTTTGGAGTAATTTGGGTTTTTAAACATTTCATTCCATGTATCTTATTTTATTTCAGATTTTAATGCTTGATTTGATACATGTGAGTGTTATGCTCTTAATTTCTAGCCGGTTGATGTGAGGTTTTGAGTGCGTGACTTGTGTAGTTCTGATTGGACATCACAAGAATCCTTTTAATACCCAAATTATTGAGATTTAAATATGATTCGGAATCTCTTATTCCATTCATAATTACAGTACCTTGACAATAAGATTGTTACATCAAGAATTGGTCCTTAAAACATTGGAATAAAAGCGTAGGAATTAATTGGGATTCCAATTAATTCCAACCAAAGAATTACTCTAAACCTAAGATGAATCTATATGAACAATGAACATGATATGCGTGTATTAAAATCACATCGAACCTTTTATCTCATATTTCTAAAAATCCACTTGGTCACTCATCTTTTAAGCTATTTCAACTAAGTAATTGTTTTAAACGGTTTTCAAAACCACCCCCTCTCTTAGTCATTTTTATTAAAAATACACAATCAAAACCTACCAACGCTCCTTGAGATATGACCTAGGTTTTACCCTATACTATAAATCAACCTTGAAAATATAATCAATTTGACGTGTCATGACTGCACGGTCAAATTTTGGTGCCGTTTCCGGGGAGCCCTTTGGTTTTTTTTATGCGTCTTTTTGATAAATTTTTTGTAATTTTTGTGAATATTTGTTTGTTTTATCTTATACGTTTGCTTTTATTTTTGTATTCTAATGTAATTATTGTCTATTTTCTGTGTATGACGCATTCTACTCCATGTGACCTACAAACATTTGAACCCAAACCGGAGAGGGTCCTACATCAACGAAACTGAGACCCACAAGACCACACTTTGAAGGAGGAGACATCAAATCTTAAAATTCTTCTTGATACTTCTTCTTATTCTGAAACCAAAGTTAAAATTGAACATAACTTGTATAACATGGCTGAAAATAATAGAACACTAAAATAACTAACCTCACCTTATGTTGATATCTGACCCACTTACATTCAATTACTATGCGAGGGACCCAATTTTGAAGTAAAATCTGGTTTAATTCATTTATTACCATGATTTTATGGACTTCCTCGAGAAGATCCACATAATAATTTAAAAGCATTTCATACTGTGTGTTCAACATTAAAACCTGCTAATGTGGATGAAGAAAAAGTAAAACATAGGGAATTTCCATTTTCATTAGAAGACACAACTAAAGATTGGTTGTATTATGTTAATTCACCTATTAGAGGTTGGGCGGACATGAAATGACATTTTCTTGAAAAATACTTCCTAGCCTCTCGAACTGCAAAAATAAGGAATGAAATATGTGGGATAAGATAATATCAAGGAGAAACCCTTCATGAATATTGGGAACGATTTAAAATATTGTTTTCAAGTTGTCCACATCACCCAATAAGTGATCAACTTTTAATTCAATATTTTTATGAGGGTTTAATCCCTATTGATCAAAACAAGATTGATGCTACTACATGTGGTGAAATAGTGGATAAAACCCCAATCTCTGCAATGACCCTAGTTGACACCATGGCACAGAACACTCAACAATTCAGTTCGAGGTCCAGTGTACCCATTCGAGGTGTCCATGAGGTGCAAAGTACTGAATTCGAGAAGAAGGTGGACACAATGTTTGAAGAGGTGAGTACCCTTATACGACAACTTTCTCTTTCCCAAGGGAAATTACAATCTCCTCCGCCCATAAATTGTGGTATATTCTCTTCTGAAACCCACTATTCTGACCAATGCCCCAATTGAGAGAAACATCTGAGAGTTGTGAGACAATATTTCCAGGACGCCCCTTTAACCAACCCGTTAGGAAAGAACCATACTATCCATCCAACCAAGGGTGGATGGTCAAACAAGCCTATAGGTAAGGGGGTATTCAAACCAACCTCAATAGTAATGGAACCAAAAGGGTCATAGTAGTCATCCACCACCACTAGAAATCCTCAACCACCCCAAAGGCCATTCCAACCACCTACTCCAAATACCAAGCCTAGCCTAGATGATATGATAAAGAAAATGGCTAAAAATAATATCCAATTCCAACAAACCACCCAAGCAGCCATACAAGACCTAAAGACCTAGGGAAACTTGCCAACTCTTTGGGGGAAATCCAAAGTCATGGGTCGGTCAAACTACCATCTCAACCAGTAGTAAAACCTAAGGATAAATGAAATGTTAGTGCCATCACCCTTAGGAGTGGGACACAACTCTAAAGCCAAATGACCCCTCCATTAGAGTCCTCACATTCAAAGGAAACCACCATCCCAACTGCTGAAAATTGTCTAAGGGAAGAAAACCCTTTTCCTGAGAGAAGCCCTTCCAAAGGAAAGACTATGGCTGTTGATGAGCCACCTATCCCAACCATTACCCTTCCATTTCCTCAAAGGGATTCCCATCCTAGGAAACTAAAAGAAACCGAACTTGATAAAGAAACCTTGGAAACTTTCAAGAAAGTACAGGTTAACATTCCTTTGATTGATGCTGTGAAGCAAATTCCATGATATGCCAAGTTTCTGAAGGAGATGTGTACAAACCAAAGGAGGCATCATAGTGATGAGAAGGTGAGCCTAGGGAGGAATGTTTCATCATTGATAGAGCCATCACTTCCTACCAAGTGCAATGATCCTGGGATATTCTCGATTTCATGCATCATAGGGGAGTATTCATGTTCCAACGCTATGCTTGATTTGGGTACTTTTATTAATGTGATGCCTCACTCTATTTACTATTCATTGCAGGTCGGTGAAATGAAGCCCACTGGTATTGTCGTTTAGCTAGAAAATTGGAGTACAGCACACCCCTCTAATGTGTTAGAGGATGTTCTTGTGAGGGTACAAAATTTAATTTTTCCTGCTTATTTTTACGAGCTTAAAATGGACGATGATAGGATGAATGGACATGCCCCAATTATATTTGGGATACCTTTCTTGAAAACCACCAAAACCATAATTAATGTCCGTAATGGAACATTATCTATGGAGTTTGGTGGTAATACTGTCCAATTCAATATCCTTGATGCCATGAAGCACCCCTTAGAAGAACACTCATCTCTCTCTGTCAATTCAATTGATGTTCTCCCTTCCCCTGAAACAACTTATTTTCATTCACCTGATCCCCTTTCTGATTTTTCTTCAATGATTGAAATGATAGGTAATGAATCGTTCATTGATTTTTGTAGAGGTCTAGAGAAATGTCATGCATTTTTGTAAATTGATGATTTCTTGAACACAGAGGATCACATGACCATCGATCATACTGCTAAGATTGTAAAAGCTCATTCCTCATCTGATGATGTTACCATTGAGCAGTTAGATGAGATCAGTGACTTCTCACATTCACACACACTTCCATCAATCCAAAATCTCCCAGAATTGGAACTGAAACAACTGCCTCAAGATTTAAAATACTCATATCTTGAGAATGAAAACAAGTTTCCCATCATCATTGCTAGTTCACTGCCTCCTGAGCATGAATTGTGACTGCTTGATCTTTAGAGGAAGTATTAACAAGCTTTTGGATGGACACATGATGAAATTTCTGGCATAAGACCATCAATTTATGCACATAATATTTTATTAAATGATGAGGCTAAACTAGTGAGGCTGTCACAACATCGACTGGACCCAAACCTACATGATGTTGTTAAAAAAAGTAACAAAATTGTAGGCTTTTGGAATCATTTACCCTATCTCTAACAGCCAATGGGTCAGTCCCGTTCAAGTAGTTCCTAAAAAAACTGGCCTTACAGTATTTTAAAATGAAAACAATGAATTGGTTCCAACTCGTGTGCAGAATAGTTGGCTTGTCTGTATAAACTATTGCTGACTAAACCAAAACACTTGGAAGGACCGTTTCCCATTGCCATTCATTGACAAGATGCTTGAGAGGCTTGCAGGGAAGTCCCATTACTGTTTCCTTGATGGGTATTCTGGATACTTTCAGATCCATATTGCCCCTAAGGATCAGGAAAAGACAACCTTTACTTTTCCATTTGGTACATTTGCTTATAGAATTGTGCCATTTGGTCTGTGCAATGCTCCAGGTACTTTCCAATGATGTATGATAACTATTCTTTCAGATTACCTGGAGAATTTCATGGAGGTTTTTATGGATGATTTTACTATTTATGGATCCTTATTTGTTGAATGCTTGAATAGTCTGGCTTCTGTCCTACGTCGCTGTATTGAAAATAATCTCGTATTAAATTATGAGAAATGCCATTTCATGGTACGACAAGGGATAGTTTTGGGACATGTCATTTCTGGGGAAGGTATCCAAGTGGAAAAATCAAAATTAGATATCATTTCATCCCTACCATTCCCTAAAAATGTTCAGGATGTGTGGTCTTTCCTGTGTCATGCTGGATTTTATCGTCATTTGATTTGTGACTTTAGTAAAATTGCACTCCCCCTCTCCCGATTACTCCAAAAAGAAAAAGAATTTGTTTTTGATAAAATATGTGAGGAAGCTTTCAATAAGTTAAAATAGAGTCTCACGTCACCCCCCGATAATCCAACCACCTAAGTGGGATTTACCATTTGAGCTCATGTGTGATGCCTCTAACTATGCAATTGGGGAAGTCTTATCACAAAGGGTCGACCGAGCTCCACATGTCATAGCTTATTCCTCATGTACTCTGGACCCTGGCCAAGGAAACTATAGCACAACTGAAAAAAAAAATCATTCCATTGTGTTTGCCTTGGATAAATTCAGATCATACCTTCTAGGGTCCAAAGTAATTGTGTTATCAGCCCATGTAGCCTTCCTGTATCTCTTTAAGAAACCGGAAGCCAAACCACGTCTCATTCTCTGGATGCTCCTCCTTCAGGAATTTGATGTAGAAATTAGGGATAAAAAAGGTGCAGAGAATGAGGTTGATGACCATATCAGTAAGATTCTCCCATCCACGGACATTGACTCATCCCCCTATATTCTCAGAAATGAATTGTTTCCTCATGAGAAATTGTACCGAGTTCAAGATGTTATTCCTTGGTATGCTGAAATTCTAAATTATTTTGCAGTGTCTTGCATTCCTGCTGATTTCACCAAAAACCAGGCCGACCGACTAAAACATGAGCCCCGTTGGTATATTTGGGATGACCCCTACCTATGGCGCACTTGTAGTGATCATGTTATTAGGCATTGTGTTCCCGATAGTGAGTTTCAGTCTGTCCTTAGGTTCTGCCACATAGTTGCTTGTGGGTACCACTTTGGTCCCCAATGGGCTCCTCGCAAGGTCTTAGATTCTGGTCTCTTTTGGCCCATATTGTTTAGGGATGAACATTAATTTTTTAAATCTTGTCCTCGTTGTCAATGAATGGGGAATGTCTCTAAAATAAATGATATGCCCCAATTACCCTTGCTCTTCCATGACATTTTTGATGTTTGGGGCATTGACTTTATGGGACCATTCTCCAATTCATTTGGGAAACTTTACATTCTTCTAGCAGTGGATTATGTTTCAAAGTGGGTAGAGGCGCGAGCCATGAGTACAGATGATTCCAAGAAAGTTGTGGTATTTTTGACAAACCAAATATTCTGTAGGGTTGGATTACCTAGGATTAACATCAGTGATCAGGTTTTGCATTTATACAATCGCACAATGCAATCTCTTTTGCGCAGGTATGGGGTTGGGCATCGAGTGTCTACTTCTTATCACCCACAAACAAATAGTCAAGCCGAAGTGTCAAATAGAGAGGTAAAACAGATTCATCAGAAAATGGTTCAGCCAAACAGAAAAGACTGGAGTCTTAGACTCGATGATTCATTATGGTCTTACCGTACTGCTTTCAAAACTCCAATAGGCATGTCACCATATTGGCTAGTTTTTGGAATGATTTCTCACCTCCCTGTTGAGATTGGGCACCAAGCCTACAGAGCCATCAAAACATGAAATTATAATCATTCTGGTGGAGGTTCTCAAAGGAAGTTGCAGATTCAGGAGCTAGAGGAAATGAGAAGAGATGCATATAAAAACTCCAGGATTTATAAGGAGAGAACCAAGGCTGCCCATGACTGTCTTATCCTTCATCGTTAGTTCCATATTGGGCCGAAGGTCCTCCTTTATAATGCAAGGCTGAAGTTGCATCCTGGTAAGCATTGTTCCTGCTGGTTTGGACCATACATTGTTATTAATGTCTCTCCATTTGGTGTTGTTCAGGTTCAAAATGAAGAATCCAAGCAAACCTTCACTGTCAATGGGCAGCGGCTGAAGCAGTTTCATGAACCCGATCTGGAGTCCCCGATGGAGGAACTCCAAGTTCAAGAAGCACACTATGAATGACATCCACTAGGTTTTATCCTTCCTTCCCACATTCTATTTTACTTTAGTGAGGACACTGTATAATATAGGTGTGGGGGTGGATATATTCCTGGGATTGTTAGAAATTTTCATTGTTTTCTCCTTTTGTTTTCTCTTTTTGGCCTTCTTTATGGTATTTTCATTTTTCCCCATCAACAATTTCGAAGTTCCATGATTTGGCGACTATAATGTGGGGAAAGTAAAAATACCATAATGAAGTATAAAAAGAGTATTTGTATGAATTTAACATAAGGGAGTGATTTTTAGTGAATTGGTATTCTATCAATGATTTAAATGGTCATATCTATCTAAAACCATTGAGATGATTGATGCCCATTGTGTGAGTAGTTTTTGGGAAAACTGTGTCACTAATATCTCCAAAAGATTTTTCACCAAACCACAATGTGTGATTATTTCATACTTAATATAAGATAAATATATGTTGGGTTAATATTGTTAAGCTTTAAATGATATTTCCATACGTTTGTTACTTATCCGATCTGTTTCATTACTGTACCAGATTTACCTATGTGTGTGTACATAATGTCCGACTATTGTATTCCCTCAAAAAAAATGTTGTGTCTTGGGCAGGTCAAAAACCACTCCTCCTCATCCTTTTATCTTGTTATAACTATTGTAACTAGTGTCGTGAGGAGATCAAACAAAGGGTTGAGAGATGAGTGTGAGATTTGTTCCAATTGCAACTTCAAAAAATATATATATAATAAATGAGGAGTGTGATGAAATGTGCAACATATGGGGATATCTAGGTCGGGATCTTATGGTTTTAATTTTGGGATTGCTTAAATGAGTGGGTCTTGAAATATGATTGCAATGGATGTAGGACAGGTTCGGTGAAAAATCATTTAAAGCTGAATAATGTTAAAATAACCAATATTTATTTGATAGAAAGTATAGCATGGAATGGTTTTCACAAAAACACATGGAGTGTTAGTGTAATGGTTGTCCTTTGAATTCCTTGCTCATATTGGTGTCATAAATCTCTTTGAATTTAATTGTGATAAGATTTATGAGACATCTTTTTCCATTTTCACTGGGAAGAACTACTTGGTGTGGTTCGTGCATTGATCACTTTACTTTAAATAACATTTTCTCAAATGATAAATCATAAAGATGTTGGATATATATATATATATATGCATCATTAGTTTCAGATATGTGACTTTTCCCAGGAGTGAAAATTTTTAGGTGTGGGGGTGTGATCGTACCACGATTCACTGTTTTATTCCACCCTTACAACGCAGTTCTAAACTAGTTTTGTAATGAATATTCCAAATATAATAATGAATTTCACTTTATTTTTGAATAAATAAATTAATGTTAATCAATATTAGAATGCTCAATGTTACTTGTTTTTATTATTTCAATGTAGGTGGATGTGATTTCGAGGGACCTTGGTGAAGTGAAAGAAAAATGGGTCAAAATTGCATGGATCCATGGAGATCTGTCCACTGTTTTGCATAGTTCACGAAATCCGTGCATCCAAATTGGATGAACTTTTCTGGGCATGTAAAAAGTTTAATATTATACATTTCATATTAAGGAACCATATCCTTATTCGGCTTGTTTGGGGCCCATCCGAACTGATCTGTCCAAGCCACCGAATTTGGACCAATTCAAATGCGGTGTTCTGTATTTTATCAATATCTTGAGCTGTAGTTGTCCAAACGGTGCCAAACATTCGGTGGAGATAGGAAAGAGATAGGGCTACAACGTTTCTATTTTCTCGAAAACTATATAAGACTTTCCGAAGGCCGGAATGCGTTGTGCAAGTGGATTGATGAAATATGTGTGCCTAAAACCACCTTCCAATTTTCCTATAAAAGGGGACCAAGGGAACCTCATTTGCATGTTCGGACACGGAGTGAAGTGCTGGAAATTTGGAGTCCAAGAGGAGTCTCCTAATCACCTTGGAGGTTTTGGAGGCCCCTATACTCATATGGAGATCATCAATGAATAAGGAGTTCAATCCGAGCTTCCTCCTCATCCCGATGTCGAGCTAAATGTTGGGTGTTCGTTGTGAAGGAGCTACACACATGTCAAGGGAGTTCCGATGCATACACTAGCTATGGGTTTGGAGTAATTTGGGTGTTTAAAAATTTCATTCCATGTATCTTATTTTATTTCATATTTGAATGCTTGATTTGATACATGTGAGTGTTATGCTCTTAATTTCTAACCGATCGGAGTGAGGTTTTGAGTGTGTGACTTGTGTTGTTCCGACTGGACATCCCAAGAATCCTTTTCATACCCAACTTATTGAGATTTAAATATTATTTGGATGATCTTATTCCATGCATATGTACTGGACCTTGACAATAAGATTGTTATGTCAAGGTATGGTCCTTAAAGCATTGAAATAAAAGCTTAGGAATTAATCGGGATTCCAATTAATTCCAACCAAAGAATTACTCAAAAACTAAGATTAATCTCTATGAACAATGAACTTGATATGCGTGTAGTGAAATCACATTGACCCTTTAATCTCATTTTTCTCAAAATCCACTTGGTCACTTATCTTTTAATCTATTTCAACTAAGTCATTGTTTTAAACTGTTTTCAAAACCACCCCTCTCCTAGTCATTTTTATTAAAAATATACACTCTAAACCTACCAAATCTCCTTGAGAGACGACCTAGGGTTTACCCTAGACTATAAATCAACCTTCAAAATATAATCAATTTGACGTGTCACCATATCACGGTCATACGCAGAAAGTGTGATACAATTATTTTGAAGATGGATAAAAAGAGGAATAATGTTTTAAAATTATTAAAATAAAATCTCATCGCGTATAATATACTATATTTATTACTTTATTATGGAATCAATATAGGAAGAAGAAGTATAAGAAGAAAAGAACTTTGATTGAAGGGATAAAACGATTACCACTTTTTCGTGTGTTTTTTTATTTGAACAAAATGGCATCATAGGTTGACTCTATGACTAAATTTAGGCCTCTAGGATGAACTTAGGGAGGATGGGAGGAGAAATAGGAAGGGCTTGGCCAAACCCAAATGCTTTAGAGGTGCGAGTTAAAGAGAAAGGGAGGTGCACTTTTATAAGAGAGGTGAGATACTTTTTAGGTAAATCATGAAAAAACAATTTATTATAAAAATATATTCAGTTTTTAATAACTCCAAATTGAATTATTTCATGAATAAAATGCATAAGGGTCAAAATCCTATCATATAATAGGTCTGAGAAAATTTTTAGGTCAAAATAGTTACATTATCTTTTTTATTTATCTTTTGGTAAACTAATTTAACTCTTACCATGTCCTCTTCTATTTTCATTTTACTTCGTCAATATCCTTAATATAAAATTCCAATAGAACCTAAAGTATATATTTTATGACATTTTTATCAATTTAAAAGTTATTTTATAAAAATTAGATTTTTAGTATTTGTATTTCATTTAATAAAATAGTATAGATTTTAAAAATACATTTACGTTTATTTTGATACTATTTTGTAATTGATTTTTTAAATTAATTACATCTTGAATACATCAAACCGAATGAATTAACTCATCCCTAATATGTTTTTTTTGTTTATAAAATAAATTAATGGAATCAAATTGTTTAAATTAAATTTATTTTAATATTTATAATTTTATTTATTTGAATCTTCCAATATTGAGGTACACACAACAAAACAATTTTCTCATAAATAAATATATTTATCTAATGTGTAAAAATTATAAAACAGTTACCATGATATAGGAAATATGTTTATCTTTATAATTACTATTTATTGACACATATATCTTTTATATAACATTATATTAAAATAAATTTATTAAAAGCTATATATTTATGTTATAATTATCATTACATTAAATTAATCCTTACAAAATGTAATTTTCAAATCCAAGTGAATACATTGGGTCGAAAAATCCAACCAAAGATTATCATGGTTGGAAATATCTAATCCAATAGTATTGGGACATGTTTTAGGGTAGTTTAATATTATTATCATATTATTTTTAAACCTTATTTACATGATTTACCCTTTAACCATGTTAAAAATAATAATTACAAAAGGTATTATTCATAATGTCAAAAAAATAAAAGGTATCTATTTATACAATTTTAACCTTATGATTATAAATATTGAATAATTTTTTTCAAATTCAAAACATTGATGTTTTAGTAATTAATTTAAATTTTTTTCCCTTGTCTAAATTAAAAAATGGATTTATAGGGAGTAATAACTACTAAAAATATTGATATGTCATTATGTCCACATTAAATGTGAATTTATTCCAATGATAGAAATTGGATTAAATAATAATAACATTGTAAAGACCCAAAAATTCCATGGATTTTATTTAAATACATGGGATTTTTATGAGTCCGCAAAAATTTACAGTGCTTGATTCCGATGCTCGGTGTGCCCAGAATCAATTTATGATGTTTTGTTCGGGTAAGTTCAGTAAACATGCAAGTGAGATTTTATAACTTCTGAAATGGTACTCAGAATTGAAATCCGAGAGCACCATTGATATCATAGCACCAGTATTCACTTAGGAAGACATTCTCCTTGATGATAGTTGGTCGAGAAAGAAATTTAGTTTTTGATATTTTAAGAAGATGTTAAATAAAAATAAGTGTGAAACTTATTTTTATGCTTGGTGGTTAATGTCTCTAAGGGGTGATTACTAGTGGAGGCCCCCCACACCATAACCTCCCATGAGAGGTTATTATGGTGGGGCCCACCTACACATAACCTCCCATCAGAGGATTTCTTTGGTGGGGAACAGTAGGGCTTGTAACCCTTGGATCCCCCCATTTATGTGGGGAAAACCCATGAACACCCCACCTTATGTGCCAACTCCCTTAATTAATTAATTTAACACATGGAATTAATTAATTCAATCCATTTGAATTCATACCAACCATTAAAATAATGGATAATCTGTTATATCATTTAGGTTGGCAACTTTCTTTTGGTGGAGCTTGGGGAGGGGAAGACCTCTAAAATGAAGAACGCAAAGAACATCATCTTCGACTTCGTCACCTCCAGATGCTCATCCGTCAACGACCCATATCCTTTTCTTTTTCCGACACTGAGGAATCAACGCTAGCCCTTCCGTGACATCGTCAATGATCAAAAAATATGAGGCAGGGGAATTTAAGATTCATTTGTTAGCATTCTTCATCGAAAAAACATGATTTCTGAATCACCAAATGTTATCACCATAATGTGGAGAGCTCGGGCCTCACGAACAAGGTCCAACCCTCCCCTTTGTATGTCCTCGTTTTTTGATGATGGCAGCGGACCAACGACGGCCGACGTCCAGGCCGACCGCAAAAATAACTGGTGGTGCAAGGGCCACCGGTGGGGCGCAAATCCGTCGCGCCGTGGCCAGCACGGGCTGCGGTGGAGCAAGGTGGCCTGACGGCCATCAGAGGGAAGTTGTGTCGTCGCGACGCGTGGGAGGCAGGGTCATGACTAAGAGGTCCACGACTTTCAGATGGTGGGTGCGACACCATCCACGCGGCGTCGCACAGCGGAGGAGGATTGGGAGTGGCCGGTGTTGTGTCGTCCGCCGGCAGTGCGGAGTGGCTGGTCACTTGCCCAATCAACAGGAGTGGGACCCCACATAGTCCCAGGTCATCTAGATCGGTGCCATGTGGTGCCGGTATGGGTTCCCACATGAAGGGCTTTGCCGTTCGGGAGCCAGGGGTGTGAGGTTCCCCTCTAGATGCGGCATAGGCGTAGCCCATGAGCCGCCGGGATGGGCCGCCCTCACCCAGGGCCACCCTCTTGGGCCGCCCTCGTGTCAGGCAGCCCCCTCGGGACGGGCCACCCCCTCTGGTCTGTAAAGACCTGGAAATTTGAAGGGAAATTTTTTTTATCTTAAGTTTCATTGGGATTTTATTAGTAAGCGGTTTCTGAAGGCACCTGATTCCGAGGCCCGGTGTGCCCGGAATCAATTTCCGAAATTTAGCTTGGGTACGTTCAGTGAACGAACAAGCATGTTTTCATAAATTTTGAACCGGTGCTCGGAATCAAAATCCAAGGGCACCAATGAAACTGCAGTGTCAGTAATTGCTTAAGAACCCCTTTTCTGTAGTTGCGTTTTCTCAGGTGAGGTTATTAATTAAATGGGTTAACATTTTGTGCAACAAATTTTATTTCTATTCTAGGTAGTTTAAACCTATGCTTGGTGGTTGGAGTGGGACCCACTAATATCCTAACTCCTAGGTCGCATATTAGTGAATTGGGGCCCACACGAGCCCCACCCCTTCAAATCCCCATTTAACCTCCCTCTCGTGCATTTAAATTGTAACTCACCCGCACCCCTAATTAATGGAAATTCAACCCTCAAAATTAATTTGAATATTAAACGCTCCTCAATTTATTCAATTAATTGAATGTCATCTATTTGATTTTCAAATTAATGGCTTGTGTGTGTGTTAATAAAATAAGACTAGACTTATTTTATTGGGGGTTAATTTCGTTCTGCGAAAGAAAAGAGGGGACTCTTGCGCTCTTGAGAATTATCTTCTTCCTCCTTGAAAAACGTGAAGAACACACTGTCACCAACGAAGAACGCCAACCTCCGATGAAGGACGACGAATAAACGCTGATTCCTCAGAGATCGATGACGCGATGTCGTGTCCCACGACGCCGATGGTCCTCTTCTCCGCAACGCCATGTACCGTGACATCGTGTACCGCGATGTCATGTACCGTGACGCTGATGGTACTCCTTCCGCGATGCCGTCTTCCATGATGTCCCTTTCCTACGACAGACCTCGTTCGAGTACTCCATCGAGGTAGGGGTTTGGATTTTTGTTCGTGATTATTCTTGACCGTCCAAAATCAATTTTTCTTATGCTGCTTGATATCGGATTAACGGGAGGAGGTCGGACCGCACGAACACGACTAACCCTCCTCCCCCTTTGATGATGTGTTTTTCGCGGCACGAACAAAGCTAGATCGGGGCAACGACACCACGCAGAAACATAGAAGAACGGATGAAGAAATGTGGCGTCGTCGCGCTGCTCCATTGAGGCCGAATGAATCTCCGACCAGAGTCAGGGCCACAGAGGCGAATCGAGGACTCCACAGATTGTTTTTGTGATGTGCGGATCGACGAGTGGTGACGGAATGGCCCGCAGAGGTCGTTTGATGATTTTGCAGTAATCTACGGGTCCCGAGACGACCCCCGGCATAGATGGAATTGAAAACGGACCACCGGAGAAACTCCGGTGGCCCACAGACTTCACCAGCGGCGCGAGTCTCGGGCATGGCAGTGCCGGCAGCGGGCACCGGCCGGCCGCCCGGAGGCGGCAGATTCACTGCGCGCCGCAAGGAGGGACCGCCGCAGATTCACTGCGCGCCGCGCGGGACCCATGGGAGACGCGGCGCCCAGCGACGCGTCCGCTAGCCAAAGGGAGCGGCCCCCACATGGGGCCATGATTTCAATAAAGGGGGGTAGCCACCCCCCCCCCCCTTATGCAATGGCACTGCCAGCACCGGCAGTGCGGGGTGCACCCAGGACGGGCCAACCGGCCACCCAGGCCGGACCTGACACAGCAGGACGGGCCACCCAGGCTGGGCAGAGCCGCTCCCTAATGGGCCGGACCTAAACCTGGTGCGGGTCAACTGGGTTCGAGCTGACCCAGGGGGTCTCGGGCCGGGTCGGTCTGGGCCCAAAACCCCCTAAACCGTAAATGTTCGTTCTTTTTTCCCATATCATGGGATACAGACCTCCAATCGACGCATCATCAGTTGTATGGTGATCCTTGAAACAAGGTGGTCATTTCGGTATACTACACTTATGGATTTGGATAACATTGGGTATGGCCTTGTTGGTTCGAACACGAAACCAACTGGGCCCTTAGAGCGGAAACACTTATAACTTGAGCTATGGACGTCCGATTGACGTGTCGTTGACATTTTTTGATTCCTCTTAGTGAGATGGACATTTTGGCTTACTCTGCTCGAGGTTTGGATGCAGTTGGAGTACATTCGGGTTGGTTTTGACTTAAAAACCAACCGGGCCTCTAGGACGAACAAGCCAATAATTCTCGGACCGGATGTCCGATTGACGTGTTGTATATCTCGTTGTGTTCTTTTTGACAAGATGGAACTTTAGGATACATCAAATCCAGAATATGTGTCATTTGATGTATTGACCTCTTGGCTCGTGGAGTGGACCCTCCCGGAACGAGTGTGCTGTGTGCGGAAACCCTAGAACTGGCTGCGTCTTCCACAATTATGACTTCCATACTGGAATCCTCCGTGGGTTCGACGACGGCGACAACCATACGGGAATCCTCCATGGATTCGGCAGTGAGGACTATGGTACATTCAATAATTATGAAACCCTAGAGATGGCTGAGACATGACGACTGCTGATCGATCGACTCGGTGTGTTTTGGATAGCCCAGTGGGGAGCGCTTGGTTGTAGTGGCAGACGCACGACGGAGGAGTGCTTGGTTGTAGCGGCAGACCCACGGTACTCAACATAAGTATTTCCTGGAGGCTATGAGGGGGAGCGCTTGGTTGTAGCGGCAGACCCACATCGGAGGAGCGCTTGGTCGTAGCGGCAGACCCGCGGTACTCAACAGAAGGAGTATCTCTGGAGTCTATGAGGGGGAGCGCTTGGTTGTAGTCGCCGACCCATGGTGGGAAGCGCTTGGTTGTAGCAGCAGGCCCACAGTACTCGACAGTTGGAGTACTACAGCATTCCAAGGTTAATGGGAAGCGCTTGGTTGTAGCAGTAGGCCCACTGTACTTGATAGAGGAGGAGTTCCCCAGCAGATATGGTTTTGACTTCATGATTAAATCCTAGTTTGAGCTGAGTCTTGACTTTAAATCATATTCTATGATATGATTGACTTTCTTTCCTATGTGGATTGGGATGTGTTATCCTATGTGGATTGGTTGTGCTATCCTGTGTGGACGTGATCGATCTTGGGCTCGGATGATGGTGCCGAACTTGGATTGATGAATTGGGTATATGTATGGGAATATACCTAATAGTGTTGGATGTTACTTAGTGATTGTAACTTTTCATTGTGTTTTATCCTTTGTGGATTCAAGGAGACCTTCGGGGGTCTCGGGGTCCCTAATGAGTATTGTATACTCACCCCTGCATGGGATTCGCCCATTCTACGTTGTGTTGGTTGCAGAAGATGGACATCACTGATCGAGGTTGAGACTTGTAGAGCTAGACGGCTCCTGGAGGAGCAACCCACGGCGAGTCGGTGCCCGGAGGTGGATATCACGACGAGTCGGTACTTGGAGGTGGACTACTAGAAGGGACGCATACAGGGTAGACGGTATGACCGAAGGAGCTAATGAGGCTATCTGTACCCACCCTTCAGGTTGGATTTCCAGTGGACGGCTCGACGTTGCTGTTTTAGTTTTCAGTTGTTTTACTTCCTTTCCAGTTTTACTTTACATTCAGTTTGGGTTTGTATTCTGGCCCAATTACGTTTCCGCACTTACTTGTACTCATTTTACATAGTGTTTACTTCTGCTGGCTTACTCTGTGGTGTTGTTTACATTCTAAAGGCAATGCCTTCCTCTTTTGTTGGGATTTACGCCTTTGGTGTTGGTCGCCAGCCCCTGTCCTATGGAAGGTGGGCTTGGGGTAGTCACGACACATGCCCCGAGGATGGGTCATGACAAATTGGTATCAAAGGAGTTCGGTTCTACTGCAAAACTCATAACTCTGATCTTTCTTCTATGTGAAGCAATATTGTTAAGGCTATTGAGTGTGGTTATCAGTCCATGGAGTCCAGTGTTGGTGCGGCGGCCGATGTATCCATACACCAGGACCCTGTCTTCTGATTTCCAACTCAATACACGAAAACATTGATTGCATGTGTGTTTCAAAAGTTTTATTTGTGATTACTTTGTGTGAGCTCACCAGGTACTGTTTTGACCGTGGCGCACCTGTTTCTTTTCAGGATGGCACCACGATGGAATCCAGCTAGGGTTCCATGTTTTGTACGTACTAACAGCCCACCGAGCGACAAGGCCTCAGTACCAGGCCCTCTTCCAGTTGAGCCACCTGTGGAGGCACCGGCGGTACTACCATCTGTTGGGCCACCGATGCCACCGGCCCCAGTAGTAGGCTATGCATGCCGCTTGAGCATGCTGCACGAGTTACAACGCCAGAGGACACCGAGGTTCTAGGGAGAGACGGACCCATAGGCAGATGAGGATTGGATGGAGGCTATAGTTCGAGTTTTCAAGCTAGTGGGGACACCAGATGAACTCATGGTGATCCTTGCAGCGAGCCTCCTACACGCAGAGGCATGTAGATGGTGGAGCATGATGCTCCAGGTGCACGACGAGGCGTCTCTTCTTTGGACAGACTTTGAGAGCCTCATCCACTTAGAGTTTATCCCAGCCACCCTCCATGCGGTGCACATCCATGAGCTACTACAGCTGTGGCATGGCAGCATGAAGGTAGCCGAGTACTCGGCGAGGATTATCGATATCTTGCGCTATTCCACAAACATGGTATGGGGCCCATTCTTTAGGGCCCGAACCATCGATAAGGGGCTCAGAAGAGAGATCATAGTTTTAGTTGTTTCTCACAGCATCCTGACGCAAACTGGGGTGTTGGAGCGAGCCATCTCAGTGGAGAGTTTCCTTGCTGAGTAGTCTCCAACAGTAGGACCCACCACTATCCGACATGCGGCATAGTCTTCTGTAGCCGGAAGTAGACAGATGACGCAAAGGGCCAAGAGGACTAGACCTACAGGTGGTCGACCGCATGACACAGGATCGTTTTTTCTAGCCACCTGCAGTGGATAACGAATTACCATGAGCGGAAAGTGTTACTTATGCGGAGAGGTTGGTCACAAGGATCGTGACAGTCCGACCGACCATATAGATGATCAAAAGTTAAATGAAGGACCTCCCAGGTAGAGGCAGAGGTTCGACCATGGTGGTCCGTAGGGAGCAGGCGGGCGAGGCAGAGGAGCTGGCCGAGAAGCGGGTTGTGGACGATGCTTTGAGGACCTACCACCACCACCACCAGGGAGAACTCCCCGAACACAGGGAACGGGTGGACAGGGGAGAGCTCAGCTTCAGGCACCTGAGGCCTATGATCATGGAGCTCAGGGAGCAGATGAACAGGAGCAGGACTAGCTCCAGACTTGGAGACTTTTGTTCATGTTGCTTCTAGCTTTTTTGATGTTTGTTTGTAGATTCTTTGGGTCTTTCTACATTGACCTGCAGTAATAAAAGACACATTTCTTGTGGCGTTTACTTTCATGTCCTCTCTTTATATTGTTCCTACGAGGTTCCTATTTAAAAACCATTGACATGACCCTCACATTGAGATACCTACATGAGGAGACACAGTGACCACACACTCGTGCCGACAGTGTGACAAAACCCTTGGAGGCGAGAGTAACGGATGAATCTCTTGGTAGTAGCGTTGAGGCCTTACGACGTCATACATGGTATGGATTAGTATCATCCAGGTGGGGATTGACTGTATTAGGAAAAGATCGTGGTTCATCTAGGGGATGATACCAGATTTGTCTTATTTTCAAGGAAGAAATCGTAGCAGCTCTTGTAGGACCAGAGAAGGTCTAGGTCATCCAAGAGCGGATGAGGATAGCTCAGAGCCGAAAAAAAGTCTTACGATGATAGGAGGCGAAGGCCACTTGAGTTCGAGGATGGTGACCATGTTTTCCTACAGGTCTCGCCGCGACATGGATTACGGAGTTTGGGGTGGGGCGGAAAGTTGTCTCGGTGCTTCATCGGACCCTTTTAGGTCCTCGATATTGTAGGCGAGGTGGTTTACCGTTTAACCATTCCTCCTCAATTTCACTAGATGCATGATATCATCCACGTACCTCAGGTGATGAGATATGTGCATGATCCTTCACACATCATCGACCACGGGGGGTTGGACGTCGATGACGTGGTGTCATTCATAGAGGTTCGTATGGAAAATGTGGATCGACAAGAGCTGGTCCAATATGGATGGTCGATTCCTCTGGTGTGCTTTCAATGGCACCACGGGAAGCTCCAGGAGAGCACATGGGAACGGGAGGCTCAGTTGCATGCTCAGTACCACTTTTGTTTCCCTAGTTTTTTTATAGCTTTAGGGGGACGTAAATCCCTGAGGTGGTAGTAATGTAATGACCCATAAATTTGAAGGAATTTTTTTCATAATTTTCGTTGGGATTTTACGAGTACATAGTTTTTGACGGCACCTGATTCTGAGGAACAGTGTGCCCGAAATCAATTTCCGAAGTTTAGCTCGGGTATATTCAGTGAACGAACTAGCAGGATTTCCTAAATTTTGAACCAGTACTCGGAATCGAAATCCGAGGGCACCAATAAAACCGCATCGCCAGTAATTTCTTAAGAACACCTTTTTCGGAGTTGCATTTCCTAGGGTGAGGTTATTAATTAAATGGGTTAACTAAATAATAAAAATAAAATATTTTGCTACAAATTTTATTTCTATTCTAGGTAGTTTAAACCTATGCTTGGTTGTTGGAGTGGGACACTCTAATATCCTAACTCCTGGGTTGGATATTAGTGAAGTGGGGCCCACACGATCCCCACCCCTTCAAATCCATTTTTAACCTCCATCTTGTGCATTTAAATTTTAACTCACCTGCACACCGAATTAATGGAAAGTAAACCTTCAAAATTAATTTGAATATTAAACGCTCCTCAATTAATTCAATTAATTGATTGTGATTTGTTAGATTTTTAAATTAATGGCTTGCGTGTGTGTTAATAAAATAAGACAAGAGTTATTTTATTGGGGTTTAATTTCGTTGTGCGAAAGGAAAGTGAGGACTCTTGCCTCTTCAGGATTATCTTATTCCTCCATGAAAAATGAGATGAATACACAGTCACCAAAGAAGAACGCCAACCTCCAACGAAGGATGAAGAATAAACGCTGATTCCTCAGAAATCGACATCGCGATGTCGTGCCTCGCGACACCGACAGTCCTCTTCTCCACAAATCCAAGTACCGCGATGCCGTGTACCACGAATCTGTGTACCGCGATGCCGACAATCCTCCTTCCATGACGCCGTCTTCTGTGACGTCCCATTCCCGCGATAGACCTCGTTTGAAGACTCCATCGAGGTAGGGGATTGGAATTTTGTTCGTGATTATTCATGACCGTCCAAAATCAATTTTTCATAGGCAGCTAGATATCAGATTAACATGAGGATGTCGGACCGCATGAACATGACCGACCCTTCTCCCCCTTTGATGATATTTTTGTCGCGGCATGAACAAAGGTAGCACGGTGCAATTGCACCGTGCTGAAACAAAGAAGAACGGGTGAAGAAACATGGCGCCGTCGTGCAATTCCATTGAGGCCGAATGAAACCGCGACCCGAGTCGGGGTCACAGAGGTAAATCGAAGACTCTGCAGATTGTTTTTTTAACGTGCGGATCGGCGGGCGGTGACAGAATGGGATGTATAGGTGGTTTGATGATTTCGCAGTAATCTACGGGTCCCGAGACGACCCCTGACACAGATGGAATTGAAAAAGGACCACTGGAGAAACTCTGGTGGCCTACAGACTTCACCGGCGGTGCTGGTGGCTGGAGGAGGCAGCTGGCACTGGCCAGCCGCCCGGAGGTGGTGGCATCCCGGCGCACCGCCAGGAGGGACCGCTGCAGCTGAAGCCGCGACGGCAGGCGACCGGTCCCGCGGCCACGCGGGACCGGGGGAGACGCGCCGCCCAGAGCCGCTTCCGATTCATGAAGGGAGAGGCCCCCATGTGGGGTCACGGCTTCAATCAAGGGGGTGGACACCCCCCCCCCCCCTTCCGCAATGGCACGGCCAGCACCGTCCGTGTGGGGCGCGCCCGCGCCGGGCCAACCGGCCGCCCAGGTCGGACCGGCCGGACCGTGCTGGGCGGCCCAGGATGGGCCATGCTGGCTGGGCCGGGCCGCGCCCTAATGGGCTGGACCTGGACCCAGTACGAGTCGACCCGGTTCGGGCAGACCCAGGGGGTCTCGGGCCGGGTCGGTCCGGGCCCGAAACCCCCTAAACCAGACAGGTTCGTTCTTTTTCCCATATCTTAGGCTATGGGCCTCTGATAAACACACTGTAAGTTGCGTAGAGATAATTGGAATGAGACAGTCATTTTTTAATACTACACTCACGGTTTTGGGGAGTTTTGGGTATGGCCGGGTAGGTTCGAACACGAAACCAACCGGGCCCTCGGAGCGGAAACTCTTATAACATGAGCTGCAGACGTCAAATTGATGTTCCGTCGACTTTGTTGGATTACTCATAGTGTGACAGACATTTTTTATTACTCTGATCGAGGATTGGACATAGCTGGAGTGCGTTCGGGTTGGTTTTGACTTAAAAACCTACCGTCCCCTAGGACGAAAAAGCCAATAACTCTCGGACCAGACATCTGATTGACGCACCGTCTGTTGCGTTGTGTTCCTTTTGACGAGATCGAACATTGGGATACATCAACTCCGAACTACATGTTAGTTGATTAATCAACCTATTGGCTCGTGGAGTGGACACTCCGGGAATGAGCATGCTGTGTGTGAAAACCCTAGAGATGGATGCGTCTGTGACGACGATGACTTCCGTACTGGAATCCTAAATGGGTTCAACGACGGCGAAAACCATATGAGAATCCTCTGTGGGTACAACAGTGATGAATATGGTACTTTCAATCATTATGAAACCCTAGTTCTGGCTGAGACTTGACGACTCCTGATCGATCGAATCGTTGTGTTTCAGATAGCCCAGTGAGGAGCGCTTGGTTGTAGAGGTAGACCCACGATGGAAGAGTGCTTGGTTGTAGCGGCAGACCCACGGTACTCAACATAAGGAGTACCTCTGGAGGCTATGAGGGGGAGCTCTTGGTTGTAGCAGTAGACCCATGGCGGAGGAGCGCTTGGTTGTAGTGGCAGACCTGCAGTACTCAACAGAAGGAGTACCTCAGGAGGCTATGAGGGGGAGCGCTTGGTTGTAGCGGCAGACCCATGGTGGGAAGCGCTTGGTTATAGCAGCATGACCACAATACTTGACAGGTGGAGAATTACAGCAGTCCAAGGTTAATGGGAAGCACTTGGTTGTAGTTGCAGGCCCACTATACTCGATAGAGGGGGAGTTCCCAGCATCTATTGTTTCAATATCATGATTAAATCATAGTTTGAGCTGAGTCTTGAATTTCAATCATTATCTTCGATATGATTGAGTTTCTTTCCTATATGGATTGGGTTTTGTTATCATTTGTGGATTGGTTGTGTTATCCTTTGTGGATGTGATCAAACATGGGCTCAGATGTTGGATCCGAACTGGGATTGATGACTTGGGTATATGTATGGGAATATACCTAAGTAGTGCTGGATGTTACTATGTGATTGTATCTTTTCTTTGTGGTTTAACCTTTGTGGAATCAGGGAGACATTCTGGGGTCTCGGGGTCCCTACTGAGTATCGTATACTCACCCCTGCATTGGATTCACCCGCATTATGTAGTGTTGGTTGTAGATGAAGGACATCACTGATCGAGGTTGAGACTTGTAGAACTAGACAGTTCCTGGAGGAGTAACCCACGACGAGTCGGTGCCCGGAGGCGGAAATGACGATGAGTCTGTACCTGGAGGTGGACCATTGGACGAGACGCATACAGGGAGGACGGCAGGACCCGAGGAGCTGAGGATGCTATTTGTACCCACCCTTCAGGTGGGATTTCTAGTGGACGACTCGACGTTGCTGCTTTACTTTTCAGTTTTTGTACTTCCTTTCCAGTTTTACTTTACTTTCAGTTTGGGTTTTTATTCTGGCCCACTTACTTTTCTGCACTTACTTGTACTCAGTTTACTTAGTGTATACTTCTACAGGCTTACTTTATAGTGTTGTTAACTTTCTAAAGGCAATGCCTTCCCCTTTTTTCTGGATTTATGCCTTTGGTGCTGGTCGCTAGACCCTGGCTTATCGAAGGTGGGATTTGGGTAGTCATGGCACGGGCCTCGAGGACGGGTCGTGACAGGTTGGGCCACCACCTCTGGCCAAGCAGTCCACTTGGGCCGGGCCAGGCCCTTAGGACGGTTCGGAACCATGGACGGGGTCGGACCCACAGACCGGGTCGGACCCCGGTCTGGACCTGGGTCGGGATAGGTCAGTCCAACTGGGTTAGACCGGACACGGACCTGCTTTGGCCTATTTTCACTTTTTCTCCCATATCTTGTGCTACGTGTGTCTGGTCGATGGAACTTCTATGGAGATAAAAATAATAGAGTGAGACTGTTCTTTTGAAATACCCCACGTGAGGTTTGCACATAGTTTGGGTTATGGTCGGGTTGGTTTGAACCTAAAATCCAAACGGCCCCCTTGAAGGAAATGCCAATAACTCCCAAACCGAGTGTCTGATTTATGCGATGTCTGTTGTGTTGAGACCCCTATGAAGAGGCAGGCCTTTAAGATACTTATACTTGGGACTTCATCACAGTTGGAGTATCAACTAGTAGCTCATGGAGAGGATCCTCTTGGAGATGAGCGAGTGGAGTACGGAGACCTAGAAGCAGGTTGAGACCTGAAGACTGCTGGCCTTTCAACTCAAAGTGTTTCAACTAGCCCAGTGGGATGTGCCACTATGTGATCCACCAGACCTGCAGTGGGGAGCACCTCTGTGTGACATGGCAGACCCACGATACTCGACATGAGAGATACCTTAGTAGGCTATGAGGGGGAGTGCCTCCGTATGATGCGGCAGACCCACAGTGGGGAGCGCCCTTGTGTTATGCAGTAGACCCACGGTACTCGATAAGAGGAGTACCACTATAGTCCTGGATAGTGGGAAGCTCCTCTGTGTGACATGGCAGACCCACAGTACACTATTGAGTAGAATTACACCATCATCTGAGGTTTCGATTGTTTGACTGGGAGTTTTACATGTTACCACCCCTAGAAAAAACTATTGGTTTTGAGCTGATTCAATGACATTTGTGTTTTCCACATGATTGAGATGGGTTACCTGACAATTTAGTTATATTAATGGGCATATACCTATGTAATGGTTATCTTTTGAATCCATACTTGTTTGTTTGTCCTTGTTGGATTTTGTGAGACATTGAGGGTCTCGGGGTCCCTACTTATTATCGTTATACTCATCCCTACACTGGCTATACCCGCACCTCGTTGTGTTGGTTGAAAATGATGGACAACACTGATCGATGTCGATAGTAACACGACTGGATGGTAACCGCAGGTGGACCACTCGACGCGATGGTACACGGAGCGGACGGGCGGACGTGGAGTGCCGAGGAGGCCATCTGTACCTAACCTATAAGGAGGAACCCCATAGGAAGACACAGTAGCTGCTTACTATTCTTCAGTTGTACTAGAATTTTAGTTGTATTGTAATTTACTATTGGGCTTGTATTTCAGGCATCCTTTACATCTAGCACTCTCTTTTGTATACAATTTTACTTAGTGTTTTACTTCCTGTTGTATACTCTATTGTGTGTGTTTCGGTTTATAAATGCAATGCCTTCCTAGTTTTGGAATTTTCATCTCGGGTGCTAGTCTCCAACCCCTTGTCTATGGAAGGCAGGCTTGGGGTAGAAATGATTCAGGCCCCTGTGGTTGGAACAAGACAAATTGGTATCATAGGAGTCGGTTCAACCGCAGAACTTAGGACTCTGATCATTCTTTTCAATGAAGCAATATTGTTAAGGGTGCTAAGTGTGGTTTTCAGTTTAGAGAGTCTAGTGTTGGTGTGGGCGGCCGACATATCCATACACCATGACCCTGACTATTGATTTTACTTAGTGTATGAAAACACTTATTGCATGTGTGTTTTCAAAAGATTTCTTATGTCAGCTCAACTAGGTCAGCTCCCTAGGTATAATCTTATGACCGTGTCACATCTTTTTCATTCCGGATACCTCCCCGCAGAGCCCTGACATTCGTACACTTTGACAGCCCACCGAGAGATGAGGCCTCGGTGCAATGCCCTATTCCATTGGAGTCACCAGTGGTACAACCTTTTGTTGGGCCACCGATGCCACCATTCCCGATAGCAGACGATGCACGCCACTTGAGCACGTTGCATGAGTTCTGGTGCCAGAGGCCACCCATGTTTCGGGGAGAGATGGCCCCACAGGTGGCTGAGGATTGGTTAGAGGTTGTGGTGAGAGTCTCCAGGCTGGTTGGGACACATGAAGACCTCATGATGATCCTCACTACAAGTCTCCTTCAGGATGTAGCAGGTAGATGGTGGAGCCTGAGGCTCTAGTTCCACGACGAGGTGACACTTCTATGGGAAGACATCGAGAGCCTATTCCAGGTAGAGTTTGTACTAGGCAACCTTTTTGTCTAACGGATATAGGAGATTATACATCTACCACAGGGTAGAATGACTCTAGCTTAGTACTCAGTGAGGTTCAATGACCTCTCGTGATACTCCACAGATTTGGAGCGGGACCCATTCTTCAGGACCCGAACCATTGAGAAGGGGCTCAGGCAGGAGATCAGGACATCGATGATCTCCCTTAGCATCCTGAAGTAGGTGGGGTGTTAGAGAGAGACCTACTAGTGGAGAGTTTCTTTGTTGAGAAGTCTCCAGCAACGAGACCCACCACTAGTCAACTTGCAACGGAGTCTTTTGCAGCTGGAAGAAGACAGATCACATAGAGGTCCAAGAGAAACAGACCCATAGGTGGATGACCACTTGACTTACGATCAGTTTTTCGGGGCACCTCGGACAGTGACATATATTCCAGGAGAATATAGTGTTACTCATGTGGCGGGTAGTGTCACATGGCTCGTGACTATCCAACTCGTCATGCTGATGATCAACAGATAGCTAAGGGACCTCTCAGGCAGAGGCAAATATTCGATCAAGGCAGTTCAAAGGGAGGATACAAATGTGGCAGAGGAGATGGACATGCAGATGGTTGTGGATGATGTTTCATGGTGCTACCGCCACCACCACTAGGAGGTCCACACCGACCGTAGGGAGCTATTGGAAAGGGGAGATCTCGGCTTCAGGGAGCTGAGGCATATGATCGCGGCACTCCAGAGATGATTCATGGTACGATCTGTGTCTACTCCTAATTAGATATAGTTCTTATAGACACAGGTGCTAGTCACTCATTCATTTCCCTATCCTCGTTTGGAGCTCAGAGATTCCCACGGAGCCATTGGCTCGATCCTTATGCCTAGAGTCTCCTACGAGAGCAGACTCAATGATTACGCACTTGTGCCAGCTCTGTGAGATTACTCTTTGAGGTGAGAGCTTCAACTGGTATCTCCTCGTAGCGGCGTCGAGGCCTTACTACATCATATTGGGGAAGGACTGGTTATCTACAGTATAAGCTCAGATTGACTGCATTAGGCGCAAAGTGTGGTGCGTCGGCACATATGGGACCCAGTTCACCTTCCCTGGTAAGAAGGGAATCTTTGCAGCACATGACAGACATACTCAGAGGATGGTGTATCCAATCACTCAGCAGTTGGCTTGCCTTACCCTTAGAGCAGTTGATGTGGAGAGTCTAACTTATCCAGTAGTGGTGGACCAGTACGCGGATGTTTTCCCTTTCGATGTTCCAAGACTACCTCCTCACAGAGAGGTGTACATCTACCTTGACATGTACCCTAGGAGGACACCAATATATACTATAGAATATTGGATGGCTCCAGCTAAGCACTGTGAGCTAACGGTACAACTAGAGGACTTGCGGGGAAATGGATTCATCCGGCCCAATGATTCTCCCTGGGTAGCCTGGATTCTGTTCGCCAAGAAGGAAGATGGGATCTTGCGGCATTGTGCTGACTACCATCGCCTGAACCAGGTGACCATGAATAAAAAGTACCCACTCTCGAGGATCGATGACCTCTTTGATCAGCTCAAGGGAGCACGATGGTTTTCGAAGATAGAACATAGTTCAGGCTATCACCAGTTTAGAGTTCGAGATGAGGATGTGTAGAAGATGGATTTCATGTGTTCATATGACCACTACGAGTTTTTGGTTATTCCCTTCGGCATAACCAACACTCCATCAGTGTTCATGAGTCTGATGAATAGGATCATCCAGCCTTACCCTGATCTCTTGATCATGGTCTTCATCGACGACATTCTGTTCTACTCGACTACTGAGGGGGAGCATGCCTACCATTTATAGGTAGTGCTGAACACACTCCTTGAGAACCAGCTTTATAGTAAGCTATTTAAGTTCCAATTTTGGATTCGAGAGGTTCATTTCTTGGGACATGTCATCTCAAAGGCTGGATTTGCAGTAGATCCAGTAAATATTGATGTGGTACTCGTTTGGGAGCCACCCAGGAGTGTGAAGGAGGAACGAAGTTTCCTTGGCTTAGCTGTATACTATCAGAGATTCATTCCAATATTCTCCATAGTTGTAGCACCATTATCAGCCTTGATAAAGAAGGGGAAACCCTTTTTGTGGTCGAAGAGGTTCCAGCTGAGCTTTCTAGAGCTGAGGTAGAGGCTAACTAGTGCCCCCATAATGAGGGTTCTAGAGGAAGGAATAATGTACATAGTTTACTGTGATGCATCAGGGACAGGACTTGAGTATGTCGTGATGATGGAGCATGTAGTGATCACATATGGTTTTCAACAGCTAAGACAAAATGAGCATAACAATGCTACCCCTGACCTAGATTTATCAGTAGTGGTCTTCGCCTTGAATATGTGGAGGCACTATCTGATGGGTGAACCTTTTACCGTCTACTGTGATCGCAAGAGTCTCAGGAGTATCTTCTATTAGAAGGACATGAACCTAATACAACATCTTTGGCTTGAGTTCCTCCAGGACTATGACATCGATATATTATATACTCCTGGAAAGGTGAAAATTGTTGCGGATGAACTCAATAAGGGATCTGGTATACAACTGCAAGGAGTAGTGACAAACAAGCTGGATGCTTTAAAGATTTCTTATGAGAAATGAGAAGGAGTAGCATTTCGTCAGTCTCTTATAGTCACTCCTGCAATTCTTCAGCAATTTAGGAAGGCACAATGTGGAGATACATACTGTGAGACACGACGTGATCAGATATCCATAGGACATGCACCTCATGGATTTTTTGAAGTTGGGGAGCATGTTATCCTTTTCATAGGACTTACCATTTTTCTAGTAGCAATTCATGAGGATGTGTTGAGGGAGTTCCACACTTCCCCTCTAGCGGTATATCAAAGAGTTGTGAAGATGTATCAGGACCTCAGACGACAGCACTGGTGGCTAGGTATGAAGAAGTCTATTGCTCAGTTTGTCTCACGATGCCTCACTTTTTGGAATGTGAAGAAGGCGAACCAGGTACCAGCAGACATGGTTCATCCCTTAGAAGTTACAAATTGTAAGTGGGATGGGATATCAATGGACTTAGTGACACGTCATCAACAGACATCCAAGAGTCACGATTTGATATGGGTGATCATTGACCAGCTCACCATGTCGGCCCATTTCCGACTGATCAGAGAGCGGTGCTCAATATAGAGGTTGGGACGACTCTATGTTTAGGCGATTGTGCGTTTACATGGAGTAACTTCTTCTATTGTCTCCAACCATGACAAATTGATTACCTCTCGGCTATGGAAAGTGTTTTAGGAGGCTTTTTGGATGCCTCTACATTTGAGAACAGCCTTCCATCCTCAGAAAGATGGTCAAACTTAGTGGACCATTCAGACCCTCGAGGACATGATCCGATCATGTTTCCGCCACTTTGGTCCCATATAGGATGATTACTTATTGTTCTTAGAGTTTACCTAAAACAAAAATTATCACTCCACCATCAGTATCACAGCTTTTGAGGCCTTGTATGGTTGACCGTGTAGATCGCCACTATGCTGGATAGACCCAGGGGAGTCATCAGTAGTGGGACCAGAGATGGTACGGGGTACCACAGAAAAGGTGCAGATCATCTAGGAGTGGATGAAGACAACACAGAGCAAGAAGAAGTCGTATTCTAACAGTAGAAAAAGGCCTCTGGAGTTTGAGGATGGGGACCACATCTTTATACGAGTTTCACGTCAACATGGTCTACTGAGATTTGGCCGTAATGGCATGTTATCTCCACGATTCATCGGACCATTCCAGGTCCTCAGCAGAGTAGACGAGGTGGCTTACTTCTTAGATCTACCACCTCAGTTGCACCAGGTTCATGACGTCCTCCACGTATCTTAGATGAGGAGCTACGTGAACGACCAGTCCCACATCATCAACCATGGAGAGCTGGCCATCAATTATGAGGAGACATTCATGGAGGTTCCAGTGGAGATCGAGGATCGACCGGAGTGGGTCCTTCATGGACAATCAATACCCCTGATGTGCATTCGATGGAAGCACGAGAACTTCCAGGAGAGCACGTGGGAGATGGAGGCTCAGATTCTTGCTCAGTACCCCCATTTTTTCCTTTGGTTAGCATTATAGATTACAGGGGAATAAAGTCTTGAGGTTAGAAGAATATAATGTCCCAAAAATTATGTGGATTTTTTTAAATACATGGGATTTTTATGAGTCCACGAAAATTTACAGTTCTTGATTCCGAGGCCTAGTGTTCCCAGAATCAATTTCTAATTTTTTGTTCAGGTACGTTCAATAAACGTGCTAGGGGAAATTATAACATTTGAACCTTTGCTCAGAATTGAAATATGAGGGCACCGTTGAACTCGCAGCACTAGTATTTGTTTAAGAAGACTTTTTCTTCAACATTAGTTGGTCGATAAAGAAAGTTAGTTTTTGAGTTTTGAAGAATAAGTTAAATTAAAATAATTGTGAAATTTATTTTTATGCATGGTGGTTAAAACCTTCAAAGGTTTGTTAGTGGTGGAGGCCACCACACCATTACCTCCCATGTCAGTTTATGGTGGTGGGGCCCACCTATGCATAACCTCCAATGGGAGGATATCATTGGTTGGGACCACATGGGATTATAATCCTTGGAACCCCCCATTTATCAGGGGAGAACCCTTGAACTCCCTTCCTTATGTGCCAACTCCCTCAATTAACTAATTTATCCCTTGAAATTAATTATTTGAACCCATTAGAATTCATTCCAACCATTAAAATAATGGATAATCTATTATTTCATTTTTGTTGGTAACATTATTTTGGTGGAGCTTGGGGAGGAGAAGAACTCTCCAATTAAGAATGTGAAGAACGCCATCTTTGACTTCGTCACCTCCGAATGCTCATCTGCCAATGATGGATATCCTCTTCTTTTTATGAAATTGACAAATCGACACCCGCCTTTCTTCAACTTCATCAATGAACAACAAATATGAGGTAGGGGGATTTAAGATTGATTTGTTTCTATTCTTAATTGAACAAATCTAGGTTTATGAATCGCCAAATATTATCACCATAACGTGGAGAGCTCGGGCCGCACGAACACGGACCGACCCTCCCCATTTGTTTGTCCTCATTTGTTGACGATGGTGGTAGAGAAACGGTGGCCGGTGATGGGATGGCCGCAAAGAAAACCGGCAGTGCAAGGGCCACCGGGTCACCGGAGGGAAGCAACACCATCATGCCGTGCGGAGAACCGGGTCGCGGCCAAAGTGAGCCGCGACAGAGAAAGAAGGCCTGATAGTTGCTGGAGGGGCACAGCGCCGTCGCGCCGCGCGGGTGGAATGGTTGTGTCTAGGAGGGTCATGACGTTTGGATGGTGGGTGTGGCGCTGCCGCGCCTTGCAAAGGAGCGGGAATAACCAGCGTCAGGCTGGCCGCTGGCAGTGCAGAGCGGTGGGCCGCTCGGACAGCCGGGAGGAGTGGGAACCCACATGGTCCCGCATGATCTGGACCCACGCCATGTGGCTCAGGTTTGGATTCCCACCTGAACAGATCTACCATTCAGGAGCCAGGGGCGTGCGGTCCCGCCTAGACGCGACATAGGCGTAGCCCGCGAGCCGCCGTGACGGACCACCCTTAGGCCGAGACACCCACTCAGGCAGGGCCACCCCCTTAGGCTAGGTCAGACCCGCAGATAGGGTCAGACCCTAGTCCGGACCCTGGTCGGGCGGGGTTAGTCCGACTGGGTTGGACAGGACCCGGATCCGCTCTGGACTATTTTCACCTCTTAGTCCATATCTTGGGGTACTAGTGTTCAATCAACGAACCGTCTATGGAAAAAGAAAGCATAGAGAGACACATTTCTTTTGTAATAACCCACTTCAGTTTTGGACACAGTTGGGGTATGGTTGGGTTGGTTTAAACCTAAAATCCAACCTGGCCCCCGGGAAAGAAATGTCAATAACTCACAGACCGGGCGTCCGATTAACACGCTGTCTGTTGCATTGAGACCCATTTGATGAGGAAGACCATTGAAACCCTTATACTTGGGACTTCGTGACATTTGGAGTATCGAAGAGTAGCTCATGGAGTGGATCCTTTCGGATACAAGTGAGCGGAGTAAGGAGACCTAGTAGCTAGCTGAGACCTGACGACTACTGACCTTTCGACTCAGAGTTTTTCGACTAGCCCAGTGGGAAGCGTCGTTGTGTGGCGCGGAGAACCCACAATGGAAAGGGCCTCTGTATTATGTGGTAGACCCACGATACTCAATAGGAGGAGTAACTCAATAGGCTACAAGGGGGAGCGCCTCTATGTGACGCAACCGACTCACAATGGGGAGCACCTCTATGTAACGCAGCAGTCCCACAGTACTCGACTAGAGGAGTACCACAACAGTCCAGGATAGTTGGAAGCACCTATGTGTGATGCGACATGCCCACAATAATCTATTGAGTAGAATTAAACTAGCTGCTGAGGTTTCAACATTTTGACTAGGATTGTTACATGTTACTACGCCTATAATAAAATCTTAGTTTTGAGTTGAGTCAATGACTTTTTTGTTTTCCTCATGATTGAGATGGATTACTAGAAAACATAGGTATATGTATGGGAATATACCAATGTAATGGTTATCCGTTGAACCCATACAATATAGTTTGTCCTTATTGGATTTTGTGAGACCATGAGGGTCTCGGGATCTCGACTGAGTATCGTTACACTCACCCCTGCACGGGCTATGCCCATACCTCGTTGTATTGGTTGAACATGATGGACAATGCTGATCGAGGTAGAGAGTAGTAGTAATAGTCTGTACTAGGAGGTGGATCACTCAGCGCGATGGTACATGGAGAGAACAGACGGATGTGGAGTACCGAGGAGGCCATCTGTACCTACCCTATAGGTAGGAACCCCGGACGACGACCCATTAGCTACTTACTATTCTTTAATTGTACTAGAATTTCACTTGTATTGTAATTTTCTGTTGGGCCTATATTTCCATCCATATTTACATCCCACACTATATTTTTTTATACAGATTTACTTAGTGTTTTACTTCCAGTTGCATACCTGGTTGTGTGTGTTTCAGTTTATAAAGGAAATGCCTTCCCAGTTTTGGGATTTTCACCTTTGGTGTTATTCACCCGCCCCTTCCCTATGGAAGGCTAACATGGGGTAGTCATGATTCGGGCATAGAGGGACAGGTCGTGACAAATATAATCCAATGGCAGTTTAAAAACAATTAAAAAGAAAATATAACTATATAAATAAATTAAATAATCAAGTAGTTTTGTGTTAAATTCCGCATTTTTCATTATTCATTAAAATTTTAATATTATTAGAACAATTCAAACAAAATCCAAAAATGTCACACTTCCAAATAAGAAGCTTCTTTTTTCGAAATTAACTTATAAATGTTTTAAAACTAGATTAAAAAATGGTTGTGCCTTCAAAAGATGGTAAAACTCATTTTTTAAAAAATATTTCTTTTATCAGCAAATTTGATTTTGTTCTCATATCATGTTCCAGAAAATGTGTAAGATGACTTTAAAATTTTGATTAAATTAAAAATTTGGTAAATATTATTTATTAATTCTTGTTATATAATAATTTAACAGTATATCATTATTTAGTGAAACACCGTTTTTTATACAACACAAGCTATCGAGGAGGGTTCCTCCAGTGTGCAATGCATTCCATGTAAGTGTTGCGTATACCACAAGATAACATGGTGTTGCATATAACAAAAACTAATATTGGTTTAGCATACATCACAAGACATCAAAGACATTAAAAATAATATATCTCACAAAATATCAGGTTGTTACACTGAAGCTCTAGTGAATCATAATATCTAAAGATAAGATGATATGTCATTCCGTATATATTTAGTTATCATAAAAAAAATTATTTCCACAAGTTTCCCAATAAAAATAAATCCTCTAGTAGACAAATATTAATCTTGAAAATATGATTTAATGTTCATCATTAACCATTTCATAAATGGTCAGCCATAAAATAATTCTAAAAGATGAAAATAAAAAACCATTGAAAAAGGTTATTAATTTTTTAAAAATAGATTTAACATTTACTCCCCATATATGAAGATGTATCTCTTGATTATCACATATCATTAATTTTAATACCTTCATCATGTTTTCTCTCGAAACCTAAATTACTAAAAACCCATATTGAAAACATGTAATTCTCTTCATTCCTTATGTATTCTTATATCTTACAAAAACAATTCATTGAAATTTTTTGGTTTAGCCTTGTATAGATAGAATATATTATTTCTTCATTCCATAATCTACGAAGATATTAAAATTAAAGTTTCCTAATGGATAAAAACTAATATTATCATCGGGATCACTGAAACAAAATAAAACATGAAATTTATATCAAATGAGAGGAGGATATGTATTTCCTCATTATCATTGTTCACTTCATCAATTATGATATCATAATCATTGCCATTCCCTTTACTTTTTGTGTTTTTAGGGATAATTATCCATAACAGTATTTGGAATGGGGAACTTGTTAGTATAATTCCCAAAATCCTTTCAATTAAAATACTTAAGTGTGGTTGGTGTAAGATTTGTGGATTTCTTTTTATTCACATAATTTTCGCAATTCATCCCACGACATTGGAATTCAACCAATTGATTTACTTTCCATATGAAAATAAAACATTTAATGGTTCCCTTAATATAGTTCTATCCATTTTTCTTCCCACACATTGTGTTTAATTAAAATTTATTATCCTTTTCTCAATGGTTCTTAAATTTTTCATTGAATTCCATTTTCCTTTATTTGTCAAAATACAAAGGATGAAAAATAAAACTTATTTAAATTTCCAACATGATTTCATAACAAATAATATATTTACATATACCTAATAACCATATAGAAAACGGATTTCAAAGACATTGTTTTAAGTCACTAATGAATCAATAAACATTACTTTTATATTGGATAATAATAGTAAAAATGTATTTTGTTATTGGACTATCAATGACCAAATGATTTTGCATCCGTTTGTTTTAGCATAAGGAAAGCCTCCTCTATCTTTTTGTAACAAACATGAGGAAATTACTTTTTTAAAACATATTTATTGTACTCATCCAAATATATGGAATAAATTTCACCTTATTTAAGCATATTAATGATAATATTCGACCGCTTATTTTCTTCCCCAAACTAATAAATGATAGAAAATTGGATTTCTCTTATTCTAAATGCTATAGAATAGGGAATGTATCGTTATTTGTAACTAGGAATTTTTCAACAACTATTAGATCAGAAGACCCTCTGATTGAATGTGGATGTTGCCTCAAGAATGAATCAAAAAAATTTCATTCCATAATTAGATCAGTTGGATGTTCATCATGATTTGTAGCTTGAGAAATTTTTTTGATAATCGAAACAAGGTTATGAATTTCATCTCCCCTAATATTTGGATTCTCAAAAGGACTATCATTACATGGTATCTCACACATAAAATTAAAGTTGTTCTTTTGGGTTCCATAAATTGAATAAAACAAAAATTTACAATATATTAAATAGTAATCACAGTTGGAGACTACATAATCACGAAAAATATATTTTATGATGTCTTAATCATGACACCATCTAAAATATATGACACCATATATCTGTACATCTTCATTAATTATCATATTCTATTTAAATACTTCATGGTTGATCATAAATTTTATTTAATTTCTAATGAACATCCCTAATGTGTGTCAAAAAAGGTTTGTACTATGGCTCGTTGTCATGAACCAGTTCCTCTCATGTATAGATCAATACATTGTTTTCATGGTTGATGCCCCTATTTACATCTGATCTTGAGATATGTATACTTGTAGTATCCATGCAGTTATGTAATTACCTAGATGCCAATATCTCAATACATTACCAATATTATAGGAAATATTACTATACACTAAATAATACTTAAACATATCTTTATACACATCCCTATATATATCCTGATTAATTTTTCCAAGGGATCTCTCTATAGTTTTTCCATCCTAGTTTAAAATTTTTTGACCAATCATTTAGTTTTATATCGACTGTAACAACACAATCATTTTATAAATGGATATTGTATATTTTTATATGAATATTAAATAAATTTTAAAAATCTATGCCAAAGGACGATAATAGTTTACTGCCTTTGGATACAATGAACAATATATTTTATTCTGGTGAATGATCATAAATATTTCCCACAAATATATTTTAATTTTTTACTCTTAAAATACATACCATACAAAAAACCATTCACAATAACCTTGGGAAAGGAAGAAAAAGAATTGGCGGTATTATATGGTCATTATTGGTAATAATTTGATATATATAAGAATGAAATTAATCTAGGGATATGATAAAAATAGAGTAAATTTTAAAAACAATACCCTATATTATCATAATCACGATTCATGTCACAATGATGGTAGTTCATAAGATATGAATAATAAGATAATCTAAGAACATGATCCATTAGTTCATGAGATTAGTTTATGAAATGTTATTTGTGGAATACTAGAAGACATATAAAATCTTATGTCAAGGATACCCACCATGACATTCATAACATGTTATCTTTGATATGACCACTTGTTTACTTACATTTAGATTAGGCAGACCACCTGTGTACCCTCCATTATGGGCTAGGGATGAAGACTCATGTACCCACCTATATGGTCATGGGATGGCTACCCATTTACCATCCTTTATGGGAATAGTCTGATCACTATTGTACCCTCTAATACCATAAAAAATTTATCAATAACTAATGAATAAGAGGGAGATATGGGTCTCAGCATTCACATAATGAATATAATATTTATGTTTTACAAAAGATCATAAAAGTTAATCATGAGATAACCCCTAAAATTAAATGGGTAGAATAACAACTTTATCAGATCATAACATGTGAAAAAGTTATAGGTTTCATAATCATTTCATAATATAATAATACATGAAAGTAAGTGGGTTTAATAAGGATCATATCATGGTATGACTTTTGAAAGAGATACTTTTTTCATAAACATCAATCCCTAAAAACATAAACAATTTAATAAAAGAATAATAATGTCATTCATTTGTAATATCCCTAGTAATAAATAGTTAGCATTAATGGATGTCATCATAAAAGGAAAATAATTTGTAATGATCATTTAAATCATTTTATGAAGATGATATTTTATCTTCTTTAAAAAAGAGTTTTAAAAACAATATTTTTAAAAAAATATATATTTTGAAATAGTTTTTAAAATGTATAAAATAATCTTTTAATTCATTGAAATATCTTTCATATAAAATAACCTTTTAAAACATAAAATTGAATCATTGAAAATATTTTAAAACACTTTTTAACTATAAAAAATTTACAAAATAATTTTTAGCAAAGGAAAATATAAAATAAGTAACATACAAAAATATTTTTGAAAACTTATTACTCTTTAAAATATTATTCATACCATATAATAGATGCATAAATAAATGGATTGGTCATTATGGTAGAGAATTACAATAAGTTGTTTATTTTAAAGAATTATTTCTTTCGTATTGTTGATATAAGTCAAAGGAAGCATGGTTAGAAAATGACATGATTATTCCTTTTAAAACATTTTATTAAAAGCTAAAACATGGGTTTTAATTTCTTTAAAAACTATTACAGGATTTTCCAAAAAGTTTTTCAATTTTTTTTAAATAATGGTTTCTGAAATAAATGGATCTTCAACCGATGAGAATAATAGTTTCATAATTTGTTTTTTATTTTATTATATTATCATAAGAACCAATGTTTGGTAAAATTGTTCCATTATATTAAGATGAAATAAATAACCATAATATGGGATAATTCATGATAGTTTTTGAGAAATTGATCATAATAATCCATTAGTGTAATCACAATATAAAAAAATATCTTTATAGGTTGATATTTTATAAATAATCACATACCACTTTGGAATATCTGAGTCATAACCCCATTAAGTAATCAAATTATACGAATCTTGAATGGAAATAATTTTTTATTAAAATTTAAATAAAAATAGAGTTGTGGCACCACTAAACACCACATAGGGGATGGAAATGATGCATTCCAATGAAATCCACTAGAATAAAAACCTTACACTCTTAAAAAAATATGTGAATATGGGTTCATTACATCATATGTGTCTCAATGAAGAAAATTTAGTGAAAATTATTTTTACTACATTGGTAACATTAAAAACATAACCCCAGGAAAGAGAGATCGAAAAAAAGGATTTGTATATACCATAAATTTTTATATTAAAATAAAAATTATATTAATTTGTAGAATATAAACCACGTATAAAAAATATATATTGAATATAGCATGTGTCTCACACAATTATTAATAGAGGCATAAATACTTTATTATAAGACATAAATATCATCGTACTCATCCAAAACTCATTTATAATAATTATAATTTTATTATAAATCAATTAAATAATGATATTGATATATATATTACCAAATATTATTCACTTATAGAATTATATCACCCATTTATTTACAATTCCATGATAAAGTTATGTCTTATGTAATAATGACTTATTTTAATACATGTTTTGACTTTATATTCTATGTTATCTTACATAGATCATTATTTTATCATCTAATTTATGGTAAAAATAATATTAATATCATATAGATTAATCATATATATATTAATTAATACTAAAAATACTGATTTGGAATAAGATACCCTGTTCATAGAGACGTTAGGCCCTATGTACGCATGGACGTAGTTTCCATTTTAATATCGTATTAAACGAAACAGAATTAAATGATATATATATATATATTATAATTTTAGTATAATTTTTGCGTTATATATATCATAATTGTAATTTATAACCACCCATAATACATTCCATGTAATAAGTGGACGAATCACATCGCTTCAGGAGGTGGTAGACCACCGTACACACGAACGACAATATTATATTTCAAAAAATGGAAATCAGGAAGGTTTTTTTTATATAATAATTTATGAAGCATAATGAAATCCTAAAAATCATATACATAGTATATAATCTACATTTCCGTAATTATGACTAATCATGAATGTATGTAATGAAAAAATGAATGACATGGGTTCATGAGGAAGTAGTATCCCATTCACAGAAACAATGATTTCATAAACCATTTGAGGGATGTTTCTATGAATTCATGTCATAACTGTACCATAAAAATGTCAAGAATTGTCCCACGGGGCGGGCATCATGACTACCCCAAGCCCACCTTCTATAGGCCAAGGGCTGGCGACAAGCACCAAAGGCGTAATTCCCTAAAACTGGGAAGGCGTTGCCTTTATAAAATGTAAACACACAAAACCAGAGTACAAGAAGAAGAAAACACTATGTAAAAACTGTATAAAAAAGTAGTCCTGAAATGAAAAGGGGCTTGAAATACAAGCCCAACTATAAAGTACAAGGAAAAGACAAAACAGGTATAACTAAAAGACAAACTACTAGAAGGTGTCTAGCAGCTCCTGGATCATCCACAACAGATCCTAACTGAAGGGTAGGGGAAAATAGCCTCCTTAGAGCTCCACGTCCATCTGTCTCCTCTGGGTACCAACTCGTCGTGAGGTCCACCTTTGGGTACCGTCCAGTCCTGGGACTCTCAGCCACCGTCAGCGTTGTCCATCATCTCCATCCAACACAACGAGGTGCGGTCATAGCTCGTGCAGGGGTGAGTATAATGACATTCAGTTGGGACCCTGAGACCCTCAAGGTCTCACAAATCCAGCAAGTATAAACCACAATGTATGATTTCAAAGGATAAACATTACTTAGGTATATTCCCATAAATATACCTTAGTTTTCAAGTAAGCAATCTCAATCATGAGGAAAACACAAAGGTCATCGACTCAGGCCAAACCAGAAATTTTTTCATTATCGAAACATCAGCTAATGGAGAACTCCTCCTATATCGAGTACAGTGGCCATTTCATGACATCGAGGCACTACTCACTAACCTTAGACTACTGAGTTAATCCTCCATTCCATTAGTGCATGTCTGCTGCCAAACCAGGCACTCTGTCTACTGTGGGTCTGCCGCCAAACCGGGTGCTCCCCCTAATAGTCATCAGAGGTACTCCACCTATCGAGTACCGTAGGTCTGCTGCCAAACCTGGCATTCCGTCTGCCTTGGGTATGCCACCAAACAGGGTGCTCCATCCACTGGGCTAGTCGAATCACTCCGAGTCTAATCATACAAGAAGTTGTTAGGTTAACAACTACTAGGTCTCCGTACTCTGTATGCATGTATCCGGGAGGATCCGTTCCATGAGCTACTATTAGACACTCCAACTATCTCGAAGTCTCAGGTGGAAGTATCTCATGGGACCACCACATCATAGGGATCTAAACGCAACAGACGGTGCATCAATCAGACACCCAGTTTATGAGTTGTTAGCATTTTTGTCCCAGGGGCACGGTTGGATTCGTGTATGAACCAACTTGACCGCAACTCAACTAAATCCGGACTTCAGTGGGGTATAATAAAAGGGATGTATATGCTCCATGTTTACCAGCTCCGCTGATGGTTTATCAAATGGACGTTTGGTGCCAAAGATATGGGCCAAAGAGGTAAAGGGTCAGTAATGGGCCACGGTCCGGTCCGTCCCAGTCGGACTGTCTCGGCCGAACCCAGTCTTGGTCGACCCGGTATGGGTTGACCTGGTCTGTCTCGCAGGGTTAGACTTGGCCCATTGGATGGGTCAACCTGCTATTTTCTTAAACGGTCCGCTGGGCCCAGAACAGTGGACCACGAGGGCGGTTCAGCCCTATAGGCGCCATGTAGGTAGCTCATTAACTCGACCCGGGAGACCTTGCCGGTTCGTCCACCGACACCATGGGGGAGCCACGGGTTAGCTCAGTAGGCATGTGGCTGAGAGAACAGCGGGCCGACCGCGAGGGGTACGGGCGGGCCGGCTGGACTCTGGAAAGGCCGCGGGTGCACCGGGCAGGCCGCGGTAGGAGCCGAGCAGCGTTCCTATAGGGGGTCCGGGGTACCAGAAGTGCACCGGTAGGGGCGTAGGGCACCGGGAGGCCACCAGTAGGGGGGATGGGCACTGGGAGCATGAAGGTAGGGGTGCGGGTTTCCAAGTGCTCACCAGAAGGGGGTGCAGGGAGGCGGGAGCGTGCCGGCAGGGGCGCGGGGCGCCGGGAGCGAGCCGGAAGGGGCACATGGCACTAGGAGCGAGTTGGTGGGGGCGCGGGTTGTAGGGAGTGCACCGAAAGGGGGCTCCGGGCGCCGAGAGTGTGCTGGATGGGACACTGGGGTGCGCGGTAGCACAGAGAACAAGCTGTGGGTAGCACGACGGTGATCGGTCTAGGGCATCGGTGTGTCGTGGGTGTGGCACGATTCTCGGAGGTTGCGGGTAGCACGACCTTCGTTTTTTCATCCTTTATTATCTTCGCTTCTTCACCATTCCATAGGGCGTCACAAGAAAGTAGAACAATGGATGATGTCGGACCATGTTAGGTTGGCCCGCATCATCTAGTTTAGAGGGGAACTCAAATGGCTCAACGAGATAAGCAATTGATTAAAACATGCCCAAAACAAACCCTTTCTATCTAATGAAGGGGATAAGAAAAAGTATAACAACTTCATGAAATTAAAACCCCTACCTTTTTATTAACATGCAATCATCCATTGACGTTGCGGTAGTTTTCCCGCCAAACCTTGGTAGATGATCACGTCCCACGTCGAAGGGGTCCGAGGATGATGTTCGGAGAAGAATATCATCATCGACATTCTTCGCGTTCTTCGTGTTCTTCGTTGGGAGGGGCGTAATACTCCAAGTGTTGGGCGATGTGTCTCATTGCCAGCATTTTTCCAATTGATGAAGCCATCCCAAAACCCTCCCCCAAGATTTCATTATATAGGAGAGGGAGGGTTTGTCTAAAATCACGTTGGGACAAAATTCAAATGGTAGAATTAATTAACCCGGCTACACCAAATTAATTGCACGAGGGGTGTCACAATTAATTTGGAGGATGTCAAGAGGCTACCCTTAAATAATTTCCATGTGTTGGCGCAATTAATTAAAGGAGATGCCACAAATTCAAAGAGGATGTTTTATCAATTAAATACGGTTGTGGTGGCCCCATTAATAGGGGGAGTTGATAGGTTATGGTCTCCTCCCATTAATAGGGGTCGGGTGGCCTCGTGTGGTGCCCGACACATTTAAACTCACATGGGAGATTCGGTTCGGGTGGGCCCCTCCACCATAACATATCTTGAGAGGATATGGTGTGGCAGTCCCACCACCAACTCCCAAGTGGAGGTTCCAACTACTAGCACTCACATGGGGGTTGGAATAATATAAAGTGTGGCTACACAATATTTTATCATTTTTTTTAAAATCCAAAAACTAACTTTTCTTCATGACCATCCGCTATCGAGGTGAAAGTATTCTTAAGCGAATATCGATGTTATGAGTTCAATGGTTCCCTCATATTTCAATTCCTAGAAACGGTTAAAAAGATATGAAACGCCACTCGCACGTCTAGTGAATGTACCAGAAAAAAAAGTTCGGAAGATAATTAATAGTCACCATTGACCCACTACGGTCGAGGTTAGGCTCAAACTAGGTGAAACACGCCCCAAAGAACCCAATAGTAATCTCAAATTTTCGATCTGAGTTACCATTTAGATGTGATGAATTTTACAATAAAATAATTTCCACTTAATTATTTTATTTTCAGAGAAAAACTAACTATTTCTGGTGGCCCACGCCATCCAAAGTTAGTATCTTCTTAAATAAAGCAATCCATTGCGTGTTCAGCGGTGGTCTCAGATTTTTAATCCGAGCTACCATTTGGGAGTTATAAGCATTTTAAAAATAAAATAAATTTATTTAATTATTTTATGTATGGTTATGCCATTTTGGGGATTTCTCACAGGAGGCCCACGCTGTCTAAACTTAAGTCATACATATGGTAAACCTCCCATATTGAGTGCAACGGTGCCCTAAGATTTCTGATACGAGTAACCTTTTAAGAGTTATTCCACATTTTCATGAAAACTTCTTAGGCACATTAATTAAAGATTAAAAAACTATGACGGATCATTCTGGGCACTCTAGGCCTCGGAATCGCACGCCATCAGAAGTTGAGGACTCGTAAAATTATCATGCATCTAAAAAAGATTCGATTGGAATTCAAGGTCTTTACATTCTCCACACCATAGGTCTTTATATGCCCATAAGATACAACTCAAACTAAGGGAACAAATGGGGGTACTGAGCACGCATCTGAGCCTTCGACTCCCATGTTCTCTCCTGGATGTTACCGTGTTGCCAACGAATGCACACTAGAGGTATCGACCTATGGACCCTCTCCTATCGATCCTCAATCTCCAATGGAACCTCCGTAAAAGTTCCCCATCGTCGATGTCCAACTTTTCATGGTCGATGATGTTGGATGGGTCGTGCACGTATCTCCACAACTATGTTATGTGGAAGACATCGTGCACCCAGTGCAACTGAGGTGGAAGAGCTATGCGGTATGCCACCTCACCTACTCTGCTGAGGACCTAGAAAGTTCCAATGAACCATAGAGATAACATGTTGCCTCAACCAAATCTCCACAATCCTTATCGAGGTGAGTCTCATAGAAAGATGTGGTCACCATCCTTGAACTCCTAAGGTCCCCGTCACCTATCAGCATATGACTTATGTCTGCTCTGTAAAGTCTTCATCTACTCTTGGATGATCTGCACCTTCTCGGTGGTAGCTCATACCACCTCTAGTCCCACTACTACCGACTCCCCTGGGTATGTCCGGCATAGTGGTAATATGCAAAGTTGACCATACAAGGCCTCAAAAGGTGTCATATCGATGGAGGAGTGATATATTTTGTTGTAGAAAATACTCCAGAAATTGTAGATGACCCTCCCATCTATGACCATAGTCGAGGAAATATGCACGGAGCATGTCCTCGAGGGTTTGGATGGTCCTTTTTGTTTGACCATCCATATGAGGATGGAAGATGGTGCTCAAGCAAAGCTGTGTCCCGAAAGCTTCCTACAACCCCTTGCATAGTTGGGAAGTAAATCATATGCCACAGTCAGAGAAAATAGAAGAAGGTACTCCAGAAAAATGCAATATCTCCTGTACATAGAGGTGTCCAAAGTTCTCTACATAACCCTTCTCTCTAATTGGTAGGAAGCGTGCTGACTTGGTGAGTTAGTCAATGATCACCCATATCGAGTTATGACTTTTGGATGTACGAGGATATCTCGTCACGAAGCCCATGGATATCACATCCCACTTCTACTCCGGTACCTCTAAATATTGTACCAGGCCTGCTAGTATCTGGTGCTCTGCCTTCACTTTCTAACAAGTGAGGCACTGTGAGATAAACTCTACTACCGCCTTCTTCATTACTGGCCACCAGTGCTATCATCGAAGGTCCTAGTACATCTTCGCCACACCTAGTTGTACCTCTATAAGGGAAGTGTGGAACTCCCCCAACACCTCCTCTTGACATTCAACTGGTACCAAGGTATGTCCTTTGATAATGATGATGTGCTCCCCACATTTAGAAAATCCTTCAGGTGCCTTCCCTGTGGATATATGAGCATGTCGCATCTCACAGTCAGCGTATCCACGTTGTTCCTCAATGACTCACTCATGAAGGGGAGGAGTGACTGTAAGAGACTGCATAAAGGCTTCTTCATCCCTATACACAAAGGATATCTGTAAGGCAGCCAGCCACTCTATCACATCTCCTAACAACTGTATACTAGTCCTTATGCAGAACGCATCCGCAACAACATTCCCCTTCCCAGAAGTATAGACTCTCTCGAAGTCATAGTCTTGTAGGAGCCAAAAACTCAAAGCACATGCTGCCATGAGAATAAGGCTGGATGACTCAAGAGTGATCGGCTACACCCTCTTATGCATGAGTTTAAACTCTGCTGCCTGGTTTTCCTTTTTCGCCGACTAAGGAAAACCTCTTCTCAATGTTCTTCATAAACCACAATCTTTTTACCAAATACAGTTAATCTTTGTATGTACTGTGGTTTCCTAGTCCATTCCAAAACTAAAGTCTTAATGCCTCGATGCTTCCACCAATAAGTTTCAATTGAAACTCTCACCTCAAGGGATAGATCACACCGTCAGCATAAGTGTGGTTATCGAGTCTCCTTTCAATGGTTTCTCATGACTTGAGGGTCATGTCAACTGTTTAGCTGGAAACTCTAGGTTTGGGACAAGATTTATGAAAGAAAGGAATGATTTGTACCTATGTCTATTGTTAAAATATCTAGTAGTAGAAAAAGACTGTTCCTCAAGTCATTCCAAGAGCCCTTGTGTCACAATCCTTGACAGCATGTAGCTATTCTCTACCTCTGCGCTCCAGCTCCCTAAGCCTGGCGAGGACTACAAAGGTGGGTGGTTGTAACATGTCAAAATGTACATCACCTCAAGCTGCTCTCCCAGCTCTGCTTCCACGTCTTCTACCCTGCAGATTCATCTGTCCCTGTTACACCCTGTTTTTGAAACAGTTTAAACGCCTATGTCTCTGAAAATGGTGCCAATTTCCTGGTTTCCAATTGCTAACATTCGCTGGCTATATCTACTCAGCCAAAGACCATTCAACTACTAGGGTTCTCTCTAGCATCTTATCATAGGTAGGAATGCATAGAGAAAAAAGAAAGTGTTGGCTCAAATGTCCCCAAACACATGTCACTTGGAGGTCCAAGATCCAAAGCATTGATCACATCGTATTCAATGAGTACTAGGAAAAATAGGTATGCCTCTATGAATACTCAACTACCAACATGTCATCCTACATGAGATTTAGAAGTTCAAGAGAACTCTCAGCCACCTTTTCAGGCTAGTCCTCTGCCACCTGTAAGTTGGGCTCACCTTAGAACCTGAGGGGTATCTGATGTTGAAACACGTGTAAGACACTAATCCTACATGTGTCATAAACAAGTATCGCTGGTTGAAACTCTTGACCAACAGGAAGTGAAATAGCTGACACACTACGTGATGGTACAATCATGGGCAAAGGTCCTCATACCAAAGCCTCATCACTATGCGGACCATCCTCATGGTCAGTCACTGGGAAACACTAGTAACTAAGATCACCATCTTCTCTAATGGAGTCTCAACTAGGTACAGAACCCTAGCAATCATCTCTAGTTAGTCCTCTGCTACCTGGGAATCTGTCTCATCTTGTAACCTAGAGGCCTCTACCATTGGAACTCATGCAATGCACTCAGTCGGCGAGCACTGTCCTCCAGTTTGGCTAGTGGCATCTGCTGCCCAATGGGTGTTGGTGCTACTGGTACACCACCCAAAGGTTCCAACATAGTAAGAGGTACCTACACCAGAGCCTCATTGCTCGGTGGCCCATCATCATGAACACTCTCAGAACACTAACTGGCTATCTGCGTGTAGGAATCATGAACAGATGCGACATGATCGAAAGATTATACAAGGTGAGCTGACCTGGTTTGAGCTGACTTAAAGAAAACTTTTAGAATCACACACGCAATCCATGTTTTCGTGCACCAATTCAGAAATCAGTATTCACGGTCCTGGTGTATGGATAAATCAGCCGCCGCACTAACACTGGACTCCCTGAACTGAAAACCACACTCAGTACCCTTAACACTATTGCTTCACAGAAATGAAATATTAGAGTCCTGTGTTATGTGGTCGAAACAACTCATCTGATATCGATTTATCTCGACTTGTCCCCAAGGGTCCGCATTGTGACTTCCCCAATCCCGCCATCCATAGTCCAGGGGCTGGTGACTAGCACCAAAGGTGTAATTCCATAAAACTGGGAAGGAGTTGCCTTTATAAAATGGAAACAAACACAACCAAAGTACAAGCGGAACAAAACACTAAGTAAAAACTGTATACCAAAGTAGTGCAGAAAAGTAAAGGGGCTGGAAATAAAAGCCCAACTGTAATGTAAAAGGAAAATACAATATATGTACATCTAAAAGAAAAACAGCTTAAGGTGTATAACAGCTTCGGGATCATCCACCACGGATCCTACCTGAAGGGTAGGTGTAGATGGCCTTATCAGTGCTCCACATATGTCTATCTCCTCCAGGTATCGACTTGTCATGAGGTCCACCTCCATGTATCGTCCAGTCCTGGAGCTCTCACCCACCAACAACATTGTCTGACGTCTGCATCCAACACAACAAGGTATGGGAATAGCCCGTGCAGGGGTGAGTATAACGATACTCAGTAGAGACCCAAATACCCTCATGGTCTCAAAAATACAACAAGGATAAACAAAAAAGTATGATTTCAACGGATTTCCATTACTTAGGTATATACCCATACATATACCTAAGTTATCAAGGAACCCATCTCAATCATGAGGAAAACACAAAGGACATTGACTCAGCTGAAACTGGGATTTTTCAATATCAAAACAACCGCTGCTGGAGAACTCCTCCACTGTCGAGTACAGTGGAACTGTCGCGACTACGATGCACTAATCACTAACCTTATACTGATGAGTTAATACTCATGTTGAGTACCATGGGTCTACTGCCAAATTGGGTGCTCCATCCGCTATGTGTCGGCGGCCAAACCAGTCTCTCCCCCTAGTAGTTGTTAGAGGTACTCCTCCAGTCGAGTACCGCGGGTCTGCTGTCGAACCAGGCTCTCCGTCTACCATGGGTCTGCCGACAAACTGAGTGATCCTTCTACTGGGCTAGTTGGATCACTCTGAGTCATATCTTTCAAGCAGTCATTAGTTCTATAGCTACTAGGTCTCCACACTCCGTATGCTCATATCTGGGAGGATCTGTTCCATGAGCTAATGGTCGACACTCCATGTGTCATGATGTCTCAAGTAGAAGTATCTCAAGGGACCACCATGTCATAGGGGTATCAACGCAATATATGGCACGTCTATCAGATGCCCAATCTATTAGTTATTAAAATTTTTGTCCCGAGGGCCTGGTTGGATTCGTGTACGAACCAACCAGACCACGACTCAACTATATCCCGATTCTACTTGGGTATACTCAAAGGGATGACTATGCTCCAAGAATTACACCGCCTATAACGGTTCGTGAAATAGACGTTCGGTGTTAATGATATGGTTCAAGAAGGTAAAGGGTCAGAAATGGGCCCAGGTCTGGTCCGCCCTGGTTTGACCGACTCGACCCAACCCAGTCTGGGTCGACCTGATCAGGGACAACTCGATCAGACTTGCTGGGTCTGACTCATCCCATTGGGAGGGTATGCCTGCTATGTTTTGACGTGGTCTACTAGGCCCATCCCAGTGGACCACGAGAGCGGTGTAGCCCGATAGTCGCCCTGTAGGCGGCTCGGTAACTCGGCATGAGAGACCGGGTTGGTTCGGCCCGCGACACTACGGGGGCGCCGCTAGTAAGATAAGCACACCGGTGGATGGGAGTCTAGTGGGCAGGCCGCGCGGGGCACATGTGGGCCGGATAGACTCCGGGCTGGCCGCGGGTGCATTTAGCATGTCGCGGGTGGTGCCGGCAGCGCACCGGTAGGTGGCGCTGGGCGCTGGAAGCACGGTGATAGGGGAACAGGGCGCCATTAGCGCGATAGAAGGGGCGTGGGGTGCTGGGAGTGAACCGATAAGGGATAAAGTCACCAAGAGCACACCAGAGTTGGGTGCGTGGTGGATGGAATGCGAAGGCGGGGGGGGGGGGGTGCGGGGCGGCAGGAGTGCGCCGAGAGGGCGCAGAGCACCGGGAGCATGCCGGTGAGGGGAACGAGGCGCCGGGAGCGTGCCAGCAGGGGTCTCGGGGCACCGGGAGCATACCGGTAGTGGCCCAAAGGTATGCGCCAGCAGACAGAACAAGCCATGGGTAGCAAGTCGGTGATCGGTCCTGGGCATTGGTGCGCTGTGGGTGCAGCGCGATTTCCAGAGGCCACAGGTAGCTCAACCTTTGTTGTTGCCGCCTTCGTCCCCGTCTCTTCTTCTCTATACCGTAGGGCATCACAAGAAAGTAGAACATTGGACGATGTCAGACCATGTTAGGTTTTCCCGCATCCTCCGCGTTTAGAGGGGAAATCAAATGTCTCAATGAGATAAGCAGTAGATTAAAACATGCCTGAATCAATCCATTTCTATCTGATGAAGGGGATAAGAAAAAGTATAACAACTTCATGAAATAAAAACCTCTAAATCTTGATTAACTGGGGATTGTTCATTGACTTCGCAGTAGGTTGGCCATCAATCCATGGTAGATGATTACGTCCCAAGTCGAAGGGGTCTGAGGAAGAAGTTTGAAGAAGAAGATCGTCATCGGTGTTCTTCGCATACTTCGTGATATTCGTTGGGAGGGGCGTAATCCTCCAAGTGTTGGGAAATGTGTCTCTTTACTAGCATTTCACGGTTTGATGAAGCCATCCCAAAGCCTTCCCCAAACCATCAATTATATAGGAGAGGGAGGGTATGTCTAAACTCACGTTGGTACGTAATTCATATGGTAGAATTAATTAACCCAGATCCACAAAATTAATTGCACAAGGGGTGTCACAATTAATTTCAAAGATGTCAAGAGTCTCCCCTTAATTAATTCAAATGCTTTGGAACAATTAATTAAGGGAGATGCCAAAAATTCAAAGAGGAGTTTTTGGCCATTAAAAGGGCTGGTGGTGACACCATTTTTAGGGGGATTTGAGAGGTTATGCTCTCCTACCATTAATAGGGGTTGGGTGGCCTCGTATAGTCCCCACCACATTTAACCACACATGGGAGATGGGGTTTGGGTGGGCCCCACCACCATAACCTCTCCTGGGAGGTTAGTGTGCGACGGTCCCTCCACCACCTCCCAAGTGGAGGTTTCAACTACCGACACTCACATGGAATATGGAATAAAATAAAGTGTGACTACACTTTATTTTATCATTATTTTTAAAAAAATCAAAAAACTAACTTTTATTCCCAACCATCCGCCATTGAGGTAAATGTCTTCTTAAGAGAATATCAGTGCTGCAAGTTCAATGGTGACCTCAGAGTTAAATTCCAATAAATGGTTCAAATGATATGAAATGCCACTCGTACGTTTACAGAGTTACCCAAAAAAACGTTTGGAAAATTATAAATTGTCACCCTCGACCCACTGCTATTGAGGATAGGCTCTTCCTAGGTGAAACATCCCCAAATAACCCAACAGTACTCTTGGATTTTCAATCCGAGTTACCATTTAAAAGTTATTAATTTTACAATAAAATAATTTTCACTTAATTAATTTATTTGTGGGAAAAAAACAAACTTTTTCTCGTGGCCCGCGCCGGCCAAAGTTAGTATCTGCTTACATAACGCAATCCATCAAGAGTTCAGTGGTTGTGTTTGATTTTTAATCTGAGCTACCTTTTGTGAGTTAAAATCATTTGAAAAATAAAATAACTTTATTTAATTATTTTATTTGTGGTTATGCCATTTTGGGATTTCTCACAGAAGGCCCGCGCCGGCTAAACTTAAGTTACACCGATGGTAAACCCTCCATCCTGAGCGCAACAGGGCCCTCGTATTTCTGATCTGAGTAAAAATTTAAGATTAATTCCACTATTTCAGGAAAACTACTTACGCGCGTTAAATTTAGCTTAACAAAACATTGATTGATCATTCCGGGCACTCCGGGCCTCAGAATCACGCACCATCAGAAACCACAGACTCGTAAAATTCCCATGCATTTAAAACAACTTCCATAAGAATTTTGAGTCATTAAAAAAAATATATTTATATTTTATAAACTGAGGTGTAAATAAATTAAAATAATTTCACCATAAAAGGTGGATAACTATATTTTAGAAATATATATCTTTCGAGTAAAAAATTCCATTAATTTACATTCATTTTCTAGAAAACATATAATAATATAGTTAAAAATTTATCTAAATATATAATTTTCACATTTTGTTAAAATAATTAACAAAAATAAAATTAGTTAATTTATTTATATAAATTATAAAGGTTTGTATGTATGTTATTTTCTGGAAATGATTTTATTTATTTTTAAAAAGGATTTTTTTTGTTTCGAAATAATTTTTACGACATAAAATTATTTGAAAATGTATTAATTTTTTTTCATAATTTAATTATTCATTTTCATACCCACATTTATAATTTTTTATTGATAACTATAATTTTAAATAATAAAAATATTATATAATAGTTTAGTAAAACTCAGTCCTGTGTGTAATGTAACACACCAAGATTCCATGTTACGCTTCTCTTTCAATAATGCAATAACTTGCATTGTACGCAAGTTCGAAATCTTAACACAACGTGACGAATCAAAGTAGTCGTTATGAATAGTAATACCCACTTTTTAAAATTTTATTAATTTTATTTTTCAAAATGTACTTCATTTTGGTATTCGGAATATCGAAATTATCATAAGTTGACTTTCTTTGTAATTTTCTTAGAACTTCCAATTTTTATGAATAGTGAAAATTACTTAAAAACAACGTCTTTAATCAAAATAATTTATAGTGATAAATTATACCATTTAGAGGTTTTATAGTATAATTAGAATATATTATTATCATTTAATCCAATGGTTGTCATTAGAATTAATTTCACTTTAAAATTGGACATAATCAATTGTCAATCTTTTGATATATATTATTTCGTAAAAACACGCTATTTGTTGTGACAGCGAGAATTAATTATAAAATTATATAATTAAAATTATATTTTTGGAATTTTGTAAAATAGACATCATTTTTGAATTAATAATATCAAATATATCTTAGGTTGAATTTCTGGTATTTTGCTGAAAAACTACAATTTTTGATGAATAGTCAAACCACTAAGTGGTAGTTAAAAAACTAATTTTTTGTTTAAATGAATCTTTAACACTTATGTGAATTTAATTTAAAAAATACGACATATATGGTTGTAATTATTAAGTAAAATTTGGTTGAATGGGATGAAAATATTTTTTTGGTGAATATTAACTTTTAAATTTTATTAATCGCGATTAAAGGTAATTAGTGTAATCTATGGTAAATATAATGTTATAATAATATGAAATTACGTTTATACATGTCCTACCATTATTGGATGAGTCATGGCCGACCAAGAAAATTCATGGGTCCACTTGGGGACCCCATGGAGCCACTTTGGTAAGAAAATGACATTAATGAATTTTTATTTAAAGTAAAAATAAAATTGTCACAAACATGTGTTGTTTTACTAAAATAATTATTTCATAAGATTATATAAGATAACATTTAGAAAATAAATATTAATTGGAAAGATAAAAATATTTCCTAAATCATGATATTTTTTTTAATTTTTAGATATTAAAATAATTAATTTTTTTATGACACAATGATGATGCAACGATTACCTCATTAATTAAAAATTTAAATAAAATGAAAAGATAATGTAAAATATAAGACTTACACTTGTCAAAAACCTATTTTATGAGCACATTTCGAACCATTATCACCTTATCCTCGAAATATATCATTGTGGGACCTTTAAAATCTGAAAATAATTTCATAATAATGTAACATTTCATGACTTTCCAAGTGTGCCCCTCCTCTCCTCTTATAAAAGGCCCTCACCTCTACCACCTTATTCACATCATCAAATCCATTTGGCTCAAAAAATCTCTGCCCAAATACTCTCTAAACTTTCCTCTATTACACCTACTAGCCACACATTGGGCAGAAGTCTTTCCAAGGAAGCCTTTGGCTCAAATCAAAAAGAGTTACCCGATTTTAAGGTAATGTCTTCTCTTTTATTTTTTTTGTTTTATTTTTCTTCTCCAACCCCTTAAAATATTTTTATTACTCTATTTTGTAAAAACAAAAGTATATTAAATATAATAGGATGTTTTTATGAGATTTATTTGATGTACACTTACACACACCTTCGTCTAATTGTTAAAGAACATACTGTTTCTGTGGGTGGTGAATTACTGCTTCATGAAACGATGATTGTTCAATCTTCTTTTAACACCTCACATGGTGGCCATTATGATGTCACTATATTTATATATGATATATATGATATTTATTTTTTCCTTATTCTTCTGTGTTTTTCATTTATGGTATACCTTTATGATTTCCATTATCGGTAAACACGATAATTTCATTTTAGGAAGTGCGGACTACCGCCCCCTCAAAGTGATTTGAATCGTTAATGCCATATGTTGGACGTATAAAGGATGTAGTAAATGATATTATATATATGATATTATACTGGAATTATGATATACCTTTATATCATTATGATTTAATTCCATTAAATATGAAATAGAAATGAAAGTAGTGTTCATGCATACGTACGGATTACCGTCTCCATAAATGGTGCATTTCATTTCTTACCTCTAAATGTTATGTAATATTATAAATTCATTTATCTAATGGATATATATGATATATATGATATATAAATCATGAATATGATTCTGATGATAATGGATATTTTAATACATGTACAACTTGTAATTATAAAAAGTTTATTGTTTACTCTAGTACCAAAGATCGACAAAACGACCGTTATTAACTTAAATAATTACATAATGTTCATAACATGGTAATAATTTATATAAAAGGAATAATTAAATTGAAAAGGGTTCTTATGGAAGTTGAAATTAATTCTATTATTTTATTCAGGAGATTAAATAATGATCGTGTCAAGTCAGACACGAGGTAAGGGAACTTCTTAACCCAATTTCTGTTCTTTGGGTTAATCTCCTACTTTCAAATTATGTCATGATATTGTTATGACCTATCTTTTATTTTTACTTTCTTTATGTGTACTTATAGTGAATACACTTAATAGATCTATTTTATTTAAAAAATGATCTTTGTTTGGGACTTCGCCTCAATCCCCTTTCATTTTGGCATATTTTGTTTTAATATAATACTTTATTTTATACGGAGTATAAAACCATTTGACTTTTACATTTATTGAAAAGAAATATTTTTATACCAAGAATTTTTACTAAATGAGAAAAGGAATGTTTTGTCTTACGTATGCGGTGACAATGTCTTCTCCGCCGCCGTGACCATTATTTGAGTTTCGGCTTCCATGATAAGCCATATCTTTTTTTAAGTGATAAAATGAAATACCATGTTTTACTTTTATTTTATTTTGGTATTGAAAATGGTTTAGATAATGTTTTTATTATATCAATGTGTTGTATTGAAATATTGTGATTGGAATGTGGAAATTTTATGTTTCCTTTATGCATGTTTTATGTGTTATGATTATGTTATGGTTTATGATATGTTTAAACCATTTCATATAAGGAATGAATTGGACCTAATAAGTGACGGGTGGAGCCTGCTATAGCTCCTCTATGCATCGGTAGGTCTGATGAGACAAACTCGTGTCTTGGCATGAGGCCTTGACAAAATCTTATTTATAGTATTGGCATGAGGCCTTCGCTACGTAGTTATGATAGTCTGGCGTTATGTATTCCATCATTACGAAAGTGGTTATTGATATTGCATGTGATTATTCCACTAGTAGAATATCCATGTGAGTAAGTAAATGACATTATTTCATTTTATTTTTTCCATATTATGATGAATTTAATGTTTAAAAGGCTTTTGTTTTAGTTATACATTGCCTTAAATGTTTATGTTTATTTATGAATGTTTCCACTGTATTGTTATCCTTACTGAGCATCTGAGCTCACCCCTTTCTATGTTTTATTTTCCAAGGATGTGATGAAATATTTTATGAATGAACTACAGGTATAGTCTGAAGGGGATAGGAGTGTGGACTATGGAGACTATGTTATTTTGATTTTCACTTTATGATGTAATGTAACGTTTATAAAGGTATCTAGTGTTTCCAAGTTTACTAAACTAATCGGAATTTCGAGACTTGATCTTTTGTGATCATGCCAATGTTACGTAATAATGCACTAACTCTGTGTAACTGCGGTCTGGGCGTTATAGTTGGTATCAGAGGGAGGTTAGTACTAACCTTAGAAGCTAGATTTAGAAAAAATATGATTAGAGCACATAGACATAAGATAGACATTGATGATTAGTTTAGAATAACTTCCTAGAATTTTGGTATTATAGACAATTTTTTAGTTTTCTGAGCAATACATCCTTGTCTGGATACGAGCAGGTAGAGGCGGCTCTGGCACATATGTACCTATGGGTAAAAACCGAAAACACCGCTTTGTGATAGACTCAAATGGGAACTAGTGCACAACAACAGGACTTGCTGCACTCTTGGTTACGACATTCCCTGGTGATATGCTTAGGATAATTCTCATTTTCCTTAAAAACCATTATGAAGGGTTTATGAGTATGTACATCCCAAAAGAAAACATTTTTTTGATTATGGATTATATCCATAAACTATTCACTTTATGTTAAGTGTTTTACAAGTATGGAATTATGTATTTTGATTCATAAACTAATCTAGTTTATGCCATTGTTTAGAAATGGTGCCTAGTGGAAGGAATGAAAAGTATATCAATGCACATACTCCATGAAGGGATTTCCCTCCTGGTCAAGATAATTATAATAGAGATGTTGATACAACTGGTGCTGATCAAATTATCACCATACTGGGACATCTCACTCAGGTTATGAATAATTACCTTACTCGTATGGAGTACCTTGATCCACAACATGGAAGATCAATGTTAGACCACTTCATGAGGCAAAAAACACCAAAATTTTTGGGGGTTCAAATACATTAGTAGTTGAGGAATGGATAAACTCCTTAGATAAAATATTACACACCTTGGGGAGTAGCGAAAGGGAAAATGTTGTCATGGCAGTTTACTACCTCACTAGAGATGCTAATCATTGGTGGTCATTGATTCAAAACATGATGGAAGATGATGAAATATCAAATATGGAATGGAGGGAGTTCAAAGAGATTTTTTTTGAGAAATACTTACCTCATTACCATCGAGTAAATATTGAACACAATTTATGATTTTGAGACAAAAGGAGGATGATAATTTCACAAAGTATGTGGATAACTCTACAAGGTTAGTGAGGTATACTGCAGATTATATACGTAACTCAAGATGTATGATTGATCGTTTAGTTAATGGGCTAAAACCGTTTCTCTATCGACCCTTTGTCTCACAATATTTTCGTCGTATGAAGATATAGTCTCGTGTTATATCAAGACAGAAAAGGAATTCTCTAAATCTTAGGATAATAAAGTAATGTAATAGAAGAAGAGAACGGTGGAACAAGAGATAGATAAATGGAGAAAGGGAAGAAAATTTTTCCATTATGTGATAATTGTAGGAATAATCACCCCGATACTTGCATAAAAGGAATGATAGATTGTTATAAATGTGGAGAAAATGGTCACCAGGCCTGTGATTGCAACGAAAGAAAGAGGCTATCAATGTTGAAAGCTACAATTTTTGAGAAATGGGAAATTATGGAAATTAATATCCTAAGCGTCAGTGAAAATTACCTCAAAAAAGGCCATGGGATCAAGGACAAGCTTATGTTGTTACTACAGATGAAGTTGAATAATTATTGTATTTGTGTTTTTGGACACAAGAACTATATTATAGTTATAAGAATAATGTGATTTATATAAGTATTGTACTGTAGTACTTGTTGTTTTAATTATGGTTTTACTATGATGAAGTTAATCTGATTATTTGTATGTGACAACAAGTGAAACTTTACTTTGTTTGGGGAATAAAATGTTACAATTGATTATGGAATTTAGAGACCTTTTAGGGAAAGATTGGATAGAGGTATTTTGGATAACTATAAAGGTTAGAATGGATTAAGTTGAAATTTGGATATTATTGTTTATGTATAAAACATTTTTGAAGATTATTTTTGGAATATAATAATACTATAGTTTTAGGAAAAGGACAACATTCAGGTCAGGAGATAACCCTTCGCGTCGGACAAAGCTGCAGGAATCGAACAAACAACCATAGTGAGACATGCCTTTATTACCTACCACTAACCTATATAAAGTCCATAGTTAATACAATATAGTTTTGTTAATCTAAATGGTATGTGTTAATATTTGTAACCCTGTACAATTAGGATAAATATAATATTTTTGAGTTCTATTATCTTTTTGAGTGAAAGATGAGTTTGTTGTAGAAATTAGTTGAAGGTTCAAACTATACATATCAAGTATATATATATATATCTTAATCTATAAAGAAATTAATTCTTAAACTTTCGGGAAGGGATATTAAAACAAAAATGTGTTATCCTAATACCTTATGTTTTGTTGAACTGATGATATTTTAAATCAACATTGATTGAAGGATTTGAGGCTCTCAATTTTACAGTAGTTTGTGATTGATTACCTTCATCACTCCCTACAAATATTAATTTTTTCCTCCAATTATATGTCTCTAATTGTCACCAATGTTCTCCTAATCTAGATCATAATTTGTTGGTGACTTTTTCATTTCCCTTTCCCTCTTATTAAGTCTAAATTTTATTAACCTTATTTCCAATGTGGGGTTTCCACAAAGAAATTATTTATTTTCAACCTTTTATTTTCGAATAACAATTTCAAATTGCGAGAAAAAAATTTATTGAAGGAGGGGAGAATGTAACACCCCATGCTTCCACGGTACGCTTCTCTTTCAATAATGCAATAGCTTGAATTGTACGCAAGTCCGAGATCCTAACACTTCGCGACCAATCAAAGTAGCCGTTATGAGTAGTAATAACCACTTATTGAAATTATATAAATTTTATATTTCAAAATAGACTTCATTTTTGTATTCGGAATATCAAAATTATCCTAAGTTGAATTTTTTTAATTTTCTGAGAACTTCCAATTTTTGATGAAAAGTAAAAAATACTTAAAAACAACATCTTTAATCAAAATAATTTAAAGTGATAAATTATACCATTTTGATGTTTTATAGTATAATTAGAATATATTTCTATAATTTATCCAATGGTGGTCATTAGAAATAATTTCACTTTGAAATTGGACATAAACAACTGTCAATCTTTTGATATATATTATTTCTTAAAAACAAGCTATTTGTTGTGACAGTGAGAATTAATTATTAAACTAATTAATTCAATGTATATGTTTTTAATTTTTTAAAATATTAATGATTTTTGAATTAGGAATATAAAATATATCTTAGGGAGAGTTTTTGGTATTTTTATGAAAAACATTAATTTTTGATGATTACTGAAAACACGAAGTGGTAGTTTAAAAACTATTTTTTCATTTAAATGAAACGTTAAAAATTCTGTGAATTGAATTTCAAAAATTCGACATACGTGGTTGACATTAGTAAGTAAAATTTGCTTCAATGGGGTGAAAATAATTATTGTTGAATAGTAATTTTTACGTTTTATTAATCGCGATTAAAGATAATTAGTGTAATTTAAGGTAAATATAATGTTATAATAATATGAAATTACCTTTACACTTGTCCTACCATTATTGGATGAGTCATGTCCGACCATGAAAATAGATGGGTCAAATTGGGGACCCCATGGAGCCACTTGGGTAAGAAAATTACATTAATAACTTTTTATTTAACGTAAAAATAAAAATGTCACAAACATGTGTTAATTTTCTAAAAAAAATTATTACATGGGGTTATATGAGTTAAAATTTAGACAATAAATTTTCATTGGAAAGATAAAAATATTTCCTACATCAGGATATTTTTTATAATTTTTAGACATTAAATAAATAAATATTTTTTGGACACCATGATTATGCAGCGATTAACTCATTAATTAACGATTTAAATAAAATGAAAAGATAATGTAAAATCTAAGACTTACACTTGTAAAAATCATACTGGATGAGTATATTTAGAACCCTTATCACCTTTTCCTCTAAATATATCAATGGAGGACCTTTAAAATCCGAAAATCATTTCATAATAATGTAACATTTCATGACATTCCAAGAGTGCCCCTTCTCTCCTCTTATAAAAGGCCCCCACCTCTACCACCTTACTCACACCTTAAAAAACATATTGTCTTGGCCAAACTCTATAAAAATAATCTCTCAACTTCCCTATATTACTCCTAAAAGCCTCACTTTTGGCAGAAGTCTTCCCAAGGAAGCCTTTGGATCAAATCAAAAAGAATTACACGATTTTAAGGTAATGTATTCTCTTATGTTCTTTTGTTTTATTTTGCTTCTCCAAACCCTAAAAGTATTTTTATTACGTTATTTTGTAAAAAAACTATCTACAATATACTCGAATGATGTTATGAGAAGTATTTGATGTACACTTACACACACCATCATATAATAGCTAAAGAACATACTGTTTCTGTGGGTGGTGAATTACTGCCTCACGAAACGATGATTGTTCAATATTCTTTTAACACCTCTCATGGTGGCCATTAAAATGTCACTATATTTATATACGATATATATTATATTTATGTTTTCCTTATGCTTCTGTATTTTTCATTTATGGCATACCTTTATGATTTCCATTATGGGTAAACGTGATAATTTCATTTTTGGAAGTGCGGACTACCACCCCCTCAAAGTGATTTGAATCGTTAATGCCATATGTGAGATGTATAATGGATGGAGTAAATGATATTATATATGATTTTATACTGGAATTATTATATACCTTCATATCATTATGATTTCATTCCATTAAATAATAAATAGAAATGAAAGTAGCATTCATGCGTACATAGGGATTACAGTCTCCATGAACGGTGCATTTCAGTTCTTACCATAAATGTTTTTAATATTATAAATGCATGTATCTACTAGATATATAATACATATATGATATATGAATCATGAATATTATTCTAGAGATAATGTATTTTTTACCACATGAAAAACATGTAATTATAAAAAGTTTATTATTGACTCAAGTACCAAAGATCGACAAAACGACCGTTATTAACATAAATAATTACATAATGTTCATAACTTGGTAATAAGTGCTATAAAATCAATAATTAACATGAAAATGGTTCATAAGAAAGTACAAACTTACCCTGGTGTATTATTCAGGATATTAAACAAAGATCGAGTCAAGTCAGACACGAGGTAAGGGAACTTTGTAACTCAATTTCTATTCATTGGGTTAATCTCCTACTTTCAAATTATGTCATGGTATTATAATGTACTATATTTTATATGTACTTTATTTTTGTGTAGTTATAGTGAGTACATACAATAGATCTATTTTATTTAAAAAATGATCTTTGCAAGGGACATCGTCTCAATCTCCTTTCATTGAGGCATTTTTTATTTTAATACAAGACTTTCTTTTATATAGTGTATAAACCCCTTTGACTTTTACGTTTATTCAAAAGAAATATTTTTATACGAAGCGTTTTTACTAAATGGAAAAAGGAATGTTTTGCCTTACGTATGCGGCGATAATGACTTCTCCACCATCGTGACAATTATTTGAGTTTCGGATTCCTCTACATGCCATAACTTTTTTAAGTGAAAAAAATAAATACCATGGTTTACTATTCTTTAATTTTGGTATTGAAAATGGTTTTGATAATTTTTTTATTATATAAATGTGTTGTATTGATATCTTGTGATTTAAATGTGGAAATGTTATGTTTCCTTTATGCATGTTTTATTTGATACGATTATCTATTGGTTTTGGATATGTTTAATCCTTTTCATATAAGGAATCCATTAGATTTAATTGGTGACGGGTAGATCCCTCTATAGCTTCTAGATGCATCGGTAGGTCTCATGAGACAAACTTGTGTCTTGGCATGATGCCTTGACAAAATATTATTTATAGTCTTGGCATGAGGCCTTGGATATATTGTTGTGATAGTCTGACATTATCCATTCTATCATTATGAAAGTGGTTATTGATATTGCATGTGATTATTCGACTAGTAAAATATCCATGTGAATAAGTAAATAGAATTATTTTATTTTATTTTTTCCATATTATTCTGAAGTTCATGTTTAAAAGGATTTTGTTTCAGTTATACATTGCCTTAAATGTTTATGTTTATTTATGAAAGTTTCTGCTGTATTGTTATCCTTAATGAGCATCTGAGCTCAACCCTTTCTATGATTTATTTTCACATGATGTGGAGAAATATTTTATGACTGACCTATAGGGATAGTCTAAAGGGGATAGGAGTGTGTAATATGGAGACTATGTTATTGTGATTTTCACTTTATGATGTAATGCAACATTTTATGAATGTATCTAGTGTTTGAAAGGCTACTAAACTAATCGGTGTTTTGAGACTTGATCTTTTGTGATCATGCCAATGTTACGTAAAAATTCACCAACTCTAGGTAACTGGGGTCGAGGCGTTACATGTAACACAATATATTAAAGAATTTTATTTTATTCAAAAATAATATTTCATAAATAAACTATGTGTTACATAATAAATTATCAAATAGAAAATTATTTTATATTGATTAAAAACTATTATACCTAAATAACTATGTGATTGGACAATACCATATACAAAATCCAAATAGATTCCAATATGGTTTTTTTGTTTTCTACTAGAAATTATGTATGAAGTTATCATATTAGGGGGAATATATTCTATAAAATTTCAAAATGAATAAATTTGAAATAATAAATCTCAGAGAAATTATTTTTGCAGATAAAATTGTCATTAAACACATACATCATTTGAATATTAATTATGTATTTGTATTATTAATTGAGATGTTTTCTCTGTTATTAGGGGAAAAAATTAACCATAAATAATTCAATATTATTGAAATAAGTTTTTATAATTCCAATGTTGAGTTAGTGGGTACCTTTGTGTGCCACAAATCTACATTGGAATATATAAGTATAAAAATGGAATGTGATTGATAATAGATAATTTAAAATATATGTTAGCAATATAGTATGAGTTTATGCACTGGATGTTGTCACATATGACCTATGTTCGACTAGAGGATTTATTTTATTACTAGATAACTATTAAATTAGTCTTTTAATGAAATAAATTTTATTTACGTTTAATTTTAAATTAACAAAGGATCTTATTTCATGATTATTAGAAATATTTATTCCATATTAATGAATGAAATGTTTTATAGGATAAGAAGTATCATGAACAATTTATATATTCAATACATTAATAATAAATTATATATAAATCATAATATAATGTTATTGGGGAATATTTATAATATATATTGATTTTTTGATTTTTTAAACTTCATAATATAAATAAAAACAATAGCTATATTCTATTGATACAACTTTAATCAACTAATTGTAAATCATTTGATATGTTTTTTTATTAGTAAAAATTGGAAATGCTTATTTTCATAGGAAAGGTAAAGGATATAGTAGGATATTTGATGTAATATAACATGATTAATATTTGTGAATTATTAAAATAACAAGTGATGATTAATTGTAAATTATAAATTTTATTGGTATTCTAATGTATATAAATACGTTCTTATTATGATGAATAATTTTAAAAATTCTAAAACGATCGATGTGTTAAGAAAAATAGATAACAAACTTTGTAAAGTTATCAAGATAAAAAAACGAGATAAAAGTGGGAAATTTTTATTTTAAGTGATTATTTTTAATATAAAATATTGTTAAATTATTTCACATATCACCAATATGAGACCAAATCTATGGAATGGAGTATTATAATTGGAGAATCATACCCTATTGGTTAATATGTATGAATTGATGAGTAAATTGAATCATCTAATATATTTATAAGGTTAATATCATGAAATAAAAAAATTCTTATAATTAATTATATTGAATTAGGGTAGTTTTATAGGCACTATATTTGTTTTGAATTGAATAATATCGTAATTTTCTTTCTTATTTTTTAAAGGTTGTGATGATTATGTAAAACATAGTGTTTTGGATAAAATTTTACATCAATACTATATGATTTTATTTTTTAGGTATCCTCAGAATACTTATGGATATTATTTTTATAATTCTATTAATAAAACTTATGTTCTTGCTCGAATTGATATTTTTCTTGGGAATGAATAAATTATTCAAAGAATTAGTGAGAGGAGAACTAAACTCTATATAGTTCATGAACAATATAGAGAAATATTTCCAAATTTGGAATATATGATAACTGCACATTGATTTTTTGAAAAATTAATAGATCAAATACAATATAAAACACATATGATAGAAAAGATTCATTTATATCAATATAAATTTGGATTTCATGTGGAAATAGGTAATTTTCCTGAGTTTAAAATAGGATAAATTTACCACATACCAAGATGTTATTCAGAAATCAAAATTTAATAAATGGATAGAGTCCATGGAATATGAAGTAGCTCCCATATGTAATAATAATGATTAGAATATTTTTTAAACACATTAGGAGTAAGATCTATATGGTATAATTTTTTCATTGATTGAAAAATAAAATGGATTTTAGAAAATTTACCTGCAATGTTTACTCAATGATTATGAATTATAAAAAAATATTCATATTTACAATTTATAAAACTTATAAGAAGTAGCATGAAAATTTCAAAAACAATTTTGGTTTCCAAATAATAATTTTGAGATTATAATATCTTATATAGATATATTGAAATAGATTTCATTAATGGGAATATCATATCGGTTTTGAACATAATAAAATGTTACATTTTTGGAGAATTAATATAGTTCTAATAAGGTTTTTATGTTATAATTATCTATATATTTATTAAATAATTAATATAAACGTTAAATATATGCTTTAATGATGTAATAAAATGGTTTTGGTTCATCAAAATGTGTTTAAATTTGTTAAATATGTGATATATTTCATATTTTATGTGTTGTATGTAGATGAAATACCACTCAATATAGATGATATACCAATATATATGTATGTATATCCTTTGTTAGTGATTTTTTTAACAATTTTAATGATGAAGTGACCTATATATTGGTTATATGGATGAATAGTTTTAGAAGTTTAAGGATGATTTATATATGTTGGAACACATGTATTAGTAATGTTCTAAAGATGTTTAATAGTATAAATTCTATGATTTAATTTTTTATCCAGTATTACATAGTATGTGGCTTATGAATGATTAATTTTTTTATATTTGAATATTATTTTTATGCTCAAAAAAATATAATTTTATATCCCTCATAGAATATAGTATTACTAAGCACCAAAAGATATATCTGATAGAGGATTAAAAATAATAAATAATACTATATTTCCATTATTTAATCTTATTTTATTATAATTAAAAGGATCATATAAGTTTTTTTGGGTTTAAAAATAATAAATCATGAAATAAATTAAAATATAAATAGATTGTAGTGAAAAATCAGTATTTAACCTTAAATAAATCCCCATGTGTATTCCATTATAGCTCATCTTCTTGTTTATTCGTATATGATAATAATTTTGTGACATAACTCAATCTCATTATGTCTTGTTTCGACTAACTATTTCTCTAACGTAAGGAATAAAAAAATCTAATGGAAGGTGTATTATCCCATGTATTATCCCTTGTATTAATAATGTATAGTGATATCTTACATTCCACTAGTTTTAATATCCATAATCATGAGATTAATCTACCAAGTAGTAATTTTATATATATGGTTCCCTAATTTATATAATTTCAATCAGGTACAACTCCGCCTATAACCACCTAGTTCATCATATACTAGATGAACATGGATATGGAAGCATTGTGGGTAGAGCGTTTGAATAAATAATGTAGTTATTTGATTAGAGTATTGTTAGAAAATTTCAATACTATATTGAATCTATTGATCCTAACATTATTTTATGTATTATCCTTTAATAATGGAATTATATAGTTTAATTTCAATAAATTAATAATCACATATTATTCCTCAGATCAAAATGTATGATCATCCCTCTATTAAAGAGGTGAAATAGGGGAAGAACAAAGGGGAAAACACAAACAATTATGATTTTAAAAATTCATATAATATTATAAACAAAGTCGATTCCATGATGTTATGTTCCACAATGGTCATTCTATGAAGTTTAATTCTTTATTCCTCAAGTTATTTTTTCATGTAGGAGAATATTCTTTGAAATACCCTTATATTTCATCTACTATTATTTTCCAATATTGAACTCAGCTCCAAAAATAATTATCTTCTTCTTCATTATCTATCATTGAGATCCAAATGGATTAATATTCTTGAAATTTCCTAATTAGTAAGATAAAAAATTATAAAAATATTTCACTCAAACAGAATCCTACATATCATCAATCTATAAATAATTCTTTATCAATGACTAGGTGACTTCCATTACTTTTATGGATTTACCTTCTTCATCTTCAAATTTTTTGTTTAATCATAGATGAACTAGTTAATTATTTATATTCATTATAATAGTCATTATGGTTTATTCAAAGGAATAATATTTGTATTACGATATAGATATATCATTATAATGATATATATAAACCATTATAATGATATGGCTTAGTTTAAGTGTGTTATCTCATTATTTAATTCAATATAATGAAATCAATAATAGTGATAAATATTTATTCTAAATCATGAATTTATATATATTGATGCCACTCAGTTATATTACCATCATATTTGATGTCCATTGTAGTAATTTATGAGATTTGATATCCAAATGATTTCATTTGAAAAACATATCATGGTAATTTGATGATTTTGATGTTATAAAGATGAAATTAATATTTCTCACTATATAAAAAAAACTTGGGCATGGTTTTTTTGATATAAATATATGTTAAATAGTGAAAGTATTATCAAGATTTATATAATAATTAATAAATAATTATTTTATTATTTTATTAGGTTTTCCTCAGTCGGGACTTATATATAATGCATGTTATTGGATGTTTCATCAATAATGTAAAGAAGTATCTATATAATAAAGGGATATATTCTGTATTCTTCATGATAGAAATATATCAATAATTATGAAATCTATTATTATTTAACATAGTATAAAATATTATCACATATGTATCAATGTTATAGTAGTGATATACCCATATCATATCTTATTTCATGGGTTAATTATGAATAATCTATATGTTTTTGAATCCACATATACATGAATATTCATATCTTAACCTATGTAGATTTAAAATAGGCCAATAATGAGTCTTTTTTCTGGAAATTAAGATTCTATATAATATTAAATCAATTAAAATTTTAATATTAAAAAATTATAACTGTAGTGACCCAAACCAAAATACCTTGAAGATAGTGTTTTCTATCAGTTACATTAGCCTGATTACAAAGAATCAAACCTTGAAGGACAAATCGGTTCATTAGTCTAGTTAAACTAGATACACAAATTAGAATTATATTACAAATGGATACTCTAATAAAAACATATTTTCCATTTTAATTCTATAAAAAAAATATTTTATTAGGATAATATCCAATAAATCTAGAATATTCTTCCATAAGTTTCATGTTTTTCATCTTAGATTCTAGGAGAATGAAACATAATAAGGTTGAACTCAAATATTCAATAGGATAAAATTATAACTGAACCAATAAAAAATGAATGAGAATAATAAATATGGAAAGGTAAATATCTAAACACACAAGAAATTTAATCAATTAACTATGTGGAATCATTTAAACAATGTGAAAATTTAATAACTCCGAACACAATACATTTAAATTTCTAGATAAAGAAAAATAACTATGGCATGTTAATAAACTAAAAAATGGGATTTTTAATAAATGAGTGAAAATGAAATGTATCCATTGATATGTTGATGAAAAATATCATGGATAAATAATAAATTAACCAAATTAGATGGAAATTTTTTATTAATAGACATCATGTTGAAGGTTTATTAGAACCTATTACCATCATGAACTTTTACAAGATGGGTTAAAACTAACGATAAGAACCCATTTGCGAAATAATTTGTCTCATGAGAACCCATCAATTCATCTAGAAGATATATAATTTCCGGGCTCCACCAATTAATTAAAATCTAATTAATTCCTCATAATTAATAATCAAAATATATAATATGCCTTATAAAAAACAATATTGAATTAGAAATATGTATTTATCATTAATTTCCTAATTAATCAAATAACTATCAAAGTAAACACCATATGACAAATGGTACATGTTTTAGGAAATAAAAATATCCATTGTATGAGGATTTTTATATTCATGTAAATTTCGAATGAAAAATGATTACAATAAAGTAATGGATTCAAAACAATGTTCATAATAATAAAATTAAGTGAGATTGAAAATATAATCATTAAGAACATTCTTGTGGTTAATAATATTTAAACATTCCAATACATCTCATACCACTTTATATAATTTAAATCATAATCCATAGAATTTTATAATGTTAAATGAGACTTATAATACCATGAGAATAATTATATTTATGATAAAGTAATAAATAGTTTGTTCATAGACCAAATGAAAATGAATTTCCACTTGATAACAATTAAGTCTCAATAGAATATTAATTTAGATGAAATTCTATTACATTTGAATCAAATGAGCCAAAAGTGATAATAAGAAAACCAAAAAGCTAAATTCTGTGAATATAAAATATTTCATGATATAATATATCGATATTGGTTTTTGTAACACCCCAAGCTTCCACGATACACTTCTCTTTGAATTATACAGTAGCATGTGTTGTACGCAACTTCGAGTTCTAACACACACCACAACCAATCAAACAAGCCGTTATGAATAGTAATACCCAATTTTTGAAATTTTATAAATTTTAACGCTCAAAATGGACTTCATTTTTGGATTTTAAATATCAAAATTATCCTAGGGTAAAATTTTGGACCTTTTCGGATAATATTTATATTTTGATTAATAGTGAAAATTAATAAATTTTATCTTAAAAAAACATTTTTAATCGAAATAATTAATAGTGATAAATTATGAAATTGAGTGGTTTTAAAGAATATTTAGAATATTATTGTATTATTTAATACAATGTTGGTCATTGTCCATAACTTCACAATTAAACCTTACATAAACAAGTGTCAATCTTTTGAAATTTATTATCTCTTAAAAACACGCTTTTGGTTTTAACAACGGGAATTAATTTAAAATTAATTTCTGCCACTTCTGTGTTTTGAATTTGGAAAAATGGATTCCATATTTGGAATCAGGATGTCCAAACTGTGTAAATAGTTATATTTTATTTTTATTGATTTTTAATAATTACTTCGGTAAATATTTTATTTACCATGGTTACAGGGTAAATCCGGTAAATAAGGGTAAAAAATAATATTATAATAATAATAAATTGTCTTAAAACGAGTACTAACCTTATTGGATGATACAGTTTCGACCATGGGAATATTTGGGTCGATTAGGGGACCCCATGGATCCACTTGTAAGTGATAATGACACATTATATTAATTATGTTATAATAAATACAAAAATGAAATAAGCATATATCTTTTAGAAAAACAATTTTTATATAGGGTTATATATGTTGGATTTTCGACTATAAATATTAATTACAAAGATCAAATGATTTCCTAAATAAATTCATTTTATTTATAATTTTTATACATTAAATAATTCAATTTATTTATGACACAATGAAGATGTAGTAATTACCATAATAGTGAAAAATTAAAATAACTGATATTATAAACACCCATATAAATATAATTTGAAAATTTTTATGAATTAAAATAATTTTATAGGTTTATATGACATGTTAGGATTTATTTAATTAACTGTGTTCGAAGTAATAAATCTGTTATGATTTTTACAAAAATCAATTATTGAATAGTGTAAAATTGACATAAAATAGTTTTCAAAACAAATATTATATTATAAATTGGTATTAAATTCCTTAAAATATAAGGATTACCCAAGAGACTTATATAATGATAGGTGTATCATTAATGTACCATTTTAGGGTCTCTTTTATGTATATAGTATTTTTATTAACTATATAATAAAAAAATTAAAAGAGACATTGTAAAAGTGAAACTAATTAACTAAGAGTTAATACTTAATGATAAGGTTAATATAGTGACCGAAACCTGTCTAAATCCAATTGGTTGAGTATTTTCCTACCCATCACCACCTTAAAAATTAAATAATCCACTTTTGAGCCATTAGAAACCGAATATGAATTTATTATAAAATAATATTTCTAGCTTTTCCAAAGGTGCCCCTCACCCCTCTTCTAAAAGGGCACCTCCCATTCTCATTAATTAACACAATAAAAGACTTTTGGATCTTCCGAAACCTACCCAAATACTCTTTGAACTTCCCTCACTTCAACCTAGAGGCCTTAGTTTGATCAGAATGCTAACCTAAGGATCCCTTTTGATCAAGTCAAAAATAAGAACCCGAAGAAGAGGTAATGTTTTCACCACCCTCTTTCAAGTTCCTTTCTTCTTCAACTTCATCTTTCTTGGTTATTACAATTATAAAATAATAACTCCAGTATATTATATATACTGTTATGTTATTAAAAATATGGTACAACCATATTTAGTATTCTATCCATCCTTTGAATGACATGTCACCATACGTGCGTACGTACGACTTACCATCTCCATGTCGTGGTGTAATTGTTATTCAATAAATTATTATTTGGATGGGTATAATAATGATGTGTAATTCATTTAAATAATAAAAATAAATTGATAATGATTCTTTATATGAGATAAACTATCCAATTATATATTATTTTAATATCAAATGAATGATATTGTCGCTCGTGCGTACGTACGGACTACCGTCTCCACGAACGCGATGCGATTCATTCTCCATCGTATCCAATCAAGAATAATTATGATTTTATGATTAAAAATAATGTATAAGGACTTGATATAATTATGGATATTAATAAGATACAACCTATCTATAACAAACATGGCTTATGTAACAAAACATATACGAGTAAGTTAACACCCGAAACGACGATAATACTAAGATATTATTAACAATGCAAAGTTAAAAGACCTTATATGATATCATATTAATGTATATGATTCTTGTATAATTTAATAACAATTATTTCACTATTATATAGGAGGATAAAATACCCCAACCAAGGAAAAGTACAAGGTAAGGGTTATTTCACAATCTCTTCGTTATCCGAGGTTGTTTATACGTAATTATCTACTGGGACTTCTTTGTCATCCCCATCCATGTTTCTTAAAAATGTATTTCAAATTTTTTTTTAATATTTACTTGAATATGGGTTAAAGTCTTTTATACCATTGTCTAACTTTTATAAGTGGTTTATAACGGAATGTTTCTGTCATTTTCCAAACAAGGTCATTTTAACCTTTTCGACAGAATTAAGGTAAGAATGTCTTTTTTAACTTATACGGCGGGTGCAGCTATTTTCTGCCATTATAAAATCTTAGAAGCATCCCTTACATGCTTATAAGAAAATTATCAATGTAAATTTTTTATTTTATAATTATGGGACTTTTAAAAGATTAAAAAAAGAGATATTACTCTCAAATAGTTTTGACTTCATCTTTGTCAAAATCCTTGGATGGATTTTAAGCTTATTTGAAGTTGATTTATTATGATAATAAACTTCCATATTGTATTGAAGGTTTCATGATTTCATTGACTGTGGATGTGTTATTTTTATACCATTCATGGTTTATGGAGAAAGTATTGATATTTCGTATGTTAGTTTTAATACGAATTTTTATGTTATGTTTTAACCTGTTCATATGAGGAATGCATTGGATTTATAATGTGACGGGTTGAGCCCACTATAGCTCCTCGATGGATCGGTAGGTCTCATGAGACAAAATAGTGTCTTGCCACAAGGCCTTGACAAAATCTTATTTGTAGTCTTGGCACGAGACCTTGGCTATGTGGTTATGATAGTCTGACATTATGCATTACATCATTATGAAAGTGGTTATTGATATTGCATGTGATTATTCGACTATTAGAATATCCATGTCAATAAGTAAATGGAATTATTTCATTTTATTTTTGCCATATTATGCTGAAGTTTAATTTTAAAAAGGTTTTTGTTTTAGTTATACATCGCCTTAAATGTTGACGCTTATTTATAAAAGTTTTCGCTATATTGTTATCCTTACTGGGTATTTGAGATCACCCCTTTCTATATTTTATTTTTCCCAGAATGTGAAAAAGTATTTTATGAATGACCTGCAGGGATAGTATATGGGGATATGAGTGTGTATACAAGATGTTGTTGTAGTTTTCAATTTTTGAGGTAATGTAAACTTTAAGAATGTATCTACTATTTCCAAGACTACTAAACTAATCGTTTTTTTGAGACTTGATCCCTCTTGTGATCATGCCAATGTTATGTAATAATGAACTGACTCTGGGTAACTGGGGTCGGGGCATTATAGTTGGTATTAGAGGAATTTTAGTACAAACTTTGGAAGATAGATTTAGGTAAACTCTGATTAGAGAACATAGACCTATGATGGAATTTGAGGATTAGTATATAAGAACTTCCTAGAATTTCGGTATTATAGAGATTTTCTACATTTTCCGAGCAATACATCCTTGTCTGTATACGAGTAGGTAGAGGCGGCTCTGGCATAGATTTACCTAGGGGTAAAACCCCAAAACACCACTTCGAGCTAGACTCAAACAGAAACTGGTGCACGACAACGGGCCTTGCTGCACTCTTGGTTACGACACTCCCAGGGGATATGCTTAGGATAACTCTCATTTTCTTTACAAATCATTATGAAGGTTTTATAAGTATATACTTCCTCAAAGAAAGGAATTTTTATGATTACGAATTATATCCATATATAGTTTAATTTATGTTAAGTGTTTTATAAGTATGGAATTATGTATTTTGATTCATAAACTGATCTAGTTTATTCCATTGTTTAGTAATGGTGCCTAGTGGAATAAATGGAAACCGTATCAATGAAAAAACTCCATGTAGGGATTTCACTCCTACTCAAGATAATTATTGTGGAGCTGGTGATGCAACTGGTGCGGATCAACTAATCACCATACTGGGACAACTCACTCATGTTATGAATAATAACCTTACCCATATAGAGCACCCTGATCTGCAGTGTGGAGGATCAATGATAGATCGATTCATGAGGCAACAACAACCAACATTAAATAGGAGTAAAAATCCCTTAGTAGATGAGCAATGTATTATTTTTTTAGAGAAAATATTCCATGCCTTGGGGATTAGTGAAAGGGGAAAAGTTGACATGGCAGTTTATCGCCTCAATAGAGATGCTGATCAATGGTGGTCGTTGATACAAAACACAATTGAAGATGATGAAGTATAAAATATGGAATGGAGGGAGTTCAAATATCTGTTTTTAGAAAAATACATTCCTTGTGACCATTGAGAATATATGGAAAGTCAATTTCTGAGTCTAAGAAAAAAGGGGGATGAGAATGTCGCAAAGTATGAGGCTAACATTATGGGGTTAGAAAGGTATGGCGGAGACTATATACGTAACCCATGAAGTAAGATTTATCGTTTCATTGATGGGATAAAACCATTTCTCCATCGAGAATTAGTCTCACAATCCTTCTCATCATACGAAGACGTTGTCTCATGTGCTATCAAGACATAAATGGAATTCTCTATGTCTTATGACTTTAATGAATATCAAGAGAAGAAGAGATCTGCTGAAAAATATGGGAATGGAAATAAGGGAATAAGTGAAAAGTTGAATATCCATCCTGCAGTAAATGTGGGAAGAAACACCCCAGTACTTTCTTAAAAGGAATGAGAGTCTGTTATAAGTGTGGTGAAAAAGGCCCCCAAGCTCGTGATTGCAAGGGGAAGAAGGAAGCTACCGATGTCCAATGCTATAATTGCAGGGAGATGGGACATTATGCAAATGAATGTACTAAGCGTCATGGGAAATAAACTCAGAAAAGGCCAAGAGATAAAGGAGAACATTATGCTATCACTACTGCCGAGGTGGAAGCACCGAAAGACATAATGGTAGGTAATTTAATGGCTTCCTCAAGTTTATAAAATTGAATTATTTGATTCTGGATCATCGCATTGTTTCATAGCTTCCCAGTTTTCTAAGAAAATTAGATATTTCCAATTTTATTTAATAAGGGATTTGTCAGTTAAAACTCATAAGGGAAGTATCATTGCAACAATGTTTTGTGAATCAGACCCCATTAGAGAACATAAATGTTCTTTATCCACTGATCTCATCATCATACCTATGATTGAGTTTGATATAATCCTTGGTATGGATTGTCTTTCAGACCATGATGGGAAGATTTATTGAAAGAAGAAGGAGGTTACAATTTTTGATGATGTTGATAAGGAACACCTTATCTTTAGATCTGAATCGTCACCACCTAATTCTTATCTATATCCACCCCCAGTAACTCATATAAATTCAACTATTAGGGAGGAAGAGAATGAAATGACTGTGGGTGAGGAAAGGAATGTTCAAATAGAGGATGTTCTTATTGAGAAATAATATGTAGACGTCTTTCCAGAATATTTCCATGGACATCCTCCAGAACAAGAAGTTGAGTTTTCCATTGATTTAATTCAAGGATCAAGGCCTATATCGAAGACCCCTTATAGAATGGCCACTGTGGAATTATTTGAACTCTAGAACAACTAGATTAATTGAGTAATAAAGGATTAATTCGCCCTAGTGTTTCTCCAAGGGGATCCCATGTTCTTTTTGTTAAAAATAAAGATGTATCTATGCGGTTATGTATCGACTATAGGGAGATCAATGCTATAACAATAAAGAACAAGTATCCCCTACCTCACATTGATGATTTATTTGACCAACTGCATGGAGCTCAATACTTTTTAAAGATTGAACTTCGATCTGGATTCCATCAGTTGCGTGTGATGAAGAATGAAATTCCGAAGTCAACATTTTGAACTAGGTGCATGCATTACGATTTTACAGTAATGCCTTTTGGGCTGACTAATGCACCCTCAGTATTCATGGATCTAATGAATAGTGTTTTCAAAGAATATCTCGATGATTTTGTTGTGGTATTTATTTATGATATATTGGTATACTCTAAAAGCTATGATTATCATGAAATTAACTTGCTCATTATCCTGAAGACTCTGAAAAGACATGAATTATATGGGATGTTTAGCAAGTGTGAATTCTAGATTCAGGAGATTTTTTTTTCTTGGCCATATTGTCTCTAAAGATGGAATCTCTGTTGATCTTTCTATCACCAAGGCAATCCATGAATTTCCAGCACCTATGACTATAACTGAGATATAGAGTTTAATTGGTTCAGTAGGTTATTATCGACGTTTTGTCCAGAATTTTTCCGAGTTGGCTAACCCATTAACAAAGCTCACACATAAAGGGGTTAAATTTGTTTGGAAAAAAGAGTGTGAAGAATGTTTCGAAGAACTGAATATAAGATTATTCAATGCTTTTATATTGAATATACCATCAGGGAATGATGGGTTTGTTATTTATAGTGATGCATCAAAGAAAGGACTTGGTTGTGTCCTTATGCAGAATGATAGGGTTTTTGCCTACGCATCATGATAGTTGAAAACTGATGAGAAAAACTATCATATTCATGATCTTGAGTTAGCAGCTGTGATCTTTGCTTTGAAGATATGGAGACACTACCTCTATGGTGAAAAATGTGAGATTTATACTGATCACAAGATTTTGAAGTATATTTTATTTCAAAAAGAACACAATATTGGGAAAAGGCGATTACTTGAAATACTCAAGGATTATGATTTCCTTATACACTACCACTCGGGGAAGGCAAATAAGGTGGCAGATGCTTTGAGCAGAAAAGATCATGGAGTTTTGAAAATGATGATAATTGAAAGGATCCTATTTTTATGGATCTAGTAAAGTTGGATATGGGAATCACCATGAAAGGTGAATCATCAATGCTTTGTCAAATGGTTTCCAAACCATCTTTACAAGAAAGGATAAAGAGTTCTCAAACTGATGATGAAGAGTTACAAAAGAAAATTAAAGCTGTGAGTGATTGGAGATTGAGGGACTTTGTGTATGAAGAAGGAATTTTAAAATTTGGGAAGAGACTTTGTGATCCCAATATACCTGATCTAAAAAAATAATTGTTGGATGATTCTATTAGTTCCAAATTCTCTATACACCCTGGGAGCACCAAAATATATAGTGATTTGAAGGAAAATTTTTGGTGGGACAACATGAAGAGGGAGATTTCTGATTTTGTGTCACGATATATGGTTTGTCAACAAGTGAAAGCTGGAAAGCAACATGTTGGTGGAGTATTGAAACCACTTCCCATACCTGAGTTAAAATGGGATAATATCACGATGGAATTTTTCATGGGACTACCAAAGACTCCTAAAAGGAACGATGCAATATGTGTTATTGATGATCGTCTTACCAAGTCATCACATTTTCTTTCTATAAGAGAAGATCTACCACTAGAATATCTAGGAATACTATATATTAATGCAGTTGTGAGGTTTCATGGAGTACCCCTATATATTTTTTTGGATCGTGATCCCGATTTTATTTCATTTTTCTAGAAGAGTATTCCGAAGGCCTTGGATACTGAACTTCATTTGAGAACTTCTTACCACCCACAAACAGATGGACAATCAGAATGGCTTATTCACACCCTAGAAGTCATGTTGAGATTTTTCTCACTTGACTTTCAGTGTATGTGGGATTAATATTTACCTCTAGTAGAATTTTCCTATAACACTAGCTTCCATTAAATTATTAGGATGGCACCATATGAAGCGTTGTATGGAAAAAGATGTCACACACCAACCTATTGGGATGACGTTGGTGAAAGTAAACGTGTAGGCCCGGAACTGGTGGAGGAATCTTTGGAAAGGGTGAAGGTAATCCAAAACCACATCAATGAAGCTCAAAGTAGGCAGAAGAGGTATGATGATAACTGAACGAAGGATTTGGAATTTCTGGTAGGAGATCATCTTTTCATGAAGGTATCTCCATGGAAGGGAGTTATACGTTTTGGAAAGAAAGGTAAATTGAGTCCCAGGTACATCGGTCCGTTCGAAATTATAGAACTAATTTGGGATGTAGGTTATCATTTGGCAATGCCGCCAAATCTCTCCAAAGTTCACGATGTGTTCCACATATCAATGTTGAGAAAATACATGGCTGGACCAAGGCATGTACTCACTTGTGAGGAATTAGAATTGGAACCTGATATGTCTTATTGCGAAGAGCCCATCAGGATTCTTGATATAAGAGAACAGGTTATAAGAAACCAGATGAGACGTTTGGTTAATGTTCTATCGAGAAACCATAAGATGGAAGAGGCAACGTGGGAACCCGAAGAACTTATGATGAAGAACCACCCGAGTCTTTTTATGCAATAGTATTTAAGAAATTTTTAGGATGAAATTATTTGAAGGAGGGGAGAATATAACATCCCAAGCTTCCATGGTACGCTTCTCTTTAAATAATATAGTAGCGTGTGTTGTACGCAACATCGAGTTCTAACACACATCACAACCAATCAAACTAGCTGTTATGAATATTAATACTCACTTTTTGAAATTTTATAAATTTTATCTCTCAAAATTGAAATCATTTTTGGATTTGGAATAACAAAATTATCCTAGGGTAAAATTTTGGAACTTTTCGGATAACATTTATATTTTCATGAATAGTGAAAATTAGTAAATTTTAATTAAAAACAACATTTTTAATCGAAATAATTAATAGTTATAAATTATGCATTAGAGTGGTTTTAAAGTATATTTAGAATATATTTTTACCATTTAATACAATTTAGTCCATTTGACATAATTTCACAATTAAAACGGACTTAAACAAGTGTCAATATTTTGATAGTTATTTTCTCATTAAAACATGCTTTGTGTTTTAACAACGTGAATTGATTTTAAAATAATTTCTGCCACATCTGTGTTTTGAATTTGGAAAAATGGATTCCATATTTGGAATCAGGATGTCCAAATTTTGTAAATAGGTATCTTTTATTTTTATACATTTTGAATAATTATTTCGGTAAATATTTTATTTACTATGGTTAAAGGGTAAATCCGGTAAATAAGGGTAAAAAATAATATTATAATAATAATAAATTACCCTAAAACATGTCCAAACCTTATTTGTTGATACATGTCCAATCGTGGTAATATTTTTGTCGATTTTGGGTCCCCATGGATACACATGTAAGTGATAATGACAATTTATATTAATTAAATTAGAATAAATAAAAAAATGACATAATCATATATCTTTTAGAAAACATTTTTTTACATAGGGTTATATATGCTGGATTTTAAACTATAAATTTTAATTAGAAAGTTAAAAAGATTTACTATATAATGGTATTTTATATATAATTTTTATACATTAAATAATTTAATTTATTTATGACACAATGATGATGCAGTAATTACCATAATAGTAAAACATTAAAATAATTGATATTATAAACATACAAATAAATATAATTTGAGACTTTTTATGAATTAAAATAATTTTATTGGTTTATATTACATGTTAGTATGGATGTAATTAACTTTTATCTAAGTAATCATTCTGTTATGATTTTTACAAAAATCAATTATTGAATAGTTTCAAAATTGACAAAAAAGAGTTTTTAAAACAAATATTATATTATAAATTGATATTAAATTTTTAAAAATCTAAGGATCTACCAAGAAACATATATAATGATAGATGTGTCATTAATGGACCACATGAGGGTCGATTGGATTTATATAGTAAGTTTATTAACTATATAATATAAAAATACAATGAGACATTGTAAAAGTGAAACTAATTTACTAAGAGTTAATACTTAAAGATAAGGATAATATAGTGACCCAAACCTGTCTAAATCCTTTTGGTTGAGTTTTTTTCTACCCATCCCCACCTTAACCTTTAAATAATACACTTTTTAGCCATTATAATCTGAATATGAATTTATTATACAATAACATTTCTAGCTTTTCTAAAGGTCCCCCTCACCCCTCTTATACAAGGGCACATCTCCTTCTCACTAATTCACACATTCAATGCCTTTTGGCTCGTCCAACCCCTGCCCAAATACTCTCTCAACTTCCCTCACTTCAACCTAGTGGCATTAGTTTGATCATAAATCCATCCTAAAGATCCCTTTTGATCAAATCAAAAGGAAGAACTCGAAGAAGAGGTAATGTTTTCACCGCCCTCTTTCAAGTTCCTTTCTTCTCCAACTTCATCTTTCTTTGTTATTCCCATTATAAAATAATAACTCTAGTATCTTATATATAATGTTATTTTATTATAAATATGGTACAACCATATTCAGTGTTCTATCCATCCTTTTATTGACATGTCACCATACGTGCGTACGTACGGCTTACCCTCTCCACGTCATGGTGTAATTGTTATTGAATAAATTATTATTTGGAGGGGTATAATAATGATGTGTAATTCATGTAAATAATAAATATAACATTATAATGATTCTGTATATTATATATAATATCCAATTATATATTATTTTAATATCAAAAGAATGATATTGTCACTCGTGCGTACGTACGGACTACCATCTCCGCGAACACGATGAGATTCATTCTCCATCGTATCCATTCAAGTATAATTATGATTTGATGATTAAAAATAATTTTTAAGGACTTGATATCATTTTGGATATGAATAAGATAGAACCTATCCATAACAAACATGTCTTATGTAACAAAACATATACGATTAAGTTACCACCTGAAACGACGATAATACTAAGATATTATTAAGAAATCAAAGTTAAAAGATCATATATGATATCATATTAATGTATATGATTATTTTATAATTTAATAACAATTATATCACACTTATACAAGAGTTTAACCTACCCCAACCAAGGAAAAGTACATGGTAATGGTTATTTCACAATCTCTTCATTATATGAGGTTCTTTATACGTAATTATCTAATGGGACCTCTTTATCATCCACATCCATGTTTCTTAAAAATGAATTTCAAATTTTTTTTACTATTTACTAAAATATGGGTTCAAGTCATTTATACCCTTGATTGACTTTTATAAGTGGTTTATAAAGGAATCATTCCATCTTTTTCCAAACAAGGACCTTTTTAACCTTTTCGACAGAATTAAGGTAAGAATGTCTTTTTTAACTTATACAGCGGGTGCAACTATTTTCCACCGTTATAAAATATTTGAATCTTCCCTTACTGGATTATAAAAAAAATTCAAATTAAATGTTTTATTTTATAATTATGTGACTTTTAAATTATTAGGAAAAAGATATATTACTCTAAAATAGTTTTGATTTCATCTATGTCAACATCCTTTGATGGATTTTAAGCTTATTTGAAGTTGATTTATTATGATACAAAACTTCTATATTGTATTGATGGTTTTATGATTTGTTTGACTGTGTATGTGTTATTTCTATACCATTCATGGTTTATGGAGAAATTATTGACATTTCATATGTTATTTTTAATAAGAAGGATTATGTTATGTTTAAACTTGTACATATGAGGAATGCATTGGACTTAAATTGTGACGAGTGGAGCCCGCTATAGCTCCTCGATGAATTAGTAGGTCTCCTGAGACCAACTAGTGTCTGGGAACAAGTCCTGGACAAAATATTATTTGTAGTCTTGGCACGAGGCCTTTGATATGTGGTTATGATAGATTGGAATTATGTATTCCATCATTTTGAAAGTGGTTATTGATATTGTATGTGATTATTCAACTAGTAGAAAATCCATGTGAACAATTAAATGGCATTATTTCATTTTATTTTTTCCATATTATGCTGATGTCCATGTTTAAAAAGGCTTTTGTTTTAGTTATACATTCCCTTAAATGTTTTTGCATATTTATAAAAGTTTCTGCTATATTGTTATCCTTACTGGGAATTTGAGCTCACCTGTTTCTATGTTTTATTTTTCCTAGGATGGGAAGAAGTATTTTATGATTGACCTGCATGGATAGTATAAGGGGATATGAGTGTGGAGACAAGATGTTGTTGTAGTTTACAATTTATGATGTAATGTAAACTTTATGAATTTATATAGTGTTTCCAAGACTACTAAACTAATCGGTCTTTTGAGACTTGATATTTCTTGTGATCATGCCAATGTTATGTAATAATACACCGAAATTGGGTAACTAGGGTCGCGACATTACAGTATTAGTTACAACACACAAAATATTTAAGTGGTGAATATGTCATTTATCTCACAGATGTAAAAAGTGAGATGAAAGTCTCTTACCAATGTGGTAACAAATTAATTGAAAAAACCTAAGGTAATAATCATTAAATAAAACATTAAGATAATATTAGGATAATATAATTCATGATATTATTTGTCGATGTGGATGTATGGACATTGTACATATGATATTAGGTGCAATACTATTATGTATGCCTTATGAAATGAAAATAATAAAAAAATTCCTTTCCTTGAGTTTCCTTTCTTGTGGACATGAAATTATGATAATGTTATACTTGATTCAGAACCTTATACATGTTAATCATTATTTTAATTTTATTATTACTATGTTGTATAATACTACATAAACAAATATTTTTAGATCGGTTGTTTTGACCAAATTTGATTTATGTGCAAAAACAACTTTGGTAGGTCAACTATGGTCTACTGTGTCATTACATAAATATATCCAAAGTAATATTCATGAACTAATTTTTACATTTATACATAAAATAAAAATTTAAATTCAATCATAAATATGGTTCTGAAGAATTATCCAACATTACAATCATGGAGATTATATGTCTTACAAATACATGAGTAACATACCCATTTTTAAATGATCATTGTGTAAATATGGCAAGTAACACCATATCATATTAGAATTATAATTATATAATAACTAACATATTATATATTAATATATACTTATATATATAATTCTGTGATTTAAAAGATATCACATCATATTGAGGAGGTGATAGTCAACACGCCCACAAGCACCGTTATCTCTCTTAATGTGTCTGAAAAAGTAATAATGAAAATGATAAAATTATATTTATAGAATTATAATTATGTAATTAATATAATATATGTAGTATCCACTGTTTTAGTTATGTGGCCTTTTTTATGAATTTTTTTGTGTTTAACGTGCATGGGATGAGTTAGGAAATAGTTGGGAGTGTTTTGAATGGTTTTTGATGACTGTGGAGGATTTTAAAGGGTTGCACGGTTTGAGCACGGTTAGTAGAAACCGTGAGGATTCTCTAGGAAACCGTGCAAGGGAGACAGTAATCATCCCATGGACTACGCATGGTTTTCCAAATCGTGTGAGGAAACTGTGCAGGCCCTTGCTCCCGAGGCAGTTGCATACGCACGGTTAGCGCAAAGTTTTCCAAACTGTGCGGATTAACGTGCGGCCACTTAAAAATATGGTTATAAGTTCCGGGATCCCTTGGGCATAACCTATTTCTCTCAAAACATCCTTCCACTTATGGCTCTTTCATTATTTCGGGCTCTCGGGAGTGTTGGGGATCTCTCACTCGATTTGGAAGCGTTTTGAAGAGGTTTCTTGGCGTATTGAAGGTGGTTTCTCCCGGGTAAGTCTCTCCCCTTGGTTTCCCGGTTTTTTCATCTAGATATAAATCCCTATATTTGTTTTTCTATATCTACACTTTTAGTCTATAGTAATTGGGTTTTGGTTGCCTTGGATGTTTTTTAAGGCTTATGGATGCTAGTGAAAGGGATCTAGAGAGGTTTCTGTGGTGAGTTCGCCGGATTTGAGGCACGATTGTTCGTGGGTCGATTTCTCAGCAGCCCTAAAGGTAGGTGGTTTCTCTCTCAACTCCACATGGATAGAGCTAACGGTTTTGGTTACAATTAATTTATTGTTCTTGAAATTAGTTGTGTTTGATGTACAAAATTAGTTAGAAATCTCTTTGGTGACATTTTGGGTATTTTTGGGAAAAAGGGTGTTTAATGGTGAAATGATATTCTTGTGGATTTTAAAATGGATATCTTAAAATGGGATTCTATGGATTATTTAGGAAAATTATTTACGTAAATGGTTTTCAAAAAATGTTTTTTTATTGAAATGTTGTTTATCATGGAAAATGGTTTTAAATAAATGGGCAATTTATTGAAGTGAATTGATATGCAATGGAATTGGTTGATTGCATGTGGTTGTGACCTTGGTGGGTTATATGCTTTTTATTGGCATGCTTTCAATGTTGTGTGGATGTTGTGAGAAATATCATAACAAGGGGATGAATAGTGGATGGAAGGGCCACCATCAAAGATAAATGGATGGGATGTGCCGCTTGGTGTGAATGGGTGAACGGGGTGGACGATAGCTCCACCATTTGGTTGTTATGCTTGTCTTGTTGTGCATTTCATTACAATATGGATTTTTTGTGCAAATGTTCAAATGATGGGATGGGTTGTGGCTTGTTTTTTTGTCTTTCCCTTGGTTTCTTTGGTTAGATGTGATGGCTTGGTAAGGGATCATTTGGCTAATGAAAATGGTTGCACTTGTGATTTAATTTATATATACTAGTTTATATAAATATGATAACAGTTTTATCCTAGTAACGTGAGTAGGGAACTTATTTGGGGAAAAAACTACTGAGTTATAGAACTCACCCCCACATTGGCATGTTGGTGTCTTTGTAGATGTTGTATATCATGATGTGGGAAAAGGTAAGGAATCTCCCACCTTAAGTGGTGCATTGTGATGTTTCGGTAGATCTTGGAGCTTGGATCTTGGTGTGGAGTTGTGGTGGTGTCATGGATCATAGTTTTTGTTGTTTATTTTCTGCTTGTACTCTGATATGTATGGTTGTTTTGGTTTTGGGTTGTATTGTGGAACAACTTCGTTGTCTTCTGGGAATACATGTTTGGGTTTGAAAGTGCATGCATCATTAGTTTTTGGTTTGGTTGGTCTTGTCTTAAGGGAAAATCATTCCCCAACTTGATCTTGAATCCCTCGGCATTTATTTACATCCTTTGGTGTATTGGTAACATCGATTACGGCCAAGTATCCCTCACCGCCTCCTCAAGGCAGTGAGGTAGGGGCAGGGTGTTACAAGTGGTATCAGATTTTTTGATCCTTTGGAGTTGATTCTCAGATTTGGTGTTGACATTCGTTTTGGTATATTACTTGATTAGGGATGGTAGAAAGGCATAGAATTGTCGAAACATGTAATGTATAGTATAAAAGGACGTAGCTAACCCTTTTATACTGAAATTCATGTTACTAGGGAGTTGGGTACATAAGTGGTTTGAAGACACTTATAGGAATTGGATAACTCATTGTCGTGGGTGTATCCAACGATATGATCATAGAATATAAGGTACAAATGAATTCCCTCTAGGATGCATATTTCATTTGCGTATAATGATTTATGATGTGATATTAATATGTGAAATTGTAATGTGAATAAATTGGTATTTTTAAAATGGTTTGGTTTTCAAAATATTGAATCATGGAACATGTGGACAAGTTGGAAAGCCTTGTTGTGATAGTGTTGTGTAATGTGATTTAATATGGGACTTTGTGATGTCAACAGAAGGGAGACTCATGGTTATCTGTTTTTTAATTATATAAATAGTACAAGGTAGGAATCGTAGAGACCAAATAGAGGAGGATGGTGAGAATATGGTAGCAACCGAGCCTTAGGTGAACCAGTAGCTAGTGCAAAGCATAGTGCAAGCTTTACAAGCTATGGAATGTGGAAATAAAGTGGGTGAACCATTGAAAGTGGACCATCTATTTCAGTTTCAAAAGTAGAATCCACCCTTCTTCATGGCTGATTTAGAGCCGTAGCATGCAGAAGCATGGTTGAATAGAATGAACAAGATCTGTGAGTTCATGGGAACTTTGGTAAGGTTAAAAGTGATGTTGGCCACGTAAATGTTGGAAGATCTTGCCCTTCAGTGGTGGGATTTGGTAGTCCAAGTGGGGACGGACTAGGGTATGATGTGGGAAGGCTTTGAGGAATTGTTTAATAGAAAATTCTACCCACATACATTCAGAATTCAGAGTACGACTCCTTTTTTCAGTTTGAAGCAAGAGAATATGTCTATGACGGAGTATGCAGCTATGTTTTTGGACTTTCTGAGGATTATACCCGAGGTTGCAGGTAACACGTCGTTGAAGGCAAGGATATTAGAAGTGGGGTTAAGGGAAGAAATCCATTCAAATATCTCAGTAGTCCTAGGGGGAATATTTATCACTAAGAGACCAAGGAGTAGAAGTCTTAAGAATTACAAGTTCAACATAGTAGTCCTAGGGGGAGTATTTATCACTAAGACATAGGTTGATCTATAATACTCATTAATATTATAACAACGATACACCATCAATGAGTCAGAGTATCAAGATCTCAGTATTGGTCTCGAGATTGAACTCGATAATTCATTCCCCTTCTTTCATGTTATGGTAAACTCTGATTTTTCCATCAAATTGATTAATAGTGAAAATATCATCAGAAATACAATGATCGTGCCCCAAATGGGGTGAACTCATTATCTAATATCATAGTTACATTATTTTCCATTATAGTCACATGTCCCTCTTCCATAAAATGGTCAATTTAATTCCTTTTACAATATAGAGATATCTCTTATAGAACCTAACTAGGATTCCATGTTCATCCATGTAGCATATCAGAGGATCATTAATCAATAATTATGGATGATTATGATGATAAATTGGTAATCTAGGAATGTTATATTGATTCTATGGCAGGGCCCTCATGTTCTACCAAAGTAGATGAACACATGATTAAATAACCCCAATCATTAAGTATCTTCTGTGTGGAGTTCTCTAATAATACAAATCTGAGCTTGTGTGAATTTATCACCATTCAACATAGTTTACAATTTATATGAAGACTAAGATTGATAATAATTTCTAAAGATTTGTATTTATTTGAATAACTTTTTTTTGTATTCAATTTGATGAGATCCCATATGTTATATAGTAAGTTCATGTTGGGTCATAGGGTTCCCAAAAGGCATGTAGGATACTCTCCAAAAAATAATTAGAGCCTGGACTGCATATGGGACACCATGGACTTGGAAACTGTTATGTATTTAAAAATGTTTCAGGCTTGTTAGATCCAGAAAAACATTCAATGTTTTCTACTAGTTATCATCAATAAAAACAAGAATTATTTCCCCATTGATGTATGGAACTCAATGTCATGGGTTCTTATTCAACATTAGCATCTTTTCAATGCAAGTTCATTGATATCATGATAGACCACTTCTCTAAATGAGAGGAATATATTACCCATATAGAATTCAAGGACCAATCAGTGATTGAATTTGTGACCTCCCACACCATTCAATTATTTATAGTCCCTCAAACCATTATCACATAAAATGATACCAACTTCAAGGATACTGAGCTTATGAGATTATATACCCATTAAAATATCCAATAAAATCATACTTCCTGATAAAATTATTCAGAAAATGAATAGATTATGTTGTTCAACAAGACCCACTCTAACATTATATAGATGATGGAGGCCTAGAACCAATATATTTGGCTATAAAAATAACCCAATACATTATGGTAAAATAAAAAAACAACATTAAATTCCACCCATGTGACCCTATATTCCATAGTTTGTGGAACATAGGTATTCCTACCCATTTAGGTCTAGTTTTCATTTATCTGAAAAATTTTATATGATTAACAAACTTCTGAAAAAATGGTAAAAATATGAATAGCTGAGCTAGAATCCCTCTATGTGAATTGTGTCAAGGAGTTGAATAATATTGAGAGGAACCAAAGATAGATATATATGGGGTTCAAAAGAAGTTCGGCAAACATTTATTCCCATAGGGTGACATGGTTATATATCTCAAATCACAAATTCCACTAGGAAAGATGATTTCATTGTTCTAGATCAACTAGTAAGAACCTTAGATAATTCATACCGTTTTTTCCGATGGTGTATACTCTATGATTACCATGGATAAAGAATTTATCACACCATCTTCCATGGACAAGATTCTCAAATAATACATTTAGTGAGGAGCTTATCATATCCTAAAAACACAATGTTATACATTCTCCTCGGTCCAAACTATATAAACTAAGACTAGGTGTCCTTGTCTTAGAAACATGACATTAATCTTTGTGCGAGCCCTCTATTGAGTATGTTGGTTATTGTTTGGCCCCATTGGTACTCATTAAAATTAGGGTATTTCATTCCACTACATTATAAATTTCAATTTTAGACACTCACATAAGGTGTAAAATCTGTGATATTAATGTTAAATCCAACAATCCATGAAACCTGACACTGATCTATTTACAACAGGTCCATGCATTAAGACCTTAAACTACATCAATAACCTACATTTGGAGTTGTATGAAATCGAACTAAAATTTCTTACACCCACAAAAAGTGATGTTAATATTCTATTTTAAATCCTTTAAAACTCATATTCCCCTTGCAAAATAGATTATGATTACCACGTCTAAAACTAAAATTCTTCACAAATAAGTGACATTGATTATCCCATTTAACACCACGATTACTCTAAAATAAGATATGTTGTTTACCCAATTTTGAAAATGAGAAATCTCATATGATTAATATGAGATGTTCAAAAAAGATTCTCCATAGAATCAAACATGGGATGACACCAGAAAACTATTGGATGCCTCAAATTCCATCACCTGAGATGATCACCCTTATAAACATTGATATTCTCCCACACCATTTTCCAATACATCATGTGGCTTAATTCCCATCCTAAAGGTAAATGTAAGGATGTTTAGACATCTAATATCTAATCAATTCCACAAATTCATCAACCATTTGTCTCTCTAGACCCATTTTTTGTGCATTCCTCTTAATCCCCAATCACAATGATAGGTTTTCCCTCATATCGTTCCACAAAAGTTCCCATGGGGGATATTTATTCCATGAAATAAGAATCCAAACTATTTTCCAAGTCCATATTGAATGAACTTAAATTATTTATACTTCCCCAAAATCTATGTGTGGCTTGATTTATATACTCATAGAATAATTAATGATGCCTGGATATTCTGTCTTCAAGCCCAAGTGCCCAATACAACACCAAACCATTAGTTACCTATGGTGGAATCACTATAAAAATTTATATGGGAATGCTTATAGGTATATTACCCATTCAATTACCGTGATCCACCAATAGGCCATGATTCTTATATAGACTGATATAAGGATGTGAAAAATGGGAAACTGAAGTGCATGATCACAGGTTCCCTTAGTGCCTAATGTTAAACTATTTTCTTACCTCAATCAATATTGGGATTCTTGTGAATAAGAGAATAAATTTTTCAATATCAGAACTAATTTTCCATTATTATATTTATGAAGACAAAATATAATAACGTACCTCGCACATGATGGTAAAATTTAGTATTACCCATAAAATGTTTGATATGCCTCTAAATAAGATATTATTTTACCATGTATCAAACCAAGATTCTCCATATGGTATGTAGTGGATGAAGAAAATAATATCCTAATCAAATGATGTTAAATTTAATCTGTATCCCATATAAATTTTGGAAAACACATATTCAAGTATGAAAATATTCAATAAAATCATTCAATAGGGTAGCCCCTATCAAAATAGTATTCTACAATTCTATGTTTCTAAACTATGAATGGGTTGATTAGAATTCTCAAGAGACATGTAGTGATGATATAATATTATATCATAGGATTAACGTCTCAGTCAACTCATCATAGGTCCTTTTCATTTCCAATTGTTACATTCCAAACATTATGGATGTAAATTAAAATTCATAGTCTTAGTGGGATAACATTAAAATATTTTCATCATGTCCTATACATTTTCCATTACGTAATGGCCTTATAAAAAGTCCAACCACATCAAGGGATATCATTTCTGGTATTTCCTCCCAGAAATCCCATTCACACTTGTTCATACATCCTTTCACATGACATTAAACTATAACCCTACCGTTTGTAAAGGACATATGATATACAAATGACCTAACATAAAGATTAAATAATTGGAATATCAGTGAAAAATTCATGTGTACTATCCCTTAATCATATAAAATTAAATATTAAGATGTATCATCCTCACTATAAGACATTATACTACATCTCCAATATCCTCACCACATGACATTAAACTGCTTTTTTCCTTCATCATTGCATAAAATAAACCCATAAATCATTTAAGGGAAATTCCTGAAATTCTATTTTATTTAGTTTCCATAACCCACCACATCATCAGAGTTCCATGATAATCATTTAGGATCTCAAAGGATGCTCTTGTGGTATATGTGTTTGAATTTCATTCAGACTGATATGACTACACCATGTGCTCTAAATCACGGTGAAAGAATTACAAGAGTTTTGGAATCCATTTGAGAAATCCATCACTTTATAAACTTGATTTGTGTACCCCCAATTTAGAACCTCTTCCATTTTCTCTTCTAATGGAATCCTTAATGAAATGGTTCCTATGACACCATGAAAATATAAGGTAAGAACCCTGTATTAGTTATAGTGTATGACAATCAACACATAGCACAAAATGTAATATTATATTTAAATAATTTATTAAATATTTAATATTTAAAATATATTCTCTTTATTTTTACAAATGCAAAACAATGTTAGAATGAGTTACAGTCAAGAGAGACAATCCAAAATAGCTTGCATTACACACCAAAATGAGTTTCAGCTATTGATAATGCATTATTAAGATATTTTTATTCAATATAATATGATATAACCTAGTTGTTATGTTATTAGTTATATATATTAATGAATAAAATAATAATTTTTATGGTTTGTATAAATAAAAATTGAATTCATTGGTTAACAATGAATGAGAAAAAAATAAGAACAAATTTGTTATAAAAATAAATATTATTATTTTTATGCTTCCCATAGAGTTTTTATCATAATAAACATAATTAATTACAATTTGAGAATTATTTTAATAAAATATATTTTTTAGATATTAAATAAAATAATTTTTATATTCTTCCATTAGGTTTCATAGACATAAGATAAGAACAAAGTATATTTTACATAGATAAAACCTTTACATTTATAAAAACAATTCTAATAACTTTTAATGGAAAATCCAATTTAAATATGAACTTTGATACTATGATTTATTTTATATGTCAAAATTAACTTAATATGTCATATTTAAACATATAATTTATGTTATGAGGAATTTTTGATATTTTTATGATTAATTTAATTTATTAATGGATAGTTATAAATATTGAATTTCAGTTCAAAATTGCTTTTTTATATTGTTTATATATACAAATAAATTATAAATATTCAAAGGATATAAAAATTAATTATATAATATTATTATAATTTAATTAATCTTATGGAATTGGAGTAAATTTCATTTTGATATTGATTATTAAAACATAAAAAACATTTAATATTTTTTACTTTAAGAACTGACATTATCATCCTTCCTGTAAGATGAAATTAAAATAAATATCTTCCAATTTTATTATTTTAATTTATCAAAATGGAAAACATATTTATTATCATTGTAATTTATAATTTCTAATAACTCCGACATTGATTGTTTTTTAAAAATACTACTGAAACAGATTAAAAATAATTTCAATGATTAATGTTAAAGTATTCTTATTTAAGGGATTAAACATTAGCCATAAGGCCCAAAACGAAATATCCACTTTTACAAGACCAATTGTATGACCATAAATCAATACTACGCTCAATTGTCTTGAATATTTTACTATTTTAACCACATGAAACATGACAATTTTGCATGGAATTCCATTTTCAAAATATTACAGCAGTCCAACTTCTCATCCGCTATAAAAGGACATCCCCTCCTCCCACATCCTCAGACATCTCAAGACACCTTGTATTGAATAATATCTACCAAAATATATCGTAGGAATACATTTCCTTATCCTAGAATTCTTCCATTTGGATGAATTAAATCCCCGGAAGCATTTGTTTAAAACAAAAAGGCGTTACTTGATTAAGAAGTAACATCCCTCCAAAAAAATTAAGATTAATTTCCATTATCCAACCCTTAAAATATTATTTTATTATGATTTTATAAAAAAAACATAGTCATAAATATAATAAAATGTTTTTATATTCTGTTTCAAAAATAAAATTACTCACATTTCTATCTAAAGTGAAACAAACATATTCTTTTTATGTATGACAAACTACTCCCTCACGAAACAATGATTGATTATTTTTTTGATTACCACCTCTAATGTTGGAAATTTTGATCAAAACTATATTTATATTTGTTATTTATTTTATTTATAATCTCCCTATATTTTTAGTTATTTTTATAAACATATCACTAAACTTTCAATTTTGTGTAAAAATGACAACGCGATTTTGTGGAATGGTGGACTCCCGTCCCCTTAAAGTAAAGTGATTTGTTCACACAATACATAGAATGTATAGATAATTGTTTTAATAAGTAATATATGACATATAAATCAGATAAATAATTTTCATGACATAATTATAATTATATATATATATAATATATATCATTTTCTCTATTACCCTTTAACACACTTTAAGAGGGATGAAATCGTTCTTGGACGTGTGCACTATTGCCTCATCGACATGATGCGATTATTTTACATCACAAGAATTATATATATAAGAACATATGATTAAATAATATGTTATTTATGATGTTATTTTCATTAAGTAATGATATAATCATACTTACCTTCTTTTTATAATTATCACTGAAAAACGAGAATGTTACTAATGAGTATGTATGACCTACTTTCTTCAGGATTCCACTATTTATTAATTATCCATAACCAGAAATAATGAATGGTATTCAAAGTATTATTGATATATAAATATCATAATTATTTAATTATAATTATTATTATATATATATAATACAATTCCTCTTTGACCATAGTTGACATACCAAAGTTGTTTTTGATACAGAAACCAAATTTCGGTCAAAAAATGATATGTACCCTTAATTGTTTATGTAGTTATAAAAAACATGGTAATAATTGAAATAAAACTAATTATAGACATTAAAATTGTTTTCAAGAAAGTATTAAATAAAAATTATTTTATTATATAAGATTTTAATGGACGTTCCCCAAAAAGAAAATTCAAGGATTGTGATTCTTGTCTCATTTTCATTCATTGAGGCATACTTAATAGTTGTGCAACTAATTTCTTATATGTGGTGTACATACTACCAAATTGATATAAAATATATTTGATATAATTATATTAATGGTATTTAGAATTTTAAAACTTTAATTATTAATTCTGGGTCTTTGTATTAATATGTATGGGAAGTTATCTAATTTTATATTCCATTGAGAATTAATTTTTGTTATGAACATTGATTATTTTATATACTGTATATAATACCAATTTGAATGATATATAATGAATCTCCATACTCTATTGATATTATTTCCTTCATTTATTTTATTCCTCTATGAGGTTTTTTATTTAATAAGCTCAATATGGTATGGGACACATTGAAATGTTTTAATATTTTTTTTGTAAAAAATAACATTAATGATCTTTCAATGGTATTTACATTCAAGGAAATATATTAAAATTTCTCTAAAAAAAATTCATTTTCCACTACCATGGTTAATCTGGACCATTTTAATGTATTTGTTCAATTTTCTCGCTCATTGGTACTCAAAATGTTTTAAAAATTGATTTTACGAAAACCCGGATTTACCTCATTATTTAGAAAGAGAACCTGTTTTCTTTTATAAACCATGTATTAATAAAATATTTTTGAAATTTTTTACAAAATGTTTTGGTAAATAAATATTTATACTTTTTTTCTGTTACCAATTATTTCAAAATAATATTCTTATTTATTTCCAAATAAGGCATTTAAAAAAAATTTAGTGGAAAAGGAATGTTATTTATCTCGTAAGAAATGTACCAATTTACGCAATGAAATTTCATTTATTATTAATTTTCATATAAAAAAGTTAAATTTGTAAAGAAAATATTTTCAAAAGTAAATTTCAATGAAATGTTTTTTCAAGATGTTATAAAATTAAAATGTATATTTTCCTCAATAATGATTTTAAAAGTTATATTTTATTGTTTCTATTTATCAAAAACAAAAATTTATTTTTACTCTACTTGGGATTTCATGTATGGATACCATCCATATTATTATTACATATTTTTTATTTTTTACATGGAAAATGATATTATTCACATTCAATTCCATAAATAATTTATGATTCCCATCAAAATATTAAATATCTTATGATCATTTAACATTTTGTCTATCTAAAATTATCCATCTAATTTATTCTTTATATGTTCATTTCATAAACCATATACCATTTTTCTCAATGTGTTTAGTTTTATAGTTATTTTACTATTTAGGGAAATATTTTAAAATTTTTATTATCTACTCCATAGATATATTTGATCAGAGACATTATTAAATATATTATACAATATAATATGAATGTTTTGGACAGTTTTGACATGGGTGGGGACTGATTATATATATCCCCTTTATTCATCAGAAGTCCCATTGGGAGAGTCACATGGGTTTCCATTTTAGATGGGTATCTAAACAATATTTTATAAATCTTAATGTTAAAGGTCATGATGGTAATGGTACAATGCACCTAGGAAGCATGGTTTCCATCAGTCATGGATTTCAACCATTTATTTTATGTTATTATTCATCCATGATATATTTTACTTCCATATATCTATGGATACATATTATTTTTATTCCTTTTACTAAATGGCATGTGTTTTAGCTTCATTCCTTTCAATATTGATTTTACCATTTCTAATAATTTTAATCGAATGTATTCTATGTTATTTACATTTATAAGTTAAATAATTCACATTTAGTCATTATAGTTTCCCCTTTAATTCCCCTTAATGATCATTTAAGGAAACCTATATTATAATTAATTCATCTTGAATGGGAGAAGAGTACCATGAAGGATATGGATAGATTTACATGATGGATTAGATTAAAAATCAATGATATTTACTTAGAAGAAAAAAATATCTTTTAATTACTATATTAATTTTTAATACATGACCCGGATATGTATCTGGTTTACCAAGATTACTAAACTTATCAATCCTTCAGTGCTTGATTCCTTGTAACCAAGCCAATTAAATTGATAGTAAACACTGGTTCCAGGACATTTGTGTATTGAACTATACCTATATAGCATAGAGCTAGTGTATGCTGCTAATAACCTAGGATTAATACCAAGGAATCAATCCCTGAAGGACCAATCAATTTAGTAGTCTTAGTAATCTGAATATATAAATCATCCTTTTGATACAAAAGAATTCACAAATAACAACATATCTTTTTCTTATAAATAATTAACATTGTGGATAACTCTAATCCATCTAGTAAATCCATACATATCATTCATAGTATGTTTTATGGATTCTAATAGATAGAAAAAAATAAGGGTGAGTTCAGTTACTCAGTAAGGGGAAAATATCATTGAAGTAATAATGAATCAATTAGGGTTATAATTATGGAATTGAAAATTTAAAAACACACACACCATGTAATCAAAAAATTGATAAGGAAATATGGAATGTAATTACAAGAAACACATTAAATTTGAATAAATATATAAGTGACTAATCAATGTGGCATGGTAAAAAACTAAAACACATTCCATTTAATCAATGAATTGAAAAATAAATGTATCTGTAGATATTTAAAAAAATAACATAGATGAATAATAACTCTAACTAAATTAAGGAAGTTATTTTTTACTTGATTTCATGTATAAGGAAAATAAACACCTATACCATCCTGAACATTCACAACATTGTTTAAAACCACTGATAGAAACCAATTTAATTTTCACAACTAGTTTGTCTCATGAGATTATATCGATGCATCGTAGGGATAAATAAATTCTAGGCCCCACCCATAACAATTAGTAAAATTTATTCCCCATGTATAAAAATATTATATATATAATGTCGTATCAGAAATATGAAATTAATGTAATGAATAGTATTATCAACAATTCCCCAATTAATCAAATAACAATGATTTTTAATCACCATATTTATATGGGTATATGATTTAGTCTATAGGATGATCCATGATAAATGATATGGATAACTAAGTGAAATTTTATTCTCAATGATCATATAAAATTGAATATATGGGGGGGGATAAAAAGGATATCAATGTAGTGAATATAAATTTTTTACTTTAAGAACTCACATTAGCATCCTTCCTGTAAGATGAAATTAAAATAAATATATTCCAATTTTATTATTTTAATTTATCAAAATGGAAGACATATTTATAATCATAGTAATTTATAATTTCTAATAACTCCAACATTGATTATTTTTTAAAAATATTACCGAAACAGATTAAAAATAATTACAATGATTAATGTTAAAGTATTCTTATTTAAGGGATTAAACATTAGCCATAAGGCCCAAAACGAAATATCCACTTTTACAAGACCAATTGTATGACCAGAAATAAATCCTACCCTCAATTTTCTTGAATATTTTACTATTTTAACCACATGAAACATGACAATTTTGGATGGAATTCTATTTTCAAAATATTACAGCAGTCCAACTTCTCATCCGCTATAAAAGGACATCCCCTCCTCCCACTTCCTCAGACATCTCAAGACACCTTGTATTGAAAAATATCTACCAAAATATATCGTAGGAATACATTACCTTATCCTAGAATTCTTCCATTTGGATGAATTAAATCCCCGGAAACATTTGTTTAAAACAAAAAGGCATTACATGATTAAGAAGTAACATCCCTCCTAAAAAATTAAGATTAATTTCCACTCTCCAACCCTTAAAATATTATTGTAATATGATTTTATAACAAAAAAATAGTTATAAATATAATAAAATGTTTCTATATTCTGTTTCAAAAATAAAATTACTCACATTTCTATCTAAAGTGAAACAAACATACACTTTTTATGTATGACAAACTACTCCCTCACGAAACAATGATTGATTATTTTTTTGATTACCACCTCTAATTTTGGAAATTTAGATCAAAAATATATTTATATTTGTTATATATTTTATTTATAATCTCCGTATATTTTTAGTTATTTTTAAAAACATATCACTATACTTTCAATTTTGTGTAAAAATGACAACGCGATTTTGTGGAAAGGTGGACTCCCGTCCCCCTTAAAGTAAAGTGACTCGTTCACACAATAAATAGAATGTGTAGATAATTGTTTTAATAAGTAATATATGACATATAAATCATATACATAATTTTCATGACATAATTATAATTATATATATATATATAATATATATCATTTTCTCTATTACCCTTTCACACACTTTAAGAGGGATGAAATCGTTCGTGGACGTGTGCACTATTGCCTCATTGACATGATGCGATTATTTTACATAACATGAATTATATATATAAGAACATATGATTAAATAATATGTTATTTATGATGTTATTTTTATTAAGGAATGATATAATTATACTTACCTTCTGTTTATAATTATCAATGAAAAATAAGAATGTTACTCATGAGTATGTATGACCTACCTTCTTCATGATTGTACCATTTATTAATTGTCCATAACCATAAATAATGAATGGTATTTAAAGTATAATTGATTTATAAATATCATAATTATTTAATTATAATAATTATTATATATATATAATAAATTCCCCTTTGACCATAGTTGACATACCGAAGTTGTTTGTGACACAGAAACCAAATTTAAGTCAAAAAATGATATGTAACATTAATTGTTTATGTAGTTATAAATAACATGGTAATAATTGAAATAAAACTAATTATAGACATTAAAATTGTTTTCAATAAAGTATTAAATAAACCTTATTTTATTATATAAGATTTTAATGGACGTTCCCCAAAAAGAAAATTCAAGGATTGTGATTCTTGTCTCATTTTCATTCTTTGAGGCATACTTAATAGTTGTGCAACTAATTTCTTATATGTGGTGTACATACTACCAAATTGATATAAAATATATTTGATAAATTATATTAATGGTATTTAGAAATTTAAAACTTTAATTATTAATTTTGGTTCTTTGGATTAATATGTATGGGAAGTTATCTAATTTTATATTCCATTGAGAATTAATTTTTGTTATACACATTGATTATTTTATATACTGTATATAATACCAATTTGAATGATATATAATGAATCTACATACTCTATTGATATTATTTCCTTCATTTATTTTATTCCTCTATGAGGTTTTTTATTTAATAAGCTCAATACGGTATGGGACACATTGAAATGTTTTAATATTTTTTTTTTGTAAAAAATAACATTAATGATCTTTCAATGGTATTTACATTCAAGGTAATATATTAAAATTTCTCTAAAAAAATTCATTTTCCCCTACCTTGGTTAATATGGACCATTTTAATGTATTTGTTCAATTTTACAACTCATTGGTACTCAAAATGTTTTAAAAATTGATTTTACGAAAACTCGGATTTACCTCATTATTTAGATAGAGAACCTGTTTTCTTTTATAAACCATGTTTTATTAAAATATTTTTGAAATTTGTTTCAAAATGTTTTCGTAAATAAATATTTATACTTCTTTTCTGTTACCAATGATTTCAAAATAATATTCTTATTTATTTCCAAATAAGGCATTTAAAAAAAATACAGTGGAAAAGGAATGTTATTTACCTCGTAAGAAATGTACCAATTTACGCAATGAAATTTCATTTATTATTAATTTTCATATAAAAAAGTTAAATTTGTAAAGAAAATATTTTCATAAGTAAATTTCAATTAAATTTTTTTTCAAGATGTTATAAAATTAAAATGTATATTTTCCTCAATAATGATTTTAAAAGTTATATTTTATTGTTTCTATTTATCAAAAACAAAAATTTATTTTTACTCTATTTGGGATTTCATGTATTGATACCATCCATATTATTATTACATATTTTTTATTTTTTACATGGAAAATGATATTATTCACATTCAATTCCATAAATAATTTATGATTCCCATCAAAATATTAAATCTCTTATGATCATTTAACATTTTGTCTACCTAAAATTATCCATCTAATTTACTCTTTATATGTTCATTTCATAAACCATATACCATTTTTTTTAATGTGTTTAGTTTTATAGTTATTTGACTTTTTAAGGAAATATTTTAAAAATTTTATTATCTACTCCATAGAGATATTTGATCAGAGACATTATTAAATATATTATCCAATATAATATGAATGTTTTGGACAGTTTTGACATGGGTGGGGACTAATTATATATATCCCCTTTATTCATCAGTAGTCTCATTGGGAGAGTCACATGGGTTGCCACATTAGATGGGTATCTAAACAATATTTTATAAATCTTAATGTTAAAGGTCGTGATGGTAATGGTACAATGCACCTAGGAAGCATGGTTTCCATCAGTCATGCATTTCAACCATTTATTTTATGTTATTATTCATACATGATATATTTTATTTCCATATATCTATGGATACATATTATTTTTATTCCTTTTACTAAATGGCATGTGTTTTAGCATCATACCTTTCAATATTGATTTTACCATTTCTAATAATTTTAATCGAATGTATTCTATGTTATTTACATTTATAGGTTAAATAATGCACATTTAGTCACTATAGTTTCCCCTTTAATTACCCTTAATGATCATTTAAGGAAATCTATATTATAATTAATTCATCTTGAATGGGAGAAGAGTACCATGAAGGATATGGATAGATTTACATGATGGTTTAGATTAACAATCAATGATATCTACTTAGAAGAAAAAAATATCTTTTAATTACTGTATTAATTTTTAATACATGACCCGGATATGTATCTGGTTTACCAAGATTACTAAACTTATCGATCCTTCAGTGCTTGATTCCTTGTAACCAAGCCAATTTAATTGATAGTAAACACTGGTTCGAGGACATTTGTGTATTGAACTATACCTGTATAGCATAGAGCTATTGTATGCTTCTAATAACATAGGATTAATACCAAGGAATCAATCCGTGAAGGACTAATCAATTTAGTAGTCTTAGTAATCTGAATATATAAATCAGCCTTTTGATATAAAAGAATTCACAAATAACAACATATATTTTTCTTATAAATAAATAACATTGTGGATAACTCTAATCCATATAGTAAATCCATACATATCATTCATAGTATGTTTTATGGATTCTAATAGATAGGAAAAAATAAGGGTGAGTTCAGTTACTCAGTAAGGGGAAAATATCATTGAAGTAATAATGAATCAATGAGGGTTATAATTATGGAATTGAAAATTTCAAAACACACACACCATTTAATGAAAAAATTGATAAGGAAATATAGAATGTAATTACAAGAAAAACATCAAATTAGAATAAATATATAAGTAACTAACCAATGTGGCATGGTAATAAACTGAAACACATTCCATTTAATCAATGAATTGAAAAAGAAATGTATCTATAGATATTTACAAAAATAACACGAATGAATAATAACTCTAACTAAATTAAGGAAGTGATTTTTTTACTTGATTTCATGTATAAGGAAAATAAAAACCTATACCGTCCTGAACTTTCACAACATGGTTTAAAACCACTGATCGAAACAAATTTAATTTTCACAACTAGTTTGTCTCATGAGATTATATCGATGCATCGTAGGGATAAATAAATTCTAGGACCCACCCATAACAATTAGTAAAATTTATTCCCCATGTATAACAATATTATATATATAATGTCATATCAGAAATCTGAAATTAATGTAATTAATAGTATTATCAACAATTCCCCAATTTATCAAATAACAATGATTTTTAATCACCATATTTATATGGGTATATGATTTAGTCTATAAGATGATCCATGATAAATGATATGGATAACTAAGTGAAATTTTATTCTCAATGATCATATAAAATTGAATATATGGGGGGGGGGGATAAAAAGGATATCAATGTAGTGAATAAAAGTATTTCCTTGGAAAATAAATCGCAATCCAGGTAGATAAATGATATGTATTTTGTGAAAACAGAATATCCCAAGTAGAGTAAAAATAGAGGGATGTTTTCAATCATAAAATAAATGATTAAATTATAAAAATATTCATGCAAAAAATATCCACTTATTAGAAAAACATTTAGAAAAAACATTACATTGAAAATAACTTTTGGAAAAATTTATATTAAAAATGAATATTTTAACCTTGAAAAAAAAGAAATAATGAAATTACAGAAGGTAAATACTTACAAGGCGTATAAGGTAAAAATAAATATTTCTTTTGTAAACTAAAAAGGGTTAGATAATGACTTTCATAGAAAATGATAAGTAGAAATCATTTAAAAAAATAATTAAAGGCTAAAAAGAAAAAAATGTATGAGAAATATTCATTTATTAAATGTTAAAAAAAATTGAATAACATTTTAAAAGGAATGATTTGTAGAAGAAAATAGCGTCTCTTACTAAATTGAGAAATGAAATGAGGTTTTCGTAAAATCATTTTCTAAAAAATTTGATTACCCATAGTGGAAAATTAGTAATAATAATTGATAAATGGAATTAAGAACATGAGGATATTATAATTAAAATTTTTTTGATCAATTATCTAGTAATTCCCCCTAATGTAATTTCATGTACAAATAATCTCGAATAAATTGAATTTTGGAAATAAACCCTTCAAAAGATATAACATTGAAGTGAAAATCAATTAATGAGTAGATTATGTGTATAAAGATTTTATCAACATATTGTATGTTTAAAAACAACAATATGTTTTAAAAAGAGATTACACAGATAATCTAATAAAATGAATTACAATGAATAAATAATATTACTCATCAAAATGAAATTTAGTAGTGAAATTACATTCCACATGGAAAGTTTTAAATCATATCCCATTAAAATATATTATTCAAATTGATAGATAAAATCCCACAATGAATTATTTGTCAATGAAATTATATTTCAATGATGGATTAATTAAAAAATATATAATAAAATATGTGCAAATCAATTAATTATGCATCAAAGGAGGAAAATGAGGCAGAAATCCTTTATCATTGGATTCCATTTCGGTAAATGTCTGTTAACATATTCTATAAAGGATTTAAACATGTTAATAACTTATAATAGAATAATATTAATATTTATTATATCATATATGATCATATAAAAATATATTATTTCCTATTTGATAATAACCATTAATTTTTGAAAATATTTTATATGTTAATTGACTAGATTTTCGACTATGTATTAGCTTATTATTTATTGTTCATATTAAATAAATCATGGTATCCTCATATTAAGAATATAAACCAATATTTTAATATCAAAAATGTAAATTATATATGTATCTATAATAATATATATTCTTTTTCTATATGAAATGAAATTCATTGTTCATGGAAATAGTAGTTCATACATTCACATGAACTCTGCCTTTATTAAATTGTCAAATTTTTAAACAATGAAATGTAAATTATATTTATATAAATGTATATTATAATTACAATAAACAATTTGTGTAAGTTTTTTTCATAATTTATTTTTAAAATTATCCTTATTACATTCCATTTTTAGTGTGAATGAATCACATCTCTTCGAGAGGTACGCAGTCCACACTTCCTCAAACAATTTTATCATATTAACGCATAATGGAATGTATTAAATGAATGTGTTATAAAAGAATAAAAATTTATAAATTCTTAATTTATATAATTTATAACATATATAAAAAAATATTCCATCATAATAGCCAACAATGATTATTGGTCAAGGAGAAATGAACAATCGTTGTTTCATGAGGCTGAAATTCGCTATACATAGAAGCAATTTGTTCATTACCCATCGGATTTAAGTGTGTGTTAGTGTAGTTATAAACCATAATAAAACCATATATTAGTATAATTATGATAATTATGTTATTATAATAACATATAAGAATAACATTTGAGGTAGTGGAATCCTAAATGAAGGAAAAGTGATCATTATAAATAATTACATTAAAAATCATGTAACTCATTTTTTTGTATACCAAAAATCATATATGGAAGGATTTATTACAAAATTTAAGATTTATGATATATTTGAGTGGTGTGGGTAATGGGGGGAAGTGGTGGCCTTTAATAGTGGGGGAGGAGTGTCACTCTTGTAATATTTTTTGCTCTGGAAGTCAATACATGTTATTCATGTTTAAAGTGGAAGAAATAACGGTCCTAATATGATAAAATTGTTTATAGGGTCGATATATTTGCATTAAATAGACCATATATATTTTTATACGTTCTTATGGGCCTTATGGTTAACATTTAGTCCCTTATTTAGCATAATTTAACTAAAATCAGACTAATTAATTTTCATCCCTTTCCTAAATATTTTGGTAAAATTTTAAGTTTGTAATATTATAAATTATAAATTATTATAATTCCAAATATGGAATCCGTTTTTCAAAATTCTAATCATTTTAGTGATAGAGATTGATTTAAAATTCATAACATAAATGGGATAACAATGCATGGTGTTAAAGAAAAAATGTCTGAAATATTTCCATGTATATTGAAAAATCAACATGAAATTTATTCCAATGACATATATTTAATTTATTTATAAATATATTTTCTAAATAATTTATATTACCAATTAAATTTATTATTTAAAAATACAAATAAAATATATGAATTAGCATTTTCTAACTAATATTCAGTGGATAAAACTATTCATTAAAATGATATATTTCTGAAAAACATAAAAATTTCACCCAAACGTAAAATTTATTTTTATATTAAAAATATTCTGACTATTGTGACATATTTAATCAATAAATCATCCAATTATATTATTTAATTCAGTGTCTATTAAAAGGTGGCAACATTGATTTTATAAAAATATAGGTTTTATGGGTAAACTACAGTTTGTTGTTATCTTATGCATTTCAAACCTAATGGATGAATATAGATAATATTTTGTTGAATATATAACATATATATTTCATTAAAGTCAAATGCTAATTTTAAGTAGTTTTGTTTATTAAATGAAAATTCCATTGGAAGCATAAAAATGATAATATTTCTTTTTTATCTTTATTTAGTTTTTTCTTCTTCTTCTCATTAATTGGTAACAAATGAATTAATTTAATATTATTTTAAATAATATATTTTCATAACCCTATTACTACAATAATGAATTATAGTTTTTATTAAATAATAATATTTTATTAATATTTTTTTGTTCGATAAATCTCGGTCTTATGTCTAATAGAAGCCATTGGAAAAGGTCTCTCTTGCATGTAACACATGATAACCTGGTGTTCTAAGCATTAAAATTTGTGGAATATTTTTAAAAAATTAAAAAAATGTATTTTATTTTGATATTATTTTTCAATAGGTTCTTGGTGTCCCATTCCATACTTATTTTTGAATACAAGGTTCTTACTTTTTAATTTTGCGGTGTTACATTCCAGGGATGGGTCACTATATTTTTTAGCCACACTAGCTCTTCTAACTTCCAAGGAAAATTCTATAGAGGACTATTTGGGGACATTCTCATATAGGTTCCTAGTATTGACCACATTCAAAGGTTAACCCAAAATTATTTTTCCACATAGCAAGATAATTTTATGGATGAATTTTTTGGAATATGGTCAGTAGATGTCATTTATCGCGATGTTTGTCCCCTTGTGTTAAATATTTCGGGCATCATGATTCACACTGTGAAATCCAATTTTTCTAAGTTGAAATAAACTCCCATGTTGTTAACCCGTTAATTTACTAATGCACTTTGGAAAGTACGTAGGATTTCAATGGAGCCCCATTCTCCAGCCATAACCTCTCTCATCACAAACACTCATAGTTATCAATTAATAATAACAGAAACCGAGTATTGGATGATTATCTAAAACAATATCCTTAATTAAAAAATGGCACGGTCATCCTCTTTTCTCAAACTAGGAAAGAGTCATTTGAGAAAAAAGATTAGTTATTAGTTATATCAGATATATGATTAATTTTTTATAATAAAGTGAAATAACATTTCCTTGAATGAGAGAGTTTAAAAAAATATAATGTTCCTGATGGTAATATACCTATTAGAACCTCTACATTGTTTAAATAGGAACTTATAAATTCATGATAATGATTGATGGCTCAATCTCAACTAAACTATAGTGAGTGGCCACCAAGGTTCGTTGTCACTCTGCTTGGTCATGCATCACATTATTGACATAATGAAAGTACTCTATAGATTTGACCTATTTTTATTCAATTTTGTCTAGTATTCAACCAAAAATAATTTATACTCTACAAACTTGGCGTAATATTCTTCCAACTAGGCCTTCATGTTGTTTAAAATCACAGTTTCAGAAGGAGAAACTGTTGCATATTCCGGGACTATCCCTTTTAAGTGGGTGATCTCCTCTTAAACTGCCCAATGTGCCTTGGAACTCATACCTTTATTTATATTATAGGTAAGGACATGGAAAATTCACTTAGAATGTTCCCTCCTGAAAAGTAAATACGAAGTTAGAACATTATGGTTTCTGGACTTCAATAGACCAGGTCCTATGGTTACAAACTAGTGGTGGCCTGATCCCACCCATTGTGTTATTTCATCTATTTAAGTACATTTTATGAAATTACGAACATACCTATGTTCATTATATTTAAATATTCATTTTTCCTCAATATCCTCTAAGAATAAATATTGAATATCTTTAGATATTTCATGCTCCAATACAGGAAATATCGAAAATTTATCATCAATTAGATCTTCCAAGTAAATGTTTTTGGGAATTAGAAGATATAGATCTATACCTAATATTAAATCCTTAGTAGCCTCTCCACCTATAATGTATGAATTTAAATCCCCATGTGGTTCCCTTGAGGAGGACATAATTTTCATGAAACCCCCATCTACCCTTGTTTGTGGAATGATATCATCCTCGAATACCACAATCCCCTCTTTTGGATTTTCTGAAGCAAGAACATCCAATTCAGCCACCAATGATGATCCATTGACTACTACTGCAATTTCCCTCTACAGTATTGCGAATTCATCCCTAAAAGCCACCATTGGTGGTGACACTACCACAACCTATTCCACCATGACTCATTCATCTATATGTACTATGGACGAACCATTACATCATCCATTAAGGGAATAGTCTCATTTTTCCCTCTAGAAGGACCTCCATGGATGGATAAACAACAAAAATCCCCATGGACTTTTCTATTAATGTAATAACACATGAATTCATCACATATTTCTCTAGAACCACAATCCAAATCATGGATTTTGGGGGCTATGAACTGAAAATCAATTGATCATCCATTTCAAAATATGTTATCCAAATCTATATGGGAAAATGGGAAGATATGAGGGTGTAAAAGAAAAATATACTTTCATGGATATTAAAACCTAGAGAGGAGTTCTAATAGGTTCCCTAGTTGTCCCTTTTGTGATGGAATTCCCCTAGATATGGTCTCCATTGCTATACAGACCAAATCAGTTGATGATTGGCCTCCCATGACCATAATTTTTGAAAAGGACCCCACTCTCTCCCACTAAAGGTTTAAGGTTCCCACTCCCTCTTCATGAGTCCAATCACGTAACTCTCCCTATTTAGTGTTATCTCATTCTTGTGCAACTAAAAGGAGGATTTGAGATTATATTTTAATATTTTAAGTGGATTATGAATGTAGATAATGTATGGATGTTTTACCCAGTCGAAAGAATAATTATTATCTTTTTCTAGGACTCAGTAGAAATTTCATCCCGTGGAATTCAATGAATCCTACAGTAGAGGTGTGATCATAACCAGATCCTCCACCAAAAGATGTGGGGGAGAGGTAATTATTTGAAGCACCTTTACCGGGTCATGAATTTTCATGTTGTGACTTGGTAATGGACTAAGACCTCCGTATCTACTATATACATGTTCTCCTTATCCGAAGACACCTAAAATATGGGCTCGTCATGACCAATACTACAATGACTCATCACATTACTATTAACATGATTATTTATTCCAAAATAATTTGTGCCCTTTCTATAAACATCAATCTTATCCCAAGACTCAGTAATGATAGATTCAATAGGGATATCCATCGGAAGATAACATTTGTTGTGTCCATGGATGAATGTCCTTGCGACCACCCTAGAGGGACACTCTTCTTCATTCTATATAATTCTCTGAAGTTCTGAACACATTGGAGTTCTTCTCCTTACAACTGACAAATATTCTAGGTCTTGAATATCCATATTGTAAGTAGTTCCCAACCCATGCGGCTTGATTTTCCTATAAGGAATGGCCAATCTTCCACTCAACCTCATCCATGAGGTTGAAGGTCCACTCCATAATTACATATGGTGGCCTTCTATTTCAGTATCTACCCATGAAATGTGCTCTCCTAGATTTTAATTTATTTTCCTTTATGAACATGTGTGTAGCGGTAGGTAGTGGTAGCATATCGAACCCTTTCCTGTATTTACATGGGACATTCACCAGTTTTTTAGTACTGATGGTTTCTAGTCCTCATGCACATATGTGTACATCTTTGAAGTCAATCAATGCATGCACATTAACTTTATTGAATACTAATCTGTGTTTTATAAATTGAAAGTCATCTAGTTTACCACCATTTTCAAAAATATTCCATATTAAAATTCCATATGTTTTGGACATTTAATAATGATCCACATACCATCATCAGTCTCAATCCCCATAAGGAGGAGTAATTGATAAATCATGAATTTTTCTCTTGAACTAATATTTTTCAACACTTCTATCAAACCCAACATGTTTAAGAAAAATCCGTAAATGTTCAAAATATTTTGATAGAAATTTAAACTAGGATGGGGAATGGGGTTTGGACACTCAAAGTCGTCCGTGTGTGCAGAAGCCTTGATGAATAATAAGTTTAGGGTCCCACACAAATGAAGTTGTGTCTCCCCATAACTAATTTGGTGGGGGATCATGAACATTTTTTAGAATATAAAAATCCAAATTAACGTGTTTCACCATATACAGCTTCTGCTACATTATGATGGTTCTTGTTCGTGAAAACTATATGTGAATCCATAACATGGTAAATATTTCCAAATATTACTACTAGAATGAACCCATCTATCCTAACCCTTAGAGGTTCAAGCTTGATACTATATCCACACACCTTTCACTAAATCTCATAAAAAAATCTAGTATTAATAACCCTTTACCTACTAGAATTCTCATGGGATTGTGTGGATCCTCCCTCATAGCATTTCCAAGGGTTCATTAATGATGTATGAAAAAAATTATTGAATGGGATATCCTTTTTCCATGGATTGTTTGTGCTAATCCCATACAACAACCTCGACAATTACATTACATGATATATAATCTACTCTTAGTCCTCGCCCACATTATCTTTAATAAGAATTATTCATACATCACACCTTAAATAAGGATCCCAATAATCTAGTCTAGATCCAATTGGAATATCCCAACCACCCCATGATGTAAATTCAAGGTGTTTGTCCCTAGAATCCACCTGAACAACAACTCCATGTTGCTATAGTGTTGGCATATTTGAAACCATGAGGCCCATGCAACCTCATAATGTCTTACATGCATTATATCTACCTCAATATCTATGAAGTATGTTAATTCCATATATCCCCAAGCCAACACATTAGGGAAATTTATGCCCGGCCATAGATACTAGTTCTTGGTCTATCACTTACGTAGGTCCCTCAAACATTCCTTGAGATTTATCTCATATAATGTGGGGAGTGGATTTATTTTACTCTATATTATTCCCATTGATATTGTTAATGTGATTAAAAATGGTGTATTTCATTAGAGGCACATGATTCTGAAGTACATTTCAACCATCTTACTATTCCACTGTAACTGTCACAGTTTTCTTCACAAATAGTAGATAGGATAATTTATAATAATTTTGCTGATTATTACCTCATATTGTTGTCTAAAACTATATATTGACATATTGTTTTATTGTGTATTGTCTAGATGAAACTATTTCTGTTGTTCAGTGAGTGATTCGTGGTCTTCAGGACATTATATTTTCTCAGTGATCATCTAATTCCTAGCCATTTCCTCTTGATGAGATGTGACAACATTGTCCCTTTAAATGGACATTTTATTTTATATTTATATTTTGTATTTATACTATTCATGAATCTATGTTCTAGGAGATCTTTTTTGATGATGATGTTTCACAAATATCCCACTAAAAATGAACTACATGTAGACACATTTTGGGGATTCACATTTGAGGAGAATTTTAGCCTCGTGAGTGATAAGGGTTGAAGTAAAAAAACTATAGAAGTGGAAGTGCTTCATGAAAAGAGAGAATATAAAATTATATATAAAACGTATAGTGGATATATGGTTCCATTCCTCTATATATAGTCATAAATACAACACCATGCTCGTGATGGTCATCATGAAGTGGGCATCATGAACGAGCTTCCGGAATATTCTTCAAGAATGAGAGTATGTTTCCATATTCTCAGGATTATCCCTCTTAATATGAACCACCTTGTTCCTAACCAAAACCCATATAGAGGGAGGGGGAAATTTTATTCTGAAATACATGTGGCATAGGTAGGGTCAAGCATGGATAATTTTGGGGTTTCAAAGGTAAAATGGCCTAAAATACCTCTTAGTGCTCTCTTTGGAGATGCTCCCAAATGTCAAGAATAATCGGGGATCAAAAATATTTTTGTCCAAGATATTCCTTTAGGAATGAATGAATGAAAAATGGTACAACTATGTATAGGAATTTAGTGTCATGGAGTTCATTGTGATTGAATGGAGTCCTGATAATGGCACCATGTATTGACCATCAATGTCACAGAGAATCTAGGGAACACATGAAGCTTTTAAGGTTGCTTTGTAACAATGAAATATAAACTAATTAATATGTTTCTTTTTTGGAAGCTCATACCACATTGCGAACACCACCAATATTCACGAAGCCCATGTTCCCTATAAATACACCCTTTAATCTAACATATTATGGATGGGTGATGACGATTCAACTTCTAAAATCACTATATTTTAAAAAACCCCCTAATCATCCTGGAAAATTTCAAAGATGAATAACCCAGTGTACCATTCATTGTATAACCTCCTTGTTTATGTTATTGAATGACTCCACCTAATGTGGTGTTTCATTTCATAAAGTTCATAACCCTTCATTGGGGAAGAAGGCCCTCTATGGACCTTTAAGAATCATGAATCATTATGAAAGGATGATAAACTCCCCCTCTAAATCAAGACATCTCTCTGAGGTTGGGTCACCTATTTGAAAAATCATAATACTTTGAGAATATTATGGTCTCTGCAAGGACCAAATGCATTCAAAATACCCCATTTGCGAATGTAAAATCATAACAAGTATCCTACCATTTTCATCTCTATTGTGAATACCTTCTACTGACACCCCTTCATGAAGGATGAGTTCTTAGAGCCCCTACAACAATCTAATAAATGTTAAAATGCATCATCAGTCCAAATGTGACATGTTCTACCCACACATGAGTTTTTCCACTTCACCCCATGTGTAGCTTGATCCTCTCACCTACCTCTTCCTTCTATGTATTTATAATATAACCCTTATTGATTCTTTGAATTGGTTCCATAATGTAGACCTCAGAATTTACCTCTCCCCAATGGAAGAACCATTTTCATTCCCATTTTAAATTCTCATTTGTGGTGTCCATGTAATCTATAGGGTAAGGAATGATTTCCCAACCCACTATATTATTCATGAATAAAAACAATCTAGATCAATGTATTATTTGTATTACAATATCTTTACGAAAATATCCTCCACACATGAAATAATACAATATTCTTAAATCATGAAATTTTCATGAGATGCCTTCAGTATGATAATAAAGGGATTCTACCTTTTTTCCCACAATAGTATAATCATTCCTCCTTAGGAATCATCCATGAATAATCCCCACACTGTTCCCCCATAAAAAATCCTCCAATGAAGGGTATCTTCTACACTTAATCCCCAAACAATCTTTCATAATTCTCATTCTGTGACATGATATTCTTTACTGTATGATCTTAAACATCATGGATCAGCCTTTTCACATTTTTGTAAAACTACACCATAAAACTAAATGGAGATAAATACCAATAATATTGACATTGTACGTTGGATGCCTCTTTGAGGTTCTGTCCTGAAAATGGTAAACTCAAATGTTCCATTCTGAGAATGCATCTCTTCGATCTTCCACTATGGGGCATCATGGTCCATTGGTAATCTATCATCTTGTGACATCATCACTCATATGGACCCACATCATTGGAAAAACCCCACGTTGTTTTCAAATAAACCATTCTAATATAAAAAAAATGTAAACTTATTCATTTATCCATCTCAACCCACATGTACTTATCCATCAATATCAGACACTTAATATATGACCTGAACCAAAACACATAATCCAATGGGTAATCATGGGATTCTTGTGGTAAAAATAATTTAGTGATTAATGATCCAATTTTTACATACATTATGGTCAACTCAAGAGTCCTTGGGTTTCATGACTATGATTCTATATTTGATAATCTATCCCAAGGGGACAATTACTAGGAGACCAATGCACTCAAAATCAAGAAATTCACAATGATTCCTATTGTGAATTCTCTCCCAACCAATTGTTTTTCCCCTATCAAGATATAATATTTGTAATTAACAGATGTACAGAAATTGATGATGCCATGAATGATTTCCATCAACACATTAAAAATCTATGAGGAAAAAATAGACTTTAAAATGATATCTAAGGAGGATTCCATGGATAGAGGAACAAAAATATCATCATCCCATTTTGATCAAATAACATTTATAAATTATTGATGAATGCCTCTTGGATTTGGATATTATGAATGTGGTTCTACATTATGTCAGCATGAACATTAATTAGACAGATAGGTGGGCCCAAACAAAAGCATAAAAAACAAACAAGCACATGAAAAGAGTGTGATTAAACTCTATCATCCACTCTTAAGTATATAGGGATCATGAAGAATTAATTGTAAGCTAATCTCCCAGTGATTAAAGATGAATGGAGAAATCAACAGGATATAATTCAATAGAACCTTGATATTCCTATAACAATGATCAATGATCTTTCAAACACATGTGGATCAATGTTATAGAGAATGTTCACATGCTTTCTACAACCCATAGTTTGTATGGAATAGTTCCAAATATAGATTAATCGATAAAAAAATTTCTCCCAAGGTATGTCATTAATTGTATAAACTAATTATAAATTATATTCATCAATCTTGTGTTTTTTTAGATTTTTTTAGTCAATTTTCAGTTTTCAATGACTCAATTACATTGATCATAGATTTTATCATCTCTGAAATCTAAAATTTATCATTAATCATGAAAAAAATAATTGGAATGATCCATCACACACTTATTCTACACCCATAACATTCATGTGGTAGTAGAGGGGGTCAGATAATTATTTATAATTATTTAATGATCATTGATTTATATACACATTTATAACTTCATTTTCAATTCCTGATTAATCATTCTTCAATTTAGAAGGGAATATGTTATTCTTACACTTCATTTCCTATAAATAATGTCATAACAAATAATTTTATGAATGAAATAAATTAAAAGATCTCATCTGGAGGTGTCAAGGAATCTGGCCAAAAAACAAAAGATTACACATCATATCACTTGGATATATATGTCGTCTACTATTGTTTAATGAAAAAAATTAATCCAAAATTAAATCAAGGAATGTGAATTTCCTAGAAACTATTAATTTATTTTTAACTAAATTTTTACGAGGTCATCGAATAGTTGGGTCAGCTATAGAACATTTTGTGTAACTTCCATTCAAGGTATATAATCCAGGAGTCACATAAAGACAATGTATCTACTTATATGGTGTACCTGAATGGTGTTATGTAACTCAAAGACCACCTTCCAGGTCTCCCATGTTCAGACCATGCACTCCAACATTTTTTTGTAATAGTAACATATCGAGTACCTAGATGTGTTCCTTAGATAGATGGTGAGAAAAAATATACAATATATAGATGGTTTGTAGACTCCTTATAATTATAGACAATTATACCAAATTAAAAATTAGTTTATTATAATGGTTAAACAATATAAATATATGATTTCAAGTTTTCATTGAGTTAATTTGACATTCCATGTGATGTATTAAATATTAAAAAAATTTAATTAATTTATGGGTTGTGTTCGGATTTGGATATAATGTACGAGACGAATTATAGTTCTTAAACTTTTTTAATTGAAGCATAAAACATGACAGAAAGATAATTTAATATGTAAAATCATTAATTTGATAGTAAACACCATGAAAATATGTGATAAGTCATGTATTCCATAAGCCACTTGAGTAAACAGTATTTGAGTATAATACATGATGGTACGTTTGGATGGGTACTCATCATGTTTCCCTCAATGTAAATGTAAATACATTGTTAATTATAAATAAATTTTACAAATTTTTTAATACATAGATGTATGATAAAATCAAAGAAATTTGGATGACAAATATGATACATGAAATGATTATTTAAATAATATAATTAATTGATCTGATATTTATTTTCTTTAATAATAACTATTAATAATTGAATGATAAATTTAATAAATGATTACGTAGTTTCATGCATATGGATGAAAATAAAATTAGATCAAACCTTTGTATGTGATTTGTTTCCTTTTAATTTATTATTAAATTAAATTGATAACCAACATGTCATATCTACATTTATTATGCAAGGTTATATGTTCCAACATTTTCAATCATATAAATCCATTCCCTTACTGGTGTGTGTGAAAAAGAATATATAATGGATAGTGTCGTAAACATGTTTAGTCAGTTTGTGTTTAGATCTAAGGAGAAACCATTCCCAGAGAAAAAAATAGGTTCACCTATATAAATGTGAAATAAGAACCATAAATGGTTTAATATTGTTTTCCTCTAGGTCTAATGTTAGTTTATCATCAGTTATACGAACTATCCTTTATTAAGATCTCATGATCATACGACTTTATTATTTAATTTCTGTCATGTTTCATGTTTATTTAATTATGTATTGTTAACCTGACTACATGGATTAATGAATTATCAAGAATAATATATAAAATCCAAATAAATTATATTATGCATAATTATTATCTATGTCACATTTATGCTATTAAATAAATCCACATTATATTAACAGTAATATAATAATGATTATAATTTGATGTTAATTCATAAATGATATAATCCCACAATTATATATATATATAATGTTGGTATTTTCTTCCACTACATCAATTAAAATTTAACAATATTTTAAATTGGTTGACCATAATGTTTTTGAGTGATTAAAATTATACAATAATTCTATCATGTTATTTTGTTGAAATAAATTAGTGGGCATCAAGGGTTGACCTTTAAAAAAGGACAGGGTGTAACTAAGAGGTGAGTGTTGAGGAAATCCTATTTAATGATTTTATGATTGGGGGGTCCACTCAAATTATCATGGGACAATGAGTAAATTTAGTTTTCTTTTGGAATGCCTAGCTAAAACCCTTCATGTTTCATGAAATGAAAATTATGAGGTCATGAGAAGAAGAATATGGATCTATCCCACTATAATCCAAATAAAATATGATATTTTGAAACTAATGGTGAGGGATACTCGGTTTCAACAAAATTATGGGAGATTATTAAATATAATACTGATTTATTTTTAAAACAGTATCAGATAAAGTTATAAATCTCTACTCATCATATACATAGAATAATTAATAATAAATTTATTCAAACATTTCACTACGATCTATAATTGATAAGGATTGACTTATCATCAACACAAGCTTCCATGAGTAGAGAAGGTAATTTTGTGTTATCATTCACTATGAAATGAAATTTTATATACTGAAATAACATTCTCATGATGTTAGAGGTAATGAGGCTAGTGATGAAGAGTTAATCTTTCATTGTGAATAATATAAACGATTTTTCTAATATCGATCTTTAATCACCAACTAAGACCTTCTCCATTATTATTGTTAATTATTATATGACTAATAACGAGAATATTCTTTCAAAATATATTACATTGATTTTTCTCATAGATGAGTTAATGGAAAGTGAAAAAACCCCAGTCATTATGGTGAATAATAAAATGATGAAAATAGTGATGGGTCCTTGGGATCATAACAGGTCTAATGATTCCATGCACCATCCTTATAAGAATAGGAGGATATAAGGGAAGGGATTGGAAAATGATGCAATATTTTGTTCATGTGGAATGAAAGGACATTGGATGAGGAAATAAACCTATATTAAAAGGGGATCGAAAGGATTATGCATTATTCATTGGATTTATTCCATATAATTTTTTTATTAAATATAAATTTTGGTTCTCACATCTATATCCAAATGTATGAATGATGTATATTTTGAAATATTTCTAGTGTAAATATGGATTTTCCATCTTATAATGGTGCGAGGAAGCTTCATGTAGCCATTAGTGACTAATAAATTTTATTACCAACATTAAATATATTGGTTTAATATGATTTATAATATGGACCAACTATTACCATGAACATAATTTTTGGTTCATGACTTGATGAAAATGATTTTAGTTTCATGTTTTGGATTAAATGTTATAGATTTTATATATAAAACAATAGTTAATGTATGTATTATTAAAATAATAGTGTTTATGTGTTAAATTACAAAAACCATTTATTTAAAATATACAAAAAAAAACATGTTCAATTTACTCATATAACACCCATATATTGAATCACTATCTTGGTAATGTTAATGATAATGGGTTAAAAAGATATATTTCAAGATGGTTACTTATAATCTTCAGATATAATACTACTTGAATGATGGCATTCATATTTACCAGAAAAAATAACCAAACCTCCATTTCGTTTACATGGAGAATGTACAACACAAATTCTATAATTAGTACACAATGATGTGTACAGACCATTTCCCACTGAATCTAGAGGTGGTTATTCTTAATTAAAAATATCTACTGATTAAATAAGTACAGAGAGATATGTTTACATGATGAGGAGTAAGAATGATTCCTATGTTAAATTCAATGATTTCAAGAATAAATTAGAGAATCAGATTATAAATAAGATAAATATTCTTTCAATAGAACATGACGGTGCATATCTTATCTAGTAGTTTTTAACTTATTTTTGTATTTTGGGATTCTATCTTAACTAACTACACCTTACACACAATTGTATAATGGTATTAGTGAATGGAGGAACCATACCTTTTTAGACATGATGTGGTTTATAATGAGTCATGAAAATATACCATTATCATTTTGGGATATGGATTATAAAATATAACATGTACATTAAACTATGTCCTACCTAAAGATGAAATTCAAATTTCCTTCACGATATCAACTACAAAGAAGCCTCTTTTTCACATACATAGAACAAGTATGTGTTGAGTTTCTATATATATCTTAGGTAAAAAAATAACACCATGGGTCACATAGTTTATCTTGATAGGATATTCAATAAAAATAATGGGGGTGGCTTATTGAAACCCAGAAAGAATATAGTGAATGTAACAAGACATGCCATATTTATTGAGATGGGTGACATCCAAAAATGGAATATTGGGGGAAATATTCAATTTTAAGTATTTGATTCACATGATACATAGGAGATAGTACATGCATAGGTGTCGTAGTTCTACATAGAAGATGTTGTTCAAGATACTAAATTACCACGTAGGGCCCCTTGAGATGTAAGTGAAGTAGATAGACATGCTTTTCTAATCGATGGAGATACTGAGTAATTATTGGGTAACAATGATAAACCTCTCAAAAATAATGTGGTAGTAGAGATATCCTAAGATACATGAAAGAAATAATCCATAAATTAAATACTTATAAATAATGGAATGTTTATAAATGGTTTAAAATAATAACAAGGATATTATTATGATGATACCTCTTCATATGTTTCAATATATAAATCCATCAGAATTATACAATATATAATAACTTATCATGACTATGAAATTTTCATGATGGGTGTCAAAATAACATTACATAATGGTAACGTTCCGGAAGATGAAAATATGACAAAACCATGGTGTTTTATGAAAAATAGTTATGCTAATAATATTTTACTGATGCAGATATCTATTAATAGAACAATCAATAATCCATGCCACGGATTATTCAATTAGACAGAGAAAAAAATATTTTTGTTTCATTAAAAATGAATGTGATTCACATGTTTGAAAGTGGATTAGTGGAAATGATTTTTTTTCTTGTAAAGTATTTTTATGAAATATTACCTATTGAAAACAACATAACGATATTACATTTTTTGAAGGACTATTTAAACATGTGTTTCTCTATGTATGAATTCGGTGAGATAGACTATATTATAGGGATCACGATCAGTCATGATATATCAAATTATATTCTAGTACATGGAAAATGTATATACAATAACCCAAATCTGATGAGATTTAGAAAGGAACAATCTAGGAGTGGATAGGTTCTAGTGTAACATGGTATTTAATTTTATATGAAAATGTTACGCTATACACATCAGGAGAAATAGAGAATGAGTAATATCAAATATGCTTTAGAAATAGAATCAACTACTTATTACAAATTATGTACTAGACATGATTTTGAAAATGGATTAATCATGACAAGAATATATCTACCAGATCCATGAGAAAAACATTTTTCTTATATTAAGGAATACCTCAAGTATCTAAGACGAACAAAAAACATGTTCTTATGTATGTATGAGATAATGTGATTGTCATCATGGTTTATACTAATGATATTTTTTAAAAAGACCATGATGATGTGAATTAATTGTCTGGATAGGTTTTTAAATCTCAAAAGAGAATTTATGAGATATAAGAGTTTAAAGATGCCAATTATGTATGATTATATAGTAGTGTTATAGTATATTGATGCTTATGATGAATCCATGGAATCCATTTTTCATATTATTATTTTCATGAGATTTATGTAGTACCTGTATGGAATGTCCTAATCAAATTTTCTTGTGATAATATTACAGTGGTGGATCTTGTAAAAGAGTTATGATCACACCAATTTACAAATAACATATTCTAAATGTATAAAATCTTGAGGGATTTTTCTATAATGTTTGTGGTTGTAGTAAATAATGTTACTATAGAAGAAAACATGGTAGACCCATTTCCTAAATTAATATCTCAACAGAAGAAGGAGTATCATGTGCGAGCTAGTAGACTGATGATTATTAGCATTTGGCTCTAATGAAAATGGGAGTCTAATAGAGTTGGTTTAATTTAACAAAAATTTTCTTATATTATGATTAATAATATTCAAAGATTTAAATGTTAATAATCTCTTTAGGAGAAAATGACCGACCAATAAGAAATCTAGATTTATATGTTTCCATTGCATGTTGCTAGATACTGACCTTAGATTTTATGCTATAACACCTTATGTCACTATGAAAGAGTCCAAGAGTTTCAAACACAATGTATACCCAATACCATAGAGAAATAATTTATTAATTTTTTTTATTTAACAAATTAAATAAATATTATGTCCTTACATTGTTTAATAATTAGTCATGTTTGTTTATAAAAATACTTTTTCGCAATTTATTCAATACAATATAATGTTAGAGGAATATTTAATACATTTTCATTTTCAATTTATTATATAAAATATTTATTTTTTTTATTTGATAATAAAGAAGTGATATATATATTAAATAAACAGTCATTATTGATGTCCTGGTAAATATTACAGAGGAATGACGGACTAAGTTTATTTTTCTAGTGATAAATAACATATTTTGTATATAATATGAATAAATATTATATAATTTAACTCTAATTTTTATTACATGTCAACAATTGATAATAATAATAATATTATTATTATTATGATTGAAAAGAGTTTCTGTTGGGATTATATAAACAATAATGGTCACTTATGAAATTATTTATTTCTAACCATATTGGTATATAAACCCTATAATATTATTTTTCAAGATATCCAATTAATGTAGATGTGCGCAACGAATATGTAGAATCATCTCATTGCCCTTGGTATCTCCCTTCACATAGAATTCTCTAAATAGTAGATATAAATAGTCTTCAAACTTACAATTTTGAGTCTAGATAGATTCTTAAGGATCCATTTGAAACTAATACTAAAGAGATCAAATATGAACGACACAAGCATTATGATCTACCGCACTAGCACACAAAAATTCGTACAACAACGTTTAAATATTTGTGGAACACATGTGAATCACTACTTGGGGAATCCTCTAATTATTCTTGTAATGAAACGAAATGTAGATTCATTTTAATATCCAATGATGAATTAATAATTTCTCACATGTTAATGTTTTAATTTATTGAATTAATTCTAATATATGTTACAATTATATGTTTTGGATTAGGCCATTTATCCATTGTATATATTTTTCAATTCAACAACATTGATAATGAAAATTATCGTCATGTAAATATCAAATTGATAATCGATCATGAAAAAAACCCAAAGTTAGTAACAACCCATCACATGCTTCCTCTATGCCAAAATTCATTAATCACATTCTGGTTATATTTTACGAGAGCATGTCATAATGTTTTATATAATTTATATGAAATTATTAATCAACTAATCAATTTTGACAGTAAATAAGATATATTCCCTTATATGTAAATTTCTATAATTTTGCATCATCCTGGAGAGCACAATATTCAAATAACAAAATGATGCATAATTCAATGATGGATTGACCTCCCATTGTGTGGAGTATGGGAACAATGAAGAGGTTTTCCACCCTTTGTCATCCCTTAATGAAGAATACAACCTAATCTATTTTGGGGTTGGTTTATGAAATGGTCCAAGTAAACTCATAAATGTTTGGGAACAATCACAGCTAGACTATGAAAGAGAAAAAATTATATCCATAACATAAATCCTTTGTATAATTGTTTTACTATCAGAATTGTTTTGGATCCATTTTCACTAATTGGAAACATTTTTTGTTTATAAATGTTAAATATAATATTTTTGAAAATATTCTTCTAATAATATAGGTGATCTAAATAGATATCTTCACTTGAAATCAATGTTCTAAATCTATATCCGGTATACATATTTACTATATTGTATCCTATATTTTCTATATTATCCCCAGATTGTGCAGCTGTTTCATTGTTACATCCAAACTGTTCACTGACAAGATTTGTAACTATTTTTATGAAATACAGTTAAAAATAATAAATCTAGTTGTTGGAATAATGTATAGGAAAAAATAGAAACCAATTTTTTGTATTCTGAAATGAGTGCCATATATATATATATATTCTATTATGCCATTATAAATATTACAAAGAAATATTACTAGAATAATGTTTTTTTCAAAAAGATGACATTTTTATATTGAATATGATGTGTGTTCCTTATTAATTAATTGTACTAGATGTACCTTAAGAATATAAATATGAAAATTAACCATTAATATTAACTTATTATTCACAACTAATTTTAGCCTACATGTAATACATGTTGTTTGTTCTTATTTTAATGTAGATTTGAGTGGAAGTGATATTATTTGAGAGTTATACTAAATTAATTAAATTAATAATATTTTTCTTCTATATAATGAGGATTATATAATTATAGGGGGTGTATGATGGTGCTCATATCATGATTTTTCATGAATACATACATTGGCGATTTATCGGGTTCACTCATAATTTATTTCTAATCTTGGATGGTTCTTCACTTTTGAAATAATGATACCCTGACGAGATGATTGATAAAGTAGGATTCTTCATACAATGGAATTCCAAAGGGTTATAATTCCATATATGCTTCCGTATTTGATGTTCGATAATGTTTTAGTTTATGTGGATCACTATTTTTAAGATAAAGGTTCATTATTTGTTTCATTATCCATGGTTTATTCAAATATTATTTCTAATATTTGAGTCTGGAGGTCAATTGAAATTGATTGGATGTTGCAGGATTCTTATATGTTTTTTATTATTTAATATTAATTAATATGTTGTTTGATCAATGTTTGTCTCGAGATAGGGTGTTTGCGATGAATCATCTAGGGATTCAGGTATATGTTAGTTGGTTCTATGACTATGGGTGCAATTTTTTTCACAAAAAACTCTTCAAGGATCTATTAAAATTTTTTATTTAAAATTGGTCTATTTGTTTATGTATTCAACTTAGGTTAATTAGTTTTTGTTCACCTTTTTTATTAATGAGAATGTTATAGAGAAATTGGAAAAAGTATCGATTTCTAAATTGATTTACTAGAACATGTGATTAAAAATAATGTTTCATTTCATGGGCATATCATATAATAAAATTATATAATTATTATATAATAAATGTAATAAAAAGACAATATATAATTTAATAAATATATATAATATAAAACTTTAGTAACAAATTTTATAAAACCAACACAAAATATTATATTTAAAAACTAATTTACATATAGATATTTGATTTTCATATTTCTTGAAATAAAAAATAAAATTATATTATTAATAATATTAAAAATTTAATGATAAATTATTGATATTATATTATCAATCGAAAAATATATATTACGAATGTATTGGTAATCATTTTGATTAACACATATTTTTTTGTCATATTATAATTACACCAAAACTATTTTATCTACAACAATACCATTTACTAACATTATTTTAATTTTTTTGAATGACAATATCATTTTGGTTGAAATATTTTTCAATAGATAAACCCATATTAGAAACTATTAATTATTTTTTATCAAAATGAATATAAAAGTAGTATTTAAGGTGGTACCACAAGAATATTGAAGCAACAATATATTTTACTATATATAAACATGCACTCACTAAAATGCCAATCAAATTATTATAATAAACCATAAAATATGACCTACATCCCAAATTAATTCACATTTCACAACCTATGTATAAAATAAATTCTCTATACCAATAAATTACAAAAAATCCACCAACAAATGTATTACAAAATTAAATCTATTGTGAAAGTATGGTTCACCCTCAACGAATAATAAGTCCCCTTAATGCATTTCATCATCAAATATTATGATATATAAATAGAATTAACAAAAACATGTTATTATGGACATGAAGATTAACACTCATCAATATTGGTAGTCCCAAGCTATCTAAGGCCACTAAATATTTTATATTCCAATAAAACCTACTAAAATATCAATGATTTAAAACTCCATTGATGTGGAAATGAAAACATAAAATAATATATCAATGGACTATGATTTTATTTAAATTTATAATCCTAATAAATATTTAATATAAGGTTAGGGATTTATGTATTATAACGAACTACTTTGATGATTGACCATATTCAATCAGACTCAACACAGATAAGCTATTTGGCTTCTTTTATATAGATTTACCATGAATTTTAACTATATTGAGATCATTTGAATTTTAATGTCCCTAAAAAACATCATGAATTATATATAAATATATAATAAATGGTTAATATAAATTTAATATCTCATATAGAGAAGTTAATAGTAAAATAACATATTTTGTAAATCTGAACTGACTGGAGGTAGATACTTATCAGACAAAAGAAACATGTGTGAATGTCTAGGGATTATGTGATTAGGATTAGTGATAATGTGGAAGGAAATAATAATGGAAAACTATTATTTTTTTTATACAAAATTAGTAAAGAAGAGACATCATATTAGAGGTCATATATAGAGGAGGAATTCATGAACATATGGTAGGGTGATCAGGCTCAATTTTACGAGGGAATGAAAAATAAAAGGGGTTGTAAAAACAATTATTAATGGTTTTAATTAAGTCCCTTAATAAATAATATTTTTTGGATAATTTTTGTACTATAATATAAAAATGATAGGAATAAGAAATTATTACTTTTAGTGGCATGCTTTTAAAACTCTTATAACCGCTACTAAATATATATTTTCTTATTCAATGAGTAATGAAGTCCCCTTACCTTATAATTATACTTACTCAAACATTTTATAACAACATATATAATCAATATATATTAATTAGTAATATCTATATGGACCTAATATATATATTTATTTTATATAACATTATTCTTTTGTATTTTTTATTTCATATTTATTAACCATTAATAGTTAGTATTAATCATTCAGTTTTAATTATTCAATTTATTCAACACATTCATTAGTATGGAAATTTTGATCATTCATTATCGATTCATTAAATATTATAAACATAACCATATTATTTTTTAAAAATTCATGCATTTCATAAATTAAATTTACATGTAATTGGTTTCATTATTGACATATCATAAAAAATATAATTTTTCATTGACTATAAAAATGAGAAATATATGAATAGAGTGAGCTAAAATGATGGATAAATGTATATAAATATCAATATGATATATAGGATGTTTCATTAGATGATAAAAAATGGAGGATTATTAAATTGAGGTATATTACAATAATAATGAAAGAAATAATATGAATTAATTAGAAGTAAAATCATGATTCATGTATTGGAACAAAAAAAAAGTATGATCATGAATGTGTATCATATACACTGGCATGACAAGTGACACCATCCGATAATAATCATGACCCATATTAAATATGGAATGTGGATCTTGCATAATAATATAAGGTCATAAAATTTATCAAGTATTCTCTACAATTACTATTATAACAATGTGAACAAACCATATCACATCATTTAAATTAATAAAAATGTAAATAAACCTAACCATATAATACGAACACATGTAGAGTGAAATCATGGGTCATAGAATATTAAATAATGAATTGGAGTGTTATTTAATCTGGTACCCATACATCACATAATGATAAATAAATATATATAAATACAATATAAAAATTATCCTACACAAATTAAAATGATAACATGTTTAAGCCAGTGGAAAAATGATGTTTAATACATTTTCATGATGTATTTCATATAAATTAATTATAATTTGGATTATATGATAACTAAATTTCTATCATCTAATGTAAATATATCGTAAAAGAATTTGGATCTCATACATGAATCATAGTATTGATATATGATTGATAATCAAGATTAATAGATTTTAATTAAATAAAAATAGATAAATGAGTTTCCATAAAGTTTATGTATTTATATTATAATGATAATGATATAACCCTTGTTCAAAATCATTTTCAAAATGTAACACATAAAATTTAAAAACCATTTTTTATTAATAAAACAACACAATATTATAACTATTAAAATAAATAATTTTATATTAGAAGAAACATGGACATAAAGATATGTTATTCAATGATGTTTGAGTGATATTATAATTACAATTTTTTTATTTGTTTTAAGAAATCCAGTTCAATCGATGAAGTATAAATACATTTCAAAATGTAATTAAAGGGAAATTTTATAGGTATTACATAATATAGATGATTAAATTTCAAAATATATAAACTAAATTATTTTAGTAAGAAATATTATTGACATTAAATTGAACTATTAAATGTTGATAGTATAAATTACTCAATACATCATCATATATTAAAAGATAAGAATAAAAAAAAAGTAATATTAACAGTAAAAATATAATTTAATTATTAGTAAGTGGGTATAAAGTATAATAAAAATATATGATAAAATATGAAATATGTAAAATTATATAACTAAACATGAAATAGTTTGAATATATAAAATTATATTGACATAATTGGAAAATAAATTTGTAATTGAGGATTTTTTATATTTAAAAATAGTCAAAAACATTGAAAATTAATTTTTTAGTAGTTTCAACAAGATGTGACAAATTATTACATCATAAATAGTAACATCATGTTTTTTTAAAAAAAGAAAATTTTGGAGGTTTTTCATTTTTACCAACTTTTTAAAATACATCGGTTATAATTTCTTATATCTAGTGACAGTTTTTATAAATGCTACTAAATATAAAATATTGATAATATGTTGTATAATATTTAATTCTTACATTAAATATATGTAAATTGGATATCTCATTAAGAAATGTAGATGAATATTCCAACCCTCAGAAAATCTACATCTCAAAAAAATCAATAATATATATATATATATATATATATATCTATTATGACAATGAAATGAAAATAATATTATAATACTAGCATACAAAATAGTAATTAATATAAAAGAAGTATATAATATTGAAATTTAATTTTTTTTAATTATTACACATATCATTAATATAGAATTTCAATAATTGTTCAAAAAAATCACTTCTCCATTTTTATACCTCAATTATTCCAATCACTATCCCTTGATGGGTAATTATAATTTTCACCTCTTTTAAAAATTCCTACCATTTGTTCATTTATTTAACGTAGTTAAATTATTATTAGAAATTAATTTATACCAAAAATAAAAAATAATGTTTAACAGAACTGTTGATTTCTATTTTTCTACAATAAAATATCTAATCACTGTGTAAATTACATGTTGGATTAAAATAAGTTAAGTATCATTTTTTAACATCAGAAAAAAAAAATTCATGTTTTTTTTCATTTTATTTGTTTTATACACATATGGGTCCATAAATAAATCCACTTTTAGAGATTATTTTATGTGGTGCTAACAACCAATCTCTATTTTAAATAAAACTTTTCCACAATAAAATAGTTAATGTCTCACATAGCAAACATTCTAATATCATGTTATGATGTATTTTATCATTAAAATATACTATTTTTATATAAAAAATAATAATATTATAACAAAATCATATTTTTTAGGAATTTTATTACATTAAAATGAATGAATAAGCATATAATATTTAGTTAAGAGTGTTTAATTTTTTATATTTATTTAAAAAACATCTTCGGCAGCACTAAACAACCATTTATAAATAATTATATTTTATTTTGGAATCATATATCACATTTTAAATGTATTGTAATAATATTTTATTCATATTTTATTATATGTGTGTGCACTGAATGAGGCTACACTATTAAATAAAAGGATGTTATGAAAATTCATTATTAATTATAATGTTATGAAATTTTCTAGTCCTTAATACCATATAAATTCTATTATTTATATGGGAATAATAAATGTGACACTATACCTTATAGTATCTAACACACTCTCAATTATGAGACCTGATAACATGGAACATTGATATTCCCCCATTGACCTTTTCAAGGATCCTTATATTTATAAATTTCACACTATGTTATTTTCTTCCATATCATCCTTGGATGATATGAATGCTTGTAAGAAATTGTTGGAATCCATAAATTATATAATTCTATTATGAAAATGGTGTATAATTAAAATTGAAATAAATTTAATAAATCTAATTCAAAAATAAGATTTCATGCCTAAATTTTTCAAACAGGATAATTTTCATAACATTTATCATTTTTTAAACATCAACCTGCATCTTCCACTCTATAATAGGATGAACGACCTTCTTTTAACATATGAATGAAAATAAATAAATAATATCTATAAAATATTACTTTAAATGTTATATATATATATTGTAATAAAATTAAATGGCACATTCTCATTTCATTTATATAAAAGCACTACAACCCAGTTGTGTGGGGAAGATTCTTACTTCTGAAAAAAAGCTTCATTTCACAAAGATATTTTCTAAAAATTATATATAAATAAATCAATTTTTTTGATTTATTATTATTAATCTATTGGCCCATGATATCATAAATAATATTATTCATGTATATGATGATATAAGAAATGTCTTGCCTTTGTCCCAACAAATCTCCTTAAGTACCTTCTCATATATGTTTGACAATTATAGAGATGTATAGAAAAATTCTCAACATGGTATCCTGTAAATATATTTACATTTATTTTCATCATTATTTGATATCCATGGATTTTTAATCACATCATGCTCATAAAATTTGAAAAATATATAAAACAACTACACAGAATTACTTTGATTACAAAGATCCATTGAAATACATTCTAATTTAATTATATATTAATACAAAATTAATATAATTAATTTTTTAGAAGTTACTAAACCAAATATTCAATGATAGGGGAATATTACATATATTAAATTAATAAATTTAGGAAGGACCCTACCTCATAATTAGAGGAACCGAGAATCTTCCCATAGATTCCAATAAAATCTCCTCTGGCTACCTAATATACATGAAATGGTATGATAATAATTTAATTCAATGAAATTAAAAATATATTTTCTAGTGATGTCTTTCATTATTTTATTATTAATTTTTTCTATTTTTTATATAAATTAACTAATTTGTATAAATGTATAAAAAATTAATGTTATCATGTATCAGTAAAAAATGATAATAATAACTGTATATAAGTATCTTAGTTTTATTCTTAACTCCCTAATTATCTAATATCATCTATATTAGGAATAACTATGAATTAAATCCTTATATTATATGGAAATATATGAAAAATTATAAAAAGTATATAATGATCTATAACATTTTTAATATAGGTATAAAAATTGTCTTGTAACCCTAGAGTAGTTTGGTTATTAGTATTATAATGGGTTTTTTATAGAATAATTGGACCTTTTAGATCAATTGAAGATCATCTATCATGTACTAAAACATTAATCTCGGAACGAGGAGAGGAAAAGTTATCTTGAATTACACGTGAACACTATGTTTCATATTTAGATCTAATTTCATGTACTCATAGTGTTCTCTAGGTAGCATAAGTAGAATAATTTTCATATTTCATTGAATATATATAATATCAAATCAAGATTAAGAATATAATTCCTATTAAAACATCAATAAAATAATTAATTAAATTAAACCATCAATTAGATTATACTTTATTTCACTCATATTTATGTAATAAATTCATAACAAATGCTTTATATTTATTCTTATAATTGTATTTGTCTTAGTTTTTAATGTTTTTGTCATCATACATTGTCAGAATAAGTTTTGGTTCTTCGTCATCTTCACCCTCCCTTACGAGTGTAACATCCAAGGTAAATATAGATTATGTCATTATCAAATTTATCAATATTTGCTTATAAAATATTAATATTACTTTAATGGGTATTCTCTGTTTGATGGAATACCTGATACACAACAATGACATTCTTTTAAATTTTATATTGCACACAACATTGAGTTAAATTTTAAAAAAATAATATAATATGATTAATTTAAATGGTAGTTAACGCAAAGCCTTTGTATGAGAAGGAATGAACAAGAATAACTAAAATATGATTACACATGTTTTGTAATTTCTTTTACATTTATCAAATAAAATTTAAAGTATTAAAATGTGAATGAATCTAATTCTAAGCATTAATACTCTAATATTCATTAAAAGGTCAATTTACCGCCTTTTAAAAGGGAAAGATTTTTAAATCTTTTTTGTCACATTTATATGTTCTATTTATAAAATTATATTCATATTTAGAATAATGACATCAAAATTTTGTTTCAATGAAATTTAAGTATTTTTTAATAATGTTTATTTTTTAATGAATAGTGGAAAATACTACATTTAAAATCAAAACTACGTTTTAATATAATTTTTTTATATATATAGATTATATTTTAAATTGGTTTTAAATTATAATTTGACTAGATTTTTACCATTTAATCCAATGTTGGTCATTGGATGTAAATTACTTTGAAATTGGACAAAAACAAGTGTCAATCCTTTGATAGTTATAATCATTTAAAAACACGCTTTTTGTTTTGAAAACAAGAAATAATATTAAATAAATTTCCTAAAATTATGTGTTTTGAATTGGTAAAAATGGATTCCATACTTGGAATTAGGAGATCCAAATTGTGTAAATATGTAACTTTGTTTGTAGACATTATGCATATTTACATCATTGAATATTATTATTTACCATGGATAAAGGATAAATGTGGTAAATATGGGAAAGAATCATATTATAATAATATTAAATTAAACTTACACTTGTACTAAACCTATTTTATGAGATATTTTAGACCCTGGTCATCCTTGGGTCGATTTGGTTACCCAATGGAGGCCCTTGGGAGTGATAATGACACATTTTATTAATTAATTTAAAGTAAGGTCAAAAGTATCAGAAAAATATATCTTTTAGTAAAACCATTTTATATGGGGTTATATATGTGATATCATTTACTATAAATATTAGTTTGAAATATAAAAAAAATTCTTACATCATGGCATTTTATTTATAATTTATAGACATTAAATAAGTAAATTTAATTATGGCACAATGGTGATACAGTAATTTTTTCATTAATAATGGATTCAAATAAATGATATTATAATTATTAAAATAAATTTATTTTGAAAAATTTTATGCCTTAATAGAATAATAGATATAATAATGAACTTTTATATTTGAATTAATTATGTTTTTTTCTAAATAATCATGTTTTTATTGATTTATTTAAACGTCTTGATCGGAATAGTTTATAAAATGAATTAAATGAGTTTTTAAAATGAATACTATTTTTAAATGATAAAATGATCCTAAAAATATAATACTCTGCAATATGACATATATGATGTTACAATATTTCATTAATGATCCATTTTGGAATGCATGTCATTTTATAGTAAATATATTAACCATGTAGTATGAAAATATAAGACGACATGGAAAACGTTAAATAAGTAAACAAAGGATTATATAAAAAATAAGGATTAAAAAATATCCAAAACCTATAAAATTCTTATTGTAAGATTTTATTTATACATATATACCATATATTATATGTAAATATGTTTTGGTCTTTTTAAAACCAAAAAAAAATTATAACAAAATAATACTTTCAAACTTTTTTAAAGATCCCCACCTCCCTCTAATAAAATAACATCATCTCTATCCCATTAGACACACCTCTAAAGGCACTTGAATCATCCAAAATCTGCTACAATATGCTCTAGAAACCCATCTATTCCTCTTTGAAACCTTCCCATAGGCAGAAAAAACTTCATGAAAGCCTTTTGGTCCAAACCAATGGGACTTACTCTATTTAAAGGTAACACCCTCCCTCATGGTCTCTTCATTTATTTTTCTTCAGCACTCACTATACTATATTTAGTTTTTTGTGTGCATTAATACACTATTATAATTAATATAATAGGTTGTTTTTATGGGAAGTATTCTAACTACACTTCCACACACCACCATATAATGGATATGAAAACATTATTTCTGTGGACGATGAACTACTGCCTCACGAAACGATGATTGTTCAATCTTCGCCTACCACCTCTTATGGTGGACATTATGATGGAACTATAAATATATATGAAATATATGATATTAATTTTATCTCTATTTTTTTGTATTTTTCATTTACATCACATCTTTATGCTTTCTATAATGGGTAAATATGATAATTTCATTTGGGAACGTACAGACTACCGCCCCACAAAGTGATATGACTCATTCATGCAATACATGGAACATAAAAAGGATAGACTTTCTGAACATATTTAACTTATATAAAATTTATATATTATATTAAAATTATAATATACCTATTTATCATTTAGTTCACATTACATTAAAAATGAAAATGAAATGAATGTAATGTTAATGCGTACGTACGGCTTACCATCTCAATGAACGGTGAATTTCATTTCTTATGTCCAAATGTTATGGACAATTATAAATACATATATACTGTATATATATGATATATATGATATATAAATCATAAATATAATCTATTATATAAATTAATTTTGACCACATGGCCAATTTGTGATTATAAAAAGTTCATTTTTTACTCATGTTCCGAACATCGACAAAATATGCGATATGAAATAAAATATTTAAAGAATTTTCTAGTGAAATAATAAATGATATAAAAGGTATAAAAAACTTGAAAAAGGTTCTTAAAAAATTGAAAATTAACTTATATTTATTATTCAAGAATAACAAGGAACGAATGAGTCAAGTCAGACAGGAAGTAAGGGGTTTTCACCAAACTTTTTATTCTTGTGAGATTCAGGATATATTTGACAGTTTTTCCTTTTTCATGGTGTATTTACAGGCCATGATTATATTAATTGTGTAATATATATTAATATATTTGTATTTAAGTCTTCATTGAATGGTCATTCTTCACGGGTTGTATGTTTCATAATTTTCCAAATTAGTAAGGGAACCTTTCACCCTCTTCTTTTAGTCAAATACTTCTTTTATTTTTTTTTAAATTTCGATTTATTTTGTTGGGATATGTTATTATATATCCATATTACAATAAAATTATGTCCATGTGGTGAGAGTCCCTTTACCCTCTCATCAACTCATTTTCTGAATTTTAAAATGACACGGTCATTCTGTTGAACTTCTGTAAGAGAACTTCTTAACCCAATTTACATTATTTAGATTAAACATATACTTAAAGATTATTTCATTATATGGATATTTGTGAATGAAATAGGATTGTTTTAACCTTAATATTCACTTATATTAGGTTTATTCTTATTTTTCACACATAATTATGTCATTGATGTGTCATTATTCTAACAATATGATCATTGAACGTGACTTTTCTCAATTTACATTTACTTGATACTTATTTGTTGTCGAAACCAATTCACTTTAATATTTTTTATATAATTCTCATGGAATTATTATATCATGAATATCCTTATTCTCATGATATTATAATCATTGATTAATGTTATTCTCCAATTATTTGTAATAAGGTGTCTCTCATTTGGTTAAGAACTCATTAACTAAAAAATCGTTTTAAATGTTCTAAAGATTTATTATTCTAAATCATTCTCATTAATGTAAATTTTTTAAAAATGATAATGCTTATTTTTTTATATGGACATGAATTTTTTCAAAGTAAAAATTTATTTCAAAAGCTTCAATGTGGCTTGGGACACATTGATTAAAAAAATCATATTTTTGAATGTTTTAAATGAATTTATTTTTTCAATATCCTGAAATGATATATTGTGGTTGCATTGAGTAAATGTTATATTTTTTTATGCGAGTTTTATGTTTTATTAATATGTTATGGATCTTGTAAATTTTTTATGTATATATATTTTTTCAGGATAAACCTCGAGAGGGTGAGACCGAGATAACACTCCAATGCATTGTGTAACGTGACAGAGGTGAATGTTAATATTTATCCTATGTGATTTTGGGAATATACTATGATGGGTATTCCAAGTATAACTCCCTATTTATCTATGGATGTTATAATGTATGTACGTTATGGATGCCACAAGTTACATTTATGATTTATGATTTCTACATGTTATTCAAAAATATTAAGATTTCATGAGGTATGATAAAGAGATTATTCAGTGTATGTATTGATGGACTATTGCTTTATTTCATTATTTTATAACCCTTACTGAGCTTTTTAGTCTCATACCATGTTTTTAAATCTATTTCACCGTACTTAATGATGAATAGGGTCAAGGATGGGATAAACAAAATTTTATATCGTCTAAAACATGGGACTAGACATGTTTATTTCTTTGTGTTTTTTTTATTTTATGAAAAATTTAAACTGAGTAGAAGTTTCTACATAGTAATTTTTGAAATGTAGTGTAATAGTTATGGAATAATTCTATAAAACTATATCCCTAAAAATATACTCAATGGGAATTTTTGACTTAGCTCAACATTATGTAATTTAAAAGTTTGGGTCCCTATATTAGGTATGAAATTTGGTTTAGACAACGTTAGGGATTTGGGTTTTTTTTAAACACATGGTTAGTACCTATGTCTTTTATTTTAGTTAAATACTTGTTTTATAACTTTTTCAGAACAAAGAATATCCGTTACCAATGGAAGGAGGATCTCAAACAACGGTCATATCACTTCCAGATTACATGCTTGCTCTAATTATTATAAAGTCATGTTTAGATTACTGTGATACATTTTCTATCATAGAACTCACTTGAAATAAGTTGTTTGAGATATCAAAAAATGAGCCTATATTTCTATATCATCGGGGATCATGGGTTTTATTTAATCAAATCATATTTTCAGAATATTCTCATATTTTCATAAAAGGTAAATATTATCAATGAATTTTAAAATATTGTACCTTATCACAACATTTCGAAGCATATTATGATTTTGAGAAAGGTTCTGAAGAAGGAGACCCTAGGACAACTTATTTATATTCTCTTTTACAAAATATTCTCCCAGAACATATTTATGGTATATTAAACGGACCATTGATTGATATTTACAACATAAACTCAGTCCGACTATTTTATAAAACACATGTTTTATCAGTTGGTTTGATATTATATGACATACATGAATAATTTCTAAATCAATTTTTTTATGAACACCCATATGACCCATGTTGTACAACGTGTACTTGGATGAAAGAATAAAATGATTTTGAACGATCCCTAAACCATTGATGTAATGAATGGAAATTCTACCTATGTGAAAAAGATGATGATGAAGCCACATGGACACCATGATCAAGGAATGATGTTCTTTCTATTGGGAATAGATTTATTTTATCATATATAGGTGAAACAAAGGACAATATATAAGATGGTGAGGTATTAATGTTTTTGGATGAAAATTAAAGGTATAAGAAAACCATTGAGGTTAAAACATGTTATTACTAGTTTTGAGTTTTATAAAAAGGACAACCTGTCTAAAGACCCATAAAATTCAAGGGAAATTTTTTCTTAATTTTCTTTGGAATTTTACAAGAGCGCGGTTTCTGACGGCACCTAATTCCGAGGCCTGAAGTGACCGGAATCAATTTCCGAAGTTTGTCTCGGGTACGTTCAGTGAACGAATGAGCGGGAATTTCTAACTTTTGAACCGGTGCCCGGAATCAAATTCTGAAGGCACTGATGAACCCGCAACACTGATATTCGCTTAAGGAGAGATTTTCCGAGGTTGCGATTTATGCGGAATGAATGTTAGTTTTGGGAGAAATTATAAGAAGTTAAATAAAAATGAGGAAACAATTTTTATTTTTAACTTATTGGTTAACTCCTCTCAAAGGGAGTTAGGGGTGGGACCCACATCCACATAACCTCCCTTGAGAGGATTAATTGTGGTGGGGCCCACACGAACCCTAACTCTTCACCTTCTTTTTTTTAAACTCCCTTAAACTCCTCTTTTAATGATCATGACAACTTGGTTAATTAATGGAGTAGAGTTGGTTGAATTTCAAACCATTGAAATTAAAATTCATAATTGTGTGAATAAAATAAGCCTTAGCTTATTTTATTTTTGTTGGTCTCCTTAGCCATCTTGAGTGGTTTTGAAGAATTCTCTCCATCATCTTCAAACTTTGGCGAAGAACGCGAAGAACGCCTTTCTTCAACGAAGAACCTCTCCGTCGAAGAACTCGGTCCTTCCGCGACGCAGTATCCGAGACACGACATATTTCTTCTGCGTCATCTCTTCTGCGACAGTTTCCCGCAACGAAATCGTCGTCACAGAACTTCGAATCCTCGCTTCACGACGTCGACGTCCTTTTCCCGCGACACCGACCACCGCGACGCTCGTCTTCCGCGGGTCGTTGACGATCATCGTTCTTGAAACCGAGGTAGGGGTTTGTCGTTGATTATTTATTTATTTCCGTTCTTGGTTCTAGCATGACAATCTTAAGGATAAATGATTATGTGTTATCATCTAACGAGAGGGGGGGGGGGGGGGCGGACCGCACAAACACGGCTGAAACCACCCTCCTTTGTTTTGAAAGTTTCTTGTGGATGAAACGTAATGGAGTGGTGCCGTCTCACCACGCAGATATCATTCGACAATTATTGCGCGGCGCCGTCACACCGCGTCGAAGGAAACCAAAGGCGCCGCGGCCAGAGCGGGGCCACGGAGGCTGGGCGCGGTGCCGTCGCACCGCGCCGGACGATGAAGGCCGCGGTGGGACGGGATGACCGGCGGCCATCCGGGCCGCCGGTGCCAGAAGATGGAAGAGGACCGGCCCATGCCAGTCCTGTTGAGAAGAAGCCGGTCGGCCAGGTCGGGCCGACCGGAACGGTGCAAAACTGGGGGAATTAAATTCCCCCAGGCGGTTATTTGGACCCCCAATATGAGGGGGGCCGGTTTCACAAAGGGGGGGTAGGCGCCCCCCCCCCCCCCCGTTTTTCTCAAAAGAAGGACCCCACGTGAGGGGGGGGGGGGTTTCTCCAAGGCGCAGCATCCAGCCGCGCCGCCAGCTGAGGAAGGGCGGGGCCTTGCCCCCCGCGCGTGGCACCCGAGCGGCGCCCCGGCCGTGCCGCCGCGCCGGACCGCGCCGACGTTCCGGGCCACGCTGCTGTGCCGGACCTCGCCGCCGGCCGGGCTGGGTCCGACCCGGGTCGGGTCGACCCAGGGGGGGTCGGGCCGGGTCAGCCCGGACCCGGACCCCACGTTTTCGAATCAACTTCGGTCTTTTGCCCATAACTTGAGCTACGGGCCTCCGAATGACGAACCGTCAGTGTCCATCCAATCCTTGGATCGATACGGTCGATTCGGTATATCGCACTCAATGTTTCGAAATACTTTGAGTTTGACCGGGATGGTTCGTACACGAAACCAACCGGGCCCTCGGAGCGGAAACGCTCATATCTTGAGCTACGGACGTTCAATTGACATGCCGTCGGCTTTGTTGTGTTCCACTTAGTGAGACGGATCTTTTGGCATACTCCGCCCGAGGTTTGGATGCAGGTGGAGTACGGTCGGGTTGGTTTTTCCTTAAAAACCAATCGGGCCCCTGGGATGAAAAAGCCAATAACTCTCAGACCGGGCGTCCGATTGACGCGCCATCTGTTGCGTTGAGTTCCTGTTGACGATACGGAACTTTTGGATACATCAACTCTGGACTGTGTGACAGTTGATGTATCAGCCTCTCAGCTCATGGAGCGGACCCTCCCGAACGAGCTTACTGTGTGCGGCAACCCTAGAGCTGGCTGCGACTGTGACTGCTACTGCTACTGCTACTGCTACTGCTACTATGACTGCGACGACGACAGTACAGAGATCCTTAGTGGATTCGACGATGATGACTACAACACTCAGCGATCCTATGTGGATCAGTGCTACAGGTCCTGTGTGGGCCCGATCATGTGTGGGTCCGATCCTGTGTGGGTCTGCGCTCAGCGGTCCTGTGTGAACCAGCGCCTACAGGTCCTGTGTGGGCCGACCCTGTGTGGTTCTTTTGCAGGGGTTAGTTACCTATCGATCCTTCATGGGTCTGACGACTTAGATGGATCAGAGATCATCTTTATCGTCTTTTAAAGAAGTATACCTGTGTGAGCTGAATCCTGTTTCTTTCCTGTGTGGATTGTGTTGTGCTATCCTGTGTGGATTTCATTTTTCTTTCCTTTGTGGAATACATATACTTTCCTGTGTGGATTGAGTTGTACCTGGGCTCGGAGGTTGGAGCATGTTGGAATTGATGACTTAGGTGTATGTATGGGCATATACCTAAGCAGTGTCGGCTGTTACTTTGTGATTGTATCTTCATTTGTGGTTTATCCTTTGTGGATTTTGGAATACCTTCACGGGTCTCGGGGTCCCTACTGAGTAGCTTAGACTCACCCCTGCATGGGCTATGCCCGCACTACGTTGTGTTGGTTGCAGACGACGGACAGCGTTGATCTTGGCTGAGGCTTGCAGAGCAGGACGGTACCTGGAGGTGGACAATTGGGTGGGACGTGTTCGGAGCGGACGGCGGGACCCGAGGAGCAGTGGAGCTATCTGTACCCACCCTTCAGGTGGGATTTCCAGTGGACAGCATGGTGTAGCGGCTTTTACTTTATAGTTTCTGTTTTCCCTTTCGAGTTGTACTTTACTTTCAGTATGTGTTTGTATACTGGCCCATTTACTTTTCCGCACTTTCAGTTGTACTCTATTCTTACTTAGTGTTTACTTTTCCGCTTTCTTACTCTATGGTGCTTGTTTACTTTACAAATGCAATGCCTTCCCTTTTTACCGGGATTTACGTCGTGGTGGTAGTCTCCAGCCCCTACCCTATGGAAGGCGGGCTTGGGGTAGTCACGGCACGGGCCCCGAGGACGGGTCGTGACAACCTGTATGATGGGTGACAACTCATCACATTTGACAACGACAGATGAATCGAACCCACAACCGAAAGGAGACAAGGGCACATCACCTACCACTGGCCTAAAGGAAGTTTGTGGTTAGTATGACTTATTATTTTTAGTTAAATGATATTATAGATAAAGAATAAGTTGATTTTGGGAACTTAGGTTTTATTAAATTAATATCTTTAATATAGGAAAATGATTTGGTGATTAAGTGATAATGGTTATGTTAGAAAACATTCTCCATTTTGGGGAAAATTATATACTTAAGGGAAATATAATACTATTGGATCTCATTTTTGGATTAATGTTTGATATTTTAGTTTTGAAGAATATATGTTTTTATTATGGTTTTATGAAGATTTTTTTTTATTTAAGGAAATTAATATCATATCATAGAGAATATGGGATTAGGTTTATTCCACTTTAGTATGAGACATTTAGAGTAGTCGATGTTATTTTGAGATAAATGTTAAGATTTATCATGGAAGACTACATGATTAAATTCTTCTAATTTTTGTGTTTCAATATTAGTTTGGATTATATTGAAACATTTTAGGGAAAAATTTGTACTGAATGATTTTGTTGAACTACGGGTACTTTTTTTGAATTTTAAATATTAAGTGAATTGTTTTTTATAAAGGATTTTCATTTTTAAGGATTATAAAATATCATAATAACCATTTAGGTTTTAGTTGATGTATAATAATTGGTAAAATACATAGTTCATCATTTGTAAATTATGTGATATTCTAAAAGTTGATTTTTGAACTTCAGGTGTGACCTAGTCATCTAGAATACTCATAGTATGGAGAAAAGATGAGATTGTGGTCGAAAATTATTAAAGGATGAATGAAAACTGGATAATTATGTATATTTCCTTATTTTTTAGTCAATAAGGTATTCCTTATAAAATTTTCATTACTTAATACACAAGGGAGATTGATAGGTTAATAAGGTTTTCTTATGAATTTACCATTCCTTCTTGTTTTGAAAATCACAAACACCTTTTCTCAAGGAAAACATCATTTTATTGTGAGTTTTACTTCTATAAGGAAAAAATTTCTTCCACAAGGAAATTTATCCTTACCAAGTTCTAATTGTTCATATCATAATTTTCGTAAGTGTAAAATTCAGTTTGTAACAAAATCATTGGAATCCAATAAATACCTAGATATAAAGCACTCTATATTAGGATCTAAATTCTCAGAATTCTGGTTACAAACTCATCTGAGTTCTGACTCCGAATTCTTAATATGAATTCAAGTTACGAACTCTTTTGAGTTCTGACTCTGAATTTTGACTCCAAATTCCAATTCCGATCTCTTCAAATATCTGACACCAAATTCTTAATATGAAGTCTGGTTATGAACTTTTCCATGTTCTGACTCCGAGTTCTCTGAATACAGACTCTGAACACTTATGAGTTATGATTCGGAATTCTCATAAACTCTGACTTTTAACTTTGTATGTTATGGTTCTAAATTACTATGAATCCAGATTCTGAATTTCCTTGAAATTCAGACTCCGGATTTCTATAGAGTTCACGTTCTGAATTCCTAGAATACAAAATCTGAATATCCATGTATTATAAACTATGACTTTATTTTGTGTTAGACACCAATCATTCATTTTCTTATATTCCAAATATTACATTTTAGTTATGTAACCAAATTGTTTCTTACACATGTTTTGTTATAAAATTATGCCATGCATTCAGTTACTAACTAACCATTATATGAGTGACACTTGTACAGGTCCCTCTGAAATTCAAGGGAATATATGACTGTTGGAGGAGGGAGTTGACTATCAATGTCGTTCTTATAAATAGAAGATCATTTCAAAGAGCTCAAGAATTTTTGGATGACTTTTTGATCTGATGTTTTTTCTAGAGAGAGATACTCTCATGCTTAGTGAGTACAAAACTTTTGGTTCACATTTTCTTTGTGTGACTCCAATTGTTGATGTGTACAATCGAGGGCATCCAGGGAAAATAAGACAAAGGTTCCGACTACCATGAAGTTGAGGGCTTCCTTACTGAGGATGACAGAGGTGCTGACTAACTTGAAGTTGAGGGAATGCAGGGATACCAAGAGTGACTTTGATCTTCATATCGATGGCTTATCCTAGTGTGGGTAAGATAGACTTTTTGAAATTATAAATGAAGGGAACTTTATACAAGTTTGTTGGATACCCATCTCTTTTTGTTAAATGATTTACTACTTGTTACTTGTCTTGATACAAGTTTTCACTACTTTTGTATTGTTGAGGAAAGTATAACTATTGTTTACTTCCTTATACTTTTACTCTGATTTAGTTAGATTCTATATGCTTTAAGGTAGAATCTTCATCTTTGTAAACATTCATTAAGTTTATTTTCCAGAGCCATCTTTCTGGATTCACTTTTATCTGAATCATTTTTCCTGAATAAAGAAAGTGTGTAGAACTTAGAGGTTCTGTGAATTACCTTGTTTAACCATGTTAAACATAACAATATTTAAATGTTCTATTGGAATTTTTTATAATAGGAAATTCACCCCATCATGTATTTTAATCATCATTAGATACTTTACTCAGTATCTCTTTTATTTTGATCATAAATTTTATTTTATAGAGTATATCATACTCACATACAATCTCTACAATTGGTATCATAGGAGGTGACCTTGAATACATAACCAATATAACAATTGGCTTCAAAATTATGGATCAATCAAAATTAATCTCACGATTAGATTTAGAAGATAAATCATCTTATTCTTGTCCGGAATCTGTTTTCCAGACTCATAATGTTTGGATTCATTTTTTTTCTTAGAGATGATCTTGTTCCAAATTTTCTTTTATTAGTAATATTTTCCTTGTTTAAAAACATTTTCTATTAATATGGTTTTGTGGAAAGATTTTTCTATAAGAATACAGGAGTCAATGTTGGTTCCATAGACAATTTCAATCCAACTAGACCACCTATTTTTTATAGAAATGACTACGAATATTGGAGAGATCGCATGAAGACTTTCATTATCGACACTAGTGTTAATAATTTTGTTATGATTTAAGGATGATAGAAAATCCCTAACAAAGATGATTGTACCATCACTAATCCAAGAAATCATGAATATCCACTGAATTATAAGGAATGAAATACTTTTCTTTGCTCCCTAACTAGAAATATATATAGCCATATTAAATCTTGTGAAGAAAAAAATTGTATTCGGAAAAAACATGATGTAACTACCTTTAAAACATACAATGTAATTGAAACTAGAAGAGCCATGCTCAGAACTGAATATCATGGCATTAACATTCCTTATGGAGAACCGATATTTAAGGTGGAATAGAGATTAATGAATGTTGTGATTAGTTTAAAATCCATGGGTGAAAACAGATACAATGATGAAGCTCTTGTTGATAAGATCATAGACATCATGCCCAATGCGTGGGAATCCAAGAGAAAAACTATTGATGAAAAAAGAAAGGTTACTCATATTTCTCTTCATGAACTATTTTTAACTCTTCTTCAACATGAGACTAGAATCAAGAGAGATGCAGATAACATAAAGAACAATAATGGGAATGGTATTGTTTTATTTACTACTACTTCAAATCAGATGAAATCTAAGACTCTTGAGAGAATTAACATATCTATGTTTAATAAGGTTGTTATCCAATACGAATAAAGTGGAAGTGAATCCTCAGAGAATGAGTTTTCAACTATTACTTGAAGGATGAACAAGATAGCTGGAAAAAGGAACTTTCAATCTAGATACCATAAGAAAGAAAGGAAAGACAAGAAATATTCAGACAACACATGTTATGAATGCAAGAGAGCTAGACAAATAAGACCTGATTATCCCATACTTAACAAAAAATAAAGAAAGGAAAATCATTACGAGAGAAACAAAAAGAGGTACTACAAGGAAAAATCTAAGAATGTCTTGAATGATAATGACACCTAGAGTGCCAATGTTGGTGACTCTTCAGATGAATCCTTATATTATTCATATTTTGGGTAGTAGAATATTTGTCTAATATCCAGACTAGCTATTGACAATCATTGTTTGATGGATAAGGTACAAAATGATGAATCAATGACCAATGTTTCATTAAATAAAAATTACAATAATGATAAATACTACAACTCTTCAGATGAAGAATCTTTTTCAGATGTAGATAATACTTTACCTTCCTATGAAGATGTTTCTTGGTTTTTCAAACTCCATGATATTATGAATTCAAAACACATGAAAAAACATGATAAGGGAAAATCTAGGAATACTATTCTTACTAAGCAAATATCGGATCTTTCTAAAGATCTTGATAAGAAAAATGCTGATTTTGAATGTGTTTAAAAAATACAGAGGATGTAAATTCTAAGAAGAATAAACTTTTTAAGGATTTAGAAAATGTAATTTCTAAGAAAAATGTTTTCGAGCCTAACTCTAGTTCCAAATAAAATGTCTTAGAAAATGAGAAATTGGTTATCAAACTGAATCTGAAATATTTTTCATAAGGAAGTATTTGTCAAGCATTACCTTTGGTAATGAATAATTTGATAAAATGTTTTTTCAAATCTGACATCTATGGAATAGTTCTGGTTCTGGTTATACTGGTTCTAAACTGATTTCAAGTAACAATTATATTATTCTCAAAGTGCTCCATTCTGCACTAAGTTTCAGTGTTGTGGACACTGAGAAAAATAATTTTCCTTAAACAAAACTTATTCTTTATGATTTCATAAAGCTTATTTTTGTGAAAAGATTTGGGTGCCTAAAATGTTGGTTTATGAGATTTTCATATCCAAGTGTGTTTGGATTCTGAAAACCTAACATTTTCATATTTTTAGGAGAATAGATAGGGTACCAACATCAATAAATGATTTATGGATAGTGGATGTTCCCATTATATGAATGGTAACAAAAACTATTTTGAAAATTTTATCAAGATGAAAGGAGGAAAAGTTACTTTGGAGATAATGCTAAGGGAGAAATTATTGGTATAGGTAACATCATTCATCTTGGAAAAACATTTATTTCAAATGTTTTATTCATTAAGGTTCTTACGAAAAACCTCATTAGCATAATCCAATTATGTGATGAAGTTTAACTTGTGAATTTTAGGAATTAAAAGTGCTTGGTACACAATTCCAAAGAAGAGTTTACTCATTCCTCGTATGGGAAAGAGAATTTTTACACACTAAAAATAGAAGACCATAGGATCCAAGGTCTACCTTGCCTTTGTGCATTGGATGATCATTATTGGTTGTGGCATAGAAGGTTAAGACACTCTAAATGTATGAAATTACGAAAACATTATATGAAACGATTAATTAAGGATCTACCAGTGTTTAGATTTGATTCTTCAAAAGCATGTGACCCTTGTCAATATAGAAAAAAACATAAATCAAGTTTTAAATCAATCCTTAAAGTCTCAACTACTAATGGATTATAGTTAGTGCATATGTATCTCTTTGGTCCTACACAAACTCGAAGAATTAGGGTCAAGAATTATGTATTTTTCTTGGTTGATGAATATACTAGATTTACGTGGGTCAATTTTCTAGCAAAGAAGCCTGAATCTTTTTCTTATTTCAATAGTTTTTGAGACCAAGTTAAAAATGAGAAAAAAATTCCATTGAAAACTATTCTTAGTGATCATGGTAGACAATTTCAAAATTATGATTTTGAAACTATTTGTAGTACAAAAGTCATTACTCCTAACTTCTCAGCACCCAGAACACTTCAACAAAATGGTGTTGTTGAATGAAGAAATACAATTCTTCATGAGATTAAAAAACCATGTGGAGTGAGTATTCTGTAGAAAAATTATTTTGGGCTGAAGCTGTATGTACTACTTGTTATACTATAAATCGAGTTTTGATTAAACATTTTCTTAATTAAAAAACATTATGAGTTATGTAGTGGTAGAAAACCAAGACTTCCCTAGTTCAATGTTTTTGGTTGCAAGGTATTCATTCTGAATACTAAAGATAATCTACATGAATTCAAACCAAAATATGATGAAGCAATTTTTGTATGCTACTCCACAACTTCTAAGTCTTATATAAGTTTTAACAAAAACACTTGTACTATTGAAGAGGCAGTACATGTGAAATTTGATAAAACAGATCCTATTGTTTTTAAACAATCCCATCCTACACCCTCAGATGTGTTTTCAAAAACTGATTATCAGCCATTGATAGAGGATCCTTCTAATAAGGAAAATGTCCAAGAATATACTTCTGAAACATTTACGCTAGAATATTTCCTACCCCATGTTGATGAACATGTTTTAAAAAACCCAAATCAGATGTTTCTAAAGAATCATCCTAGTGATAGCATCATTGGTGATGTGATTCAACTTGTAAGGACTAGAAGTCACGTAATAAAACAAGTAGAACATCTAGCATTTCATTCCTAATTAGAACAAAAAAGCACTGATGAAGCTTTAGGTGATGATGATTGGATTAAAGCTATAAAATATGAAATAAATGAATTCAAAAGGAATAAGGTATGGACCTCAGATGAAAGACCTAAGGAAACTACAATTGTTGGAGTAAAATGGGTTCTTAGAAATAAGTGTGATGAAAATTGTATAATATTTAGAAATAAATAAAGATAATTTTCTATAGGATATAATAAACAAGAAGAAATAGGCTATGAAGAAACCTACTCTCCTGTATCTAGACATGAATCTATTCATATTTTACTTGCCTTTTCAGTATTCTTCAATTTCAATCTTTTTCAAATGAATGTGAAATGTTCTTTCCTTAACGGTTATGTACAAGAGGAATTTTTACTTGAATAACCTCTGGTTAGTGAAGATACAAAACATCCTGATAATGTTTTTAGACATACCAAAGCTTTGTATAGACCTAAAAAAGCCCCTCGAGCATGGTATGATAGACATACAAGAATTTTGTTTCAAAATAATTATGTTAAGGGAAATGACGATACAACAATTCTTATGGGGAAAGTTAAGAAATATGTTTTGATCGTTCAAATTTATTTTGATGACATTATATTTGGTTCAAATCAACAATCCTTAACTTATTCATTTGTGGATCTAATGAAATTTGAGGTTGAAATGAGTATGATGGGTGAGTTAACAATTTTCCTTGGTTTTAAAATCAGTCAAAGACTACTAGGAATCTATATATCCCATCATAATTATATTAAAGATATTCTTAAAATGTATGGATATGAAAAACAAAAAGTATAATTACTCCCAATTGTACCTCAAATACACTTGATCTTGATGATGCTGGGTAACCAATAGATCAATCATATTTAAGAGGTATGATAAGAATTCTACTTTAATTGATAGCTAGTTATCCAGACTTAATGTTTTCATTATTCTTATGTGAAAGCTATCAATCCAATCCTATGGAATCTCATTTAAAGGCAGTGAAAATAATTTTTCACCACTTAAAGGGAACCATGGATTTAGGACTCTTTTATACTTATAGTCATGATTTTTTTAAAACGTTTTTGAAACGATTACTTTGGTGGATGTAGAATGGATAGAAATAATATATACAGAACATGTCATTTCTTAAGAAATTTATTAGTTTTCTGTTCATTCATGAAGCAACAATCAGTTGCACTTTCCACTGCAGAATCTGAATGTGTAGCAGCTAGAAGTTGTTGTGCTCCAGTGTTGTGGATGAAAAAAACACTCACAGACTATGGTATGAGTTTTATCAGAACAAAAATTTTGTGTGATAATACAAGATCCATTGATCTTAGTAAAAACCATGCACATCTCTTTCAGGAAAAGCACATAGATATTAGGCATTACTTTCTTAGGGATCTCACATAAAAAGGATATATAATTCATCAATTAATCAGAATGCCAGATCATCTTGCTAATATTTTAACAAAATATTTACCCTCCAATAGATTTTAATATATTAAACAGAAGTTATGAATGATAACTGTAAGGTAATCCTCCTTATTAAATTCTTGTTAAAAAAATCTCTTTACAGTAATAAACTTATTTTTATAGGGGGAGTACATTTTTTCATTTGATCTTCATATATTCTGTAATGATGTTTTTCATATTTTTCATAATGATGGTTTTCATATTTTTCATAATGAGGATTTTCGTAATGAATATTTTCATAATGAAGATCTGCATACTCATTTTTTTCATAATCGAGTCATTTTTTTCCGAATCTGAAGTCCTTCAAGAAGAATTTTCCTCAGTACGAATAATTCTCCTGACAATCCGAAATGTATGATTCTTTCTTGTTGATTTTTAATCACCTTTTACATGATGGTAGTTTCGTTTGTTTTTAAATTTTATTGGATTCTAGTTTCTTTAAATCCAAATGTTTTCCTTGAAAACCCTCAAAAGATTGGATCCTATAAATTTTTCCCTACGGCTATCATTACAACTGTCAGATATGATAAGAATTATTCCCAGCCATGGGATTGATATGGGAATATAAACTATCTATTCAAACACCTATATAAAGGACCAACGAAGGGTTGTCCCACATCGATTTCAATCCTATTCTTGTCAAATCTCTACCTCTCCTAAAAAATCATGTTCCAAACTTCTCTGAGTTTTCTCAAATCCTAATGTCTGCAGAAGAATCCTCTTAGAAATATATGCCTACTGTAAAGGCGGTTTCGGAGTGGCAATTATACGGAGAAAGGCGGGTGCATCCAAATTTTTCAACAAGTATGACTCCATTATCTCCAAGAACATCAAGCTTAATGGGTGGGAAAGTGTTTCCATTTCGAATCCTGGGGCTCAAGACTTGGTGTATCCAGATACACTTATTGAGTTCTATGATTCAGTCAGTTTCATTAAGGAAGAACGGAGAGATTAGTTTTCATTCAAGAGTTATGGAAAAACCAATTCCCTTTTATACACCAAGGCCGGTAGCATGGTGGGGATGTCTTATTAAGGGGAAGCCAATTTTTGTTCCCACAAGCTTCCAGATGTTCAAGGATGTTTTGTAAAGGTCAAGGCAATGGAGTGTCTTGGACATACATATTTCAAGAATGCAAAGATTACTCATTTGTCTACCAATAATTGGATCCTTGAATTATGGTTTTAGGGTTTTATCATACCACGAAAGGGTGAAAAGGACACACTGAAGAAAAGTGATATGCATATCTTGGATTTTATTGGTAAATATAAGGAAGATCAATTTGATGAAGCATATTCTCATTACGATAGAGAATATCAAGAATGGGAATTTGAGAGAATAGATAATCATATATCATGCCCTACTCTCCATGATGATTGTTCAATGTCTTGATTCCTTCATGATTCCTTCCAGTTCCAAGCCAAGGAATTGAAAATTCATGTTAGTAAGCGATGATACTTTGAAAAGAATGAATGCCATATTTTCTATGGATTCTGGAGAGTTTTATTATATACGAGTAGAAGAAGCAGAATCTGTTTCAAAGAATGCAGAAGAGGCTGAACCGTCGATGAAGGATGGAAAAAAGAGGAAAATGATGGAAGTGGAAGAAACAGAGAAAACCCCTAAGGCCAAAAAAACTCAATCCACACCTCCAAATCCCAATAAGTAAAAATCCTATCTTGATGAGGTAGTAGCCAAATGTAGGGAGGATAAGAAAAACCGGATGGAAGGATAGCCACAATTTGGCTTTGATCCAATAGAGGAGAATGCTTTGAAAGAGAAGGTAGCCGATGAGATTGAGAAGAAAGCCAAAGAGAAGAATCATAGGAAGAAAATTTCTGATGCTGAAATTGTCCAATCCATTAATAGGGATACTGAAATAGCATCCGAGAATATCCCAGAATAAAAATATTTTTTGGTTTACCCCTTACCTTAGACTCTAGGGATAATGTTCATGACTCTGGAAAAAGTACTTGAAAAGGTTGTTAATGAAAAGGAAACATTGGAATAACTACAAGATGTTGAAATTAGTGATGACACAGTTGATCTGCTAAAGCAAGTTGAAGACTTTCATTAGAATGAAAGTGCATCCGAAAAAATATCAATCTGGACTTCTCATGTTGGATCTTCGAAAATTTCTACTCCTGGAATTAATGAGAAGGATGTAGAGGGAGTGAACAAGTTTTCTGAGGATAGAGTCATAATATTGACTTTATACATCATGAACATATTGAGGCAGGATCCAAGAAAGAAAAATTGATGAATATAAAATAGTTTAGTTGACTGAATGTGAGCTTGAGTCTCTGGATGAGGAAGCTATTCCGAGAACTAATAAGGGAAAACATGTGGTTCCTGATACACCTACGAGAGTAATTTTAAGGAAGAAGGAAGTTAGTGGATCCCTTAAAAAGAAGATGCTCAATCTAGAATAAGAACAACCACATATCAAACTATCAGATTCAGAATCATTAGCTCTGGGACATGATTTTGTAATTCGATTACTGAAGAAGCTTGTTGAAACCATTCCGATCTTTCCAACCATTGACTCTAGATGTTGGTTGCTTCAACAGAGCTTGAATTAAAAATTGTATTCTGTATCAATGGTGATGGATATGTGTGTAAATATTGAGTTTGATTACATGAAATTCCTTATCAACTATGATGCCCACAGATAATCTTATAAGAAAATGGTCAGCTGGTCAAAGAATATAGTAGAAGATTTGAGAGTGCTTGATGATTTTCAAGATGATATAATGGAAGCTTTTGATACACAAGATAGCAAAATCAAGGGTCCCACAAATATCATTTAGGAAAAGATAAATCTTGACCAGAATACAAGAATTCAGAAGTTCAAGGATGTGAATGGGAAGTTGTATCATGTTTCCCAAAGCTGGAAGAGGGAAAGGGATGACTGGATTGAGATTGAAGAAATGCTAGTGAAACAAGATGACTTGTTGAAGGTTCAGGCAGACGCTCTGAAGGCTCAGGATGATAGGATCAAAGCCCTAGAGAAGAAATAAGTGTAAGAACTCAAGGAGCTGAATATGATGAAAACCATTGTGAAGAAATTCATACCCATGTAAAATGAAGGAAAATAAATCTGATCTTGTGTTGTATTTTTTTCCTTGTAAAAATTTATGAAATTTTGGTTTCTCATTTTTGTTTGGATGTTTGCACTAATATTTAAGGTACCATATTTTTTCCATTCCCTCAAACTATTTTTTAAAATCACAAAGTCGGAGAAGGAAAAGTAAATCTTTGTAAAGAAAAAATATCCCTAATTTAAGGGATGTTTATCTAAGGGGGAGTTTTCATACAGGGATCTCTGTACTCAATATAATTAAAAACAAATTCTGGAAATCTAGAATACGATCCTTATTGTTCCAAAGCCTATGGGGGAATTAGTCGTATTCATCTTTTACAATGTGAAAAATGAGATAATTTTTATTTCAAAATCAATAAATTTTTTATAAGTCATTATATTCTTTTTTCGTAATGATTATTGTTCATTCCAAAAAGGGGGAGACTGTTGAGCCAATAAAGTTTTCCATATGAATTTTCCATTCATTCATACTTGAGGGAGATTGATAAGTTAATAGTGTTTCCTAATGAATTTACCATGCATTCTTGTTTTGAAAATCACAAACAACTTATCTTAAGGAAAATTTCATTTTACCCAGCATTTTACTTCTATAATGGAAAATTTTCATTCCCCAAGGATATTTATCCTTAACATGTTTTCATTGTTAATATCGAAATTTTATGAAGTGTAAAATTCGTTTTGTAAACAATAACATGGAATCCTATAAATACCTAGATATGAAGCATTCGGTTTTAGGATCCGAAATCTCAGAATTATAATTATGAGCTCTTTTGAGTTCTGACTATGAATTCTGAATACGAATTCTAGTTATGAACTCTTCAGAGTTCTGACTCCGAATTCTGAATATGACTTCTGGTTACTAACTATTTTGAGTTTTGACTCTGAATTTTTAATATGAATTCTAGTTACAAACTCTTCAGAGATCTGACACCAAATTCTAAATACGTATTCTATTTACAAACTTTTCTGAATTCTAACACTATGTTCTCCTAATACAGACTCTAAACTCTTATGAGTTATGACTCCGAATTCTCATAAACTCAGACTCTGAACTTTGTAAGTTCTTGTTCTTAATTACTATGAATCTAGATTCTGAATTTCATTGAAATTCAGACTTTATAATTCTATAGATTTCAGGTTCTGAATTCAGTGAAATCAAAATCCGAATATCCTTGTATTATAAACTCTGAATTTATTTTTCGTTAGACTCCAATCGTTCATTTGCTTATATTCCAAATAATAAATTTTAGTTATGTAACCATATTTTTTCTTACACTTGTTTTTTTATAAAATGATGTCTTTCATTCAGTTACTAACTAAACATTTTTTGAGTGACACGTGTAAAGGTCCCTCTGAAATTCATGGGAAAATATGACCATTGGAAGAGGGAGCCGACCGTTGAAGTTGTGCCTATAAATAGGAGCTCATTTGAATGAGCTCAAGAATTTTGGGACAACTTTTTGATTTGAACTGATTTCTAGAGAGATATACTCTCATGAATAGTACATACTAAACTTCTGGTTTAGATTTTCTTTGTGAGACTCCGATTGTTTTTTGTGTACAATCGAGGGCTTATGAGGATATGAGGAAAGTGGTGTCGACTACCGTGAAGTTGAGGGCTTCCTTACTGACGAAGACAGAGGTGCTGACTACCTTGAAGTTTAGGGCTTGTAGGGATAGCAAGACAAACTTCGATCTTCATATCGAAGGCTTATCTTGGTTTAGGTAAGAGAGTCTTTCTTGAAAGTATAATTCAAAGGACCTTTATCCAAGGTTGTTGGATACCCTTCCCTTTGGGTTAAATGATTTACTACTTGTTACTTGTCTTGTTACAAGTTTTCCTATTCTTTTGTATTGTTGAGGAAAGTATAACTATGTTATACATCCTTATACTTTTACTCTGATGTAGATTGGTTCTATACGCTTTAAGATAGAATCTTCATCTTTGTAAACATTCATTAAGTTTCCTTTTCAGAACAATATTTCAGGATTCACATTCTCTGAATCGTTTTTCCAGAATCAGTCAAGTGTGTAGAACATATAGGTTTTGTGAATGGCCTTGTTTAACCTTGTTAAACATAACCATCTTTAAAAGTTCAAAAGGAATTTTTTTAATGTATACAATTCACCCCCCCTCTTGTATTGTAAGCATAATTGGATACTTTACTCAGTATATCTTTTATTTCAATTCTATATTTGGTATTATAGAGTATATCATACTCACATACCATCGCAAAACATATGTTCTTAGTCAATATTATAAATGAATTCCTCAACATTATGAAAGGGAACCTAAAACAAAAAAAACATTTTTTTTAGTTTTCCTAGTGGGGAATCAATGACCATTTAACCAATCAAAAGTTTTTGATTTTCTGGTGGTTAACATTCTCCTAATAATGTTTTCTATCATCTCTATCCAAAAATAAGGGTTAGTTTCTCTTCCATATCTAGGTTTTTGTACATGAAATACTAGTATGGGTTTCCTCGGGTGATCAGTGTACTTCTCTTTATTTCTTTTAGTGTGATAGTTTTATTGACACTTTTTTTGAAGCGAGACACTCAATAAAGTTTTCAAGCCCAATTTTAAAATTGCGAGGACACAATTCCCAATTTCTGAGAAGGATGTTACATCCATGGTAAATAAATAATATAAGAATTTCAAATTTATTAATATTTTTGAAATAAATATTAATTTTATTTTAAATGGGATGATATGCTTTATGGTGTACCTGATATAAAGCAATTTGATTCATTGAAATCATATGTTGCAGACAACGTTGAGTTATATTGAAAAATAATAATACAATAATATTATTTTTATTAGTAGTTAATGCATAGTCATTGTATTTGTAGGAATGAAAACAAATAACTAAAATATGACTACACGTGTAATTTAAATTCTTTGACATTTATCCAATAAATTTCATAGGCTTAAAATGTAAATGAATATAATTTTACGCATAAATACTCAAATATAATTTAAATGGTTGATTTACTTCCTTTTTATGGTGAACCTTTTTTAAATATATCTTTTAACTTTTATATTTTCTATTTCAAAAAATAATATTATTCTTTAAAATAGAGATATCAAATTTTACATTGGATTAATATTGGGAATTTTTATGACAATATTCATTTTTTGATCAATTGTGGAAAATACTACATTTTATTTCCAAAAAGCCTTTTAATCTATTTTATTTATATGTTAAGGTTATATTTTATTTGGTTTTCAATTTTAATTAGATTATATTTTTATCATTTAATACAATTTTATTCATTAGATGTAATTTCATATTGAAATTGAACATAAAGAAGTGTCAGTCTTTTGATAGTTTTTATCTCTTCAAAACACGCTTTTTTGTTTTGACTACGAAAATTAATTATAAATTAATTTAAAAAAAATCTGTGTTTGGAATTTGAAAAAATGGATTCCATATTTTGAATCATGAGTTCTAAATTTTTTAAATTGGTAACTTTTATTTTTAAACATTATGAATATTTACTATAGTAATTATTATTATTCACCATGGATAAATGGTAAATCTGGTAAATTATGGTAGAAAATAATATTATAATAATCTTAAATTACCCTTACACTTATCCTACCCTTAGTGGATGAGACATTTCCAAATAAGGTAACCATTGGTTCACTTTTATGACGCCATTGGAGCCACTTTGGATTGATAATGACATTTATATTAATTAATTTAAAGTAAAGGCCAAAGTTACATAAACATATACATTTTAGTAAAACAATAGAATATGGGGATATATAAGTGATATCATAGACTATAAATATTAATAAAAGTGATTAAAATATTTCTTACATCATGGTATTTAATTTATAAATTTTAAACATTAAATAAATAAATTTAAATATGACACAATGGTGATGCAGTAATTGATTCCTTAATAAAGGATTCAAATAAATGATAATATAATTATTAAAATAATTTTATTTTTAAACTTTTTATTCCATACAGTAATTTTAGATATAATAATGAGTTATTATCTTTTAATTAATTTTGTTTTTTCAAATGAATCACGTTCTTATTGAATATCTTAAAATTCATGATATGAATAATTTATAAATTGACGTAAATGAGTTTTCAAAACGAATACTATTTTATTAAATGATAAAATGATCCTAAAAATTTAAGATTCGTCCAAATGGCATATATTATGTTAAAAAATGTAATTAATTATCCATTTTCGGTTTCTTTTCATTTTATAGTAAATATATTAATCATATTTTTCGAAAATATAAATGGACATGGTAAAAGTTAAATAATTTAAAAAGGATTAAATAAAAAATAAATGGATTAAAAAATATCCAAAACCATCCAATTCTTATTGGATGATTTTATTTAGACTTATAGGTACCGTTTTTTAAAATTAAATAATTTATGGTCCATTTTAAAACAAAAAACATTTTATAATAAAATAATACTTTCAAACTTTCCTAAAGAGACCCTTCTCCATCTTATAAAAGGAAACCATCTCTCTCCAATTAAACAAAACCCTCAAGCCTCTTAGTTCATCAATATATGCTCCATGAATCATTAAACATTCCTCTATTCTTCCCAGGATCCTCCCCCTAGGCATAAGGAACTTCAAGAAATCCCTTTTGTTCAAACCATAGGGAGTTAACCGATTTAAAGGTAACATCATCTGTCAAGTTATCTTCTCTTATTTTATTTATTCACTCCATATGTTATGGTTATTATTTTTTTTCATAAATTAAACAATATAATAATTATACTAGGTTTTTTATGATATTAATTCTAACTACACTTCCACACACCTCCATCTGATGGATACAGACATATTTTTTCTATGGACGGCGAACTACTGCCTCACGAAACGATGGTTGTTTAATATTATCCTACCACCTCTTACGGAGACCATTATGATGGAACTATAATTATATATGATATATATGATATTGATTTTATCTCTATTATTTTGTATTTTTCATTTACAACATATCTTTATGATTTCCATAATGGGCCAACATGATAATTTAATTACAGTAAGTGCATACTATCACCCCCTCAAAGTGATTTGACTCGTTCATGATAAACATGGAACATATAAAGGATAAAATTTATGAAAATATAAATCATATATAAGATATATATTATATTTTAATTATAATATAACTATGTATTGTTTAGTTCTCATTCCTCTAAAAATGAATAAGAAATGCTAGTATCATTCATGTGTACGTACGACATACCATCTCCATGAACTTTGCATTTCATTTCTTATATACAAATATTATGGACAAGTATAAAAACATATATACTAGATATATATTATATATGTGATATATAAATCATTAATATCATTCTAGATATAATTTACTTTTTATCACATGGAAAATTTGTGATTATAACAAGTTCATTTCTTTACTAATGTTTCGAACATCGAAAAAATGTCAGATATGAACTCAAATAATTAATAATTATTATATTAAGGTTATATGTGATATAAAAGGAATAATAATCTTTAAAGAGGTTATAAGTAAAGAATTAGTTTTCTTATTTTTATTTTTCATGAATAACAAGAAACAAACGAGTCATGTCGGACACGAGGTAAGGGGTTTTCATCTCACTTTTTATTCCCGTGAAATTCATGCTATAGTTTCCACTATTTCCATCATTGTGTTTTTTGTACAACCCATTATTATATTAATTTTGTAATATAATTTAATATATGGGAACTAAAATCTTAATTTTATGATCCTTCTTTCATGTGGTGTATGTTTCGTAAGTAACCTAATTGGTATGTGAAACATTTAACCTCCTCTTTTAGTCAAATACTTATTTTATGTTATGTATTTTAAATATTCAATTATTATGTTTGAATATGTTCTTATATATTATTACTACAGTAAATTTTAAGTCCATGTGATGAGATACCCTTTCCTCTCTCATCAACTCATTTTCTAAATTTTAAAATGACGTCGTCTGGCTGTCAAAATTCTGTAAGAGAACTTTTTAAACCAATTTCAATTCACTGGGTTAAACTTATTCTTCTTGATAATGACATTATATGAATATTTTTGAATAAAATATTATTGTTTTACACATAATATCCACCTATATAGGGTGTATTTGTATTTTTCACACATAAATATGTCATTGATTTTTCCTTAATCTATGAATATGATCTTTGCAAGGGACTTTGTCTCAATTAACATTCCATTGAGAAATATTTGTTGTTGTAGACCAATTAATATTTATATGTGGTATATAATGAAAATTGACATATTATATCATGAATCTACTTATTCTCATGATAATATATTCTTTTATTAATGTTTTACCTCAATTATTTGTATTCAATCATCTCCCACATGGTTATGAACTCCATAACTAAAATATCATTTTAAATGTTTTAAAGAATTATTCTTTTAAATAATTCTAATTAATGACCTTGTTTTTTAAATTATTTTATGGATTTATTTATATGTACAATAATTCTTGAAAATTTAAAATTTATTTCATAAGCAACAAAGTGGCATGGGATACATTGATTCAAAACTCTTGTTTTTTAATGTTTTAAATGAAAGTATTTATTCTTTATCTTGAAATGATTTATTTTGATTTTAATGTGGAAATGTTATTATTTCTTTATGCTAGTTTTATGTGTCATGAATATGATATGGTTCATGGTAATTGGTTATGTATATGGGTGGTTCCGTGACAAACCTAGGGAAGGTGAGCCCGAGATAACTCTTTAATGTGTTGGGTAATGTGATGGTGGTAAACATTAATGTTTCCTCTAAGAGATTAAGTGAATATACAATGATGGATATTCCATGTATAACTTTTTATGTTGGTATGAAAGATACAATGTATTTCTGTTATGTAGGAAACATGTTAAAATTAAATTTTATGATTTCATTGTGTTTTTCATATTTTTTATGATTTCATGAGGTGTGTTAAAGAGATTATACTTTGTATGAATTGATGGACTAATATTTTATTTCATTTTTTTATAACCATTAATCATATTTTTATGCTCATCCCATGTTTTTAAATGTTTTTATATGGGCATAAATATGAATATGGTCATGTATGGGATCAAGGAAAAGACATGTTGTCTAAAACATTGAACTATACATGTTTCATTTTTTTATGTTTTTTTATTTTATGAAAAATATGGAAACTGAGTTGAAGTTTATACTTTGTAATTTTTTAAATATAATGTAATAGTTATGTATCAATTCTCTATAACTATAAACATGAAAATATCCTCAATGTTAATTATTGACTTAACTCAAGATTATGTAATGCTAAGGCTGGGTACCTATAATGAGACAGACATTTTAAATATTTTTTGGGAAAACACATTATTTGTGATGATGTTGAGGGGGTTCATTGTCAAAAATTAATTCACCTACATCACCTACTTCATAAGTAAATATTGGTTTCTTGTTTACAAAAACACTCAAAACATCATTTACTATATAATTGAAATGATATAATTTTTTTCATATAACCAAAAAATATAAGTATTGTTTCCTTCACATTAACTAGAATTAATAAACTATGAGAAGGTGAAAGAAGTAAATTTTAATTATTCATTCATTATACCTCAGAGAATATTTACAAACATTAATTTGAATAAAACAATATAAAATTTTCCATGAATCATTTACTGGATATTATCTCCCAACATTCCATAGTAACAATTTTTTTGACTGTAAATATACTATTGTTTTTTTCAAATCGTCCTCATGATATATAGCTTGAATCTTAAAAACACTATTAACGTAAGTCTTATATCTACTAAATTTCATAATAATTACATGATATAAGTATGAAAACTATTATTTAATTCAATAATTATTATCAACATTTTATACATATAAAAATTCATATAAATTATATTTACATATATTAAATAAATAACAACTAATTAAAAACATGTATTGGATTGAGAATAGAAATGACGTCCAAAAAATTGAGTAATTTTATTATTAAATGTTTTTAATCTGTAAACCTCAAATCATGTTCCACTCCTTTGTCATTCATCATTTTTTTCATAAATTATTCAACATATAAGAGAAATTATATACTTATTTATTTTAAAATATTTTTATTATTATATTGAAAAAATAATTTTTAATAAAAATGTGGTGAGTTTTCCACCATATCTGTAACGTCCTAGGTAATGAAAAAATATGAAATTTTTATATTTATTAATATTTTTAAATTAATTATTTAATTTACTTTATATGGGTTTCTATGTTTGATGTTGTTCCCGATACACAACAATAGGTATCATTGAAATCTTACATTGCACAAAACGTTGGGTCATACTGAAAATAATAATATAATATTACTATTTTAAATGGTTGTTGAAGCTTAGACATTTTATTAATGGGAATGAAAAGAAATAACAACAATATAATAATTATACATTTTCTTTAAATGTTTTAACATTTATCCAATAAATGTTAGAGGCTTAAAATGTGAATAAATCTAATTTTAAGCACAATTTAATTTAAAATGCTAATTTATCTACTTTTGATGATGAACCATATTTTAATAAAGATTATGTCCCTTTTATAGGTTATATATGACAAAATAAAATTCTTATTTAGAATCATGAAAAAAAATTCATTTTGATTACAATTTTGGTATTTTTTCTGATAATATTTATTATTTGGGTGAATAATAGAAAATATTGTATCTTAATTAAAATATATTTTTAATATAATTTATTTATATGGTTATCTTATCTTTTTTATTATTTTTAAATTGGAATTAGATTATATTTTTACCATTTAATTTAACGGTGGTCATTGAAATTAATTTGACATTGAAATTGGACATAAACAAGTGTTAATCTTTTGATAGATGTTTTTTCTAAAAAAATGCTATTTGTTTTGAAAATGGGAATTAAATTAAATTTAATTAACTCAACATCAATGTTTTGAATTTGGTAATATAAACATCATTTTTTAATTCCGAATATCAAAAATAGTATAGGCTGAATTTTTGGAATTTTTCAAAAAAAACATCAATTTTTTATTAATAGTGAAATCACGTCGTAGTAGTTAAAAAAACCGACTTTTTTCAATTAAATGAAATTTTAGCACTTCTGGGAAATGAATTTTGAATATGTAAAATTTGGTTTGATAAGATGAAAAGAATTTTTGGTGAATAATATCTTTTGACTTTTATTTAAAGTCGTTAATGGTAAATAGGGTAATTAATTATAAAATGAATATTATAATAATAAAATATTACATTAACACATGTCCAAATTTATTGGATGTGTCATGGGTGACCTTGAGAATCCATGGGGTTATATAAGTAATCATTTAAACTATAAATATTAAAAAGAAAAATAAAATAATTTACTATATTATATTATTTTTTTATAATTTTTATACTTCAACTAAATTAAATTATTTATGACACGGTAATAATGCAGTATTTACCTCATTAATAAATAAATTAAATTAATATGATTATAAACATTAATAAAATATCCAAAACCTATCAAATTCTTATTAGATGCTTTTATTTCGACCATTAGTCATCTTATCAATGATTTTAATTAGTTTTGGACCTTTAGAAACTAAATATCTTTATATAAGAAATAATATTTTCACCCTTTCTTAAAGAGCCCCACCCCCACCTTATAAAAATTCCTCACTTCTAACTCATTCCTCACTCCTCTCAAGCCCCTTGAATCTTCCAAACCCTGACCAAATAAGCTCTCAAGATCCCTATACTCCTCTTATAATCCTTACCTTAGGCATAAGGAACTTTAAGATGTCCTTTTCGTTCAAACCAAAGGGAGTTACCCAAATTAAATGTAACAATTTCTCCTAAATTTGTTTCTTTTATATTACATATACAACCCCTAAACTCTTTTTATTCCTTTATTTAATAACAACACAAGTATCCTCAATATAGTCGGATTTGTTATGAGAAGGATTATAATGACACTTACACACACCTCCATCTAATGTGTTAAAAACATAATGTTTCTGTGGATGCCAAACTAATGCCTCACGAGACGATGATTGTTCAAATATCTCAACCACCTCTAATGGTGGCCATTATGATGGAACTATGTTTTTATATGATATAAATTATTATTTTTTATATATTCTATTGTAATTTTTTTTATAAATATTTCTGTATTCTTTCCAATATGTGTAAACATGATAATTTTATTTGAGGAAGTGCGGACTACCTCCCCCTCAAGGTGATATGATTCTTTTATGTCAAAAATGGAACATATAAAGGATGAAGTTAATGAAAATATGTAACATATATATCATATGATATTATACTATAATTATAATATACCTATGTATTATTATGTTTTCATTCCATTAAATATAAAATAGAAATTATGTTAGCATTCATGCGTACGTACGACTTACCGTCTCCTTGAACGATGCATTTCATTTATTAAATCCAAATGATATGGAATATTATAAATACATATAAACAAGATATATATGAAATATATGATATTTAAATCATTAATAACATTCTGGAGATAATGGATGTTTTACCACATGGGCAATTTGTAATTATAACATGTTCATTTTTTACTAAATTTCTGAACATCGACCAAATGTCCGGTATGAACTCAAAAAATTAACTAATTGTTATATCAAAGTAATAAGATATATAAAAGGAATAATAAACATTAAAAATTTTCATAAGGATGTAGATATTAACTTCTAATTATTATTTTGGAATAACCTAAAACATATGAGTCATGTCGGACATGAGGTAAGGGATTTCTTATATCACTTTTAATTCCATGATATTTCCATTCTTCGCCAATAAATTTATTCCATGTGGCATATTGTGTACTATATTTTGATATATATTATCATTATTCTCATTATATTCATTGTTTATCTGATTACTTTTGTCGTTATTGTCTTTTGGTAATATGACTCAATTGATTACAACATGGTAATGGGTTTCATCTCTCTTTTTATTCCCATGAGATTCTTGCTATATTTTCCACTCATTCCTTTTCTATTGTGTATTTACTTTCAATGATTGTACTCATTGTTTAATATACATTAATTTATGGGTATTTGAATCTTCATTTTATGATCCTTCATTCATGTGGTGTATGTTTCGTAAGTTACAAAATCGGTAAAGAAACCTTTCACCCGCCTCTTTTTAAAAGACTTATTTTTTTATGTCTTATAATTTACATCTTATTATCTTGGGATATGTTATTATATATCCTTATTGATGTAAATTTTATGTTCAAGATATGATATACCCTTATTTATATCATCAAGTCATTTTATTAATTTTAATGTGATGTCGTTAGGCTGTCGAATTTTTGCATGGGAACTTCTTAACCCAATTTCAATTCTTTTGGATAAACATATACTTCTTGAATTTGTCATCCTATGAATATTATTGAATTAACTATGATTGTTTCACATGTATTATAAACTTATATTTGGGGCATTCATATTTTTCACACATAATTATGTAATTTATTTTCCAAAATCCATGGATACCATCTTTATAAGAGATTTCGTCTCAATTTACATTCCATTGAGACTTCATCATTGATATGTTCCAATTCACTTTTATATGGTTTATATTAAATACTTTGGAATCATCTCATGATATTATAATGTTTCGATTAAATTTTATTCCTTAATTATTTGTATTGAAGCATATTCTATTTGGTTAAGAACTCCTTAACTAAAATATAGTTTTAAGTATTTATTCTTCTAAATATTTCTCATTAATTTCCATGTTTTAATTTTTTTAAGGATTTATTTTTATGGGAATTACATTTTTAAAATGTTATTTCTTATAAAATCTTCAAATTTGTATGGGACACTTTAATTCAAAAGTCTCTTTATTAAATGGTTTTGAAAATAGTTTGATAATGAATTGACTTTGTTGATATATTGAAATGATATATTGTGATTTCAAATGAAATTTTAATTGTTAAATTTTTATATTTTCAATATTTTATGTGCTATGATTTTGTAATGTTACTTGGACATTTGATGGGTGGTCACATGATAAACCATATGACGGGTGGTGCCATGATAAACCAGGATGGGTGGTTATGTTATAACATCCAATGAATTGGATATGGAAGTCGGGCATATGGATATACCATTTAGTGATATGTGTGGAAGTCGACCATCCGTTTATTCCATTATGTATGTTTAAGTCCCAAGTATCCATTATATATTATGTGTGATTTATATGGTTTTTATGGTAATCTTTTTTTTACAAAATGGTAAGTATTGATATTTTATTCAGTGAAGAGTATTTACTACTTCATAAATGTGAAAAGTATTATTTATGATAATTTATTAATTGTTTACTTGTTGTTTTAAAAATCTAATAGTTTTACTTCTTTGTGTACGCCTTACATATAATTTTTCACATCCCATGTTTTTTGAAATTTTTGTCACCGAAAATGAAGTGGAATGGGAACAAGGTTGTGATAATGGAAAATTCATAGGTCAAAAACAGGATGTTGGAAATGTTTCTTTTTAAGAGTTTATACTGGGTAGTAGTGTCTACTTGTAATATTCAAGTTGTTATGTTATTGTTACGACATAATTCTATAAAACTATAAACCTGAAAGGATCCTCAATGAGAATTCTTGACATAATTCAATATTATGTAATGTTGTAGGCCTTGTCATTATAGTTGTTACCCGAGGTTGGTTTAGAAAACATTAGAGGTTATGGTGTTATTTAAGCACAAGTGACTAACCATAAGGGTTAGCATATTAGATAAAGTCTTATTTATCATAGATAAATTGAGTGCGTTTATGATAACATGAATAATTATATCATAGTATTTACCCTCTTCATAAGATATTATATGATGATTTCACTATTATGATCACACTGTCCATTTTGGTTTTAGTAAATGGATGGATCTAGAAGGTAACAATGTAACAGTGGATGGGATGAAAACTGTGACGGTTTTCGGAATGAGCAACTGAATGAAATGGGGGCTGCAATGAGAACTCTTGTGTTTATTAACAACCAACAATATTTAGTAATGATTGAACACGTGAACCATGGTGATTTTTATAAGGCATCATATATGCGAGAAAAAAATCCCTGTGGAAGTTCATGTAATAATCATAAAGGTAAGAATGTTCAAAAACCTATGCCTCATGGATGTGGAAAGAAACACATAGGAAAATGTTTCAAAGGGATGGGATGATTCTACAAATGTGGAAATTAAGGTCATAAATAAATAACCTTTCACGGAAAAAGGATGCATCCAGTTGACTCTAGGAAAGGGAAAGAATTTCTTTCTATGGGATCAATTGAATGTTTTAAATGAGGTTTGCATGGTAATTATACAAACAGTTGTCCTATTATGAGGTTTCAAGAATGGGATCACCAGGATCATACATATATATATCTTCCAATACCTAATACCATTCTGATTGGAGATTGAGAAACTGACAATGACCAATGAATTGTATGGATTATTTCTGAACATATGTTTTGATATTATTGAATCTTAGAATTTGACTCATGATTTTGTATGTATTAAAGAAGTATTTCAGAATAAGTTGAAGAGGAATGGTTAATGGATCAGGAAGTACATTTAATGAGTAATCAGTCACCATATAAGGGATTCATGTTTTATGGTAGATTTTAGGATGGTGAAATGCTTAAAAATATTAAGGCTCTTTTGATGATGGGATTAAATTTGATGAATTTTTATAGTATTTGTAACCATGATGTTTGATATATGAAAATTTTATTCAAGGAATAATTATCTTTTATTTATTGGATATAGTTATGAAGAAGCATTTGGGTTTATATGATCTTAAAATTTGATGCAATTAATGGTAAATACATTTTGGGATGCAAAATGAATGTTATTAGATAACCTTTGGGGTTAAAATATTTTATGATTATTTTTGATGAATTTATCTAAATCTGGGAATGTTATAAAAATATATAGATTTTGAAAAAGGACAACACGCAGACCGTGTGACAACCCATTGCGTCTGACAAAGCTATGGGAATAAAACCCACAACCAATTTGCGATTGAGATTTAATTCCTACCACTAGACTATGTGACATCCCTGGTTAGTATGACTAATTATTTTTACTTAAATGATGTTATAGATGAAGAATATGTTTATTTTCGATTATATTTTTTATCAAATGGATATCCTAACTATTAGAAAATGATTTGGTGATTTTGTGATAATGGTTATTTGGGATGACATTCTCTCTTTTTGGGAAATGTATATGCTTATGGAAAATAGAATACCTTGGTATTTAATTTGTGGAGTAATGGTTGAAATATTATTTTGGAAGAATATATATTTTTATTGTGGTCGTATGGTGATTTGGGTTATCTATATAAATGATTAACCTATCATAAAGAATATTTTATTAGTTTAACTACACTTTACTGGTAGACATTAAGACTATTCGATGTTTATTGAGATAAATATTAAGATTTACTATGGAATAATATGTGATTTAAATCCTTCACCGTTTTGGGTTTCAATTCTAGTTTTTATTATTTGGAAGAATTTTATGGAAAACTGTATATTTAATGGTATTTGTAGAACTTTGGGTAGTGTTTGACAAATTTTGGAGATTAATAGTAGTTTTTCTTTTTGTAAAATATTATCCTTTTAGGAATTATATGACCTTATACTAACAAATTTTGGTTTCGGTTGACGTCTAAAGATAGGGGAAATATATATTTTATCTTTTTTAGATAATGTGATACTCTAAAAGTTTATTCTAGTACTTCAGGTGTGATCAAGTCATCTTGAATACTTGCTGTTTGGAGAAAAGATGAGTTTGTATTCAATTTTATTAAAGGATGACAGTCTACATGACAAGTAAGTATATTTCCTTAAGATATTATTCTAGTTATTAATAAAGTTCATCAACTCTATGTAAAGGATCTTGATTAAAAAAATTACAGTCTCTGTTTTGTCATCATACTTTTAACTCACCATAAATTTATGGTATTGTGGCAGTTAACATTCCTTGATCACGTTCTCTATCACTCTCTATTAATCTATACCAGTTTGTTTCTCTTCCATATATGTGTTTTCAAGGAATACTAGTATCTATTATCTTAGTTGACCATTTTATATTTATTTATTTCTTTTAAATTGATAGTTTTATTTACTCTTTTTACGATGTGGGACTTGTAATGATGTTTCCAAGACAAATTTTAAAATTACGAGGACAAAATTCCCAAAAGAGGGGAAGGATTTAGCATCCTAGGTAAATAAAGAATATGATATTTTTATATTTATTAATATTTTTAAATCAATTAGTAATTTTTCTTTAATGGTGATTCTATGCATGATTGCATACCTGATACACAACAATTTTGTTCTTTGAAATATTACATTGCACACAACAATGGGCCATACAGAAAAATAATTATATAATATTATTATTCTAAATGATAATTAATGCCTAGCCATTGTATTGGTGGGAATGAAAAGATCTAACTACAATATTGTTATACATGTTTGTTAAATGTTTTTACATTTATCCAACAAATATTAGATGCTTAAAATGTGAATTAATTTAATTTTAAGCATAATTTACTTAAAAAGGCTGATTTAGCACCTTTTGATAGAGAAACCCCATTAAATAATGTTTTGGTCACTTTTATATATTTTATTTTTTAAAAAAAATCTTCTTTAGAAATTACTGTTTCTGTGTATAGAAAACAAACGCCTCACAAACGAGGATTGTTCAAATATCTCCAACCACCTCTCATGGTGGACATTATGATGGAACTGTATCTATATATAGTATAAATTATGTTTTTTTCTATATGATCTTGTAAATGTTATTTACAAACGTACCTTTATGCTTTCCAATATGTGCAAACACAATAATTTCATTTGAGGAAGTGCAGACTACCGCCCCCTCAAGGAGATGTGATACATTTATGACAAACATGGAATGTATAAAGGATGACGTTAATGATATAATGTAACATATATATCATATTATATTATTTTGTAATTATAATATACCTAGGTATTTATGTTTTCATTACTCTAAATATAAAATAGAAATGAAAGAATCATTCATGCGAACGTATGGTTTACCGTCACCATGAACGGTGCATTTCATTTTATAACTCCAAATGATATGGAATATTATTAACACATATACACTGGATATTTAGGATATATATTATATATATGTCCTGAATATTTTTATGGAGATATTGGAATTTTTACAACATGGAAAAATTGTAATTATAATATGTTGATTTTTGACTAATCTTTCGAACATCAACCAAATGTCGACTATGAGCTCAAATAATTCACTAATTATTATAGAAATGTAATAAGTGATATAAAAGTAATAATATACATTAAATAGTTTCTTATGTATGTAGAGATAAACTTATTTTCATTATTCAGGAAGAACACTGAACATTCACGTAATCTCAGACACGAGCTAAGGGATTTCTTATCAAACTTTTAATTTCATAAGATTTCAATTTTTGCCACTTATATATTTCATGTGGTGTATTGTGTACTTCCTATTGAAATATATTATCATGATTCATATTATATTTATGGTATTCTGTGATTAATTTGGTGGTAATTAAATTTTGGTCATATGACACAATTGATTACAACATGGTAAAGGGTTTCATATCACTTTTTATTCCTGTGAGATTCATGCTATATTTGCCACTATATAATTTTGTGTGGTGTTTGTACATCCAATGATTGTACTCGTTGGGTAATATAATTTCATTTATGGGTATTTAAATCTCCATTTTATGTTCTTTATTTCTTGTTTTCTATGTTTCATATGTTATCAAATCAGTAAAGCAACCTTTCGCCCTCCTCTTTTTAAAAGACACTTTTTGTTATGTCTTTTAATTTACATATTATTATATTGGTATATGTTATTTTATATCATTATTGATGTAAATTTAATGTTCATGGGATAAAATACCCTATTTAATCGCATCAAATAATTTTTTTAATATTAAAGTGATGTTGTTAGGCTATCAATTTTGTGTAGTAGAGTTTCTTAACCCAATTTGAATTATTTGGGTTAAACTTATACTACATGAATATGTCATCATATGAATATGAGTGAATTGTGTATGATTATTTTACACATAATATCCACTTATATTGTGTGTGTTCTTATTTTTAACACATAATTATTTAACTGAGGTTCCTTAATAAAAGGATATTGTCATTATAATGGATTTCATCTCAATTTACATTCCATTGAGAATTCATTGTTGATATAAAGAAATCTAGTTTTATATGGTGTATATACTATCCATTGACATATAATATCATGAATACCTTTATTCTCATGATATTATAATGATTTTAATAAAAAAATTTACTCAATTATTACTATTCAAGCATCTCATATTTGGTTAAGAACTCCTTTTCTTAAATATCATTTTAAAGATTTATTCTTATAAATATCATTCATTATTTTCCATGTATTAAAAATAGTTATAAGGATTTATTTATATGGATGTTACTATTTTAAAATGTTGATTTCTTTAAAATCTGTAGTGTGGTATGAGACACGTTGATTAAAAAATATCATTATTAAATGATTTTGAAAATGATTTGATAAAGCATTGATTTGGTCATCATCTTGAAAGGATATATTGTTATTCCAATGAAATGTTAATAGTGAAATGTTTATATTTTCAATTTTTTATGTGCTATGATTTTATAATGGTACTTAGACATTTGATGGGGGGTTATTTGATAAACCATATGACAGGTGGTTTTGTGATAAACCCTATCAAATTTGGTTATGTTAAACCTCCAATGCATTGGGTATGGAAGTCGACCAGATGGATATTCCATTTAGTGATATGTGTGGAACTCGACCGTATGTTTATTCCATTTAATTATGGTTATGTCCCAAGATACAATTGTATGTTATGTGTTATTTATATAGGTTTTATGGTAATAATTTTGTTACAAAATGGTAAGTATTGATCTTTTATTCAGTGAAGAGTATTTACTACTTCATAAGGGTGAAACGTATTACTGATGATAAAGTAATAATGGTTTACTTTTTGTTTTGAAAAAGTAATAGTTTTCCTTTTTTGAATACCCCTTACAGAGATTTTTGCTCATCCCATGTTTTTTGAAGTGATTGTCACAGGACATGAAATGAATAGGGACAATGTTGTGATCATGGAAAAGTCATGATGTCTAAAACTATAAGGCCCTATCCTTAAACATTACTTAATATTGAATTAAATGAATTATTAAAATTGAAGATATTTTCATGGTTTAGAGTTTTAGATAATTAGGGCATGACTATTACATCTCAAAAGATTACAAAGTAGACACTTCTACTAAGTTTCCATAAAATATAAACACTTAAAAAGAAACATGTCCAGTTCCATGTTTTAAATAGCATGACATTCCCATGATCCCATCCATGAGCCTATTCCACATTATTTCCTATGAAAAAATTTCAAAAAAACTTTGGGTGAGCATAAAAAGCTCATCAAGGTATACACAAAGAAGGATAACTGTTAGTTTTTCAAAACAACAAGTAAACCATGAATACATATAAAAAGTAATACTTTTCACGTTTATGAAGTAGAAAATACTCTTCATTGAATAAAAGATTATTACTTACCAATTTGTAACCAAAAGATTACCATAAAACCCATATAAAGAACACATAACATATAAAGGTAACTTGGGACATGAACATACTTAAATGGAATAACCATACGGTCGACTTCCACACATATCTCTTAATGGAATATCCATATGGACGACTTCCATACCCAATGGATTGGAGGTTATAATGTAACCAACCGTACTAGTATTCACGACACCACCCGTCATATGGTTCATCACGTAACCACCCGTAAAATTTCTAAATACCATCATTACACATAAAATATTGAAAATATAAACATTTCAATAACAACATTTCATTTTCAATCATAATAAGTAATTCCATGATATTGAATTAATCAATCCATTTTCAAAAATAATTTAAAAGAGATTTTTGAATCAAAGTGTCCCATAAAACATTGAACCTTTTAATGGAATTATAATTTTAAAACATTAATGTCCATATAAATAAATACTTAAAACCATTATGAAAACATGGACATTAATGATAAATATTAAGAATAATAAATCTTTAAAACATTTAAAACTATATTTTTTTAAATAGTTTTTAACAAAATGAGAGACTGTTGAATACAAATAATTGAGGAATAATATTTAATCTGAACTTTATAATATCATGAGAATAAAGGGATTCATGATATAATATGTCAACGGACTGTATACACACCATATAAGAGTAAATTGGTGCATAACAACAATGAAGTCTCAATGGAAATGTAAATTGAGATGAAATCCATTATAAAGATGGTATCCTTAAATTAAAGATAAATCTATGTCAGAATTATGTGTGAGAAATATAAATACACCCAATATAAGTGGATATTATTTGTGAAACAATCAGAGTCCATTCACACATAATCTTGGAAAAACAAAACCAATGTCATAGATATTTAACTCAATGAAATGAGATTGAGTTATGATTTCCCATACCAGTTCGTAAGAATTTATCAATGAGATGATTATGTGTAGAAATAGTATATCCACACAATGTTTTGTGGAAATTAAATAATAGATATTCCACACATAATCTTGGCATAATAAAATCAAGAAGTAGAGGTTTAACCCAAAGAATTGAAAGTCGGCTAAGAGGTTCCCTTATAGAAATCTGACAGCCTCACTACGTCACATTAAAATTCAAAAAATGAGTTGATGAGAGAGAAAATGGTATCTCATCACTTGGACATAAAATTTTCATAAATAAGGATATACAAGAACATATCCCAACATAATAATATGTGAATTAAAAGACATAACAAAATAAGTCTTTTAAAAAGACGAGGGTGAAAGGTCCCCTTATCAAGTTGGGTAACTTTCAAAACGTACACCCCATAGAAGAAGGGTCATAAAATGAAGATAAAAATACGCATCAATGAAATTATACTACAAAAATTGTATAATAATGGGAATTAAATACACCACTAAATGTAAATAGTGGAAAATGTATCAAAATTTCACGAGAATAAAAGTGAGATGACAAATCCCTTACGAAAACTCGGCAGCCTAAGGACGCCACTTAAAAATTACAAAAATGGATTTATGAGATCAAATAGGGTCTCTCTTAATATGATCATAAAAAGTACAGTATTAAGAATATAAAATAACATCTCCAAACATAAGAAATATGAGCATAAATGAAATGACATAAAAGAGAGTAGTTAAAATGAAAGAGAGAGGTTGGATCCCTTACGAAAATCCGGCAGCCTAACGGCGCCACTCAAAACATACATAATGGATTGATGAGAAAAAATAGGGCCCCTCATCATATGAACATAAAAAGTAAAGTAATATAAAAGAACATCCCAATCATATGAAATATGAGCTTAAAAGGAATGACATAAAAGAGTGTACATAAAAAAAAGAGGGGTAGGTTCCCTTACCTCAAGTCCGACTTGTCTTGTTCGTTTCTTTATATTCCTGAATAATAAACATTGGTCAATTTATAATTTATTAAGTACATCCATTAATTATTATTATTCTGTTCCTATCAAATATTATAATGTTATAGTAATTTTTTATTAACGTTAGTTCATTTCAGATGTTTTTGCCGATGTTTGGTACATGAGTAAAAATGAACTTGTTTGAGAATGATTGTCCATGTATTTATAAGTAAATCATTTAAAGAATAGTATTAATGATTATAATATCAAACATATCCATTACATATTAATTTTATACTCTTCCATAATATTTGGATATAAAAAATGAAAAGCACCGTTCATGGAGACGGTAGGCCGTACGTACGCATGAACGCTACTTTCATTTTTTTGTCATATTGGAATTAGGAATAAATTATATATATATAAATATTATAACTAAATTATAATATATATGTTTTATAGGTCACATATGTTCATTAATTTCATTCTTTATACATTCCATGTATTTCATGAACGAGTCACATCACTTGAGGGGGCGGTACTCGACACTTCCTCATATGAAATTATCGCATTTTCATAACATGCAAAGAATAAAGGTATGTTTTAAATATAAAATAAATAAGCATATAGTAATCATAAATACCATATATATCATATATAAAATATAGTTACATCATAATGACCACCTTTAAAGGTGTTAAAAGAATATTGAACAATCATCGTTTTGTGAGGTAGAAAATCGCCAACCACAAAAACAGTATGTTCTTTAACCATTAGATGAACGTGTGTTTAGGTGTAGCTCTAATACTTCTAATAACAAAATTATATTATAATTAAGATACTGGTGTTGTTACAAAATAAAGGAATAAAGAGAGTTTAGGGGGTTGGAGAAGAAAAATAAAATATAGGAACACAAGAGAAGACACTACCTTTAAATCTGGTAACTCTTTTTGATTTGAGCTCAAAGGCTTCCTTGGAAAGACTTCTTCCCAAAGTGAGGCTTCTAGGAGTAAGAGAGGTATTTGTATAGACATAATGGGAAGAGGTGGGCCATGCCAAAGGCTTGATAGGTGTGGGTAAGGTGGAATATGTGGGGGCCTTTTATAAGTGGAGAGGAGGGGCACTCTTGGAAAGTCTTGAAAAGTAACATTATTATATAATGATTTTCGGATTTTAAATTTCCAAAAATTAATATTTCGAGGATATGGTGAAAATAGTTCTAAATCCAGACATCCAATAGGTTTTTGACAAGTGTAGGTCTTAGATTTTACATTATCTTTTCATTTTATTTAAATCATTAAATAATGAGGTAATCACTGCATCCTCAAGGTGTCATAAATAATTTAATTTATTTAATTTATAAAAATTATAGAAATAATATCATGATGTAGGAAATATTTTTAGTTTTCTAGTAAATATTTATAGTTAAATATATGACTCGTATAACCCCATGTAAAAATTATTTTAGTAAAACAACACATGTTTGTGGCATTTTTATTTTAACTTTAAATAAAAAGTAATTAATGTCATTTTCCTACCAAGTGGCTTCATGGGGTCCCCAAGTTGACCCATGGATTTTCTTGGTCGGCCATGACTCATCCAATAAGGGTAGGCCATGTGTCAAGGTCATTTCATATTATTAAAACATTATTTTTACCTTAAATTACACTAATTACCTCTAATCGCGATTAAAAACAAAAATGTTACAATTCCCCAAAAAATTATTTTAATCCCATTGAACCTAATTTTACTTCCTAATGAAATCCATGTATGTCTGATTTTTGAACTTCAAAACACAGAGTTGGTAAAATTTTATTTAAACGAAAAATCAGGTTTTTAAGTACCATTTAGTGGTTTCACTATTAATCAAAAATTGAAGTTTTTCAGAAAAATACCGAAAATTCACCCTAAGATATATTTAATATTTCAAATTCAAAAATGATGTATATTTTACATAATTCAAAACATATAATTTACATTAATTAATTTAATAATTAATTCCCGCTGTCAAAACAAATAGCGTGTTTTTATGAAACAATATATATCAAAAGATTGACACTAGTTTAAGTCCAATTTCAAAGTGAAATTAATTCTAGTAACCAATATTGGATTAAATGGTAAAAATATATTCTAATTTCACTTTAAAACCAATTTAAAAGATAATATTATCATATAAATAAATTATATTGAAAAGAGGTCTTGAATTAAAATACAACATTTTTCACTATTCATTAAAAAATTAACTTTATTGGAAAAATACAAAAAATTTACAAAAAGTAAATTATGATGACCCAATTCTAAAGAAAAATTTATTTTGTCAAATATAAAACATAAAATAGTCAAAAGGTGGATTTAAAAGAGGTTCTCTATCAAAAGGTGGTTAATCGACCTTTTAAAGAATATTAGAATGTTTACGCTTAAAATTGGATTCATTGGCATTTTTAATCCTATATCATTTATTGTAAAAAGTAAAAATATTTGACAAACATAAATAATCATTTTTTAGTTAGTTCTGTTCATTCCCGTCATTACAACTTCTAAGTGTTTACTACCATTTATAATAAAATTATTTTATTATTAGAGTGCAACGTAAGATTTCAAAGGAACTAGTTGTTGTGTATTGGGTAAGCCATCAATCATAGCATTCCCTTTAAATTACTATTAACATTATATTCAAAAATAGGGATAAATATAAAAATGTCAAATTCTTTATTTACCTAGGGTGTTACAAAAACATAGAATTGTGCATGTTTCTTTTTAAGGGTTTATACTGGGTAGTGGTGTCTACTTGTAATATTCAAGTGTTTATGTAATATTTATGGCCTAATTATTTAATACTCTAAACCTGAAAATATCCTCAATGAGAATTCTTCACATAATTCCAGATTATGAAATGTTTAAGGCTGATTCCATATAATATCGACACATAGTTGGATGTATTTTTATTTATTTTTGTCCAAATAATAACCTGTCTTATCATTATAATTACCTTCATAGTCAATAAATTTATATATAAATATATTAATACATCTATAATATGGTTCTACACTCATTGATAAATTATCCATTAGTTCTAGAAACTAATGGATGAGCTTCATTGTTCACATATGACTTCAAATGACCAAGTCAGAAACATAAAGAATATTAATAAATGAATAATTAAAATATTTATGTGTTGACTCAAAAAATTATAATTTATTTTTGAGAAGGGAATTAATATAAATTTTCAATATATGAGATAAATCCTTCAATACTGTGTGGGTTTCCAAATTTATCACCCTTATACAATTAAATAGTAGAATTAATCATCACAGTGAAATAAGATGTCAGAAAGATCATATCTAAATTAACTGGTAGTCATATAATTCATTATTTGTTATTATAAATATAAATTTACATTAATATTTTATCAAAAAACAATATGAATAATGTGACAATAAAATTATATAAATTTTTTTTGGAATGATAAAATTAAACAATTTTTTCATTAGATTATGTGAGTTAGTACATTTCAATATATAAGTAATTTTGAGCAACATATATTAACACAACATGAAATTACACTTGAATATTCATTAGTACATTTCACATTTTTTTCATTTAATGAAAATATATTATTTCATATTTTCATAGACAAATTTATTGATAGATATATCTATTTATCATTTTTTGTAGATCACGCTTGATATTTAATGATTCTATGTCTTTAACATCATTTAGATGATGCATCAATTTTCACTACCCATTATGTATTGTATAAATAAAATCCTCGAATATATTATTCTCAATATATATATCATCATAACATAAACATAAATAATTAAATAATAAATTTACAAGATCAGAAAATATTTTTCTTTTCTTTCATTGTTGTATTCCACTTGATTCCAAAAGAGTTCAATGATTTTCCCACCATTTTAAAATAAAAGTCTTTTCCAATCTCAATAATGAGTGTCTTTATTTATCATAATATATCAGATCTATAAAATAAATTTAGTGGAGGACTCAACTTTTTTAATTGATCCCATATTATTATTTTGAAATCATTAAGACATACCAATGTATCAAAAATGACACATGAAACACCATTATCATATATACATTACATGATATGGAACAAAATAAATGTTAATAATTTTACATGACAAAATAGACTATGTTGTCCAATGATAGTAATTTTATTTCCAAAAAATTCATTAATGGTACATATTATCGAAGAATCCATTTTGAACTTTTTAATAGTTGATGTGTTGTACATTTGAACACTATCCTTCCAAAAATATAAAATTTCACGTTCAATAGGATAAATATAGTTATAAATGGTATTAATAGTTGGTTCAATATTTCAATAATCATTAATATTTAAAAAACTTATTCCAAATAAATTTGGGGAGAAAAATAATATGGGATTAAAACAACCTTTCAAATGATATAATGCTTCATTAAAGTCCCAAAAGTAGTGAATCCATATACTTCTAATAAAGAAAATTCATTTCTAATATAATAATAAAAACAACGGTTTATTTATTTAAATGGTCTTTATAATTATGAATGAATTTGATGTTTCCCATTTCCATCAAGGTTATTTTACATTTCATATCAATTCATATGTTCAGTTATTTTAGATGATACTAACAATATGATCAATCATTGTTTTAAATGAATGTAATGAAAAAAAACCACAATTTCTATATTTCATTATTATTTATTAAAGTATGGGGCCGAAGCCTCATTTATTTTGAAATCTAAGTAATGACCTCCCTTAACTAGGTAGTCACTCAAAGTAATACAATTATACTTTTGAATATTTTTTCTCTTCAAAAATTTAGTTATCTCGGTATATTTTGAACCAAAAAACACCAATTATAAGTGAATAATTCCTCATATAAAATATTAATTGAATGAAATTGATAATATTTATATAATAACATTCATTAAGAATGTGATAAGTGAAAAGGAATGTTACACTTTTAATTCTGGCTAAAGAAAAATGTTTTTTACAAAAACCACTACTGTTATGTAAGAATTATTTAAAATTTATTTTATTTTATTTTTTTTGTAATATTATTGTAAATGTATTTGTAAAAAATTTAAAACATTGTGTATTTATTCATTAATTAATTATTAAATGGTTTTAATTTAAGATAAAATCATTATCATTTTGTGGGAAAATATTATATTTAATTTTTTCCACTAATATAAATTGAATATTATAAAATATATTCCATTTTTCTATTAATAAATTTAAATTTTGTGTAATAAGATCAACTATTGTTTTATCCACAATGAATAGTAACTATGTTATGAATCTTTCCACCATTTTAAGGGTTATATGGTGTGGTAAGGGGGTAATCTGGGAGATAATTAATCAAATATTATAATAACTTGTCTAAATATGAATATTTGAGTATATTAATAACACATCATATCAGATATTAATATTCGTACAAATTAGGTTCCATAATCCAACGATAGTGACTAAATTTTTTATAATTGTTTTAATTTTTTCCAAAGTTCTACTCCCTTAAATTATAAAAGGGAACCTCCCCTTCTCACTTTTCCACAACACCTATAATTCTTATTCCAACTACTGTTTTACTAGAATAACTTCCCTTATAACCTCTAAAAATCTTATCAGATTTGATCCACTAAAAATACCCATCTAAGTAGTATTATGTTGTTTTTTCGAAGGTGATTATCCATGGAAGAATTTTATGTTCTTACCCAAGTTTTTCAAGTTTCATTCTTCTTCGTCCTCATCCAAATCATTAATAAAAATGTTCATATAATGAAATAAGTAATTTTATGTTGAATAAACATTTATATATTAATAATAATAAATTTCTACCTCCATTACGTCTAATGAAATAAATTGGTGTTCAGGTATATGTCTGGACTAACATCTCCCTCAAGGGAAATTATTCATTTTCCATCACCACCTCTAATGAATAGTTTTATATAAGCATATAATTAATATTTATGATATTTATAAAATAATTATTGTTTTAAAAAATAAATTAATATGTCTCTTCCCATCCTTATATTTATTGAAAAATTATAATACCCCTCATGCATATGTATAGACTACCATCCCTATGAATTGGATTAATTAATTTCTCATCCACGCCTAATATAAATATATAAAAATTGTATATAAGGAAATAATATACTATTTCTGACATGATTATGATTATATAAAGAATGAATCTATGATGAATTCCAAATGAATTTATTTGTTTTACTAAATCATACATTGAAAAAAGAACCATAGATAAATGAATTCTAATTTCAATAATGAATTAGTATTAAATGAGTAATTTTATATTTATAGTGCAATTATAGAAAGTAATATAATTATTATTATGGTTCTATTATAGATGTATAATAAAATTAAATATATTATAAATAAGTTAGAATGCTTATGAATCGATTTTTTATTTTTAGTAGTGGTTTATGTAATAATCTCAATTTTATCATCCTTTTTATGTTTCAATTTCCATCATATGAAATTGAATATTTTTTATTTTGTAAACCCCTTATATTTTCAGATCCACTTATTATTTCAATAGTTTTAATGTGTTAGTACCATTTTCATCACATTGGAACACAAAAATACAGAATGGTTATTTTCGGAAAAGAATACCAAGATCATATTATTCTTCTCAATAATCATCATCTTCTTTATCAAAATTATTAAAAAATTTATAATGAAATATCATATAAAAATTTGAATAAATTAAACGTTATTTTCAATTAAAATTTAATTCGATTAATAATGATTTTATATTTAATCATTTCAAACATTTTTGGTACAATTAAATATTTATTTTCAACAAAAACAACAAATGAATGGTGTTATATGTTTACAAAATAAACATTATATCCCAACATTGTGTACTTTATTCTTCTCGAAGGTTCATTTACATGTTTTAAAATAAAAAAAACTCAATTCTAATTTTTGGGGATTTTTAATTTTTAACCTTACCAAAATAAAAGGATGTATTATACTAATTTTAAAATCATATTACTAGTAATTTTTAAAATATATTTTCATATTTTTTAAAATAATTTAATGAATGACATGATTTATTATAGATATGGTGTTATTATAACATTAACATAAATTGTATTGATTTGATATGATTACAATAACTTAAGAATGTTTCAAGAATCGTGTTTCCTTCTCACTGATTAACTAAAATATTATGGAATGATAAATTCATATATATTTGGTGGTAAAAAATTAATTTATTGTTATTTTGTTATAGATGAATCTAGAATTTATCTCTAGTAATTTGGTTAGTTCATTAATTATCATCATCTAAAATGGTTTCCCTAAATGTTTTCCCATGAATTAGGGTATACATGACTTGTTTACTTACAAAAAGGGAACATGTGTCACTATCCCAAGCACAGGTGGGAACATGGGGGGTTTGAGTAAGTCTATAAAAGAAAAGAATTTTGAATATCATTCTTATCATGTGATGTAAATTATATTGATAATCCTTAAATTATTATTTATATGCTAATGTGATTGGGGGGTTAACCAAATACACTCTAGGACTATTTCATCTACGATAATACATATAATGAACCTTAACATTGGAAATGATTTTATATACTAATACTTCTAACCGACACTTATACCACAACTCATGTATTATTGTTCTGATATGCTAGCATGGATCATTATTGATTGTTGGTGATTCTTCACCCATATGAATCAGGTCTATTATTATTATAATAAATTATTGCATAAATCATGTTTTAGGGTTTATGATTTGACATGTATGATCTCATGAGTTATTATCATATTCTCAAACCCATAAGCATTACATGTTCTCATTTATTATCACTGGATGAAATATCTCATGTATTCTCATACATTGAATATGATCTAACCCTTTCTTAATATTTTCATAGATCATAATTGATTATTCATGATTCTACACTCATGTGTTTTAATTTGTAAAACCCTTACTCCATGAATATTGTTATATGATTTATGTCGGTATGATTACATTATTTATGATCATGTTCTCAATGAATTTTTTATTTCTTATTCTCACTAACGACCATAATTGTAATATCACATGTTTACCCTTACTTAACATTTGAAATCACCTTTTCTTATGTTTCCATTCCATCGTTTATAATGAATGTGTTTGAGTTGGGAATGTACATGTAGGGTAATATATTTGGATAACATTAAGGTAGATGGTGGAGATATTTCATTAAATAATTTCATTATCGATCTATCCACTAAACACACTATACATTTACAATTATAGGCTATGTATTATTGTAATATTTATTGAAATGTAATACTCCTGAAAATTTTCATCTCTCCTCCTAAATGTGTCCTCCTCCATGAAATCCATTTCCCTCACATATTTCCACTATCGTGAAACAAATTTACACTCCTAACCTCCACTTCCCCACAAACACTAACCCATTTCAGTCATCTCTTCTTATTGATAGCCTTCAGTCTAGTTATCATGGTCTCAGTATCTTACAATCAATGTTTCTACTTAGCAGGCCTTTATATCTACCTTTTTATGATATCCTGAATCCTCCTTTTCCTACCAGTATTTTCTTCCACTAAAACCCAATACTTTTACTAAATTTTAGTCTTCATCACCTCTATTTTAAGTCTATATGCCTCTATATCTATAAACTCAGCATTCCTCTGCATAATTTGTACCCAATGTACCACTCCCAAAATCATGCCTCACACACAATGTGTATTCGTTTACATTATAAACTATTCATCTTCAAATCCAAATAGTTTACTAATAGTTAAAAAAATTGTGCTTAATATTATATAATATGACTCCACCCTCCTTCCTTAGAATTTATTATAGTGAAATTTTAATGTTTCATTATTTTGTAACTACTCATTCATGTTTTCTTCTTTATGTTTCCATATAAACATGTCCATAATATCTTCCACAAGATAGTCTTTCCCAAAATATGTATTAATACTGGTAAAAATTTCTAATTTAAATTAAATTTTATTCAATTTAAATAATCATTTTATTATTATCAAATTTTGTATATTTTATTGGCCAGTTTAATGCTATGTGTATTTCAATTCATTACCATTCACTTTTATTAGTTTATAATTGGTTTTATTCAATTTTATTCACTACATATCAATCTATTTTTTATATTTATCATGTATATAATGTTTCATATTATATAAATAGTGATTTATTAATTTCATCCTATTGTTTGTTGTGTTTTTTGGAAATTATACATTGAGTATCAAATGAATGTTAAAATCACCAGTAGATAAATCAACCAATAAAATAGAGTTATTATAATTTTACATGGGAAGATAATAATATAAAAATTAAAATTTCCTTAAATACGATATCATTAACTTATTCAAAAGAAACAATTTACCATTCTTCTTAATGAAGCATATAATTGATTTCAGATATAACCAACAATCACATTGCAATCTAGAAAAATGTGAGACAACATCAAATGATAATGATGAAACAAATTAGTGTTATGGTTGAAGGTCTATATTACCTATACTTATACTGATGATGAATTATTAAAACATCCAATATAAACCAAATATTAACAAATTAATTTATAATATAGAATATATGTTATGTTATAAGAATCTCTTTTGAATGAGTTTATTCAAAATAAAATGTTTTATTTCATATTTCCACTGAAACAAATCATTCATGTTTAATTCATAATAAGATACAACTCCTAGGCCAATAACTATAATTAATATTGACAATAAATGGTACCATTCTTTGCCTTTGTATTGTTAAATTTATAATTTATATGATAAAATTCTCACTCAACTGCTAATGGATTGTATTTATATCATATTGAAGATGATAAGATGTTTTCCCTTAATGTAAGAAATGTTTGACACTGTAGGAAATCATGACTCCGTAATAATTCATCTTATCAAAACAAAAACATTTCTAGATATCAATCAAATAATTTTATTCCACTATCTATGATCATGGTTCAATTTTTTCTGAAGGTTTAGGTTCTATGATAATACATCATAATGAATGATGTCCTTCTTCGATATTTATGTAACTTATAATTAATTAAATATTTTTTTGAGTCTTAGTTTTATAAATATTAATTAATTTCATGTTTGAAATATAGGAAAAAATACTATAGATCATATTGATCAGAAAAAGTGCATTAGATATTAATGTTTCCCGTAACATTTTTTGTTCATAACCATCTTTTTTATACTGTAACATGATTTTATTATTATTAAATTTATTCTTATGTTGTTCTATACAGATATCAATGTATAAAATAATTATTATTTTTAAATATAAATTGAATGTATTTTGGATCATTCTTAAATGAATTTTATAAAAATTGATCACTACAAAAAAACATCAATGATAGTATTATAACATCACATACTTGCACACGAACTACAGTCGATGATATTGGCATTCTAGTAACGTCATTATTGGATTGTTCTATTGTAGTAATATGTTTTTTGTATTTATTTAAAATATAAATATCATTAATAATTTTCATTTTTCAAGGAATAAATTACTTAATATTCTTAACATGATTACATTAATAAATGATATCATATTGATTCAATGCCATGTTTCACAATTTCAGAATTCACAAACAAACTTACTATTTCGTTCAGATTTCAACTATAAAATATTCATTATATTGGATTATACTATCATAATAATACATATATTATATTCATTCAATGACTAATATTTTTTTTAATTTCCATCATTCATATAATATGAAATTTACACAATACAATATATTTTAAAATTGGCCATCATGAACACATTTTATATATTTTCATGTGGTGTATTGGTTCGATTAAAGAGTGAATGGTGCTTCAAAACAACAACAATCAATGATCAGGTTGTGTTTATAAATTTTGAATATACAGTTATAGAGATTGAGAAATTCAATAGATTTCTTCAAGAATATAATAATTATTTTTTATTCAAAGGATTCCCTAGAATTTTTTGATAGTATTCACGTTTATGGCATCATGATATCATATATAAAAATTGGTGGGATAGTTGGTTTCTTCCAAAATATTGGAGGTGCTCCAAATGTCTATAGGCTTAAAAATAAAAATTATCATCTCATTGGTAGATTATTTACAATTGATGGAAAACACCTTGATATGCATAGCTATATAGTTTTTACTTGTTGAATGATATAGACAACAAAATTCAATATATTAGGTACACTTCAATATTGAAATCAAATTAAATGATTTTAGTTATACAAATATTTTGTTTGTATATATTTTCAATTTTTTTAATATAAGGTGGAAATTACGATACCATTTCTATCAACCTAGTTATAGTAGAAAATCAAATACATATGTTTGATGAATGTAATCAATTAATTAATCAATGAGGAACTAGAAGAAATATTAGAAAACCAACTATCCCTTTAGATTTTTTACTTTTACTATTCAAAAAGTGATATTATAATCTAAATACTGACAACTTACCAATGACTTCATAAATCTCTATAGTTATAGTTAGTAGAATTAGAGATATCAAGAACACGAAATATATTACCTTACAAAGACATATAGATGGAAAAATTTATGGATTAACTACATATAACGTTTTAAGTATCATTTTACCATATAATATATGAACCTGGTGAAGTAGGGTATTATAATGACGTGTACCACAATTTTACCACTAAAGAGTCTTAGACACTACACATAGTTACAATGAGAGTACATTTTTACACCATATTAATTTTTTACATAATGATTTTAATAAACACATACATTCCATATGAATGTTTTATAGTTTGTAGTGGATTCATATAAAATGGATTAATCCCAATATTTATCCCTTATTTTGTTTAATAAAAAATAATTGGTAATTGAGTTGTATAATAAGTTGTTATAAGATTAATTTGAAGGTGATAATGATTGGTCACTTTATTGAATACATTTCATTAGAACATAATGTTTTACATGTGGTAAAAGACACATGATTTTGAATCCCCCAGATTGAGTTTCTATTTGTAATTGGGAATGGATATCTTGATTTGTTTATACATTTCATGTGGAATCCAGTTTGGCTAGAGAATCAATAGTTTCTTCAAAACTAGGAGCTTTGTTCAAAAGATTGTCTGCAAGTACTCTCATTTGTATTCAATGTGAATGTGGATCATCTAATGTTGAATCTGTCAGAGGTATTTATATTATAAAGAACATAGTTGGTATTCATGAAATTAATTAATAATTATTTAAAATTTCATATATGGAAAAATTATATATTATTAATTTCATTAATGTATCTATATTTATGTACAAATGCAGTAGTTTTTACCACTAAATTTATGATTTTCAGTCTTCTCCATGTCTGCATACAAAAATTTCTTCAATATTCCAATAACATATCATGGCATACTAATGTTAATCAAATTATATCAGTAGAAATAAAAACTACAAATGTTCAACCTAGGTTATATGATGCTATAAAAAATTACATGATTTATAGACCTTGTGGGGATACCAAATCATGTTATCCTTGGATTAAATGTATAAATTTTCAAAATATTTTATTAAAAAATTTCATTCCATATATTTATTGTGTGAGGATGGATATTAAATTTATAGTACAATAGATAAATTCAAAAAAATTGTAGAGAATGGAGTTAAACTGGATAATCATTTGTCTTCTCTTACAATACATCAATGCTTCAAAAATATAAAGATCAACTCTGTGATGAAGTCTGTAATAAATCACATTTTGTTAAATATTTGTTTATGTACATAAATAAATTTCATTATTGTGTCACTACAAATCTCGATGGTTCTAAAACTTCAAAATAGAATAAGAATATGGTAGATGAGATTAATATATATTGGGGTAATCAATATATTTCCCCATGTTTTTTTACCTAGAGAGTATTCAGTTACAACATCCATTACAGGTTCCTTCCAGATGAAATATTTAATTTCAACTATACTTGTGAAAATATTATAACATATAATGATGAATTTAATATTGCTGTTATTTTGTCAAAAAAATATTATCAAAAACTATGTTCACTTCATTATTAAAAGCTAATGGAACTTATCCTGATACAATTCATCTAACTTATGTTGAATACCCAATTAAATTTTTGTTCCACTCATATGACCATAAATGGTATCCTTAAAAATGATGCATTGGTATAGACAACGTGAATTAGGTGGCCCCCTATCGATGAACTATATTATTGTCATATATTTCTCACTATAGCTCTAGGACCAACATCATATAATGAAATATATAATGTAAATAATAAAACATTGAAAAATTTTATAGACCATTATGACATCATAGATATACATATTGATGATTCCATGTTTTTTGTATGATATTATAGATGCATATTTTTGTTAAAATAGAAATTTTCTATTTTCATTATTCACTCACTCTATCATTTTCAAAGGCTGTTTCTCAACATCAATATTTATTGAGTAAAATTTTTAAATTACTTTGAGAAGATATTTTATATGATTGGAGAATGATGTTACAAAGTTATTGTATCTTACTTTTAATAATCTATTTTAATAAACATAACATATAAATATCAATAATATTATAATTTTTATTCTTTTTTTAATTTCATAGATTTACCACATAAAAACATGTTGGATGACAGATAAAAAAATAACACTATAAACTATTATTGTTTAATTATGTGTAAATTAATTAAATAAATATTACTAATATCTCTTTAGATGTTTGGGGAAGAAAACTTTCAAGATTATTAGATACATTTTACGTCAAATATGTAATGTTAACTATGATGAATAATATTTTATTCTTGTTTTGATATATCTTGATATATAATGGAAATTTTATTTATATTTTAAGTGGGAAAACATATTTTAGTTGTTTTAAATAAATATTTTCTTGAATTCATCTGTTACACCATCATTAAAATATGTTTTATTTTAATATAACGACATATTATAAACTAACTAGCCCAAATATTTACAGTTATTTATCTCATTAAAAGTCATTTTTATTAGTATACACTGGTAGATATTAATAACATCCTTAGAATTAATAGAATTTTATTGAGAAATTACCATCCAATGTCTATTTCCTAGTTATCAACTATATATTTTTGGAACAATTATTCTATTTCTAAAATATTAATTGATAAATATCATCATCATGAAGAATGTTAAATTTTGAATAAAAATATATTAAAAAACTAAAACATATTTTTGAGATCAATCTGGATGCATAGTGTATATTAAATGGGGGGTGTTTTGTCTAAGGGTACTGGAAAACTAGAAAATATTTATTATGGAATACCTTAACCTTAAAAAATGTTATGAAGGGAACAATGTACTCAAATTGTTTTCATGTGTTATTTAGTACATACTATTTCATGGTGGGAGAAAAACATATTCACATTTTTGTATATAAATTTCTTTAAATAATGACTTGACATGAAACAATGTACAATCAAGTGAGTTGGATGGAAAATAATTATTTAGTATAATAATTAATGGTCCAAAATACTAATTCTATGATCATGATCACACGATGAATGATATATCTCTAATTTATACAAAAAATATTATAGTATTTCATTTTATAGGTAAAACTATTATTCATGGTGGTGATTTTCAACATATCAAACTTGTAGTACATCATGGCACAAGAGTTGACATTGAATTTGAATGTATCAAATAATCATTGTTATGGTTGAATTATAATGTTATAAAATTATAAGAGAACATTATAACTAATTTTAAAAATAAAAGTACTTTTTATTGGGAAATACAAAAAAATCGAAAAGTTGTATTCTTAACATATATATTGGAATAGTTGGAAGGAAAAATGATAGAGAGGCATGTATTGAAATTCCAAATGATTATTTAATAAGAAGTATTGAAAATCAAATAAATTATATTGTTTATCACACTTATCAATCATTAAATTCAAATTAAAATTCCTTATAGTCTATAAAATCATGGTCTATTTTACCAACAACATGACATATTGTCAAATAAGTAAATGACAACATGATATCTTTTATTTTGGGGGACTAAAATGGTTATTTGAATAGTCTTTTTTTGTAATGATATTTTGGATATAAACCCAACTGAAAATATATCCACACCATTTATTTTTAATGGAATTAATATCATGGGTGTTTAATATAATATATTAATCATAAAAATATGGGTGCATGTTATGTTTCTATGAAATGTTGAAAGTATATTTTGGATTTTTTATGGAACTAGTAGAGTGATCACATATTTGTGAATTAATTGCATTGGAGAAGAAATTTTAATAGGCACTCAATTAGTACATCAGTATTTATTAACAAGGATTAATATGACACTCAAACAAAAAGACTCAATTCAAAGTTAAAACTATATCATTTTTATATATTCTATTTAATGACAATTAATAAAATTAATGGGAAATCTCAATCATTTGTTTGGGTTATACTTCGCTATACTATATTTTTCATGGTCAACGTTATGTGGAAATATCTAAAGTTAGATAAAAAATAGATTTAAAATTATGATATATGTAATTGGTATAATACTTAATATCTATATAATAAATATTGTTTACAATAAAATTTCCTAAAATATACTGCAGGTAGAATTAATTTTTTGTTATTGTTGAATATGTTATTGAAAAATTTATATTGTATTTCAATTAACATATTTCTTTTTTACTATGATTAAAATTACTTCTATGTAAAATTATATTTTTCAATATATTCTCATTCATAATAGATTGAATTTAGCATTATTTTACTGATTTTGAAAAGAAAATATCTATTAATGTTGTCGAGATGATTAAAATTCAAGTATGCCTTCTACTTCTTTAAAAGAAATACGAATCAAATTTTATAGATAACATAGTTCTCATCGATCTAAATCATGCATATGCAACTATAAGATTACATTCATTAACTTTTTGTTTAGATTCGTCAACACTGTTTGGTCCTATACAAAACTAGTTGTTTACTAAATATTATTATTAACATTTAATGATAAAGAAATATTAGAAAATTTAATTGTGTGATTGTAAATTATTTTATTGTTCAGTTTAGTTTTTATTAATAATAAAATAAATAATGAGTAATAAGGATGAAAACAATTATTTAAGAAAACATTATTGCTGAAAAACTCAATTCAATGCAAAATTCGTTGATTTTTATGTTTGTTTATATTATAAAAACATTTCAAAATAGTAAAAATAAAGAGAAATATTTTGAAAGTCATCACATGGGTAGACTATTATTTAATTGGAGCACATATATCTTATTTTCAAATATTCCATTTCAACTTATTGAATTCCATTTTATTCGTATCAATCATATCATAGCAGAAATGGTTTCTAAATATTTCATTATAGTTATTACATTATAATTGAAACACATGCTAAAAATACAACTTTGTGTCATTGTTCTTATATATTTACATTTTAATAATTATACATTGTCTTTATTTATTCTTATTACATAGTGATATCAATACTAAGTAATACATTATAATAACCCAGATGGTATGTTCTATAACAACCGAAATAGTTCAGTTGTGATATTCAAAATATATTTAGTAGAATACATGTAATGAAAATAGATTAATGAATCATTTTTTTGAATAAATATTACAATAACCTGTAATTTTAGAGTTACAATTAGAATATAACGATAGTTCCATATATCATGGTTCTTATATTTTAATTTTTTAGGATTATATATTGTTATTGGTTATTTCTCTTACATAGTTATATCATTGTTTGTTACGATTTCATAGACAATCTATTTGTATATTCTATAGTGACATAAATAAATAATTTGAAACATTAAAAAAAATTCAACTTTGTAACATCCTATGACTATTTCAGGTATTTAAAAACCATATTTTGACAAAAACAATTATTACATTAATTAATAAAATGATTTATCAGTGAAAATTTTCTATTTTTAAACTCTATACAAAATTTTAAAACACCCAATTAATACTAAAAAATATTAAATTAAAAATTTTCTAAGTTAAACACTGATTAACTTTGAGATCCCAAGGCATACAATGACTCAACAAAGATGAAATAAAATTATTAAATAGCATTTTACAAGAATGCACGTTTTTTTCAAAATATTTGTATAACTCCAAAACAGAGCAACTTATGGTAAATATAAGACCAACTATGGGTGTGGGATGAGGGTTTTAACCTAGAATAGAAATAATGTTTGTTAGCGTTAGGGATTTGTGTGCCTCTCTATAAAAATTCCATTTTTTAATTAATTGATTTTTTCTATTTTTAATTAATAAATCCTTAATTCCAACAAAATGGTTCTTCATTTGAGAAATTTTAAACCACTGTTGTTTTCGGAATGGGGTGTTTACATTATTTACTGTATAAATTTTATACTCAATGAACTTTTGTTATTTTTTTATATTAAATAATTAATAGATTTGATAATTAATAAGATTTTTATTAATAAAATTTATTACATTCCATTTTATTCCATGTAAACTCATAGAACACCATTGTTGATTAGTGGTAATTTTAAAAGCATACATTTCCAACCATTTTCAACTATTTCAGTTATCAATGTCATTAATGGATGAAATAAATCACTTCATCATCAAGATTCATTTTAAATGATAGATCAAAGTGTCGAGGTTCCAAATATAACATTTGGAATGCTATTATGGTTGTTTAAAATACATGATCTATTGGTTTTGATTGTAGTTTTGATTCTAAATCTCCCTTGTGTTCCAATTATGATGTCATATTTTGCGTTCTGTTTTGGGTTTGATTTTTCTTCTTCTAGTCACATGATCCATGCCTCTTACTCTTTGTGTGATTCCCTACCCAGGATTTCTTCATGGTTGTTATATTTAATATTTTTTATTTAATTTATTCCATAATTTCCTAAATTCAGAATTATGGAATTATTTGGCTGAATTTAATATAAATAATGAAAAATGAATCATCAAAGAATAATTCTTCAATAGATTTATCAATGTAATGTTACATGAATTATCAATTTTTAGTTAAATAATCATCAGATGATTATATATCAAATTTCCTAGGGATCATTCAGTAACTATAAAAAACAATAATTATTCAAATAATATTGAATGATAATTGCACCAAATTATAAACGCGTAATAATTAGAGACAAGTTATCATAATATAGTTGTGAAATGTTCATTTTTATTGAATAATTTTATAATATTATTATCCAAATAATAAAAATATAACTACACCCAATAATCAATGGATAATAGGTAGAATCAAATTATCATATTATAATTGAGAAGAAATAATTATTTTGTTTATAAAATTATAATTATTAAGAATTATCAAATTATAATTACAAATAATTATCATAGATAAATTGCATGGAAATATAAATGATAATTTTTACATATATTATTTAGGTTATATTAATATAATATCTGACTAATAATTTTGAGATTTTCAATGGATAATTATTAATATTACTAAAATGATAATTGTGAGTTTATAAATGATAATTATTCTAATGGATAATCACAATAGTGTGCATTGATACAATGATAAATTGAAATTTTCAATGAAAGATAAATATGATCACATTTGATAATATATATAAATATATTGAAACATATCATAGTGAGAAAAATGATCATCACATGTGATAATTTAAAATACCAATCAAGAGATTATATATGAGATAGAAAATGTAATCCTATGTATTATTTTATTTATTTGAGAAGAAAAATAGAGGAATATAATAATCAAATGAGGTTTATAATTAATCGAATGGATATTTCTTGCTACTGCATGAATTTACATTAAATGATAATCTATAAATTATCTACAAGAGAGAAAATAAAATCTCATGTAATATTTTACTTAAAATAGATGTTTTTGTTATAAGAACCCTTAACGGGGGTTGATAATTGATGTGTTGATGATTTTGATAAAATTTTCATGAGGAGGTGTGTTGAACCACACTGTGGGGATTATTATTCCCGAAAACATTAGTGACCTTGAGATAGGTGGTTATATTCTGATTAGCCAAAATTTATAATCATTGTATTTATTTATTTATTTCAAATATTTATTTAAATTCAATTATGAAAATCTTCTTTCCATTAAATCGATAAATACCCGACTCTAGTGAATTGAGATATTTAAATGGTTTTTTGCATAAAAACCAGAAATCCCACCAATTCCAATGAATTGTGTGTGTCTATGGAAAATGGATAATTTAAATTGTTTAATATAAATTGTGGATTTTATAGAAATTATTTCAGTTAATTTTATGAATTTAATTGTGGAAATAAATTTTATAACGATGGAATTGGTTTTGAATTGATTTGAAACTGGTGAAAATGTCTTAAATTGATTTGACATAAACACATTGGTTTTATTTTTTGGAAAATGATTGTTTTTAATAAAACCTATTTTGGTTTTAGATGGATAAAAATTTTCATTTTTGAAATTGTAGAATGAGATTGATAGTATTTTTATGTATTATTAAAATAGTTCACCCAGCAGGTAAGACCTTATGCAAGCCATAGGTGGTTAGTGAGTTATTTAGATACACTCTATGCTATGAGTATGTTTTAAAACATACCTTCAGCATGTCTCATCCCCGATGGGTTGGTAAAGATTCTCCTTTGGCAAGTGTCATAGGAACGTGTGTCTACATATTTTTTCTGATTTCACATAGTGGGTGAGGAATCATATATCTTGTTAATGTTATCGTACATTTTGTTAGATGACCATGTTTCTCACTTGTTTATTGATATTTGAGATATAAATGTATGCCAATGTTGATTTTATCTACTTACATTCCTGTAGAATTTATATTAATTTTTTTTATATAAATGTTTTAGAGAAGACATTATTTTTTTAATATTTAATCATTTGATAACTAATTTCTTTAAATATTTACTTCCATCATTTGAAAATTTATAACATGTTTTTCATAAATTTGATTTTGAATTGAAAATTCCATTTATTTGAAAATTGATTGATTTTCTTTGGATAATCTATACATGGAATTTTTTATTGAATCTTTGGAGGCATCCAAATGGGCATAGGCTCACACCATACATTTTCCTCCAGGTGTTTGTAGATATTCCTCTTTGAGGTTCGATCAAAGGGAAGAGATCTCTTGGAGGTAGATCCAGTTGATGAGCTTTGGTCATTGTGAGTTGTTTCCTTGGGGACCATAAGGCTATTTTCCCATTTTAGTACTTTGGATATAGTTATTTGGGACAATTTATGACTTTTGACTTATGGTACATTACTCCCAGTAGAGTTTCATTTGTTTAGGAATACTAAAACGTTTCTTTTCTTCTACATTATTGGTGGAAAAATTATTTCCACATGCATTTTGTGTGTTTCCCGGCTCTAGTCGCCGACCTGTGGGGATCAGGATTGCCCTTCATTCTATGTCATGGCCAACTCGGTTATCAGGTTACCAAGGTATTCATGTTGGTTCATGAAAAGGTGGAATCAGAGAGAGGTTAAGAATCATTCCATGATGAAATTATTCATTTGAGTATTCTTGTCTGGACATAAGAGGTAGTTGCGGTTGAGTGCCTAGAAATTTCTAACCATAATGAACCATATTTCACCATGGGTGGTTAGGGAACAATGTATCATGGTGTAGTTCAAGTATTTTCCTCTTTTGATTCAGATAGGGTGAAATATAAATCTTATTTGTTTATTCAAATGAGAATATTTTATCTCGTTACTCAGTTTGAGTGTTAATTTAATATCTTCCTTCTTGTCTGAAGATGTTGTGTAACATCATGCCTCCAATAAGATGTTTAAATCAGATCATGGAATGGGATACGGCTGAATGACATCAAGAAAATCATATAGTGGACCTGAGCTTAGTTGAGGAGATTGTGTGCATCGTCTAATCTATGTTATAGGCACCACATCAAGTCCCCATTTAGGCTCCAAGTGAGGAACCTAGGGGTGGGTGCTTTCGAAATTTACAACAAGAGTTAATTCACCAAAAAAGACCAAATTTTCAAAGGATCCACTGATCCACATCATTCTAAAGAATGGATGGGCATGATAGATCTTTTGTTTGAGTTTTTTGGACAGCAGACAAGATCATGGTAAAGTGTAACACCATTGTGTTGGAAGAAACATGATGGAGATGGAGGGACATGATAGTAATGATTAAGAAACATGAGGTCATAGATTTTCAGTAGTTAAAAATTACTTTCAATGATTACTTCTATCCAGAGTCAATGTTGTTGGCCAAATCTGTGCACTTTTTTAATCCTATGCATGTTGAAAGAAATATAGCCCTTACTGATGTTTGGGGAACTTGCAGAACTCCCCCCACAATATTTCCACTCCACGTAGAATCAAGACAACATTAGAAACATAAAAAAATTGTGGTTAAATCCAATGCTTCATGTTCAAAAGGGTTCCAGCCACAAGAATTTTGAATGAAGCTTTGTCATGCAATGGAAGAGTCTCTAGAGGAAGATTATACTTTTCCAGTGACCATGATAGGTATCATTACAATATCTTTGTCTTTAGTGACTATTTTATTTGATACTGGTGCATCTCACTAATTTGTTTCAACCCTTATCATTAATCCTATTATTATTCCTATGGATATTTTATTTTGTGACAGGAATATTATTATACCTATTTTATAATGATATTGAAGGGTCTTCACAGTCCCACTTTTGTCTTCTCTCTATCACATGTCGAGCTTGTTTTGAGTTTTCTGGTTCCCAATATGGAATCCCTTGACGTCATATTCACAATGGATTGGCTAATTACCAGAAAGTCCCCAATTGATTGTTAACTTCGATGGGTCTATATTACAACACCCAGTGGTGTGCCTCTTGTATTTCAAGGATAATGAGACCAATGTCAAGCAACGTCTGAGATTTTTATCTATAGTTGGGGATATGACATCAGTGCTTACATTAGATCCTGAGCGAGATTATTTGTGAGGGTATCTCTCTATAGTTGTTTCCAATTCTCCCAATTTGTATTCGGAGGATTATTTATATTAGCACTAGTATGATAGCTTGAGTTTTCCATTGACTAGATATCGGTAGTCAACTAGTTTCTTTTACCTCATAAAAAATTTCTCCATCAAAATTGAATGAACTAATTCTCTAGTTGGACGATCTTCATGATAAATCCTTTATTCAACCATGCATGTCACCTAGGGTGGGGGGTGTTCTATCTTCCATGAAAGAAAATGGTTCTCTAAAATATTATCTTCTTGAGACGATTTTTATGGAACACAAGGTTGTTGAATAATTTCATAAGTATTATAGACTCTCTATATGGTGGGGAGATTGATGCACAATGGTTGTTCTTCAAAGAGGGTGTTCTGTGTTATCAGAACTGTTATGTTACACTGTTACATACAAAGAAGGATATAATAGTGAAATTCTAAAATTTCCAGTGGTTTGTGAACTGAAGAAGAACTAATACAATCTATAACATAAAGAATCAGTTTTAGTGACCATTATTTCTAGAAGGTTTCACCCTGGATGGGTCATTGATGGCTTGGGAGGTACGGGAATAATTATCATCATTTTATGGACATTTGAAGGTTGTTGATAATGTGAGGAATGTTTATTATCAATTTTCACTACCACCACTGATGTTGTCAATACATAACATGTTCCATGTTTAAGGCTGTGAATGTATCTTTCCAGTCCATCTCATGTTTGAGCTGAAGTGATCTAGAGATTGACCCTGATTAATCAATGACTGAATGGCAAGATCTGTTAGTTGAATCTGAGAGCAAGGTAATTTTTTGAGAACAAGACCTCTGGTCTATGTGCTATGGTAGAATGGTTTTGATTCTCATGATACATTAGAGAGGGAGTCACTTATAAGAGAACAGTGGCGCTAGATTTTTGACATGGATGTTTCATTGTAGGATAATTGAGGACAAGAAGTTCCTATGGTTGGGAGGTTTTAACATACCTTTCATGTTTTTGGTATTTCTAAACCATATTCTATTAAATTATTAATAAATAAATTGGTAAAAATGATTTATTTGTAAAATGTATCTTCTTTATACACGTCTCGAAATGGTGTAACACCCAATTAATACTCCAAAATATTCAATTAATTATTTTCTAAGATAAACACTGAGTAAGAAGGAGATCATGAGGCCCACAAAAATGACCCTTTTTTTAATTAATTAATTTTTCATATTTTTAATTAAAAAATCATTAATATCTCCAAAATGGTTCATCTTCTATGAAATAAGAGACTACTATTATTTCCAAAATAGTGTGTTTACTTTAGGCAGGGTATAAATTTTATACACAAAGAAATATTGGTATTTGTTTTTTTATATAATAATTAATTCATTTAATAATTAATATTAATTTTATTATTAAAATACATTATGTTTCCTCAAGTTCACTATAAACCTGTAGAAATCCTTTTTTGATTTGGGGTAATTCAAAAAGCATCCATTTAAAACTAATTTCACATCTTTCAGTCCACAGTGACATTAACGAATAAAATAAATCACTCCATCATCCAGATTCACTTGAAATGATATATTAATGGGGGGGGGATTCAAATATGACCTACATAACACTATTTGGGTAGTTTAAAATACCATAACCTTTGGTTTTGAGGTTAGTTTTGATTCCAAATATCCCTTTTATTCCAATAATGATGTCAAATTTTGTGTTCTGTTTTCAGTTTGATTATTCCTCTTCTTGTCAAAAGACCTGATCCTATTTTTCTTTATGTGATTACCTTCCCAGGTAAGCATCATGGTTGTTTTATTTAATATTTTTTGTTTAATTTATTCCATTAATTCCTAAATTCTAAATTATAGAAATAATTGGTTGAATTGAAAATAAATAATGGAACATAAATCATCAATGAATAATTATTAAATAGATTTATCAAATTATTTTTATATGAATTATCAGTTGTTAGTAAAAGAATTATTAGTGAATAATTACATGAAATTGTCAAGGGATCATTCTGTGACTATCAAAATAATTACAATTATTAAAAAAATTATTAAAGGATAATTGCACAAAATTCTAAAAGGATAATTTTTAAAAAAGCATTATCATAATATAATTGCGAAATTATAATTTGTTTGGAATAATTTAAGAATAAAATTTTTAAATTAATGAAAATATAATTACACCAAATAATAAATGGAAAATTTGTAGAATAAAATTATCATATGAAAATTCAGAAGGAATAATTATTTTGTTACTGAAAAGATTATTATTAAGAATTATCGAATGATAATTTCAAGGAATTAACATGGATTAATTTCATGGAAATATAAAATATAATTTTTACGTAGAGTATCAAATAATAATTAATATAATAATCGAATTATAATTTCGATATTATGAAACGATAATTATTAATATTTTTAAAATGGTATGTATGAGTTTATTAAGGATAAATATTTTGATGGATAATCAAAAGCGCATTCGTTAATATAACGATAAACTAAAACATTTTCAGGAAAGATAAATATTATCGCATGTGATAATATATATATATATATATACATATTGAAACTTATCTTGGTGAGATAAATTGTCATCACATGTGATAATTTAAAACGATAATCCATAGATTAACCCAGAGAGAGAAAATGTAGTCACATGTAATATTTTATTTCCTTGTGAAATATAATAGAGGTATATAATTGTAAAACTAGATTTATAATTATTCTTATAGATATTTAGTGCGATTTCATTAGTTTTCCTAAAACAATAATCCAGAGATTATCCAAGGGAGAGAAAATGTAATCAAATTTAATATATTACATCCATGTTAAATAAAATAGATGTTTTGGTTCTAGGAACCCTCAACGAGAGTCGAGAATTGGTGTGTGGATGAATATAAAAATAATTTCATGAGGAGGTGTATCAAACCACACTGGGTGTACTATCATTTCCACTGATATAGGCACCCTTGAGGTAGGTGGTTCTGTTCCAATTAGCCAAAATAATTATCCTTGCATTGATAGATTTATTTCAGCTATTAATTTAAATTAAAATGCTCAAATTTTCAATCTATTAAATTGATAAAATCCTGATTCCAGTAAATCAATATTTTTAAAATGATTTGGGCATGGAAAATTGAAAAACACCAAATTCAATTTAATTGGGTGTGTTTATTAATATTGGACGATTTTAAATTTTTAATTTAAATTATGGATTTTATGGAAATGATTTCAATTAAATGTTGTTATTTAATTGTGGAAATAAATTTTTTAATGAGGGAATTGGATTATAATGGATTTCAACTGGTGAAAATGGATTAAAATGATTTGATAGAAACCCAATGGTTTTATCTTGTGAAAAGGCATGTTTTTGAATAAATCCTCTTTGTGTTTTAAATGTAATGAAATTATCACTTTTGAAATGGATGAATGGGATTTATTAAATTTTTAGGTAGTGTTAAAATAGTTCACTCATCATGTAAGAGTGAATGAAATCCATAGTTAGTTAGTGACTTATTTGTATAACCTCTACACTATGGAATCATTTTAAAACGTACTTTTAGTGGGTCACATCCATGAAGGGTTAGTGAGGAGTCTCCTTTTTCCAGTTTCATAGGGACGTCTGTATGCACTTTTTTCTGACTTCACGTAGAGATTATGGAATCCGATCGATGGTTAATTCTATTGTATTTATTGGTAGATAAATATGTTTCTTGCTTATTTATCTATATCTGTGATATAAATGCATGAAAATGTTTATTTGACCTAATTATATTCCTACTGAATTTATATAAACTATTTTATTTAATTTTTTTTACATAAGTAATTATTTTTGAAATATTCTACCATTTTTAAAATCACTGCTTAAAATGTTTATTTCCATCATTTGAGAATGTATAGCATGTTTTGTTTAAATATTTTTTTATTGAAAAATTCATTATTATTAATTTAAATCTTTTTTATGGATAATCAATATTTGGAATATGTTATGGAATCTTTGGTGGTATCTGGCTAGTCATAGTCTCACAACCTACCTTTTACTTCTGAGGTTTGTTGAATATATTCTTTTAGGTTCGAGCAATGAGAAGGGATCTCTAGGAGGTCGTTTAAGCTGTTGAGCTCTAGTTTTGGTGAGTTGTGTCCAATGGGACATTAGTGATGTTTTCACATTTTAGAAATTTGGATGTGGTTATTTGGGATGGTTTATGCCTTGGTGAATTCTGGTACATTACTCAGAGTGGAGTTTCATTTTATTATGCATCTTTTCTTGTTACTTTTTATCCAGATTTTTGGTGGAAAAATCATTCCACCATTCATGTTGTGTGATGCCAGGTTCTATTTACCGACCCATGGGGATATGGAACACCCATAGTGCTATGTGAGGGCCATATCTATTATCGATTTACTAGGGTATTCGAGCTGGTTGGTGACAATCTGAGAACATGTGACGAATGTAGATTTATGAAACATTTTTAAAGAAAAATTTCGAAAATACCAACTATGTTATTGTGGGATTTTATTATATTTTTTTCTATATGCAAGAGATTTTATTTTAATACATCATCAATATCAACCACAAAACATTTGGAAAATCATAACAAAAGAATGCATACATACTTTAAGGAAGGAATGAAATGTTCTCTAAATAATTAAAATAAAAAAACTATGTTACTCATAAAATTTACTAATACATTACACATGACAAAATGTAACATTTTTTATTAAATTTTGGAGAAGAAAAGAACAAATGCTTCACGGGGGTATGAAAAAATGTAGGTCAAGATAATCGTTAACTACATGTTTGAGGCCCTCCAAAGGGAAGGACCCTAAACTAGTGAAAAGGGAGATACAGTGACTCGGTGAAGCCATGGATGCCAATGAGTCCATGACCCTTTTCCCCTCCCTCCATGTGTGAGTAACCTCGGTGTGATTTTCTAAGAGTTGATTTCACATCCTGATACATTACACTTATTATGTAATATAGGCAGTAGAGAAACCCTTATTTTTACATTATCTTATTAATATTAATATCATCTTATTATATAGTTTCTAAATGAAACAAAAACTAAAATTTTAATTCATAAATGATTCTATAAAAAACGATTGTTTAGTTTTTTTCACATATTAAATATACTAACAAATAATCTATTAATAAGAAAATAATACTAAATATTACATTTCCCTCTAAAATTAATATTGAAAATTTTAACTATTTTAATGGAAGAATTTTCAATTCTACTAAGATTCTATAAAATCTCTATTTTCCTATAGTATACATGCATGAAATAACGTTTTCTAGCTATCTACAAATGAAAAATCTATTCTTTTTATCTAAAATTTCAATTTAAAAGTAATTGTATTCAATTAAAATATATTATTAATATTATTATATTTTTTGAATTAGTTTTTATTATTTTCATTACATAAAACTATTGTTAAATTAATCTAATGTCTGTCATGTTTTCTCTAAAAGATTATCTAATAATAAATTACAGTATACTAAAAAATTTGACAAAATATAACTAACAATGATGTAATGAGTGTTATAGTGTAAGAAGATCACCATGAAAAAAGCCAACTAATTCCAAAAAAAGTGTCTCATTAATCAAATTACTACCTATATTAAGGTAACATAAGATAATATAAACAAAAGTAAATTATTTTTTATACACAGTTATTAAAAATTATCCAATATTTTAACTCACATTTCATTTTATTTTAATAAGATGTAACAAAGTGAGTGAAGATAATCCCTATTTTAAAAAAACAAATATTCATTATAAGTGTTATTATGAATTATGAATTAAATTCAAAACGTATGTATATTTATTCAATCTAAACATATACTATAAAAAACTGTGTTGTACCACCACTGTTAACGATTCCGATATAAAAGTTTTCAGTACACAAATTTTATAAAAAAGTATGTTTCATTCAGTTTTTATAAAATTTTGTTTATTTTAGAATATCATTATTTCAGTATATGACATATTGGAGGAAAACACATTCTCATATAACTATCACATTTATAAAAAACTATTAGTGTTGTAATGAATTTCAAAAACAAAAAATATCATGAATTCACTAAAAATACATGTTATGATTCATATTTTGTGAAAACTCCATTATATATTTTCATAGATACTGTTTTCATCTTCATGATATTGATTTTAATATATTTATGTATAATTTACACTTTGAAAAAAAAGTGGATAAAGTTTTTAAAAATAAGAATATAAACTAAGAAAAAATATTATTCATGTAATTCACTATTAATCAGTTTTATATTATTCAAAATATTAGTATATTTTTTAATTACATATTTATATTAAATACTAAAAAATGATTATTTTGGTTTTATTGTAAAACTAAATGTATTCATATATAAATCACAACTTGTGTCAATAGATATTTTAGATTATAATTTCTACAACTAAATTCAACCCTATGAGCCAAATACATTTAAGGTAGATTTTGTTACAGATTACGTAAATGATATGAAACTTCCGAAATTTTCTATCAATAAAAATTAGGTATGTTTTATAAAAATAATTATAGAACTAAAAAAATTACATTACAAATAACAATGTAAAAATTGTATGTATTAAGAACTAATATATAAATAAAAAGACTTATAATATAATATTTATACTTACCTTGAAAAAATATTTAATTAAACATAAAAATTAAATAATAAATGTGTATTTTCAATTAATATTTCTATGTATGATGTAGGCCATGTTATATTTGAATGCATTTTAAATCGATATTATATTAGTTTTGACACACTCCCTCTAGTGTTGTTATTTGAGAAATTATTCTATTATATTTAAATATTTTATATTTATAAAAATATAATAGTATTGACATATATGATTCCATAATTTTCACACTAAAATGCATTTTACACACACATATTATAAATCCATTTTTTCTACTAATATATAGTATATGTGTTGAAGAATTTTATATATGAGTTTGAACAAGTAGACAACACTGAAAGAGGTTGTGGTGAACAAATTTGGATTATTAGAGCCCACAAAATGGTGTTGTTCATTTTAAAATAGTTTCTTCACATCATTTTAATGAATATGAAATCTATGTAGATATAAAGACTCATATATCTTGGTAATTAATATTTATTATTCTATAATTAATTAAAATTTCAAATTATAATAACATTATATGTTTCTTACTGGGAAGTAAAAAATATAAATTTTTTTCCACTATTCCCTTGAAAATTGTTAAATGTGATCTAATATTTAGGTTCTATTATTATTAATTATTTACTTGTTAGAATATAGAAAAATGTGATGGTAATTAAACTATGAAAATGTTCTTTTGACCCACTTGGAACTAGGCAGATGTGTACTAAATAAATTGGGCCTATGTTTGACAACATATATTATATAATTGAAACCAATTATGAGTGTGTTTAATTTCAATATAGTCATGGAAATTTAATTTTAGAAATATATAGATTCATAAAAATTAATTAGAGTTTATGAGATTACATTAATTTAATTTTACATTATTATTTGTACATTTCATTAAAACGTTTCTAGATTTAATAAAAATATCTATGAATATACACATTTATAAAATTGAATATATTATAGTCTCTGTATAATTATTAAAATTTCATATAATTATATAACGATCAGTTGATAAATTTAGTGATTCATAATATTCATTTATTTTTTATAAATATTATTTATTCTTATTTCATTATATATTTATACATTTCAATAATCTATTGTACAGTTTCGGTGAATTTATTATATTTGTATATATTTAAGGATCTGGTGTACTGAATGGGTTGTAATATTCGTTTTTTAATCATTTAATAAGAATTTGATACATATATTCATACATTATGAATATATTTTATTGTTATATTCGTACAATTTTCTATTATATAGATTTAAAAATAAATTGAAGAAACCAGTTTTGATTGTTTTTTCTACCAATTGAGTTTTTTAATTCATGTCTATGTGGGATGCTTAGTAACTTATATTTATGCATTTCAATTGGTTAATATTTTTCCTGGTAGATTAATATTTACTTTAACTGGTTTTATTTATATTATAATCAACTAACTCAATGTGGCATAACCCCTAGACTGATTATTTACACAAAGCATTTATTTTCATGATGATTGCAATGAAATACTGTATTTAATTACATCAACGAGTTCAATTGAGTTTTTATTTAATTTCAGGTGTTATAATAATGATTTTATTTTCTTCATAATATATGATTCTACTTTATGAATTCATTTTTCATTTTAATTTATTCATATCATATTTTTAAGTGTTGTTTGTTGTGACCCATAAAGTTGTGATTATGCTATGTTTCATTTTTTAACGATGACCTTTAGACAACATGTTTTAGGAAAAAATTTGTTACATAGTTGGTGTGACCCCAATAATATAGTGGAATTGAATTATATGAACGATGATATATTAATGAATTGTTTTGAGAACTAAATTTATGAATCTATTTAGGTTTAAATCCATTTTTTAAAATTTAATTACCTCTCAAGGAAGAAACAAACATATTTTGATGTTTTACAGTGAAATTAATCCTTAAATTAAATTCCATCTCATAATACTTAAAATCAATTTAAAATTTACCACCATTATTAACATGAAAAATATTTATAACATTGTGTGAAAAAACAACCCATGAAATCCATATATGAATAATTTTTGTAATGGAATCACCATTTATATATTAATAGTAGTATTTTTTATTATTATATAAATTTCTTAATTAGACTTCATTGATGAATAATCACTATTATAAACATAATAATGAATTAAATTATTAACATGTAAACCATGTTCATTTTATTTTTTTAATTTCACTTTCATATTATTCAAGATTCATCATAACAATTGATCATTTTAGGACCATTATAATAATATAGGAACCCTTTGAAAAGGATTTCACTTAATAATTTTAATTATTTCAATACATAAACTACACCATTTACTATTATTTTCATAAAAATATTTATATTCACTCACTATTCATACTGAATAATGCCTTCTTAATCAAAGAAAATTATAAACTATATTGTTTATGCAAACTTCCATCACCTTAATTTTAATTTTTTCATGTTAATGAAGGCGGTGTGCCAAAAAATTTACTTGAATAATCCATAAGTGAAGATTTTTATTAATTATAGGTGGGTTAAATTCATCCCACTATAGAAAAAATGAATCATTTATAGAAGGATTCAATAATAAAACACATTCTTGTTATAGAACACAAAAATTCAATGTGGATGATTCTTTAGAAAATATAGATGAAATTTGTAGACATAGTGGTTTCTTTATCTTTTATAACATTGTCTTACAAAACCCAAAATGCACAAAAAATAATCTCAATATTCATTTATTTTTTAATTTAATATTATTAATTCATATAGTTTTATTACTATATAACTTATTCCTCACAAATTAAATAAAATAAATCTAACACATTTTACAGAAAATTATCATATCTTTTATATTTCCATATCTCATAAATAAATCTCATGAAAAATTACATTCTTCTATAACCTATTCAATTGTATGCTGTAAAATATTAGGTCATATAAAATGATTCAATATTTAAGATAATTATTCTCATGTAACCTCATTTAGTATTGGAATTTGTCTGATTTATTTTAGTTATTATGTTATGGTAAAATAGATGATAGAACATATAGTTGTTGATGACAAACCAAATTGATATATGATGAACATATAGTGTCATATATTTATATAAATTATTCATAATTTAAAAAAATCATGAATTATTTTCATGATTATATGATTTATCACTCTGATTAACGATACAAGATACTTAAACTATGCTTTCTAGATTTAGTTAATTATTTGTACTATTAGTAAGGAAAGAAATGTAATGATTATCCACATGATCAACTGAATGAAAAAATTTCATAATTTTAAATTCTTACTATTATACATACACAACTCTCACTAGTTATGAATTTTTTGAAATTCCTAAAAATAAAAGGAAGGTGAAATATAATTTTTATAAATTCAAGAGGAAACACAAACACTAATTTAGTGGATCCAATGTACCAATAATTATCATGACATGTATTAGCACCACTAAAAAGATATTTTATATTATATAGTTCTTAGTTCAAAAAAATGTTGTCTTTTATTCTTATCATTAACAATGTAAAGCATATCAATGGTGGAAACATATTAAGTAAAAGAGGTAAGATAATTTAATTGACTCGGTCTAATGAGAATAGATTTTAGAGGCTATTTATTAGTATTCAAATTATACAAAATCTATTCCCTAAAATTGAAAGTATATTACATGAGATAATTTATAATAATATTGAGTTAATTATTACATATGGATAAAATTTCACATGACATACAAGGTACACATCTGGATTCATCAATTTCCACAGATGAAAATTATATAGATTCTCTAGTGACTAGAGACAATGTTGTTTAGATGAATTTCATATAACATACTTTTATAGTAATGATTAGTTCATTTGATTTGATCTCAAGGTACAAGTGGAGAATGTAAACCATTATTTTACTAGTGGATATTGGGTGAAAAAGTACAACATGTATTGTTGACGAAATTATAATAATGAAACCTATATATGAATGAAAATTAATCTCTATTAATGTTACTAGTTTGGAATAAATCATGGTGAAAATTAATTAAGTGGAGTAATAAATGTTTTATTTGTGGTTGTAAAGGTCATTGAAAATATGAAAATTGAAGGGATATAAATAGGATAGTCAATGGAATGAATAGAGAAAAATATCATATAAATGCACCACACACAATCTAATTATTCAAATGAAAGGTTTAAAATAATTATCCAAAATATTTCATGAATAACATTATTAATAATGAAAATTAGTTTTAGTAACACATTAATCCTCTATAAAAAGTGAATATTATTCAATAATAACAGTCAATATGGGTGATGAAAATAAATTCTAGAAAGGTATAATTATCATCCACTATATAAATTTAAATTTATTATCCGATTTTGTATCTTACCACTCATTTATATTTGAAAAATGGTCTAACAATATCAAATCACCACATCAATGATTATATGCATAGTTATCAACGAAAACTCATAATGTCACAACGATTTAATCACATGTTTATGGCTCCTATATGATAAAATTTCATGGGGGTTAACTTCCTATGAATCATTATATTTTTCTTTTACCTAAATTTGATGTGATTTATTTCATTGACTGTCTCTCTCTATATAGATCCCATATCAATTTCTATAGAAGAGAAATATTGTTTTATATTCTAAATATACCTATGATTTTATATCATTGGAGGAAGAATATAAATTTCCAATTTAAATTTCATCAATAACAAGAGTCTTACCACCATTCAATGTGGGAATCTATCTTGAAATGGTTGTGGAGAAACTAAATGTTGAATATATTCCTAAATTTCATGACTATTATTATATATTTACTATTTAATTTTCTAGATAAATACCAAATCTTGATGTTCTATTTTTTTGTAGAACTAAAATCATGTTCTACACCTATTTTCATGTCTCCTTATAAAATTAACTAATTTAATTTTTATAATTGTCGAGTAAACTATACAATATTCTTGAAATTTTATTCATACAACCTAGTGGACCATCATGAGGTGTTCATATCATTTTGTTAAAAATAAATATTTTTCAATGAATCATTGAATTTATTATCAATAACAGAAAAATATCATAATGAAAAACATGTATATTCTACCATGTATTGTTGACCTGTTCTATGAAATATATAGAGATCAATACATTTCAATGATTTATATTCGATTAGGAAAAACAAAATTAATGGTCAAAATTATGGGTATATGCAAAAAAGTATTCATTACAATGTATAAACATTTTTGAATTATAGTGATGCCATTTGGAATTAAAATTTTCCACATTATCTCAATGAATCTAAGAAATAGTCTATAGATATCACCTTGAAAATTTTATGGTTTTATTTGTAGATAATATTCATTTATCTTCGAAGAGAATAGATGATCATGATTATTATTTATGGATTATGTTGAACACCTAGATAATTTTGTTAAATTTTGAAACTAATAATTCTTGATATCTAAATTATTATTCATCAATCACATATTTATATGTTAGGGTATGTTAGTGGATTAATTAATGATGAAAGTTATAGAGAAAAGGCCCAGACCAACCACTACGACCGTGATAAGTAGTTATTATAGATTATGTAAATTATATAGATAATTTGTGGTAAATTAATCATTGTTATCATATCATATAACCAATTTGTAGTAGAATGGTTCCATGTTTTATTATATAGATGAATGTGATGAAAATTTCATGTATCAAAAAATATGGTTACTGAGATAACTTATTACAACACTACCCTATAGTAGGGAAGGGATTACAATATATAATGATTAATTAATTATTTCACTAGGATTCATTATAATAATTAATTATATGGGTGTGTCGAATACAATACACTAAATGAATATTCATAAGAAAAATTACCTAAATCATGACATAGAGTAGGAATCATTATTTATATCAATCATGATATTGAGTTATTATCCATATGTTGAAATCAATGACATATATACCAGACATAAAATATTTAAAAATATATTCACATATAATTATTTGAATATACCTTGAATGATATAGTTGGATTTGATTAATGATTATGATAGTTCAACAAATTACCACACTTGGAAGGAAAAATGGTGACGTATTCTCTAAATAATAAATAATATGGTACTCGTTCAATGATGGAAATTGAAAATGGTTATTATCATATCTATTTTCAGATGATTGAACAATAAATCTTGAGGGAGAGATAAATACTATTTTCTCATTGGAATATTTTACCATCAATCCATGTTAATATTAAAATTTTAAAAAAAGGATCTGGAACTAGAAATGAAGGAAAGGAATTTCCAAAGATCAATTGTCAGAATTATTTTGAAATAAGATTCATGTAATAAATATATTTCACTTAAATACTATAATTTATGAAGGAATTATTGGATAAAGTACATCTATCATCATTATAAATCTAAACTAGAAGTAAAAATGATTTCTAAACAACATAATGACCATTTTTTGTGAGATAACATGAAAATGGATATTATAGAGTACATAACATGATTCCTTGTAATTGAAAAATGTATTTCTAGACATTAAATGTATATGGGGATGATTCAACACATACCAAAACCTATATATAACTAAAAAAATTACACCAATAATTTCATCATTTTAATCCCCAAAAATTCTGAACTCCATAACACAATTTTGATTTTGGATGAAAATCTTATGAAGAAAATATATTTTATTACTATCAATGGTATATTTTAGTTTTGTCTATCATTCTTGGATATACATTACATATGCGACACAGTTTCATTGAGTCCCACTATAAATTATACATGATTGGGATATGAGGTTTACCTTAAATTTCTATCGAAGTCATCAATAATTAGTTTATCTGGGGATGATAATTATAACATCATATCATCCATAGAATTTTTCCATTTTGAGAGAACTATTCATAACCTATAACAAATATTAAGTTATTTATATATGTATTTCAATGAATGTTAAATTTAATAACATCCAATAGTTGAATTTTCTTAAAACAAATGGCCATCAATAATGCAATCAGATTTCTCATTATGAATACCTCTATAGAATGAAAAGATGATATTAAAAATGTTGGGATAAATGTCGAGGTTGAAAGCTATTTAGACTTGATTTAGCAGTAGAAATGTCAGTGTAATTTATAGTCATTCAATAGCACATTTGAGCACATTAATGTTAATTAATGATTTTTTTCTGAAGCTTTCATCCGTGCGCACATCTGTTCATCAATGACACACTGATTATTCCCCCGCATTCCCGATTTCCAAAGGTGGGAGACATTCGTCACATATTTAGGGTCATATGATCCTTGATTGAAATGGGATGACGAGGTATTGGTTACTCCTTCCATGGATTCATCCTTAGAGCTTGTTACCTAGTATGAGTCTCCCTCATATATTTGATCTGTTGTTCAAGAATCTCGTTCCCGATGTTGTATCTTTTTTTATGATTGTTAATTAGAATTCATCTATCAGGACATTCCATGGGGACTTGACATGGTCGGAACCTTTGGTCGGAGTAGTTGACAACATCAGGAATGTCAGGGAATATATAGATGCATGGACATTGGGGAACCTATATTCATCCTTATAAGAGGTAATCTCATGGGTATTGACCCTAAGGGATCCCACTTTATGTGCAGGGAATTATATTCCATGGGCATGTCTCTGTGGTTTTTCATTGCTTCCCATGTTGAACACATGGAATATAGTGACAATAAAATACAGCGGAGAGAGATCAGACTGATCAGAACAATGACGAGAGTGGATTAGATTGGTGCAACCCCAGGAAAAAATGATGATACTGGGGATAACACATGTTTAGTTACTCGATTAATGTTGGGAGAAATAAGAATGTCGGTGGCATGATCTAACTAGGATGTGGTGGACAGGGTAATAATCAGGATGGATATCGGTGGTTGATATAAGTTGATGGATAATGAGATGGAACCAACAAGACTATGAATGTGATGTTGGGCTTGTTCCTCGAAGAGACTTCCAACATATGCCTATGGAATGAAATCAATGTCTACGTCATTCAGGTTGGTTTGAGTCTTACATGATAAGTCAGACAACTAGAATGGGCATATGGATGGGAAAATAGGATCGGTGGTGTTCACATAGTACAACGACCCAATGATATATTGGGGCTTACACGTGGTTAGCATCTTGGGATGGTTTGATGCCATGAGGGAGGACAAGAGATGTGGGTCCCATCAAAGGGGACTAAAATCTATTACCGTTTATTAGGGAACAAAATGGATTAACATTGGTTGGGGTTGACAACGACTTAATGCTGATTGGGGTTCCAATGGCATACTATTATATGTGGATCATAACAGCTTATCATCAGATGGGGATCACAATGGCTTACCTTCAGTTGGGGATCAAAACTGCTTATCACTGGATGGGGTTTAAACTCAAAAAGTCATCCTATTTACAATTCATAGGAGATAGGGATCAAATCCCACATAGTTTGAATGGGTAATGTTTGGTATCATGTGCGAAAAGGGGGAAAATATTTTAATGTCATGTAGGATGGGGGTGGACAGACATGAAGTGGTCTGGAATGATGAATATTGGGCATGATCCATAGGGAGGCTTCCTATGTACCCTCTTGATTAAAAAATTATTAAATTACGCATAGTATAGAATGGTTTAGTGAACTAACGTGGAGGAATCAGGATCCATGGGGGTTTTACGGTTGAATCGCAGGAAGGCGTCCTACGTAACATTTATTGGAAAGGATCAAATTTCACGTAGATCAAGATATTTGGTGATCTGATGTGAAGGGGTCTAGACTATTAGGTGATGGGATTGATCCTCAAGGAGGCATCCTACGTACACTTCCCTTTCAAATTTTAAAGTCCGCGTAGATCATAAGGATGTGGGAATTAAGCTCTAAGGCAGCCCATATAGGATACCATATTGAACGCTTACTACTCTAAGCTCATGTGAGTCAAGATCGGTGTGAGAAATAAGAGGAATAAAGGACCAGACGATCATGACGCAAAGGTTCATGTAACACCCCGAGCTTCCACGATACGCTTCTCATTCAATAATGCAATAGCTTGCATTGTACGCAACTTCGAGTTCTAAAACACCGTGACTAATCAATGTATCTGTTATGAATAGTAATAACCACTTTTTAAAATTATAGAAATTTTATATTTCAAAATTGACTTCTTTTTTGTATTCGTAATATCGAAATTATCCTAAGTTGAATTTTTTGTAACTTTCTGAGAACTTCCAATTTTTTTATGAATAGTGAAAAATACTTAAAACAACTTTTTTAATAAAAATAATTTATTGTGATAAATTATAATATTTAGTGGTTTTAAAGTATAATTAGAATATATTTTTACCATTTTATCCAATGGTGGTCATTAGAATTAATTTAACATTGAAATTGGACATAAACAATTGCCAATCTTTTGATATAAATTGTTTCTCAAAAACACGCTATTTGTTGTGACAACGGGAATTAATTATAAAATTAACTAATGCAACTTATATGTTTGGAATTTTGTAAAATAGACATCATTATTGAATTTGGAATATAAATTCTAGCTTAGGGTGAAATTTTGGCATTGTTCTGAAAAACTTCAATTTTTGATGAATAGTGAAACCACTAAGTGGTAGTTAAAAAACTGATTTTTTCGTTTAAATGATATATTACCACTTCTGTGATTTGATTTTCAAAAATCCGACATACATGGTTGTCATTAAGATGTAAAATGTGGTTCAATGAGATTAAAATAATTTTTTGGTGAATAGTAACTTTTAAGTTCTTAATCGCGATTAGAGGTAATTAGTGTAGTTTAAGGTAAAAACAATGTTTTAATAATATTATATGATCATTAAACTTGTCCTACTCCACTTGGATGAGTCATGACTGACCAAGACAACCCATGGGTCAACTTGGGGACCCCATGGAGCCACTTTGGTTGGAAAATGACATTAATATATATTTATTTAATGTTAAAATTAAATTGACACAAACATGAGTTGTTTTACTAAAACAGTTTTTAAGTGGGGATACACAAGTCCTAATTTTGATTATAAATATTCATTAGAAATCTAAAAAGATTTCCTACATCATAGTATTTGTTTTATAATTTTTAGACATTAAATAAATTAAATTATTTATGACATCATGATGATGCAGTGATGACCTCATTATTTAACGATTTAAATAAAATGGAAAGATAATGTAACATCCAAAGCGTACACTTGTCAAAAACCTATTGGATGAGTAGATTTCGAACCCTTATCATCTTATCCTATAATTATATAAGTGTGGGACCTCTAAAATCCGAAACTCATTTTATAATAAAGTGACTTTTCTTTACTTTCCAAGAGTGCCCCTCCTCTCCACTTATAAAAGGCCCCCACTACTCCCACCTTATTCACACCATAAAGCCATTTGGCTCGGCCAAGATTTGCCCAAATACTCTCCCAACTTCTCCCTGTTACTCCTAGAAGCCTCACTTTGGGCAGAACTCTTCCCAAGGAAGCCTTTGGCTCAAATCAAAAAGAGTTACCCGATTTTGAGGTAATGTCTTCTCTAATGTTGTTTTGTTTTATTTTTCTTCTCCAACCCCCTAAACTCTTTTTATTCATTTCTTTTGTAACAACACCAGTATCCTCTATATACTAGGATGTTGTTATAAGAAGTATTCGAGCTACACTTACACACACCTACATCTAATGGTTAAAGAACATACGGTTTCTGTAGATGGCGAATTTCTGCCTCACGAAACAATGATTGTTCAACACTCATATAACACCTTAAAAGGTGGCCATTAAGATGTCACTGTATTTATATATGATATAATATGTTTATGTTTTACTTATGCTTCTGATTTTCTCATTTATGGAATACTTTATGATTTCCATTATGGGTAAAACGCGATAATTTCATTTTAGGAAGTGCGGACTACCGCCCCCTTAAAGTGATTTGAATCGTTAATGCCATATGTGGGATGTATAAAGGATGGATTAAATGGTATTATACAATATATTATACTGTAATTATATTATAAATTTTTATCATTATGATTTCATTCCATTAAATACGAAATATAAATGAAAGTAGCATTCGTGTGTACGTACGGCTTACCATCTCCATGAACGGTGCATTTCATTTCTTACCTCTAAATGTTACGTGACATTATGAATTAATTTATATACTGTATATATATATGATATATATGATATCTACATCATGAATATAATTCTGGATATAATGGATATTTCACCACAAGAACAACTTGTAATTATAAGAAGTTTATTTTTGACTCAAGTACCAAAGATCGACAAAACGACCGTTATTAACTTAAATAATTAAATAATGTTCATAACATGGTAATAAGTGATATAAATGGAATAATGAACATGAAAAAGGTTCTAAAGTAAATATAAATTAACTCTAGTTTATTATTCAGGAGGTTAAAGAACGGTCGAGTCAGGACAAGACGCAAGGTAAGGGAATTTCTTAACGCAATTTCTATTCTCTGGGTTAATCTCCTACTTTCAAATTATGTCATCATATTATTATGTCATATCTTGTATTTTTACATTATTTATGTGTACTTATAGTGAATACAGATTATAGATGTACTTTATTTAAAAAAATGATCTTTTTAAGGACTTCGTCTCAATCCACTTTCATTGAGGCATATTTGGTTTTATACACAACTTTCTTTTATACGGTGTATAAACCCCTTTTACTTTTACGTTTATTCAAAAGGAATCTTTTTTTATACGAAGTGTTTTTCTGAACGACAAATGGTAATGTTTTTCTTTCCATACTTATGCGACGACAACGACTTCACCGCGGTCGTGACCATTATTTGAGTTTCGGCTTCCTCTACAAGCCATCATTTTTTTAATGAAAAATAAATACAAAGTTTTAACTTTCTTTTATTTTGGTATTGAAAATGGTTTTGAAAGCGTTTTTATTATATCAATGTGTTGTATTGATATCTTGTGATTGAAATGTGGAAATGTTATGTTTCCTTTATGCATGTTTTATGTGATACGATTATGTTATTGTTTATGATATGTTTAAACCTATTCATATGAGGAATGTATTGGACTTAATAAGTGACGGGTGGAGCCCGCTATAGCTCCTCGATGCATCGGTAGGTCTCATGAGACAACTAGACGTGGAATTGGCCGAGGCCCTTTCCCAATTTGATTTATGGTTTTGGCCGAGGCCTTCATCATTTTAGACGTCTTGGCCGAGGCCTTGACAAAATGTTTCAGAATGTCCGGCATTATATATTCCCTCATTATGAAAGCGGTTATTGATATTGCATGTGATTTTTCGACCAGTAGAATATCCATGTGAAGACGTGAATGGAATTTTCTCATTTTACTTTTTCCATATTATGTTGAAGTTCATGTTTAAAAGGCTTTTGTTTTAGTTATACATTGCCTTAAATGTTTATGTTTATTTATGAAAGCTTCCGCAATATTGTTATCCTTACTGAGCATCTGAGCTCACCCCTTTCAATGTTTTAATATTTTCCAGGGTGTGAAGAAGTATTTTATGAATGACCTGCAAGGATTGTCAGAAGAGGATATGAGAGTGGACTATGGAGACTTTGTTATTGTAGTTTTTCACTTTATGATGTAATGTAACGTTTACGAATGTATCTAGTGTTTCCAAGGCTACTAAACTAATCGGTCTTTCGAGACTTGATCTTTTGTGATCATGCCAATGTTACGAAGTAACGCACCGACTCTCGGTAGCTGGGGTCGGGGCGTTATTGTTGGTATCAGAGACAGTTTAGTACTAACCTTGGAAGCTAAATTTAGATAAAATCTGATTAGAGCACATAGCCCAAAGATAGACTTTGAGGATTAGTATAGAAGAACTTCCTAGAATTTTGTTATTGTAGAGATTTTGTGAGTTTTCCGAGAAATACATCCCTGTCTGGATACGAGCAGGTAGAGACGGCTCTGGCACAGATGTACCTAGGGGTAAAACCTGAAAACACCGCTTTGAGCTAGACTCGAATGGGAACTGGTGCACGACAACGGGCCTTGCTGCACTCTTGGTTACGACACTCCCGGGGGATATTCTTAGGATAATTCTCATTTTCTTTACAAACCACTATGAACGGTTATGAGTATATACTTCCTCAAATAAAACCTTTTTATGATTATTGATTATATCCATAAATAGTTCAATTTATGTTAATTATTTTACAAGAATGGAATTATTTATTTTGTTTCATAAACTAATCTAGTTTATGCCATTGTTTAGAAATGGTGCCTAGTGGAAGGAATGGAAACCGTATCAATGCAGGCACTCCGTGTAGGGATTGCCCTCCTGCTCAAGATAATTATTGTGGATCTGGAGATACAACTGGTGCTGATCAACTTATTACCATACTGGGACAACTCACTCAAGTTATGAACAATAACCTTACTCGTATGGATCACCCTGATCCACAACATGGAGGATCAATGTTAGACCGCTTCATGAGGCAACAACCACCAACATTTAATGAGGGTACAAATCTGTTAGTAGCTGAGCAATAGATAAAATCCTTAGAGAAAATATTCCATGTCTTGGGGAGTAGCGAAAGGAGAAGGTTGTCATGGCAGTGTACCGCCTCACTGGAGATGCCGATCAGTGGTGGTCGCTGATTCAAAACACAAATGAAGATGATGATGTATCGAATATGGAATGGAGGGAGTTCAAAGATCTGTTTTTAGAAAAATACTTTCCTCGCGACCATCGAGCAGATATGGAAAGGCAATTTCTGAGTTTGAGGCAGAAGGAGGATGAGAATGTCGCAAAGTATGAGGCTAAATTTACAAGGTTATCGAGGCATGCTGCCGATTGTATATGTAACCCAAGGAGTAAGATTGATCATTTATTTGATGGTTTAAAACCATTTCTCCTTCGAGCTTTAGTATCAAAATCCTTCTCATTATACGAAGATATTGTCTCGTGTGCTATCAAGACAGAAAAGGAATTCTCTAAGTCTTATGACAACAAAGTAAAGCAAGAGAAGAAGAGAACGGGGGAACAAGAGACAGATAAATGGAAAAAGGGAAAGAAGGATTTTCCATTATGTGATAATTGTGGGAAGAATCACCCTGGTATGTGCCTAAAAGGAATGGGAGTTTGTTATAAATGTGGAGAAAAGGGTCACCAGGCTTGTGATTTCAAGGGAAAGAAAGAGAATATCAATGTTGAATGCTACAATTATAGGGAAATGGGGCATTATTCAAATGAATGCCCTAAGCGTCAGGGAAACTTACCTCATAAAAGGACAAGGGATCAATGACAATATTATGCTGTTACTACAGTTGAAGCAAAATAATTAATGTATTGGGGCTTTTGGACTCAAGGATTATAATCTGGTTATAAGAATAATGTGATATATATATATGGATTGTACTGCAGTACTTTTTGATTTCATTATGGTTCGAATATGATTAAGGTAATCATATTTTTAGTATGTGACAATAAGAGAAACTTTTCTTTGTTTGGGGAATCTGATGTTACAATTGATTTTGGAATTTAGAGACCTTTTAGAGAAAGTCTGGACAGAGGTATTTTGGATAACTATTAAGGTTGGAATGGATTAAGTTGAACCATGGATAGTATTGTTTAAGGTTAAAAAATTTATGAAGATTATTTTTTGAATATTATGATACTATAGTTTTAGGAAAATGACAACCTGCAGGGTGGGGCATAACCCGTCGCGTCGGACAAAGCTGCAGGAATCGAACCCGCAATCATAGTGCGACATGCCCTTATTTCCTACCACTAGCCTACAGGAAGTCCCTGGTTATTACAAAATAATTTTACTAATCTAAATGGTATGTGTTAACATTTGGAACCTTATACAATTAGGATAAGTATAATATTTTTGAGTTCTATTATCTTTTTGAGTGAAAGATGAGTTGAAGGTTGAAACTCTAATTGTCAAGAATAAATATATATATACCTATCTCTTATTCAAAGAATAAATTAATTCTTAAACTTTAGTAAAGGGATATTAAAACAAAAAAATGTTTTATCTTAATACCTTATGTCTTGTTGAACTGATGATATTTTAAATCAACATAGAATGAAGGCTTTGAGGCCCTCAATTTGGCAGTTGATTGTGATTGATGACCTCAATCACTACCTACAAATATTTACGTTTTTCCTCCAATTATATGTCTCTAATTGCCACCAATGTTCTCCTAATTGAGATCATAATTGGGTGGTGACTTTTTCATTGCCCTTTCCCTCTTATTAAGGCTAAATTTTATTAATCTTATTTCCGATGTGGGTTTTCCTCAAAGGTATTTTCTCTTTTCATCCTTTAACCTTCAAAGAATAATTTCAAATTGCGAGGACGCAATTTATTGAAGGAGGGGAGAATGTAACACCCCGAGCTTCCACGATACGCTTCTCATTCAATAATGCAATAGCTTGCATTGTACGCAACTTCGAGTTCTAAAACACAGCGACTAATCAAAGTAGCCGTTAATAATAGTAATAAACAATTTTTAAAATTATAGAAATTTTATATTTCAAAATGGACTTCATTTTTGTATTCGTAATATCAAAATTATCCTTTGTTGAATTTTTTGTAACTTTCTGAGAACTTCCAATTTTTTTATGAATAGTGAAAAATAATTAAAACAACTTTTTAAATCAAAATAATTTATTGTGATAAATTATACTATTTAGTGGTTTTAAAGTATAATTAGAATATATTTTTACCATTTTATCCAATGGTGGTCATTAGAATTAATTTAACATTGAAATTGGACATAAACAATTGCCAATCTTTTGATATAAATTCTTTCTTAAAAACATGCTATTTGTTGTGACAGCGGGAATTAATTATAATATTAAATAATGAAACTTATATGTTTGGAATTTTGTAAATAGACATCATTTTTGAATTTGGAATATCAATTATAGCTTAGGGTGAAATTTTGTCATTGTTCTGAAAAACATCAATTTTTGATGAATAGTGAAACCACTAAGTGGTAGTTAAATAACTGATTTTTCGTTTAAATGAAATATTACCACTTCTGTGATTTGATTTTCAAAAATCCGACATACATGGTTGTCATTAAGAAGTAAAATGTGGTTCAATGAGATTAAAATAATTTTTTGGTGAATCGTAACTTTTAAGTTCTTAATCGCGATTAGAGGTAATTAGTGTAGTTTAAGGTAAAAACAATGTGTTAATAATATGATATGAGCTTGACACTTGTCCTACTCCTATTGGATGAGTAATGGCCGACCAAGACAACCCATGGGTCAACTTGGGGACCCCATGGAGCCACTTTGGTTGGAAAATGACATTAATATATATTTATATAATGTTAAAATTAAATTGACACAAACATGAGTTGTTTTACTAAAACAGTTTTTAAGTGGGGTTACACAAGTCCAAATTTTGATTATAAATATTCATTAGAAAGCTAAAACTATTTCATACATCATAGTATTTTTTTTATAATTTTTAAACATTAAATAAATTAAATTATTTATGACATCATGATGATGATACAGTGATGACCACATTATTTAACGATTTAAATAAAATGGAAAGATAATGTAAACTCCAAAGCGTACACTTGTCAAAAACCGATTGGATGAGTAGATTTAGAACCCTTATAATCTTATCCTCGAATTATATAAGTTTGGGACCTCTAAAATCCGAATCTCATTTTATAATAAAGTGACTTTTCTTTACTTTCCAAGAGTGCCCCTCCTCTCCACTTATAAAAGGCCCCCACCACTCCCACCTTATTCACACCATCAAGCCATTTGGCTCGGCCACCCTCTGCCCAAATACTCTCCAAACTTCCCCATATTACTCCTAGAAGCCTCACTTTGGGCATAACTCTTCCCAAGGAAGCCTTTGGATCAAATCAAAAAGAGTTACCCGATTTTGAGGTAATGTCTTCTCTAATGTTGTTTTGTTTTATTTTTCTTCTCCAACCCCCTAAACTCTTTTTATTCATTTCTTCTGTAACAACACCAGTATCCTAAATATACTAGGATGTTTTTATAAGAAGGATTCGAGCTACACTTAGACACACCTACATCTAATGGTTAAATAACATATGGTTTCTGTGGATGGTGAATTTCTGCCTCACGAAACGATGATTGTTCAACACTCATATAACACCTTGAAAGGTGGACATTAAGATGTCACTATATTTATATATGATATAAAATATGTTTATGTTTTACTTATTCTTCTGTATTTCTCATTTATGGCATACTTTATGATTTCCATTATGGGTAAAACGTGATAATTTCATTTTAGGAAGTGCGGACTACCGCCCCCTCAAAGTGATTTGAATCATTAATGCCATATGTGGGATGTATAAAGGATGGATTAAATGGTATTATACACTATATTATACTGTAATTATATTATAAATTTATATCATTATGATTTCATTCCATTAAATACGAAATAGAAATGAAAGTAGCGTTCGTGCGTACGTACGACTTACCCTCTCCATGAACGGTGCATTTCATTTCATACCTCTAAATGTTACGTGACATTATGAATGAATGTATATACTGTATATATATGATATATATGATTTCTAAATCATGAATATAAATCTGGATATAATGGATATTTCACCACATGAACAACTTGTAATTATAAGAAGTTTATTTTTGACTCAAGTACCAAAGATCGACAAAACGACCGTTATTAACTTAAATAATTAAATAATGTTAATAACATGGTAATAAGTGATATAAATGGAATAATGAACATGAAAAAGGTTCTTAAGTAAATATAAATTAACTCTAGTTTATTATTCAGGAGGTTAAAGAACGGTCGAGTCACTACAAGACGCAAGGTAAGGGAATTTCTTAACCCAATTTCTATTCTTTGGATTCATCTCCTAGTTTCAAATTATGTCATGATATTATTATGTCCTATCTTGTATTTTTACATTATTTTTGTGTACTTACAGAGAATACACATTATAGATGTACTTTATTTAAAAAAATGATCTTTTTAAAGACTTCATCTCAATCCCCTTTCATTGAGGCATATTTGGTTTTATACAGAACTTTCTTTTATACGGTGTATAAACCCCTTTGAATTTTACGTTTATTCAAAAGGAATCTTTTTTTATATGAAGAGTTTTGCTAAACGACAAAAGGGAATGTTTTTCTTTCCATACTTATGCGGCGACAATGACTTCTCCGCCGCCGTGAGCATTATTTGAGTTTCGGCTTCCTCTACAAGCCATCATTTTTTAATGAAAAATAAATACAAAGTTTTAACATTCATTTATTTTGTTATTGTAAATGGTTTTGAAAGCGTTTTTATTATATCAATGTGTTGTATTGATATCTTGTGATTGAAATGTGGAAATGTTATGTTTCTTTTATGCATGTTTTATGTGATACGATTATGTTATGGTTTATGATATGTTTAAACCTATTCATATGAGGAATGTATTGGACTTAATAAGTGACGGGTGGAGCCCGCTATAGCTCCTCGATCCATCGGTAGGTCTCATGAGACAAATAGACGTGGAATTGGCCGAGGCCCTTTCCCAATTTGATTTATGGTTTTGGCCGAGGCCTTAATCATTTTAGACGTCTTGGCCGAGTCCTTGACAAAATGTTTCAGAATGTCCGGCATTATACATTCCCTCATTATGAAAGCGGTTATTGATATTGCATGTGATTATTCGACCAGTAGAATATCCATGTGAAGACGTGAATGGCATTGTCTCATTTTACTTTTTCCATATTATGTTGAAGTTCATGTTTAAAAGGCTTTTGTTTTAGTTATACATTGCCTTAAATGTTTATGTTTATTTATAACAGCTTACGCAACATTGTTATCCTTACTGAGCATCTGAGCTCACCCCTTTCAATGTTTTAATATTTTCCAGGATGTGAAGAAGTATTTTATGAATGACCTGCAGGGATTGTCAGAAGAGGATATGAGAGTGGACTATGGAGACTTTGTTATTGTAGTTTTTCACTTTATGATGTAATGTAACGTTTACGAATGTATCTAGTGTTTACAAGGCTACTAAACTAATCGGTCTTTAGAGACATGATCTTTTGTGATCATGCCAATGTTACGAAGTAATACACCGACTCTGGGTAGCTGGGGTCGGGGTGTTAGAGTGCATCCATGAAGGGTGTTGAATGGGGATTATGTAAGGAAACTGCCTGGGTGCCGCTATGGAGCACAATTGTGAACGGGGCTTATGTGTTGAAGCATCCCAGGTGCTACTATGGAGCATAAATGGTTAATGGGGGCTTACTCAAGAATGCTGCTCGGGTGCTTATATGAAGCGGAAATGGTGAATGAGACTTAAATAAGAAAGATGTTTGGGTGCCGCTATGGAGTAGCAATGTTGAATGGGGATTACGGAAGAAATATTCTCATGTGTCACTATGAAGCATCATTGAGGAATAGGGCTTAATCATGAATTCTTCTCAGGTGCCGCAATGGAGCAACAATGGTGAATCATTCTTACAAAAGAAATTTTCCTGAGTGCTACTATGTAGTGACAATGGTGAATGGGGGATACACATGGAAGCTACCCAAGTGCCGCTAAGGAGCGACAATGGTGAATGGGGATTACACAAGGAAGCTTCCAGGGAGCCAAAATGGAGCAGAAATGGTGAATGGAGCATATGCATGGAAGCTTCCTAGGTGCCGCTATGGAGTGGAAATAGTGAATGGGGATTACACAAGAAAGCTGCCCGGTAGCACCTATGTCGTAGAAATGGTGAATAGGGCTTACACAAGAAAGCTGTCTGGGTGCCACTATGGAGCGACAATGGTGAATTGGGAATATTTAAGAAAGATTCCCAGGTTCCCTTATAGAGTAGAAATGGTGAATGGGTCTTATATGTGGATGATGCCTTGATGCGGCTAAGTAGCAACAATGATTAATTAGGATTACACAAGGAAGATTCCCAAGTGCCGATATATAGTGGCAAAAGTGAATGGGGCATAAACAAGGAAGATACCTGATTGCTGCTATGGAGTGCCAATTCTGAATGGGTCCTACAAAATAATGCTGCAAGGGAGCCGCTATGGAGAGGCAATGGTGAATGGGGAATACATGTGGAAGCAGCTCGTGTGCTGCTAAAGAGTGGCAATATTGGACGGGGCTTACACAAGAGTGCTGCCCAGTTGTTGTTATGTACTGGAAATGATGAATGGGGATTATGCAAGAAAGATGATCGAGTACTACTATGGAGTGACATTGGTGAATGGGGGCACACGTAAGAACGCTACTCGAGTTTGTCTATGTGGTTGGCCATGGTGAATGGGGCTTATGCATGGAAGCTTCCCAATTGATGCTAAGGAGTGGAAATGGAGAATGGGGATTACTCATGGAAGCTGCCTGAGTGCCACTATAGAGCGACAATGGTTTATGGGACATGTGCATCGAAGCTGCCCGGGTGCCTCTATGGAGTGACACTGGTTAATGGGGATTACACAAGAATGTTTCCACGTTGATGTTATGGCGAAGAATGCTGAATAGGGATTATGCAGGTATAATTCCCAGGCAGAACTATGGCGCAACAATTATGATTGGGGCTTATACTAGATTGATGATTGGGTGGCACTATGAAGAGGCAATGGTGAATGGGGATTATTCAATAAATACACCCTGGTGAATCAATGATGCTCCAATGGTGAATGTTGTTACACAAAAATTCTTCCTAGTTACCATTATGGAGTGACACTGGTGAATGGGGCTTACGCAAGAGAGCTGTTTGGGTGCCGCTATGAAGTGACAACGGTGAATGGGTCTTATAGAAGAAAGCTGCACAGCTGTTGCTATGGAGCTTCAATGGTGAATGGTTCTTACACAAGGTAGCTACCTGGGTGCCGCTATTGTGCGCCAATAGTGAACGGGTCTTACGCCGGAAAACATCCTGGGTGCCGCAATGGAGCGGAAATGGTGAATGGGGCTTACGCAATAAGGATTCCCTAGTGAAGTTATGGTTCTGAAATAGTGAATGGGTCTTATGTGTGCAAGCTTCTTAGGTGCCTCTAAGAATAGGCAATGGTAAATTAGGTTTATTCAATGAAGCATCCTGGGTGCCACAATGGTGCGACAATGGTGAATGGGGATTAACCAAGGAAGCTACCTGGGTGCCACAATGGAGTGACAATGGCGAATGGGGATTATGCAAGAAGGCTAACTGGGTGACTCTATGGAGCGACAATGGTGAATGGGGATTACATGTGGAAGTTGCACATGCGATGCTAAGGAGTGGAAACACTGTATGGGCCATACGCATGGAAAATGCCCCTATTCGGTTGTAGATCAACAATGGTGAATGCTCATTACACGTGGGATCTATCAGTAATGTCTTCCTCATGTGTGTTTATGAGGGAATCCCAACTCACTGGTGGGTTGAGGCAAATAATTGGGACAAAACAACTATGTGCATGTGCACAAGAGGGATACTGCCAAGGGTGTTTGAATCCGTCTCAACAATGGGAGATGAAAATTTTGATTCACATGCTTGACATTCGAAACATCGTGAGGGTGTCATGAAGATAGAGGAAAACTATTGACCATGTTCAAAACACATCATCCAAATCACATTTTCCTAAAACACGTATAGAAAAATAAGGGTGGACTTTTGACCGTGTTCGATACACCAGACCTTACTCGAAGTGTTGTCAAAAGTCTTTCGGTGCGTTGGCCCAGAACGGTAGGTCAACCGATGTGGCATGAGACCAGGCCATTAGGGGGTCCCTTCAGACACGAATGATGATGAATATTCTAATGACGGGAATGAAAATCCTGATGTGGAGTGATATAATGTTTTAAGGGACTCCAACGATCATGAAATTACGACATCATAATCATGGAATGAGGTATCATATTCTTATGACATAAGCCATCTATTATTTGTAACAGGAGGCATCCTATTATTAAATGATAGGGTATACTACAGTTTATTGTCATTTAGAGATGACTTTTGGAATTTTATTCTTGGAGCATGAGGCATCTCTTGTTTGGAGGAAGAGGCATCCTATATTAGGCACATAGGGTGTGCTATAGTTTATACTCAGTAGAGAGGACTATTAGCATCTTATGTTGGGCGCATAAGGCATCTCTTGATTGGACCAAGAGGCATCCTATGTCTGGCACATAAGGTGTACTACAGTTTATAGTCGTTTAGATAATAATATTAGTATCATATTCTTGGCGCATAAGGAATATCTTATTTAGAGCAATATTTATCCTATATATATTATATAGGGTGTGCTACAATTTAAAGTTATATATAGAGGACTGTTAGCATCTTATGCTGGGTTCATGTGGAATCTCTTGATTGGAGAAAGAGGCATCTAATGTTTGGAACATACAGTGTACTATAGCTTATAGTCATGTAGATAAGACTATTAGAATCTATTGATTGGAACATAATCCATCTCTTGATTGGAGAAAGAGGTATCCTATGTTTTTCCCAGAAGGTGTACTACAGTTTAAAGTTGTGTATATAAGATTATTAGGCATAAGGTTCCTAACAATAGCTCGTGTTTGGACTTATGCAAGAGAGGCCCTTTCATGATCAACCTTTTATAGAGGTCTATTGATGGGGTTTGGGGGAGTTTCTTGAGGAATTTCTCGACAGAAGGAACTAATTTTATTGAAGATGAGAATCTCAACTCATGAGATAGGAATTAAACAAAGAGGAATATGTCATCTTGTGGTGTTTCAGGGTGTGCAGAGGAGTATCTCAAATCATGGTATTCCATGGGTGGAAAGTGGGTATGCTTAAGGGAGTAATGGAAAATGTTGGCGTCTCGACCTTAAATGTTTTGTGGTGTGACTTGCAATTTTCATGGGGATTAGTGACGTAAGTGAAGGGACTGGGCCAAAGGGGTGGGACCGCAGCCTGGAACTGATCCAGAGCAAGGATGTGGGGGTTCATCTCTCACTGTATGGACCGATGGGCACGAAGGTAGAAGCTTCATCAAATATAGGGATTTGCAAAGGAATAGGGTTATTGGAGTTCATGGTCTCATGGAGCATGGAGAATCGTCGAGGAAAGGTGCTTCACAGAGCATGGAGGTTTGCAGAGTAAGGGTGATTCACAAAGCAAGGGTTCTTCACAAAGGATCGGGATTCACTAAGGAGGGTGGTTCACGAAGGATCGAGCTTCCGGAAGGGAGGCTGAATTACGAAGGCCAAACATCCTCTGAGTAGGAATTTTCCATAAAAAATCTATTTATTTGGGGAGTGATTCACAATGAATTAATGCATCATGAAACCTTGATTAACCAAAAGAGGCACCCTCTTTCGTGAAGGGAATCCCTTCACGGTGATTTGGAGGACCGTGAAATGGTGAATATGCCAACAAATGGGCGGTGTAACCTCTTATTATGCGAGGGGTGGCCATGGTATTTATAGGTAGAAGTGGTCGGCGTAGTTCATGTAGATTACTATGAAGAAAAATGTTATCGTGAAGGACATAAATTCGAGTAGCTTGCGAATACATGGGTGCCATGAAGGAAATACATTCATGGCCGGCTCCGTGATGAAAAAGGGAACCATAAAGGACATACGTTCGCAGAGCTTCATGGAGGAAATGGAATTCACGAAGGAGAGACAGTCACATGGGTTCGAGAAGACATAAGGGAACTATGAAGGACATATGTTCACATTGGTTCGCGAAGGAAGTGATGAAAGGGCTCCACAAACCAAATTTCAATCCCAACATCAGATGTCCATAACTCCTAAACTGTAACTCCATTAGGGATCTAGAACTCATCAAATCAATGATTGTGAAATAGGATATAATCTTGGATCATGTATTTAAACATTTGGAATATCATGCAGAATCATGTTTTATTATCAATAGGGTTATATTGACCACCTTTAATGGGTTCATGATTTTCATGTTAGAGAATAGTTATTCTTATAGATATCTCCTTGGATGAGTATTAAGATATTTCAATATAAATAGGAGAAAATCCATATATATATTAATCTCTATTATATTTTTTTATCATGTTAGGATGGTATCAAATAAAATATCACATCCACTGAATCTATATTATATTTATAATGAATTCCACCTATCATTATTGAGATGTTCATAGTTGATCCTTTACAAGTACAAAAATCTATGTTTATATCATGAGATAAAATATTTCTTTATGAAGAAACAATATTGCGGAATCTAGATATAAGAGACAATGTGATGTGAAATAAGAACACTCTCCAAGTCAATGTCTGTTAGGGGAACCATAAATTTGGGGATGCAACATAAAAAAATGTGGATGTAATTTGGAAGAATTATCCTCATTTATTTTCTTCATAATAACATAATTTAGGGGTGAAACTATTATATGTTGGTAGAATGTAACACTGTGAGATTTAAAATTATTATTATTTTCTATATAATTTCTTTGATTTATAGTGTAAATGATGATTCTAGGAATATTGGAAGCATTAGATTAGTTATACATGACATTTAAATTTTTCATTTCCAACAAATTACATGAGATTTACATTGTAATAATTTCAATGATCAATGGAATTGAATAAAAGAATAAATCCAAACAAAAAAACATCAGAAAGAAATTGCAGGATCATCACATATTATTTATAATTAATTTACCATATTAAATAATTACCCTGTATGAAATTATTTAATCATTGATATATCTAAAAAAGGATTTAAATTGTATAATAATTTCAATGATGTAATCAATATTAGATCCCCTCATGTTAATCCATTTGTGTTCCATGAATCATTGAAAATTATAATTGGTATCTATCATATCCATCATGGTAAATCCTATCAACTAAATCATTCAGTTTTTATCTCCCTATGAATTGCATAAAGTGTATTCTTCATGATCCCGCTAGACTCTAGAAATGAACGTGATGAATGAAATCTCTCTATTCAGGGTAGAGTTCATGGATAAGGATATTTGTAGGGCATGAGGGTATTAACTCTAGATGTTATTTGGGACAATAAATGAATTGAATCTAATGGAAAAAATATTATAATTGGGTTTATATATCGATATGGTTAGAAATAAATAATTACACAAGTTACCTTTGTAATATATATAATCCATATGTAACCCATTGTATATTCTATTATTATTATTATTTATTGGCGTGTCGTTAACTAAAAAATATAATATTATATTATCTAATCAAATAATATTCAATATATGTTATTTATCACCAGTTCATTAATCTTGTTCCTCCATTCCTCTATCAAATTTATAAAGACTTGATTAATGAATATTTATTCAATAAATAAAATTCACAAAATAAATTTCCAATAAATAAATAATTACAATACACAATAAATGAAAAAAGTATTTATTAAATATTCTTATATGATAATATTCTCTCAAATATCTAGTGATTGAATATAAGAGATCCATCAAAATTGAAAAATTATTAAACCATGTGTTAAAATAATAATTATTCAAAATTTAAAAAAATAATAAATAATATAATATTTACCTATGATTGTGGATAAACTTAGTGTGTGACCCAATTGGACTCTTTCTTAGTGACATTAGGTGAAAATAATGTTTTCATTGTATAGGGTTTTGAAACACATCATGAAACCCATATAGAAAAAAGAATAATTTTTCAAATATTAAATACCTCATAAGAATGATAACTATTTAATATAGTTCCTTTACCAAGATACACTAATCAAGTAGGTTGAATGTTGATTCAAAAAACATATGTGATGTATGTCACCTTATTTGAATTTTTTAAAATCGATGTTTCATTTATAAGTCAATGGCCATGGATTTATTTAAAATTTATAATTTTCCTCAAAGGGAATGAGATATCATCTTCTGGTAAAGAATACAAGGGAACAAGAATCCAAACATGCATTAATATTTCATATAATATTACTTATATCTCACCCAATATATCATACCTCACCAAAAATATATTTTTTCAAAGTATACATAAATACATCAACCTAAATGAATTATAATACTAATAAATATAATATTTAATTTTAAGGATAAATATATTCATACACATTTAGGAATAGACAATGAAACATATAAATGCAGATTTACATCAAGATGATCTGATTCATGTAATATCATACAATGGATATTACCAAGGACGTACACCTAGAGAAGACGCTTCAAAGTCTTTATATTTTACACCATTTATAGAATAAATAATTTTTTTCCATCAAATTATATCATTAGGATATATAATATATAATTAAGAATACTACTACAACACTTCTAGTTTTACATTATCTAGGGGAAATACTATTTACTTTTAGTGTGATATATACTATTAAAACATTATCACATACTACGTTACATAGTGGAAAAATAATTTTGTTATAATGATTATATTTATATTCAATAAAATTAATATATGGTATCATAATATACATTATGTTTTTTTTTGGGAACCAAATCAAATAAAATTTCATTTATAATAGAGAAAAAGACTAACAACCATCAGTCTACTAGCTCTCACATGATACTCATTCATCTTGTATGATGTTATTTTAGTCAATAAATAATATATGTGTTCTTCTATGAAAACTATTCTACTAAAAATTCACCCCTTTGATAAAAATACATCAAGAGGTTATGCATCAAGATTATGTTCTATTTTGTTTGGTTTGACCCAAGAAATTTTTTAATAGTCAGTTATGTAGTACTTTCATAACACATTGTGGTAATGTATTTTACTCTATGTCACACATCAAGATCATGGACAATGTTTAATATCAAACTGGCTTATTTGGTTACATTAGAAGTAATTATATACTCAGAATCCACTGTAAAATGAATGGTAACAGGCTAAATTGAACTCTTAAATCCCATATCTGCACCATTAGGTAAAAAATATATCATGACTATAACATCATGTCAATATGATCTGTTTTAAGGTTAATGTGTGTATAACCCCTAATGATAAACTCATATTCTATTGTATACACATGGCAGATAACCTTAGTTCTTCATAGATACATAAAGATATCCTTAACAGCTGGATAATATTATTCTCTAGGATATTCTTGATATCTTCCTTTTATTCTCAGTGAATAGGAAGAATCAAGTAAAATAACATTACATACATGATAGATCCAATCATTCAAATGTTTGGGAACTTACTCAACCTCTCATTCTCCTATTTTTTGAGAAAATAATTCCATTGAATGATTTATACAATGTGACACTAGAAATATTCATCTTATAAATTTCACCATACTAAATATCACCAGTCTCTATTCAATGTATCTACTTTTAAATAGTCCATGTGGCATATTGGATTAATCCGAAAAAATCTTTATGCCGATAATATATTTTTCTTCCCATATTTTCTTCATGGAGAAACACTTGTTTGTATAGTCCTTAATAAACTATAACAATGTTATATCATTTTCAATAAATAATATTAAATAAACATAATATTCTAGTAAACTCAAACCACAAATTTTTTCTTAATGAATCAAAATTATATTATATCTTCAATTAATTGAATTTTTCCTGGCCTAGATTATTTCTTCATTCAGTAAATGAAATCTTTCAATAATCAAATCTTTTTTGAAACAGATGGAGTGGTAGACCCTTATTGTTATATCATGAAAACATCTTCATGATGGTTCCCATTATAGAATGACACTTTGACATCCATTTTCATTATTTCATAGTCTTGTAATGATTATATATTAAGAAGAATTATGATGGATTATGAAAATAGTAACTAGTGTTTTTGTTTCATCATATTCAATTATATGAAGTCTCCTAATTTATTTCCCACTTGTCTTTAATTTTTGGTATTTAATTTATCATCCCTGTATATTTTTTTCTGGAATATCCATTTTCACCATAATTCATTAATTCAATAAAAGCATCAACCATACCCTAAACATGTTTATCATATATAGAATCTGTTTTATAATTCACGACTTCTTACCACCATCCAAATTCAGATCACTCTACTACCTATTATTTTAATATATGATCATGAATTTGAAAAAAATATGATTCATCAACCAATTTGACTAAAAACCCATATATTTTTTATTTACTTACATATCTATTGATCCTACATAGTACATGTTTTTTTACAAATAATTTATTCCATGGGGAACATTCTAATCTATTAATTTTCCAACTATAGGGAATTTTGAACGTCAACTTCATCGAAGACAATCATTCCCCCAATATCATTTTGGAGTATATTCTATATCCCTATCTCTATATAAATATGACCATTATGAGGAACATAAATTTAATTTATAGGATTATTTATTGGTAGTTTCCCTTCATTTCCATGGGATACCCTATAATGATACTCATTGTGCCCTGGGGTGTTTGTTTTATTCTGGAGATGTCCATAGAAAATTCTTGAAATCCCTATACAAGTGTATGTAAAAAAATGATATTTTAGATACACAATAACTTGATGGGAATAAAATTTTTATTCATTAAATGGTAATATGATTTCCAATTTTGGATTAGTTTATAATGAATATCCCCAATAGGATAAATGAAAGTCTACATGACTAACCATAAATCAAAACATATCTGACAGGGTATTGTTCCTCCTTTTAGTTACACCAATCCACTATGGTTTATATGGTTGAATGGGTTGAGATATAATCCCAAATGACATTAAAATTTAGATATACTATTGGTTAATAAATTTACAACCTTGATCTAATAAAATATTATTTATTTTCTTTCCATGTTTATTATCTACTAAAATCCTAATTTCTATTAATTTATCAAATGAATAGGACTCAAATATCATCAAGTAGACATACATATATCTACTCAAGTAATCAGTAAAAGTTAAAAATTAAGAATACCGACCTCTAACTTCTACTTAATATGGTTGACACACATCAATGTGTACTAATCTAAAAATATATATCAACCATTCACCCAATCGACCCAATAAATGTTTTTCATTTATCGTTGTAGACACACATGGAATATTTTATATATTTTTAGCTCATAAAAATCAAGATTACCATCTTGGTAGAGATTTTTTAATTTCTTTTAATTTACATGTTGAAGTGAATGATTCAAGATATGGATGTTATATAACTCATAGGAAAATAATTCCATAACGATTAATAATTATTGGGTTTTATTAGTTTAATACATGAGAATAAATATTTAAATACATTTACAATAAAATATGTCATCTTTTATTGAAGAAATAAATTTTATTTACAAATTTGATAATAAAACAGTCTACATCTAGGAATGACACAAAAATTATGTTCCTTTAAGTAGTTGTCACATAATAATAATACCTTAAAACCAATAACATTATATTTGGAAGTTAAAGGTGGTTATCTTTGATGGATATAGAATCTAACCACATGACATTTGTAGCTCGTATATCCTCCTATCCTCAATAAATATTTTATAATCTACTTGGATCCTAAATTTGGATACAAATTTCATCACCGCAAGTTGTATTTAATACCCAATGTGTAAATATTGAAAGATTACACTCAATATCAAACACACAAATAGATTCCCATTTCTTCTAGGTGTAGTTCCTCTTACAACATCCTTTCATTCTCAATAAAAAACATATTTCCCCTATTTCTTTATCCTACATATAGATCTTTATAATCATAGAATGAAAATGCTAAATATCATTAGGCTTGTTCTGAGTCTTGGGAATCTTATCCTTGCTATTTCTGTTCACATTTACAAAAAGGACTATGGGTTTTTCTTCCCCATGTCCTTAAATTTCTAGAGAATCAAATTATTATCTTTTGAAAGACTTTTCTCATTTTTTGTCATGATATTGTAAAAATAAATCTCTAGAAGGACATAGGTAAGGAGGAAAGTATGAGATCATTGAGAAACACATCTAAAAATTTAATCCATACAACATCTAAGAATTCAATGTAGTGAAAAAATGACTAAATGAGCCCCAAATGGCTCTGAATCTCGAAGAATAATTGTTAAAGTAGTATAAGATATCTCATATCTCGATTGTCTCACATTATGTTGATAGAGATCATGGATGTGAGACATGATGTTATAAGAATCCATCTCATCATGTTTCCTTAGAGGATTGTTGGTTATTGATGATAACAAGAAACACTAATCATATGGGGATTCATTCAAATGTTTCTCATAGAGAGTTAATTCTTCATCACTAGACTCATTACCATGTGAAATTTCATATGAATTTATGATGTTAATAAATTTTTATTAAATAAAATTGATTACAATTTAAAAAATAATGTTTATGTAAATATAAAATTTAATGTTTTTAGAATTAAGATGAAATATTACAATTATTATGATGATAATAATAAATGTATAGTAATATATTTATTAATTAAATAAATATAAGTTTCAAAAAAATAGTCTTAAATAATTGATTTGACACTTTGAAGAATATTTTTTAGGCCTCGTGTTTTAATATTATAAATTTTCAACATATTATTACCTATAAAATATAGGATATAGAAAAAATGGACATAAAACATATCAATAAAATGAATTAATCAACGTCAATAATTACAATAGACTTCATAAATAAGGATGTGGATAAATACATTCATGTATGCATCCACCATTGGTTCATAATAAGAAAGGGTCCTAAAGGACCACATCAATCCCGTCTATATGATCTCCGTCATAGAAAAAGGGAATGCTACTTCATTTGATTTACAGCAAATATTTGATACAATCGGATGGATATGGTTGGCATTGTTACAATAGTCAACACAATTGGTATGGATATAACTAGGGAATTTTCTAATCCATATCACCATCACCCTAATAGTGATATTAGATTTAGTTTCTATACATAGGAAATTATTGTTGTGTGTGAGAGTATATAATACAAAATAATTCATTTCCCATAATTAAACATCATATACAATCCCAATTACAATATAATGATGAATGCATACTTTAAAATAACGTTGATGAATTTGGAAGATACATCGACATCTCGATGGTCTACAAACATTTAGGCTGAAACAACAACATTGATCTTGATCTATGATGATATAGAGGTAATCCAATAGAAAAATTGTTTGATAGGGTGGTTTCTCAGTCTTCACTTGTCTCGTAGGCTTCTGAGGATTTTTAGTGTACTTATAATATTATTCAGGGCTCAACAATGACCCTGATACACAGAATAATCATCATTTTGAATAAAAATAATCTCTATAAGAAAAGAGGCTATACGGTCATAAAACATTACATTTCACGAACTCTAGGTAGATGTGATAGAAGCAACCGTTATTGCCAAAATATGGTGGTGGACATGATTACATTACATGAAATTCCAGATGAAATCCAAAATGTCCACATGACATCACCTCATGTTCAGGTTTATACCAAATAGGATTCCAACATAATTTCAGAATTATTTAAAAAACAAACACATTTTAAGAATATATGGTTTACATTTTCTTCATCCCTCTATAATTGAAGTCAATATGAAATAATATGCTTTATGGTCATCTTGAGATTACCATGTTTTGGTAACCTTTTATTCTATACTCTCCGTTGATGAAAAAATCATGAGGGTTGTACGAATTTCAGGTTGAATTTTAGTTTCCCTATTTGTATCATAATAGAACTCACACATTCCAAAGTATAATATTATTTTTTATGAAACTTATAATTGATTGTAGGATTCCATAAAATAGCTTTATAGTCTATGAAAGTGTAATTTTGATTCACCAAAATGGACAGTAATGGGACAAGATCAAGGATGTTAAAATTAATGTGTACTTAAATAATATTCATTTCTTCCCTTCCATGGGAACAATAATTACATATTTAAGTGGAATGTTCAATATGTGGGTGTCTTAATAGTTGAGATTAAATTTCCATCTGACCAACCACATTCTATTATACATTATTCTATTCAAATAATGATTGATTGAGGGAAAATACCATGATGCATGTTAATGCAGGCACCCATACAACAATATCATTTTGACCCAACATGATAAGAAAATATTAATAAGATTTATTAGAAATCATAATATTATATATAAAATACCCAATGAGTCAATCATTGAAGATATTAAAATTCATTACAACCAGGCCCCATATCTCTATAGGTTTCTTTCATTATTTCCAAATAATAGTTAAATGTTTCATTTCATGCACTTGCTCAGTTAGTATAAAGTACCATATCATGAATAGTACCTCCATGATGAGGTGTTTTGGACATATGTAATGAGATATGGAGTTCATAAATTTATACATGATTACAGAGTTAACAAGGAACACACTTTTTACATGGGACATGGATTTCCCCTTATATTTTGAAAATTGATTGATTTTTTTGATGTATATTCCTCTTATATATTTATTATTCAAGATTCCCCAATTTTAGGGACCTTTATGATATTTTAAAGGAATGTTTAGCCTCTTTAATCTATGTTTTATTGTGGTCCTTCTTATCTATCCAACAAATATTTCATTACAAAAAACATTAAAGGATTTCATATAACTTATGGCTTCACCCACCCGGTCCTCATATTCTATAAAGTGGGATTTGAGAAAAGATATTGTTCAACTAGAATCATGCACAATACGAACAACATTATAATCATGCGAATGATGTGATGGAGTGAAACTACACCTTCCTTTTTTTCTCAAATAAAAAAACAACACATGCAATATATTTGATACAGATTCTCATATAATCCTCAAAACAAGATACTTTAATCTTTGAGATTTGGTACCCCTATATAACACATATTTAAATTGTAAAAATCCCTTGGGGTACCCATTAATACGGGAAGACAATCCTGAAGACATTAGGAATATATTTATTTGGATGAATAACAAACATGATTAGCTATATATCCTTAATAAGGTTGTGAGGAATCACTAATTTAGTGTATCAAATGCTATGAAAATATAAATTTATCGATAAATTTAACATATTTTTTAATTCTATTCATTATACTAACACATTATGGTGTTGTAGATAAACAACTCTTCATAATAATCCCATGAAAAAAACCTAACATATTTTTGCTAATAAGATAATTAATTACTCCCACATCATGGAAAATAGTATTTTTCTAATAACATTAGTCATAATGTATCCATGATTCATAGTTCTATAATCCTTTAGATCAACTAAATTATCCTTCTTGGAAATCCAGGAAAGGAAAATTTAATTGGTCTCATAGGGAATGGAAGCATGAATGAAGAATTATATGTATTTATATATCAGATGAACATGAAGAATTTTATGGTGAAACCAAATGGTTTTTAAAAACAGCCCTATTAATATAGAAAATATATTATTTGAATTTTCTTTTAATATCTTCCATCATATAGGTTCATTTTTTATTATCTTTATTATAGAGAGATATGTCAATGATCATCCATGATGTGTTGTCCATCCCATCATCAACGTGGAAAAAGGTAAAATATTTATACATTTCCTTAGAAATTTGATCCCCAAATGTGTGTAGACATCTATTAATACATATGGCAGTATTCCCTTCCCCATAAAATTTCTTCATATGTATTAGATGGATGATTATTTAAATCCTATCTCCATCAATTTTCTATTCCACATTCAATTGATTTTTTCCATCTATTCCATTATAGTTATTAGGTCATCCATCTTCGACTAAGCTTTAATTTCATCACTAGAGGGAGTGTTTTCATGCTAATTTATAAAATGGAATAATGAATAATTTTACTCAGTCACCCTGATATCCCAATAAATTATTGTAAAATATTTCATGCTCAGTTCTCTTAGGATCTCTTTATTGTGTTAGGATTTTCACAAATGTCTATATATTGGGATGAAAATTTGTTCCAACATCCAAGATTTCAGAATTTTCCACTTGTATCAAGGAATAAAAACACACCCATTTATTAAATCATTAGGAAGAGGGTATGACCTAATGAAATTTGGGATCTAAAAAACAATGGTGTTATGTTTTGAATGATATTTTTCTAGCGTATACCATTAGATCACATTAGCATAACTTCTATCATCCATATTAAAAAATGATTTCATTAGGTATATATGATTTATACAATTAAATGTATACCTAATTTATGTGAGGTCAACTATAGAAATTGGAACCCTATAATGATTGTACATATCTATTTATGAGTGGAATTTATGAGATCATATCCAGTTGAAATTACATATAGTTATTTCTATTGGCCCAAAAAAATGATGATATCCCCCCTGATAGTTCACATTGTATTCATGTTATCATAAATATAATTTCTCATCCAACATAACTATCTTATTTTTATGTATTAATTTGGATCATAGACCAAATTTATAAATTCATTACTACTTAATGTCTACATAGATAGATATATACATTAGGGCTTCTTATTACATGAAAAAAATGAAATATGTAATGATTATAACCCCATATATGATCCATGTTGATATCATGAATATTATATAAAATAAAATTATGTTAAATGAATTCTTATTTTATGTCCTTCAATCGGAAACACCATATGTTGTTCATCTAATCCGAAATCATTGGTTTATTTTTAATAAAAAAATGTCTAATCTATTTGTCTATTAGGGCTTTCTCTAGGCCTTAAAAATTCCAGTAGTATAACATCATTATCTAAGGGCCATACACATGTTATATTCCCCCATTATATAACACATTCCAAACCCATTATCATTTTTCCCTATTCCTTTTTATCTAATCCTTCCACAAGAAGACACCAATGCATCAACAACGTAGGCATAGTTTCCTACGCGACTACTGATTTCAGAAAACAAAGAAACATGATCATGAAAATTTTGGTCTACCCATTATCATTTTTAGGGAAACATAAACCTAAATCTAATATCATTACTCCTTACATATATTATAGAAGTTTCTACAAAGTACTTGTCAACACAACCAAATATAATAATGTTAATCAAAAGTTATATTGAGTATTTTTAATTCAAAAGAAATTAGTTAGTTATCTAATGTAATATCTCTTAATCAATATTGGGGGTATATAAACATATATAGTTCATGGAGAGTTGGGGTTTAAATAAATTTGAGATAGACCAAATTATGGACATGTGTGGGTCATTAGAGTGAAATTTGAAAAACATTTCCTTGGTGTTTTAGAACATATTGGTAATTATGTCTTACCTATAGTAGTGAATATTTTCCTCAATGAATTTCTAGAATAATTTCTAGGGATGCCTATACTATGAGAGGTGGATTTAAAAATTGATCTATTATCTATGATCAAACCTTAATCATTTTACCCATATTATTGGGTTTTAAATATATTGGGGAAATTTTAGATATAACTAGTGGATTTATATGCATAATAATTCATTATGTCAGGAACATCTCCTTGGGGCACTAAAATCATTTTTCCGTGAAATGTGATGTAATTCAATGACTCTCTGTTGACTATTGGAATCTGAACCTCATGAAAATTAAGGACCATTATAATTTTCCTGGAATTAATTAAGTTTTATCAGTGTAAAGAACCATGTGGTTTTTAATATTGTGTTATGTTTTATCTACCATAATCTTGAAATCATGCCTAGAAGTAAAACCAAAGGCCGCCTTATGAAATTTGTATGGTAATTTTTTTATACCATGTGACTCATTATAACATGTATATATATCTTGAAATATTTATCTCCTTAATTAATTAATTCATTAATCCCTTTCATTATTTATTTATTAGTGTCTTTCTGGCTGGAGCTTCAGTCTATTATAAATACCAATATGAGAATACATGAAATATAAACATTTTATTAGAGAATATGAGGGAATAACATATAAATATTGATCTATAAATATTCTCATTTGGTATTAGATAATTATAATTCCATGGTCATGTGATCTCAAAATAGTTTATTTTGGTTGACCCTAAACTATAATAATCCATAAAAAGTTAGGTCGTCCCCTTATATTTAGTGTAGATCCTGATATTTGTCATACTCAAAGGGTATTAGGATAATTTTAGCCAGTAATTATCATGTATAACTACTCCCATGACTATATTGAAAAATTAAGGTGTTAAATACATGTGGTTAAAACAACATAGAGAAACTTTTAGGATTATAAGGATATGTTATACTTAGCTCTGATAATTATATTTTCTTCGATAACTGTGGGTTTTGAGGTGTATTTTTTTTATCTTGGATATGTATATATGTTTAGTTCTTATTAAATATAATTATTTCGTAGATTTTGGTTATAGAAAAATCTATCCACATTAACAAAATTATCAAAACCATGACCCAGAATTTGATCTAGTGGGAACATCCAAAAATGATCGAAGCATAGCCTACTTTTTTAGTGATTCAAGGTGTTTTTAGAAAACTAGATATTGAAATAAAACTGCTTAAAGTAATAATTGATTCTTAGGAAATTTAATTGGGTATAATACCTTTAATTTTTAGATTTTAACATACAATATTCACTTTATGATGTAAATATCGTTACTTTTACTCTTAGATTTAATTTTTATCATCAGAAAGTAAATAAGGAAAAGGTGGAATAGATAGTTTTGTCATATAATGATATAATTTATCTAGATATAGTAGATGATCTTAAAGGGATATTTATACACCATATTATTCATTCATCATATACCTTTGGGTGAGAGAGGGGATCTCATAGTTATAATCCTAATTATTCCATTATTTGAGAGAGACTTAACTGAGGACTTTAGTGAAATTTAGTTCTACAATTCATCATTAGTTTGATGACTAGTTTATTTAGACTATCTAGATATTATATGATTTTATTTTATGTTATATCCATGATTTTAGTGTATTATGGGATGAATACCACTTTCTCATGGAATAATACTATAAAAACATATACCGATAAATTTCCAAATTTCACTTTACGAAGCATTATACTGTAGGTCATTTTGTTGATATCATTATGGGATGGAGATAGGTGAATCCTTAGTGATAAAACCTATAATTATCTCATTGATGATCAAGAAAATGAATATAAAATGAAAATATCTCAAAACTCCTCATATCCAAATAATTTTTTATTCTAACCATTTAATATGAACTATATAAATAATGGTTAGAGACTACATATTCATTCTTATTTTTTTTCTATTGGTTTACTTTAAGAGGTTTATGAATTTAATTCTTGAAAAAACATATATCATGGAATTTAGAATCTTGTGAAAATTCAGGGAGGTTTTTTATTAGATATAATTTTCTATAATGATAATTTACATACACAACAAATTTTATAGTTCTCAATTTAAAATGTTATTCGCCTCACCATTCTCACTTGATCATTTACTAGGATATTTAGGAATAAAATGATGTGCCCTATATAGAGAATCATATATATGTATTTATTAAATGTTATAATATACAATAGTTAATGGCTCCTCCCCTAGTTTGGGTCAAGGGGTATCCTAAAAAGCTCCAATATTAAATTTGTATGTGACAATTTGAGATAATGAGTGAATTGATGTATCAATTACCTTAAAATAATAATAATTTTTTTCATTAATTTTAAATAAAGTGGGCATTGAGAAGTTTTAGGGGGATTCAGAAGAAAAATGGAAGGGGTTTTGGGGTAGAAATCCCTAAAAACCCAGTGGATTAATACTAAGTACCTGATTTCTTCCTTGGAAGAAAATATTTAGTAAAATATAAGTTGGATATTTTATAGACTATTCTTTACCAATTTTACCTCTATAATCATGTAATCCATCCCATTTATCAATCATTATACCCATTAATATATCCTCTTAACAACACCCTCATATCCATTAATACCCTTTTGATTCCCTGTCTTGTCTGGGTCTAATTGATTTCAAATGGTCATATACAATAAGGTAGTGCAGTGAATTTTTTATAATATATTAATCTAAGATCTCATTTATGATCGTATATGTAATATATGATCTTATATCAATATGGAATTTAAAATCCTCCAAATTCATTGAATTTATTTTTTGAAATCAACTATACAAGTTCATTCTAGGTGAATCTATGATAATTCCCCAGTTTAGATTCTTTAATTCAATCTTCTATAAGGGTAGAATCTAAACTTTCCACATTTCCTAGGGAGTTCAAGATAGTTTTTTGTGGTGTAAAAGATTCAAATTTACATCAATAAATCCATAATATTAAATTATAGTAGGAATACCCTTATTCTAGATCATACTCAGGGGATAAAATGAAATCAATAGTGGATGCATGAATTTAATTGAAAATGAAATGATTACATAATAACTCAATTAAATTTTGTTTTCAATAGAGTATGATATCTATTTATACCAATTTTTATTAACAATTGAAATGTATTCCATCAGTGTTCCTTAGGTTCTTATTCTATGATTGTCTCTTCAAAATCATGTAGATCAGGAACCCTCATTATGAGAACAAATTTTTTTGTGAATTGGGAAATCTTGGATTTTTATGTTTTGAAGGATATGTATTCGTTAAATATTCTCACGTCTAGTTCATAATTTATCCCTTATAATGATAATGAATCGGAATCCATATTGGGTAATGAAAAATCATTTGATGAGAATTGGGAGGTTGATTATTTTTTCTATGTGGAAGAGATTTCTTGGTTTGAAACATTCATGTCGGGATCAATATTATTGATTCAACAATGAATGTGAGTAGATTTTTTTTGTAGGGGTCAGATTGTGGGGGGTTCACAATTTTGAAAAATCATCTGCATTGGACTCAGCATCTATTAACCATTCACAAAAACTCCCAATGGATCCCACATCCATAACTGTGTAAGAGACTATTTTACAATGGCATGAAATAATTTAGGGTTTTATACATAATGAAGATTACTCACATTGGTTTATTTGATGGGAGGTCCATCACATCACACAATTTAGGGTGGATTGTTCCAAAAATGGGACTCTCTTATAGATTTAATATATCGTGTGATTCTCTTCCTAATACAAATATGGGACTTGTTACCCTAAAAGAATGACCATAGGTTAAACCATTTTATGTTAAAATTAAGGGGATATCATTAGTGTATCCATATATAAATAGAAATATATATATATATATATATATGTATTTTTGGTTCATCATCTGTTTCCCTTTAGTGGGTATCTATTAATATGTTGAAGTCATATAACCAAGAACATTGTAGTTTTTTTTGAGGGAGGCGATTAATATCTCAAGGATTGGATTCCAAAAATATGATGGTCCTAACTTGTCTTCTTTTTTTTGATATAGTTTATTAAAACATTGTAGCATAACATCATATAAAATGGAAATATATGTAGGCATTTTTGAATCTATTATTGAATATCTATTCACTGGGAGAAATCATCTATATCACAACTATCTTAGGAATTAGAGTTACCGTAGTTTATTAACACGTTTGGGGCTTTCCGAAAGGTTGATTAACATATATGGATGAAATTATATCATGACACTCAATTTGGTTTACACAGTGAGGTTTCCTAGGATGATGGAGATTCAGGATGTGAATGATATGACAAATAAAATTCCCTAAGAACTTGTTGTCTGTGCATGGTGTCATAAAGATGGGATATTATGTAATCATCCTCATTTCATATGGATGTTGGATATATATAATAGGATATTCCCTTGTATGTTTATTATGGATATCTTTCCATAATAAGGTATATCACATAATATGGTTATGGTATGAATTCATGTTATCATTGTTTTGATGGATTTCTTGTCCACTAATGGATGATGTGGATTGATCATAACATGCAATAGATTAGGTCCCGATGGTTGAAATGTCAGAGACGTAGAGGGACTTACACTAAATGGGATGACCATTTGAGCTTTTGTATTGGGCCTTAGGATGGAATCCTACATATCATGGTTTTGGAAGGAATCATAGAACTTATAGTTCTATGAGTTCTCAATATATTGGTGGGAATTAAAAGATGATAATACCCACAGAGATATTGGGTCCCAATGGTTGTATTGTTAGAGACATGGTGGGACATAAACTGAAGTGGATTCCCATAAGGGTTTGGGCTCATGCCATAGGAAGGCATCCTACATAACCTAGTTATGGAAGGAATTAGATTCCACATAGTTCAATTGGTTGTGGCTTACAAAATGGTATTTCCCTTATATGCATCAAATATCATATTATCACCCTGATAGAGGCTTACACACTATGGTTTACATTATCCTAATATATGGTTGTGTAGTTAATGATGATATCATTTTGAATTCCTAACACTATGTGATAAATTCTCGGTTTGATAAAAAAAGGATGGAATATAATCGGTCTCATTTCTTGTGGGTGCAGTACTTATGTGATGGGAATATCTTATTAATTTTAATTATAGAGAGTGGTCATTAAAAAGGATTCCTATGTATATTGGTTATGGTAGGAATTAATGTTCTCATAATTCATTTGGTCAGGGATTATATAATTATGTTTACCTTTGCGGAGTATTGAAAAGGATATCACGTCCTATGATGCTTGATTGACATAGCCTACTTGTCTTCTAGATATGTGTTTATTTCTTACTGAAATGTATTAATTGCATTCTTTCCACACTGGAGGATATATTCCAAAAATGTCCAAATACAATTTCATGACCCATTTGACTTGTCAAAGATACATCACATAATCAAGATGAAATTTCTTGAGGTTGTCACATGACCATAACTAACTTCTCCATAGGATAATGCCAGACCTGGTTGGATGATCCTAGAATCCATCACATGATCTTGGAAGATATACATGGAGGGTGTCACATGATCTTGCTGACATTCCCCGGTCTCATTATTAATGTTGTCTAATACACTAATAGGGTCTCATAAGGATCAATTCCACATTAATAGAGGTTTTTGCATGTCTTATATGACTTGTTTGTGTATCATTATGATATCTAGATGACCTGTATGTGGGACATCATTAGATCTAGTTAACATAACCAAAAATAATTGTTATATATGGCTACCTTTTCAATAGGATGTCACAAGATCCCGTTGACATACCTTGTTTCTTGTCATGATACTTACCTATCATGTACTGGTTTCATTGTATAATCTATGTGACATGTCTACATGTTATGGAATGGACTAGACGAAGAGCCTAGGGGGTTTCACAAGAATTGGGTGGAATACCTAGGGGTACCATGTAACTTTTTCAAACATGTACACATGAATTTTCACGAACCAAATAGAGTACCAAAGGAGTATCACGTGATATGGGAATCTTGTTCTCATCTTTTCCCAAGATCTAGTTGGTTCATGCAAATCAGATGAGGGTCAGTGTATATGTTATTCACATAAGTCTCTCATATTGTTTGCATTTTTTCTGGAATTTTCATGTATATGAATTACATTTTCTTTTATGTTATATATTTTAAATTCTCACAAGATCTAGTAGTTATGAGGGTTGTATTTCATGTGTCTCTTGAGAAGTAATTATTTTGATATATGAGTGACCACCTGTAGGTCCTATGCACACTGATGATGACAATTGTTTTTCATCGGATCTTACTATATGGAAAACATTCCTAGTCACAAGATAATCCACTCCATGAAATTTACTTTGATGGCTAGATGATCCATTGTGAGGTTCCCAAGAAAATTTATTACTCTATTTCTTATAGGGGAGGATTTATAGTCCTCACCATATTTGTTATTTTCATGTTTAAATATCATATGTCATGTAAATATAGGTTGGAGTCGGTGGAGGTATTTTATTTCATTCATTTTCATTTGTTTCTTTCATTTATCATTCTAGGGGTGTCATGTGATTTTTATTGACCATGATATCATAACATCAAAGACCCATTTACAGTGTTATGTCTAATTAATGTGGTCTTTAATAATCATGCAGACATTCTAGGTGTCTTCAATATTACCATGAGACCTGTAAAGGACTTTCATGAGATTAGGATTCCTAATTAATGGTTTTCACATGATATGGGATTCTTTATCATAAACAATCCATGATATAATCATGGCCTACTAGTAGGGTTTTTTATATCAAACTGGATCATCAAATTGAATTGTGAGACCATTCTGAGGTGTCACATTAATTTAAAGACCTCAAGAGGCACCCTCCTTTCTATTTTATATAATTATTTCATTTTTATATGGTATAGGGATCTTATTATCTTTCATGAGTGTTATCGAATATAATCACATCCCTATCTTTGATGTTCCTCATGACCAAAAAATTCCTTTTGGTGTTACATAATCACTTCTTGGATAAACCAATCTACTAATTTTTAGAGCCAAAGGGGGAGTCAAAGACTACCTGGAAATGTATACATCCATTATTTAAATGAGGGTGACATGTTAGTAGACTCTTTCATGACTTTGAAGACATTCATGAGCTTTATTGTGGTGGTTATTTGGTCATTGGTTCATTGTGTTAGTATTACAACCGAAAGAGGCTCCCACCTATCCCATTATATCCTTGTTATTTTACAATATTTGGGGATATAAGTTTGTTTTATATGTATTTTCATTGAAAACAACTCCACCCATCAATAATGAGTCATATTATATTTACAATTTCAAAATTACCTTGTTATTCATAAATTTACCACCTTTTTTCAAAAAAAAATCATGCGCCTATCAGCTGCCAATTTGTTTGACCTAAGGACCTATGTCTGGTTGCCACTATATTGTCACCAACTGGATAGGTATAATTATAAAGAGCATAAGGACATTTCTATGTGGCTCTGCAGGATATTTTCTGGGATATGCGATGTGTGTTACCATCTGCATGACCTTTCAATGGTCATGCGATCAGTGTACTCTTGAAGGATCACATCTTCTTTTTGATTATGGAATCCTTATTTTTCTTTTTCATATATGAAAAATAATAAATATATTTAGGTATTTATCCCTTTTGAAATTTATTATTCCCATTTGAAAAATATCATAAAATTCACACATTTTGAGAGACATCCACATGGGACAAATGATCAGTTCGGAAAAATGTAAATGACAGTCTGAGTATTTGGCGATGTTATAAATTAGTATCATGGGAAATGTCTATTATTCCTGGTGAATTTTTCTATTATTGAGAATTCAATATAAATAGTGGAGTTTAGAGTTGTTTATTCAATAGAATCATAATTATCAGATCTCTTGATCCCTACTCCAATTGTGTAATTTTATCATAATAGCTTCCTAAAAAACCCATCTCAATAACATAAAATTGGACCATTCTCCCTAAACACTTCACAAGGAATCCAATTCATAGGTTTCCAATAAAATAAATCCTAATACACATCTTTGGTAATTTTTTAATCACTTTTCATGGTCATACATTATATTCTTGAGAGTTTCACAATATCTTTTGTCTTTTTTACATGATCCTTTTAATATTATGCAGCTTGTGTGACCATGTATACGAAATTTGATTATGAGTCTTATTAGGGGTTATGAATTGGAATGATTCTTGAATGTTTATTTGATAAATTATAAATTCAAGATTATGGATTTTCATGAACCCTTAATGTGGTTTGAAAATCCCATTATTACCTCATGTGGTAATACTAAGTATCATTTAATGAATTTTGACCATATTTTATATTTTATTTCTACAATATGCAACATAATTTTATTTATATGTCTTCTAGATATCATCATGTTTCTATGATATGGCTAATAAAAGGTCTATGATTTATAGAAACATCATGGTCTACCCTCTATATCACAATAATTCTGATAACAAAATTCTAAAATAGCTTATTCCATACGAAAAAAATTATTTATCACATAGACTTGCTCTATTTGAATTCATCATGATGTAATATGTCTTAATTCCTCCTTTAAATTTAAATTTTATATTCATTATGACTAAAAAATTCTGGTTCAATAGTTTAGGGTATTTTTTCTTTGACATTTTATGAATGATGTTTTTGGAATTTTTGCTCAAACATTCTATCACTACATTTTAGAAAAGTTTATCATGGAAATTATATTGTGGTAGATTAGTTTCTTTTATCATGGTGTTTATATTGTTGTAGTTTAGGGTGTTTTGGCTCGGAATTTCTATATCTATAGATTTGAATATTTTTTATTCTAACATTTATCACTTTAGTTTAAGGTCAATCAGCTTCATCCATCTATTAGTGTAGTTTTTGGAAATTTAAAACAGACCTTAAGATTCCATTCTGTTTAATGTCTTACACCCATTACTTGATCAATGATAATTAAACATGGTGCATTAATGTCATAAATATCATAATAATCCCTATGTAATTGAGTTCTTACATTGTGTTGTTGAGGTCCACGTGGATTAGAGATCATTTCTAGTAATGAGGAGGAGCCTACGGTTGATAGGAAAAATTCCTTTTTCATTAGTATCAATTTAAAACAATTGTGTCTCTAATAATTTCATAGGATCATGGAATAATTTTGGGGTGATATGGTTTGTTGAATAAAAACTATTTTTTCTTGGTCCATCTGGAATGTTTTAGTGTGGGTGATGTAATTCATAACCTAAAATTTTGACTAAGATAATATGTGATGGGGAATACATTTTGGGGATGGCCCATAGCAATCAAATTTTCTAGGTTCCATCATGGTGTCTACAGGTATCACAAGGATTGAAGCTCTTTTTTTGTAAGGATGATATTCCTTTAGTTGGTAGGTCAAATCCATTATGATTTGATACCATGGTCAATAAAATATGACCTCCACCTCATTTTGAGGACCATGAGAGATTTTGGGAGACTCAAAAAAACCATATGATGAGGTTGGGTATATAGAAAATCTATACCTTAAGGTTTATGTCACCCTAGGTTCATTTAGCTCTTGATTGAGAAGCTCAGTCCCTACACCTTGTAGTTTCAAGTCATGATATACAGGCTATCAGTGGTTCTAGAATTGAGGCTCACATTCCTAATTTGAGAATGTGTATGAAACAAGGTGATGTAACATCAAAGATGTCAAATCTGATTGGTTATTTAAGTACATGGATTGTAAATTATGGTCCTAAGTGGTTGAGTTAGTAGGATGGAATGTGAAAATTATACAGGTAATGGCCCAAAAAACACTAAGGTGATGAGTTATGATGTGGTAATTTCCGGGATCATAATGACTCGAAAGCCCTTTTTTCAGAGTGATGAATTTGGTTGAGGACCACAAGTGCATATGCACACACCATTGGCATACATGTGTTGTTAATTAAATGGTCCCTTGATGATTTGAATCATTTTTTAAGGTCCATGGATGGATTATGGTGATATAAGGTGCTCAAATCCCAATTTTTTATTTTTGGAATCTTTAAATCGTATGAAGGGTTTGAGCACCCAAAAAGTTGTGCCTCCACCCAATGAATATAATCTCATTGTGGGGAAATAATAAAAATAATTACTCTAAATTTATCATGAACCATGGGTCCAAGGATCATTGATAGGATTTTACATGGGCTACATAGCTATCGTTATGATCATTATTCCATACTCTTTTGGGCCCTTTTTTTCCAAAACTCTTGTGATGAAGAGTTTAGCGAGAAAAGGAATGAATATTTATTAGGACACCCATAGTTTGTGTTCAACCTGAAATGTTTTGTTTCTCATTATCAAATAGGTTTTGATCATTTGATTTGGGAAATTATAGGATAATGCATAAGGTTGTATAGATTTGACTGGAGTTCAACTAGTTTAAGGTTTTGAAGCACAAGGACCTAATATGTGGGATGATACACAATGGACTAAAATAGATACCTGGGGTCAAGAGTACGACAACATACTTCTGAGAGGTATATAAAAATATTGTAAATGATGGGTCAATTTTATCAGTTCATGTGTAATGATATGGGAAGTCATATTAGGAATGTACCATAACCCACTGAGGTACTAAGTTCTACTATGGCAACGTCAGATCTCACAAGTATCAGAAGACCTTTTTTCATAGTGAGACATTTTTTAAAATACCATAGGCACATATGAAGGAGCCATTAAAAGAATCACATTATAATAAAGGGTATCTTGAATATAGTTATCTTATTGCATGGTCCATGTATGTTTTTTATAAACATTAGGTCCTTCAGACATGACGTGTGGTTTATGAATTGAGGTTAATAAATGATAGGGGTATCATCAGGTACACCGGATGATCAGGGTAAGGATCTTACGTTAATTTGAAAAAGGATGATAATGGATGATGATTTTCAGAGTTTGAAATCATGTAGTAGGGATGTGCGTTCTTCTATGTATTTTAACGTCACGAGGTAAGGACATTTTCATTATATTTTAATGTTGATACAGTAAGGACAGGGAACCAACATGAAAAATTGTGCAAGATATATTAAATGCACAAGCATATTCCATTTATAACTAACTCATACATAGGTAAAAGTCATGTATATCCCACACCTAATTTTGTGGTAATTGTTGTATCTTGTCACAATATTGGATATTCAGCCATTACAACAAATCATATGATGATAGGAATCACGCCACATGTAGTTCTTTAATGGGAAACAATCTATGAAGTCCTAACATTTAAGAAAAGGTGCGAATTTTTTCAATTGAATATTATAAATGGGACTAGGATTAGATATTTTTCCATCAATACGTAACCTATGAGGTCAAGAATCAAGCCACATGTAGTTCTTGAGGAACCATGTAGTTTAACATCATGTGGAAGGGATGTTTCCTTCCCAATATGAAAATGGTTATTTTGAATACACCCCCAGATGTAAATGTTAGTTTCACTACGTATCTTTTAGTACTAGGAATCAATCAACACATAATTCATAAATAAGATGGTTCATATGCATGTATAACATGTACACATGTCTGGGGGAATTTTTATGTTTATTTTTTGTGACTGGCCCCATGGTAAGAATTTAGGGAATCAGTATATATCCTTGGGTCTTAGGAATTAAGAAAAACAAAGTTATTGAATGGTGGTGTGGTATAATAAAAATATATAATAATAGTGGTCCTCTCTGGAGAGGTCCAAAGGAATGTGAAACATTATTTCATGAAAGGTACATCAATCATACTGTTCAACATCATGAAACAAGTAATAATGGTGCATATTTTAAGGTGTTGAATTTATGAACTTGATGAATCTTTTATGAGCTATTTTTTCAAGTTTATTTCGGTATTACATTAAATAAATTCATATCATCACATGGGATATGATCAGTGTGAGAAAAATGGAATATAAAGGGATCCTCTCACCATATAGAGGAATTTAAGGATTGGACATGGGAATTTTTAATCAAGTGGTTTCTAGACCAAGTTATAAGATGTATCTGTTCTTATTTATCTCATTATAAATTGGTATAAAGCCATAATTATTTCTAGACAATAAGTGTAGATTAAAATCATACAGAAATGAGTTCAACATTGAAATTTTTATGACCTACGGAAAGGATGTATGTCAACTAACAAGGCCGAAGATAATTCATTAGGGGAAGCATGATGATTAGTGAAATTTCGTGGGGATGTTCTCGGTATAGTTTAGTGTCATATATTGAGAAAATGTTATTTCATTTTATCTTCATAATAATGTGGTGGAAGTAAAAATATATAGATTTTAACATAATGTGGTCAAGATAAGTAATTTTGTATATTTTAAAGTCATTATTAGAGACATGAGATGACCTACAGTGTAACAAATTTCATAGTAGAAGTGGGTTAGATGATCTTAAAGGGAAATAACACTAGTCATGGGCTTAAAAATAATGTTTTAAACATCACTATATATCCTTTTATGATAGGAATAAATCCAAACATTTTTCATAGAAAGAGGGACTCAAAATGTTGGGATTACTCTCACAAGGGTATGGGGGAATTGAATACTTATTTTACAAATATCATTCTCATGTGTGGTAAGATATTACTTATAAGATTCTTCCCATTCAATTTAACATCATGCAGTGAGAAAGTCTATTTGTATTGTTTAACATCATATGGTTAGGACATTATATGGTTTATAGTTTAATGTCTTGCTACAAGAACTTGAGACTCTATGCAGTTTATATCTTCTTGTGAGGACAATTTGGTGTAGTTTAACATCATGCAACAAGGATGATCATCTGTTGTTTAACATCATAAAAATACGATGAGGGGTGAATTATGAATGATATGGAAAGTACTTTTTTTTAATCCTCACGTTGGTGGGGGTGTAACATGTTCCCCATCCATTGAGGAAATTGAGTAAGAGACATTGTAATTGAAATTATGTATTATGTAACACTGTTCCCATTTGGGTTCTAACTTCAGAGGTTTCATTCCTAGAATCTTTGTTGTCCTGAAATCCAACAACATTTCCCCTTAGAAGAATGAATGTAGGATAACCTTTTTATTAAAGGATCACATGATCCGAATCTTACCGACTTCATAGTTGTTCAATATATATAACACATTCTCATCGATCTGGTCATATTCAACCAGTCACTTTAGTGATTTATTTTTATATGATAATTTTCATAAAATTTCTATTTAGTGAAATGGAAAGTACAATAATATTGGTGATACTTTCTCAGTCTCATACACACATGAGTATTGTGTTTCTTGTTTAGCAGTACCTATGGTGGTACGATTGGACCTTAATGCATATAGAGGCTTTCTTAGGAAAACATTTCTTATCCTTATTAATCATATTCTATAGTATATTTGACATAGTCATATTTAATGATCATATCTTTCAATTTTCCACTACATGATAGTGAAATGAGTTGTTAAACTTGATATTGTACTCTTGGTATAGTTTCTTTACCTCTATAGTAATATGTTGGTGTTGTTGCATTCCAATATTGTGTTAGAGACTATAATCAAGGTGATAATATGATTCATTAAAAAGTAGATTATATTCTCCATCCTAAATACTTTGAGAGTTATTTCCTATCCCCATTTGGAAAATAAGTTGGTATTATGAAGGATATACATAAAATGATTAACTATGGTTGGGGGATATGTCCTTAAACCATTCATTCCCAAAAAAAGAAAAAGTAAGAAATATCTAGTAATATATAAAAATTCTTTTGGTTTATGGATTTTTTTCATGGATCTATAATAAATTAAATTTATAGGTGAATTCCACAAATTCCTATATCATGGTTTTTAGTAATAACCTATACTCATAATTTGGTTGGAGATCCTCGTCCCATACTGATGAGCCTCACAATGTCCAACAATAAATTATTCCATCAAGGCATGAATCTCTATTTCTACTATTCATATGAGGATAATTATTTCAAATCCTCATTTTTATACAGATTCTTTCTCATTTGGGACGTCATGTAAGGTAAATTTATCAGTATGTTGTCGAATATTCCCCTTTATGGCTTCGTCTATCAGGACATTCCTATTTTTGAGATAACCTATTATGGGATACATCTATCCAGTGGTGGATATTGGTTCATCTAGATCTATGGAAGTGTTGGTCTGATTGATTTATTTTATATATCAGATGATGATCGATGATACAATTTTTCAATGCATGATAAAGATCATTTCTTCCTTCTGATCATGAATGGACAATACCATGACTATATTAGCTAATGCATTTGTGCGATCATTCAATGATAATGGTATATGATGCAATGAGTGATCAAAATTTAACTATGTAATTACTCCTTTAACGTATCAAGTAAACTAATATATTTCTTCCTTTTTTGGAATATTCACTACATATCTACATTATAACTAGTTTGGAATCAACGTTGATATTTAGGGAGGCTATCTATAGATCTAGTTCTACTTCCAATCTACTAAAAAGGAATTGGTATTCATCCTCATTATTCATGCAGTCCTTTGCCAGTGTAAAATCATAGGAAATAACTAATTTTTCTAGAGATTCATATAATATCCTGAATCCTGCCAGATTGAGCTTTGGGGTTTTATCAATTTTTTATAGGACATCACAATGTAGAATTAGAATTCATATCCCAAATCTAGGGAGTTTCTTTTTCATAGAAGACCCACTCATCTAAGAGATCGTTGTCCATCAATTTATTCACCATGGTGGGATGTGCTATGTGAAATTCAACTAGGGATCTCCCTTTCACAACTTTATTCGACACGAACTGGATGCCCTATGGTTGTAGAATGATCACCCATCAGTCCAAATTCCTAGTTAGCATTGGGTGGCCAATGTTTTAATTGAATGGATCTATATATGATACGAGATGGACTTTGTGGGGTTGAAATTAATGCCTCATATTTTTCACTATTAATATTAGTTCTATGATGTTCTTATTTATATCTATGTATTGGGTATTAGTAACAATCATAGTTTGGATGAGGTAATGAAGACTATTCGTGATCCTTGCATCATTTATATGAGCGATGAGGGTTCCAAATGTGTGTTCCTTAGTGGAAACATAGAATACGATTGGCTCCTCTTCCACCCGAGGCATTAGAACTAGTAGGTGCAATAGATAATTTCTAATACTTTTGAAGGATTTTTGGTAGTCCCCTCCACTTGGTACGATATTCCTTCTTTATTATCATAGTGAACAGGATAGAGTTTCTGACCATGTTGGATATGAAAAGAAGAAGTTAGTATGGGTTTCATTGGATTTCCCTAGGTTGTTTGAGTTTTTTGTGGGGTGACATTGCTAAAATATCACTAGACATCTCAAGTTCAAACACGATGATGTGGTGGACTAATATAAATCCAAGGAACATCGATGATTTCACCGATAAGGTATATTTCATTAAATTATCTTTCAGACTATGCTTTTCATATTTTCAAAGATAATTTGATGAACTGTCAACTGATCACATCATTTTCAGGATTCAACCACCTGGTCATTGACATGACACTCAGCTATTTGTTCAAATAATGCCTTAATGATATAATGCAATGTGTTTTTACATTAATATATAATGTTCCTTAATAAAAGGGAGTAAACTAAATGATAATTTTCCCATCAGGATCTCTGAAGGTAGTGGCCTCCTCAATTTCAATGGAAATCGTTATTTTATTATATCTTGAATACCCATCCATATGTCTAAGGGCATGGAGCAGGTAGTTTTATTGATCAAGAGTTTTTTTGATTAGAAATCGAATACGATCCATTAAAAAGTACAAATTAATGTATATGAATTCTATTCAGACCTTAATATGTCATTTATTTCAATAACATGATTTATTTTGGAATGTCATCATGAGTTTCTCCCTTATATGGAAAGTTGAATTTGATAAATATGTTAACTTCAACCTCTACATATCTACATTGATTAAATTAGAGTGGTTCATCCCCTAGATTCCATCATGAACCCTTGATGGTCATTAGTTATGATTATTTGTTTTTCATCCATATATTGACTCAGTCCAGGTATCTATGTATATTTCCTAGAGAACACAATTCATTTTTTTCATTAGAAATGAAATATAAATCCCTTTCACTTCAAGGGGAATAATAAATTTAACTAATGTTGGTCACATTTATTTTCTATTCCCAGATTCAACAACCATAGCTCATCAATGGTGGTGGAGACACCTTTTATTAATGTGGGATGGTCATTCATGAGGTAATAAAATTATTATTTTATCTATGAGTATGTGATGAAATTGCTTGATAAGTGCAGTAATATTGTGGAATCTCTATCACTTTTACAATTAGTGGAGTCATGGGAAGAGATATTATCTTTACCTACAACATGATTCATTGTATAGATACTCTAGAGATGATTGTATTTATAATATTGAAGGGGATTAGAGGGGATTGTGCCTCTGGGACCAGTTCCATCAACTCAACTAGATTTATTGGGATCATATAGTAACTATCTAGAATACTTCGGATACTTGAATTGGACATTCCCTCACCTTGGGGTATATAACTTATACATCATCATCCAAAATTAGTTTTTTTCCTCCCATTTTTTGAAACATGACATAACATATGTAGATTTTCATGTCTTAATGGGGGTACTATCTCCCAGTAGTATAAAAATCTTTTCATCCATTGGGTATTTTAGAAATTGATGGAGTATTTATGGTACCACTATGGGTTAGGGATCTACGGCCTTCCTATAAAAATATTTTATGTGGTGTCTGTATTGATAATAATAATCACATCATCAACTGTGAGATACCTAAACCCATATATGTGCTTTACATTCCTAATAGGTTTTTTCTCATGCTTATATTAAAATTTAATAGTCATCTTTGCGGGAGATAAATCCCCTTTACTATATCCCACACATTGAAGTGTTCGAATTAAGATGAGGTTGATCATTGAAACATTATCAATCATATCCCTTACCGTTTCTACATGATCACGTACTCCTAAAAACATATAGATTTCTTATGTGTCCTAGGATGATATCTTCATGATCATGCAATGTGAAAGAGTTGGTGACGTGGAATTATACTAACATGGTCTCCATTCAATAGACTTCAGTTGTAGTGAATTCTGTCTCAAATTTATATTGAATATTTAGGGATTCAAAAAAGTTCCTCTCTGTGTTCTTTAGAAATATGGATTTAATTATGAATTAAATGCTTGGTTGGGACAACCTCTAGATACTTCACAATATCATACATTTGTTCTAGATGTTGACACATCTTGAGGTAGGGTTTATCATTTACATGTAGATCATGAATCAAGCCATTTGTGTGGGATGATTTTGGGCCTTATGGAGAGGTTGTGTGATCATATTCTTTTACGGGTGTGAGTCCTATCGGTCATCCCTATTACCAAGGATAATTAGATAAGCACACCCCTGCTAGGTGGTTGTGAAGGACAACTTGGTGAAGACGGATGATAGAGGGTGTTGAGACACCTACATGTCTTTCTTTGGATTTATAGAGTGCCTACACATGGGTATCACCTGCATATATGTTCTATGTGGGTATGTGACCAAATTATTATGTCTGGCCACACCGATGATGTCCCATGCATCTTTGGTTTCTACACGTGCAACCACATTTTCCCTCATATTGATTGGGGGACTCATACTCAGAGGCACATTCATCATCAGATAAGCAGTCTTCCAAGTGTATAATGTTAACAAACCCAACATGAACTCTTTATCTGCTGAGGGTTCCATTTATTTGGGTGGATTCCATGATTCAAAAGTTTCAAGGACGAAATATGCATGACTCATAGAATACATTATAGTAGAATATGAATCCTATTCAAATATTTCTTCTAAATTTTGGTGTCTCCACACATTTTTTGAATGCAATATTATGTCACCTTGTCAGTTAGTAGATTTATTGTTAGTCCATGCAGCTCTACTCTTATGGTGGCATGCACTCGGTCATCTATTTTATGATTCATCTAGTTGTTTAAATTCTGTTCACACCTAGCTATTATTTTCTTTTAATAACCCTCCTCTTCTGACTGGGTAATGGTTATGTAGAATAGTCTCTATAAGGATTTATATATTTAAACATATTCGTTATCGACCATTCCTTGAAAGACATAATTGGTGAAGAGGCATCCCAAGTTATTATAACTAATCCTTCTACATAAAGGGAATTAGTCAGGATTTTCGGTGTGTTTGACCTCAATGAAATTCATATGTTTTTGTGTCTAGATAAGGTTCGTGTCCATGGATGATAAGAAATAACACATGAATTGATAATTTTTGGATTATTATTATTTATTAATTTATTCATAAAATAATGGAGACTGTAGATTCTCTATGATTCTTGCTATGGGATATTTTGTGATTATTGCCTCTCGACATGAGGTGTTGGGAAGTTGGGGGCCTACCTAGATTCTTGGATGGGCACTCATGCCAGATTTGGAGTGACAACTGCAACTCCTTCTTTTCCCTACATGTTCCCTACTGTTGAGGGAACATGTCAAAGTTCAGATCAGTTTATATGAATGGAGTCTTCCAATAATTGTGATTTTTTTTGAACTCATGTAACCGACCTAGATACATTATTAGTATTATATGAATTTTCATCCCACTAATGATATTTTCGGGAAAGAGTTCCAACAATTTCTTCTATGAGGAAGGTATGTTTAGTGAATTTTTAAACCTTTTGATTATGATATAATCTCATAGACCCTCTCATTTTAATATTGCATGCATTTAGTTAATATAACTATTGTCTGTTTCCTTAGTGTGGAGATGAACTATTACATGTATTGATGAAGAAGGCCTACCCATCCTGTAACAGATCTATTTGGCATACTATTGTACTAAAGAATGTAAGGCCCTATTAGAGTATATAAAAATTACCTCAATTGTTTTCCATTATGTTGATCTAAAGGGATAATCATCAAACTACATCGGGATATTAACTGTGTGAGATATTCTTCGGGGTCACCTATATAATAAAAGGTAAAGATGGTATGATTTTGGAAACAGGGTGGGGATAAAGTATCATTCACAGAGTCGGGATATGTATTCCTTTTAGAATGCACATGTGAATGTCTCCCATCCATTGGACTCAATTCATGAATCTAGGGACTTGATGATTTTAAGATGCTCAACAATTACTATTATATGATCCACCTTATGTCTATTTGGTGGGTGGGGGATCGATGAGGGGGCCCAACCTTTATATCCCATTAATTCTATATTAGTCCTAAGGCTAAATGATATCCCTTTTGAGGGAGAAGTATATGTAGAAACAAATGGAATTTTCAATGATTTTTGACTTCCCCATTTATATAGATTTTCATTATATATCTGATGCTAATCTGATGCACAGATACGAATCTAGGTGATGGATTTACACATTCAAAATTCATGGGAGGAGGAATATTTTCATAATTCAAAAGATGAAATCCAATGGGAATATTTCATCTATTAGTACCTCATTATGTTTTCTAAGAGTTGGTATCTCATTTTCATATAGTCAAAACCATTCCTCCATAGAAGAAAATTCAACTCTTCTTAGTGGTGAATGGAATTTATCCACACCTTTCTCGTTATCTTTGTATATGTTCTCTCAGAGAGGTGGAAATTCAATATCTATATGTGCCTAATTTATAATCCTAATTTGGATATGGTTTTTTGTAGCCTCAGTTGGTACATCCAAATCACCCTCTTATTAGTGTATTTTTTTCATGTTCTGGCAGTCTGAAATTGGGTTATGGGCCACCATAACCATTTTCCTAATTGTGATAACATTCAAAGAGTCGTATAATGAAATGGTGGTTCTTCCATTATTTTCAACAAAATAATTTGATTCTTTACTTCCTTAATCAGGGTATTTTTGTAAACTTATGTCCATATTAGGAGTTGTTTCATGCAATGTCGATGGGTTATGATAAATTTCACTATATGATCCTCCTTTATTGTCTAATGAGTAATGACATTATGGGATTTTTAAGGAATGATTGTCGAACTTGTCCTAAATAACAGAGGTTTGTATTCTTGTTGCAAGAATAGATGGGATGCCAACCATAAATATATTCCTCCCATCCTGGAGGAGATTAATTCTCTGAATGATGATGAATATGATGATAATGAACCCACCCATGAGTGATGGACGATATACAGGGACACACTCAATATTGACTAATCATATTATTAATGATCTAATGATTCCAGTAGTGTATTTGATGAATCTATGGATGGACATTGAGATATAAATTCCCCAGCCTAGAAGGATGGGTTTGATCTGGAATTTCAATTTATTTTCTTAGGACCCTCTCAAGATATAATGAACATGTTGATATTGTTTCCCTCGGATTTTGGGAATGACCTCCTTTTGATGGGAGGTTCAAACGTTCCAATCGGTTTCTAACGGGTTTTTTCATAGAACCGGAAACATCCAATTATTCCACATCTATTCAGACCTACATTCCAAATGTAGGTGCTCATTAGATTATGGACTAATGAGGTTTAGGAATTTGCATTGGTCGAGAGGATTGGAGGTCAGACTCATCACACCGTTTTGAGGGGAATTATTGTCTACTCCGAGACTCTCTTTATAGATTCAAGTTATATTCATGAATCCTTATTATGTTACCAAGTATAAAATGATCTTTCCTTCAGATCTGACAATCAATGATAAAATTTGTAGGAATTTTAGAGAATCATTTATATGTATTCGAGGTTCTTCATCGATAGAGAATCATCTGTATTTATTAGAGATTATTGGTTAATGGTACCCTTCGACATATTTATATAGATGTCTCTTGGTCATTATGATGACCATGTTGGTTTTAAAGCCACTCATTGGGGCACATGAAGTTTATTTTCATTGAGAAGGACATGGATTATTTCAGAGTTGGTATCTGACCCATAGACGGGCTACCTACGTATCCTATGTTTAGAAAAGGAATCAGAACCCACATAGTTCGAGTAAAGGAGTATAATGTTTATGATTGATGGTTCAAAGAAGAATGTCATAGTCACTTTAACACTCTAAACTCACATGAATCATGTTCGGTGTGAGAAACAAGTGGTATTGGTAAAAATTAGACTATTGTGCCATAAAAGATGCAATCATAAGAAATAATGTGGTACTTATGTATGTATGACTGCCCAGATAAATGAAGGATAAGATTTACTTTAGGGATGAAATCCAGGAGCAGTGTCCATAAAGGTATATGTGCTTCATGGAGATTTTAAATACTCTATCATGGGGATTACTTCTGAAAAGGATGCCCAAATTAGGAGAGGACTTATGATTGGGTTTTATTTCTGAAAAGAAATCCTAGATCAAAGGTAAATTAATACTATTTAAGAGAAATTAAGACATGGGCTTACTCCTGAAAATGAGACCCAGGTTAAGAGATTTGAAAAATTAAGGGACTTTGGGATTACTCCTAAGGAGGATGCCCATGTTTGAGACTGGGGCTTACTCTTGAAAAGGAAGCCCAGGTTAATAGAATTATGGTTGAGACTTACTCCTAAGGAGGATGCCCATGTTTGAGGATTATGACTGGGGCTTATTCCTGAAAAGGAAGCCCTGGTTAAGATATTATCTCATCTTAAAAGATGGTGTTGAATGAATGAAATCTCAATTTTTTAGTGAAATAAAGATGTATAAATCACCAGTTTTTGAGTGATATTCCACAGAATTCCTTTCCGATAAGGAAGTCAAATCACGAAATCATGCCATAAATGGCTTTGAAGAGTGTCTTGAAGACTGAATCTTGAATAGGAAAGGTGGAATGGCATAAGAGCGGTGAAATGGGCAAGAAGGGCACCCAAAAAGGCAGGGGTGTGCAAGTCCTGGCAGGGGCACAGGTACTGCGTGGGCGCGAAAGTCCTGGTCACGCTGGTATTCCCGCGCGACACATTGATTACTTGTGCGATGGTTAACCAGAATGGTAATACTTGAGTGACTCTTGATTAAAGCCTTTAGAATCCCCTCAGGTTCTTCCAGAAGAGGTTCACGCAAGTTCTATTGAAGGAGTAAGGCGACGCGCATGTGTTGCCTTTTCCCTTAAGGGCTAGCCACTCAGGCGAACAAGTGTTGATGAGTTTCAACACTTAGGCCTTCCTCCCCCTCTTTAGATCGCCCGTTCGAGGTAAGAAATTATATTAGAAGTGTTTTGGAAGCTTTGAGAAGAGACTAGGGCACTGGGAGCTCAAATATGAGTTTATGGGAAAAATCTTCCATGGATGGGGGTTCCACATGGTCTATTTATAGGCAGAAGAAGACCCCGGGCGGTTATCCCATAGGTCGCTCATGTCACTTGTGCGACCACTAGGCATCGTGCAAGTGGACATTCGTGGAAGTGATAGAACTTTTGCGGCACATGTGCTTTTGATCCCTTGTTCATGCCTTTGTCAATTTTTGATATTTTCTTCAAAGGACGGATCAATTTATGCTAATTTATTTCCCTTTACATTACTTTGGACTCTATGATGAAAAAGGAGTGTCAAAAAAAGTCCCCCCTCAGAGTTGGATCCGAAAGAAATGAGGATGTGACTCTGAGGAAAAGAAGAAAACCAAAGGAAAGGTGGCGCGCAGGCCCTGGAATGCAGGGGTACGGCGCACAGGGTTCTGGCCGCGTCTATAAATATAGGGCCTCACTTCCATACAAATCATCCGGATTTCCGGATTTCAAACCTTCGAGCTGTCACCGCGCATGTCACCTTAGCCGCACAGATTTCTCTCTTTTCTGATGTTTCTTTGATGTCGCGCTGCTGTATATGTATTTGTACTTGCGCGTCAAAAACTAGCACGACACATGAACACTGGCGCATCAAGTTTAGAATTGCGCGCCTTAATGCCTTAGCCATTTTTTTCGAATTCTTTCACAAATTTTATGAAACAATATAACAATTTATGAGTTAGTTCATTCAAATTTTGTGCAGATTCAATGGCTCCAAAGGGAATTGGAATGACTGATGAACTAGATAGAAAGCAGATTGATGATATGATGAAAACCATTGTCCACGATTACTATGATATTTGTGACAGCACTCTCCAAGTTTTGGCTATGTACTTGAAGAAATATCGTCCTAATTTCCCACAGAGCATCTATCTACCTCTATATGGTCATGGTCATCTGCAAGGAGTCAATGTTATAGATGCAAAGAACTATATGCCTGAAATGCAGCTGCACTGCTAATCCTCTATTTCGGTTATGCTTTGCATTAAGAGAAACAACAATGGTGTGAAATTTCAAATTCTTTCTCCATGTCATTTCCTTGAAAATATGAAAATGGAAAACCCATGGGCTGAAATGTTTTCCGCTGCTGATTGGTGGAGATAATAAAAACATGGCATTAAAGAAATATCTGAAAAGAGTACTCTCTCCAAATGGATCTTTACTTCCAATGCTCCATTCTCAAATCCATGTATCCATCTTCCATGTCTCTTGGACAGAAACATAGTCATTGTTTGATTAGAAATTTTTTTTCTCAAAACTCACTCAAGTACATCCTTTTACAATTGTTCCAAGAAGAGCTGGTATCACTACATCTCTTATTGTATCCAGTTTAATGAATGAATTCTAGGCGGTTGCTGATGAATCTTGGGATGTCGTAAATCAAATGAAGAGATATATTGAAAGCCTCTTGTAATTCTTGAATAATAGAAGAGACTCCAATATATGGATGTCCTTCTAACTCTTGTGCATTAATGAAAAACACTTTCACGTTCACTCATTTGTACTTGAATTCTCTTTTGCTAAATGCTTTAGATTTTACCTATGCCAAAGGGACTAGTAAGCATAGTTTTATTTTTACTAGGATTAATGTAAATAACCCTACAAACTTGAAACCTTTTAATTGCTCAATGTTACCTAAATCATACAAATTGTATGTTTAGTGAGCTGGGAACTTGACTATTATTCAGAGTTCCCTTGTCTTTTGTGGGAAATTTAATGTCATGCATGTTAGACATAAAAAAGGGCTAATGATTAAGATTGAAATAGCTTTTACCGAAATGGATTAGAATTGACTCAATTCCTTGACAACTCATCTGAAAACATAGTACCATACTCAAGTATGAGGGAAAATATGTAAACTATGACTTAAGAATATTTGAATATGAGGAATGATATGAAAAATAGCTAAAAGGAATTTGAAGAAGTAGTTCCCAAGAATGAAGTTAGCATTATTTAAAAAACCTGTTAGGGGGTTGAATTATGCAGGGCCACCTAAGGGCATTTGCTGCATAGTTAAATAAAATAGTATCTTTTGGCTAACAAGTCTGTTATGTAGACTCTTTATGAAAGGCCTCCTATGGGCACGTGCTGTATAGTCAGGAAAAATAACTATCATAAATTTACTTTCCTAGTGCTAAAATCCATTGAAATTTTATGGAGATTCAAATCTTCCATAGTATAGAGTTTCTTTTATGGAAAGAGGTACTTGAATATTGAAAAGATATTTCCCAACAAGATTATCGAAGAACTAGATGAATATCACTCCTACGATGGTCTGGCCCAAACGTAGGGAAGGAGAATACAATACATAGACTTGAATACTTTAAGATCATGAAAAAGATTTTGGGACAAATATGTTAAGGATGGCTATTTTTGCGGATCCCTACATAATGACAATGACAAATAAGGACAAAAGAGTCATTCTTCCCATGAATGAAGTTACCACTATCCAAAAAACCTGTTAGGGGGTTGAATTATGCAGGGCCACCTAAGGGCATTGGCTGCATAGTCAAATAATAGTATCTTTTGGATAACATGTCAGATATGTAGACTGTTTATGCAAGGCCTCTTATGGGCACGTTCTGCATAGTTAGACAAAATAACTCTTAGAATTTTGACATTTCTGTGACTAGAAGTCATGAAAAGGGTTATAAGGATCTGAAAATATTTAAGGATAGGTTTATGACAAATAAAGATAGGTATTGTTCAATGTATACAGAGACACACAGATCAATGCTAACTATAATCATGTTGTGGCTGGGTCCTGAATTGAAATGATGGACTTCACTACGTATCCCATAAGTATGAGAATCAAGCGATACATAGTTCTTAAACAACATTTTAAAATCGTGTGGGACAAAAGGATTAGATATCTTAGTTTAGGGTCATAGAGCTTGGACCATTGTAAGAAATACACAGTGTCTGTTTTCAGGGGGACTTTTCAGCCATGGGACTGAAAGTGGAATTTGTGGTTAGGCCCAAAGACTTGTGGCTGGATTCGAGGGACACTCGAATGTTCCTACATATCCCATAAGTATGGGAATCAATAACACATAGTTCTAGAAATACCCTTTGTACAAATTTGGTTCATACATGTAAATGGTGAAAGGGAACATTAGTACAATGATGGTTTAACCCAATATAAAAGGTTTGGGCATTGCCATGTATGCACGTAGTCTTTGAAATGAAACATGATTGAAAAAATCAATATAAATAATGGTTCCTTCTCAGGTGAGGGCATCAATGAATATTGTAGTTTATTGTCATACTGGAAAAAAGTGTTGTACAGTTTAACGTCGTATAACAAAGATGAATGTGAACCAATATAAAGATATTGATTCTAGGGGCGGTTTCCTGAATCAACATCGTATGAGATGGAGGTGAATCGATGTGAAGAGATTTGTTTTGGGATTGAACCTTGGGAGGTTGCCTACATACCCAGCCTAGAAGGCATGGATCAAAGTCTGTGTACTTTAATTAAAGAATTAATTAATGATCAAGTTTTTCTTGGGGACAATGACCAAAAAAATGGTGTTGGGACTTAAACATGGTTAGCGGACCAGAGAGAGTGTTATGGTTGAGGTTTTCTCTAAGATCACATGAGTCATGCTCGATGTGAGAAACAAGAGGTAACAACAACCGTAACGATGCATATTTTAATGTCATGTAGGACATATAAAGGGACTATGCAGTTTAGAGTCTTGCAATTAGGACGATTGGTGCTGCACAGTTTAGTGTCATGTAGCAGAGATAAAGTAAATTTTAATGTCATGTATGACGTATCACAGACTTTCTGTACAGTTTAACGTCATGTATTTTGGATGATGGGGACAATAGAGTTTAACATCCTGTTGGATGATAGGGGGACTATGCAGTTTAATGTCATGTAGTGAGGACAAAATAGTACACCATTTAACTTCATGTTGTATGATAGTGCAAATAGTTTAAGGTCATATGCATGGACCGTGGATGGTGCAGTTTAATGTCATGCTGGACAAAAGTGTAGTTTAAGGTCATACAAGACCTTTGATGATTATGTAGTTTAACGTCCTTCCAGACGTAAGGGACTTTTATAAAGTTTAGCGTTATGTAGTTAGGACATCACAGTTTAACGTCTTGCTGGACGTAAGGGACTTGCAAATAGTTTAGGGTCATGTGCATGGACCGTTAATGATGCAGTTTAAGGTCATATAGGACCATGTTGCAGTTTAAGGCCATACTAGACCATTGTCGTATAGTTTAATGTCATATAGCAAGGACAAAAGAGTGCACCATTTAACGTTATGTTGGACGCATTGGAGATTTTTCCATAGTTTAGCATCATGTTGGACGAAAAAAGGGACGATACAGTTTAGCGTCATGTTGGATGAAAGTGAGAATAGTTTTAGGTTATATGCATGGATCGTGGATTATACAGTTTATGTTCATACAGGACCTAGTTGCAGTTTTAGGTCATACTGGACCATTTAGGTAACTTTTTCACAGTTTTACATCATGTGGGACGAAAGTGAAAATAGTTTAAGGTCATATGTATGGGCAGTTGTTGTACAGTTTAACATCATATAGCAAGGGAGAAAGAGGTACATTGTATTTTATGCAATATACTTATACAAAAATCTGTCATTGGTTGGAGTAGTAATGATTTCTCCATCCACATAGATTAATGAATAAGCTCCATTGGAGTAGACCCTATGTATTGAATAAGCTCCTTCCCATTTTGGCTAAAGTTTGGGAGGGCTATTTCCTAGTATCATTGGAGTTCTGAGAACTAATACAAATTCTCCTTGAGTGAATGAACGAAGACAAACTTTTTTTTAAAAGCTCGTGCAATTCGATTCTGACAGACATCCAAGTGGTGAAAAGTGCACAATCATTTCTCATCTAACCGTTCCAATTAATTCATTTGCTTTTGAGATTGTTCATCTATAGATGATTGATCCCAAATGGAAACTCTGAGCAGGGGTAGTTGAACCTCAATGGGGAAGACGACTTTCGTTCCATATACTAATGAATATAGAGTTGACCGAGTTACAGTGCGGGTGGTAGTCCGATAAGCCCATAAAGAATGAAAGAGTTTATCAGGACATGACCTCTTATCTTTATCCACCTTCTTTTGTAGTATATTTTAAAAAGTCTTGTTAAAGGCTTCTATTTGGCCATTGGCCACTGCATGATACCAAAATGAATGGTTGGATTTGATTTTTTATTCTTGATACAACTTCTTCACCTCGGATGAATAAAAATTGGTGCCATTGTCTGTCAATATGGTATGAGGGACACCAAATCTGGTAATGATGATAGAATTGATGAAGCTAACTATGCAATTAGGAATGAATTCCTTGAGAGGTATTGCCTCTTCCAATTTGGGGAAGAATTCAGTAGCAGTAATAATGTACTTAAACAGCTTGGCCGTAGTCAAAGGGTAAGGTCCCACGACATCCATTCCCCATGTGGAAAATGGCCATGAGTATTTTGCTGTATGAAGAAAATATGGAGGTTGATGAATGAAGTTCAAATGTACTTGGCATGAATGAAACTACATTGTGAAATTGACACAATCTCGTATCATTGAGGGCCAAAAGTATCCAAGCCTTAGAATTTGATCAGACAGTCTATGTCCAAACTGGTGGGAACCACAGACTCCTGCATGTACATCCTTCATGACAACCATTGTCTCTTCACCATCAATGAATCTGAAGAGAACTCCATAAAAACCACGTATGTAGAGAATTTTCTCTAGGTGATCTGGGCTATCATAAAGAGTAAAATTAACCACGCGTCGCCAGATTTGTTTTTTCTCAGCTCTATCATATGGTAGTGTTCCGTTTTGAAGGAATTCCCGGATATGTGACATCCATCCTATAGTATGACCATACAGTTAATTAATGGGACAAATTTCATTAATTTTTTCTTTTCTGATTCGAACATAAGGTGAAATTGCAAGACGGTGGGCAATACCAATGGTTGTCTCGCCCCGATTTGGATCTTCCAGAGCTATGGATATGTTAGCCAATGCATCAGCTTGAGCATTTTGTGATCATGGGGCACAAGAAAATGTTGGTTCCAAAGGGAATTCAGCCATTAAATATCTGATGTAATCATATAAAGGGATTATTTCTTCTTTTATGATGGAATAATCCCCATTGACTTGTTTGATTACCAGGTCTGAATCACCTTTCACCTTTAAGTGATTCACTTTTGCTTGAAGTGCTAATTCCAAGCCTACGATGGGAGCTTGGTATTCTGCTTCTTTATTGGTACCACATTCCCACAATAAGAAGGAATAAGGTAAAACTTCCTTTTCTAGAGAAATGATTACAATTCATAAGCCAACTTTGATTAATTTAGGATTTTTCATTTTCCGCCCTGTTGGACTTCTGGAAGCACCATCAAAATACATTTTCCATGCCTGAGGAATTTCATGAATAGAGAGGACTTCCTCATCAGGGAGTTCAATATCTGAAGATGTATCTTCCACTGAATCGTGTTTAGCCAGGAAATCAGCTAGATCTTGGCCCATTATCGCCTTCTGAGACACATACTGAATGTCGAATTACTGCAAAATAACTGCCCACCTTGCTAGACTTCCTGTAAACTTTGGACAACTAAGGATAAATTTGAACACGTTATTGCGAGATACCAATTGGACCTCGTGATGTTGCAGGTAGTGTCTCCACTTCTAAACAGCAACGATTAATTCCAGGAAGCACTTCTCAATACTTGAATACTGGGTTTCTGCTTCAAGCATGGTTCACTGAGATAGTAGAGACTTTTTTCATTCCCATCATCATTCTTTTGAGAATGAAAGGCACCCAATGATCGCTCTAGAGCTGTCATGTAGAGGATAAGTGGACTTCCATCAACAGATGGCATGAGTACCGGTGGACTCAAGAGGTATTTCTTGAGAATATCGAATGCTTCTTGACATTCTTCTGTCCACTGGTATGTGACTCCCTTGTTCATCAATTTGGTTAAGGGTAATCTTTTGTCTGCCAAATTGGCGATGAAACGCCGAATATAGGCTAAGTGTATTTGAAGTCCTCTTAATTCTTTCAAATTTTGAGGAGGTGAAAACCCAAGGATTGACTTGGTCTTCTCAATATCTACTTCAATACCACGATGGTGTACAACAAAGTTGAGAAATTTTCCTGAGGTTACCCCAAAAGAACATTTTAAGGGGTTCATCTTCAAATTATGTTTTCGAAGCATGCGGAATATGACTTCCAAATCAGCCAATTGATTAGAAATTTGTTTGCATTTAACTACAAAATAGTCTACATAGTATTCAACAAACTTCCTTAACAAGGGTTTGATGATACGATGCATGGAACACTTATAAGTTGTACCTGCATTCTTTAAGCCAAAGGGAATTACTCGGTTGCAAAACACACCCTGAGGGGATCTGAAGGCTGTAGATTCCTCGTCTTCTGGGGCCATTCAGATCTGATTATATCCAGAATATCCATCCATGATGGAATTTTCTTCATAGCCAGCTGTTGCATAAATTATAAGTTCTGTAATCGGAACTGGGAAAACATCCTTATGACAATGCCGATTAAGATCTCTGAAATCGATGAAAACCCTAATTTGTCCATTCTTTTTCTTTACAGGGATAATATTAGCCAACCATTTGGGATATTGAACTTCTCTGATGAATTTATCTTTGATAAGCTTATCCAATTTAGCTTAAATTTTGGAATCATAAGTTGGGTGTGCTCTTCTCGCGGCTTGCTTAAATCCTTAATGTTCTTCTGGTAAACCCAAATGATGAGTAGCAACATCAGGATCAAGCCCGAACATTTCTGTATAGATCCAAGAAAATATATCTCTATTTTTCTTTAGAAAATAAATATACATCTCTTTCTCCTAAAGAGTCATGGCCGCAGTGATTAATGTTGGGCGTGGATATTCTTTTGTACCTAGATTTATTTCTCTGAGTTCATCCACAGTGGTAGAGATACCCTCTTCAAATGTTGGAGGAGCATCTCTGAGATCTTCCTCTTCTTCTTCATAATGTGTTATTTTTTCCTATTCTACTTGCATAGTAGATGATAATGTAGAATTCTCATGATCCGAAGAGATGTCAATATTTTCATATCCGGAAGATGAAGCTTCCATTTCCGACCGGATTGATGATGAAGGGTTTTATTTGGGTAATAAAGAGGAGATGATGGATTGAAAATCGACATCATTGTTCAACTCTGGTGTTGCTATAACATCTTCAGGACTAATTAGCGAAGCATTGACATTTTGGATTTCAGTAGATGAAATGAAGACGTCACCATTTGTGCTTTCATCACTACTTGGTAAATTACCAATTTCTCCCATGTTGTCTGGCTCAATTATCGTAATTGACATTATGGATCTTTCCATATGAGTATTTTGATTTGGGTCTATCTTGTCAATTTGACTGATAGGCAACACATAATGTATACTCACATGTGTAAATGGATTTACTGGAATTTTTTCCAAACCATATGGAGCATTAACTTTGGTAATATCCTTTGTTATGGATTTCTCCCTTTACTTCATGTGATAGAATTCCGCCTCAATGTATTGAGATTCAAATGTCTTGAAAGGGTCCTTATCACCATAAAATGTCGCAACATGACCATAGAAACAATATTTGAGACATTGATGGTACGATGAAGGGATAACAGCATGTTGATGTAGCCAAGGTCTTCTAAGTAAGATGTTGAAGGCCGATTCTTGATCAACAACCATGAAATCTGAATTGGATACAAGATCTCCAAAATGAGTTCTGAGTGTAACTTCACCCAGTGGTTCTTGTTAATTTTTATAATATCCTTGTAAAATCATGGTAGAAGGAGATAAATCATATTCTTTGAGGCCCAATCGATGAAGTGTACAAATGGGAATGAGGTTGACTCATGAACCATTGTCAATAAAAGAACATCGAACATCCATGCCATTGACCTTGCCAGACAATTACAATGGTCTAATATGTCCATGAAAAACATCATATTAATCTTCATCAGAAAAAGATATTATTGCATGGAATTCTGCATGATTATTCTCTATGTGATAGACTTCAGTTTCAGCAATTTCAGTTTCAAACTCATAAGGACTTGACAAAGCCTCGATGAGTGCTTCCCGATGTTCTTTTGACAGATTCAGGGAATCCAGAATTTATAACTAGGCTGGAACATGGGCCAAGTGTTTCAATATATCACACTTTTTATCCAGAGGTATGCGTTTCCCAATTGGAATATGTGGTTTAGCAGGTACCTTGGAAGCAGATGCTTTGGATGTTGATTCATCTTGTATTGGGATAGGAGTTAGCAATATTCCTGGATTTGGAAGATTAGACTAATTAGATCCATTTACTTGTTGAGGGGAAGATGTTGGAACCTTCATCCAATCATCCAAAATAATTCTGCCAGGACTGAATTTTCTATTGGTAGAAGAACTTTCTTGTTCTTTCCAGGCTCGTTGAAGAGCTCTACAACGAGTTTCTGCTGCGTATACAGTTCTAGCAGGGGTAGAATTGGAATAGTGTATTCTGAGAGATCCACTCCTTCCCATGTATCATGAGCCCCTGGAACTTCCTCTGATTCCCCTGTTTGATACAGGGAATTCAGGCTCATTGAAATTGAAACTGCGACTGGCATATGGATCTGTTAATTGAATCATATTAACAGAACCAATGATTAACTCTTCTTCTGATGAAGACTCTGCCTGATTAACCTGTTTTGGCTGTGCCGTTTGGTGGTGCGGTGCCTGTGGCTTTGAAGTATATGACATGAAATCTGCGAAAGTCAATGACAACTTAGGCTTTTACACATACTCATCTTCTTCTGATTCTTTTTCATTCTTTGAATCATGCCATTTCATTGAGGACTTTCCCTCTGATGAAGAGGGTTTTGCTGTAAAATTCCCGGCAGAAGACACAATTGGTTTCTTTAATTGTGTTCTCAAAATATCATGAGTTCGATTGATTGTCTTTCTGACCATAAAATCATCATACTTCTGTGAATTTTTGCTTTTGACTTCTTTCCATTCATCTTCCTCCTCTAGAACTGTAGCAGTGACACATGCTACCTGGGCTGAGGAGCCTTTCAATGTGACCTGTTCCGAGTTGACCATCTTTTGCAGGAGGTCTTTAAAGAAAAAACACTCTTGGATGGGATGCCACAACATTTGATGAAATGGGCAATAATTGGAACGGTCTTCATCTCCTTTCTTTTTTTGGCCTCTTGGGCATTGGCAATTGAACCAAATTGTTTTCCAGAGCCTAAATGAAATAACCAGGAACATGTTCATTTTGGAAAGAGTATGTTTTTCTCTTCATATCCTCAAATTGTTTTCGTCTTTGATCTCGTTGATCTTCTGGACGAAAATGCCTTTGTTGTTGGTGCTCAGAAGGTGCAACCCTTCGAGAAGATGAAGGTTTTGAGGTAGAAACAATTACAGGTGCTTGTTTAAGCATAACTATAGCAGTTTCTTCTTTAACCATTATCCTTCCTAGAGCTGATTGAATTACATGAGATTTAGCCTTAGCCTGTATAAGGGAATCTTCAATCTGCTGAGCGATTGAAGTAAGGTCTCAAAACCGTCATGTGTATTTTTCAAGGATTAACAGCTTGCGTAATTCAACACGCAGATTTGTCACATAGATTGGAAACAATTCTTCTGGAGGGAGTGATAAAATAAAGGAATATATTAATCCCTTCCATCGTGTAATGAAATCAGAGACCCTTTCATTCTCCCTTTCCTTACAGTTTTTATGATCGAAAAGTATTGTCTTTGGAAAAGTTGAGCTGAACTGAAGGAGGAATTTTTGGAGAAGATCCTCCCATTATGTAATTGACTAGGATTGAAGGCTTGTATACAAAACAATAGCTGGTCCTTGCAAGGTTCGCACGAAGAATCTGAGTTACACTGGTTCTTGTTGCTCCAGATTTCCCATCATGGGATTGCAACAAGACATGTAATGCGTCAAATGCTGTTCAGGAATGCCTGATCCAATGAAAATAGGGAATACATGATTCCCAAAACTAGATAGAGGAGAAATTGAATCTACCCATTAAGGGTAAAATTTCTTTTCTTGTTGAACGTGAACACGTTTCCCTTGCAAAGTTTCTAACCGAGTTATTAATGACTCAATAGTAGTTATTAACTTTTGAGAAACATCTGGTTGAACTTGGACTTGGGTAGGTGCAATGACTGGAGCTTGGACAGATGTGGCGATTGGTTCTGCAGCTGATGGTAGCACTGCCAACAGTTGTTGCACTTGACCCATAGGATTATACCTCTAAGGGTGTACTGATATAGGACGATATTCTTTATCCATCTTAGTAGCTGCAACAAATTCCTTTGGCTGACTGACTACAGCATGCTTAAGAGGAAGTCTACTCTGAAGTAGTTCAGTATTCAACCTTCTTAATTACTTCATTTCTTCCTCTGGTTGGGAAAAACATTTCTCTAGTGAGAGTGATTGATCTTCTCCAGAGGAGGGATATGTAACCTGGTTCCTTCTCTTCCCTTTGTTGGATCCTTTTCAGAGAGGGGGAAGTGGGTTACTCAAAGGATTACCTAGCTTCTGAGTAATCCTTTGACTTCGTGTATGCACGCCTTCTTCATTTTTTTTGGTGCATACAACTTCTTGAGAAGGAAGCTCTTCATCTGAGTCCCCTGAGTGATCCTCATTTGGTGGATCGGATATAATGGAATTGATGACATTGATTGATGCATAAATCATCAAATCCCTTCTATCAGCATTTCTGTGATGTTTTCTTCTTCCATGTCTTTGATGATACATTTCCTTTTCTTGATTAGATCCCACAAGAACTTCTTGACGAACCGTAATTTGGAGAGAATCTCATGATAATTGGGCTCTTCGTTCCTCTTGAGGATTCTTCTCCAATCGAGAAAAGACTGAATTTCTCTTAGGAGGGGATTGATGATTTCAAAAAGTCCCCAGTCAAGTGGACTGGGGATGTTCCTACTGTTCTCTCTCAACTCCTTGGATCCTTTTTGTTGATTCCATGGTTGGTTTAAAAGAGTCCCCAGTCTGGTGAGCTGGGGTGGTTTTTGACATGATATGTCTGAGACGTTCATGAATGTCCTCCTGATCTTGCGAACCTTAGTCCAGAAATTAGCTGGATTCATTAACATGTATCCGCTTTTATCACCCGGTTCAAAATACCATTCGATGATTTCTGACACATCTGTCACTTGGTTACGTGCTTGCTCCAAATGAGAGGCCTGTTTAATATTCTCATTTTCTTGAATCAACATTAATTCAACAACTTGTTCTCTGTATTATTGATTTTGAGAGGAAGTAGTTGAAGCATGTTCTTGGGCAATCTTTTTTTTACAAACAAATCCCATTGATTATGGCCGGTTATGGGCAATAACATTGCATGAGACCATTTTCGGCTGGCTTTTCTGACCGGAGAGCACCATGAAATGTTGTGCTCCAGGAACACCCCATCCTATGACATGAATACTATATGGGGCATTGGAAATTAACTGATGCAATATTCTTAGTGTGCCAAGGCATGAATGTTGAAGGGCTTTCTGCTGCTTTTCAGCCTTCGGATATCTAGAGACTGATAGAGACGCCAAATCAATCTGACATTGTAACCCTTCTATTATCTGAAGATGATTTTCATATTCATCATAAGATAATACTTTCTTTTTCAAATGACAAAGAGTTTTCCATATGTTGAGACGAATATCATGAATTTCATCTTCCGTCAATATTTCTGGAGTATTATACTGAGAGTCAGCCAAAGGCCAAACCATGACTGGAACTTTACCTTTCTCTAGTTGTTTTCTCATGTTCAACATTTCCTCTTTATCATTTGATGAAGATTCTTCTACCTGATTTGACCATAGTTGGTGTTTCCTTGTTGCTTCATTAGATTCAACAGGATTGGTAGAGAAATCATTGATCAAACTAGAAGATGCATGACATAGGGGTGGTTCAGAGAATGACCTACACCCTGGGCTATCTTCTGATTGAGAAAGTATTTCAACTTCTAGCGATGATGCTTCAAAAATGACAGGTTTCCCATTTTCAAGTGCCTCAAGATAAGAGGGCTTTCTCAGCACTACATTATCCACAAGAGCATTTTCCGGGCAATGTGCATCACTACTGCGTAGAGGGCTTTCGCAGCGAAATTCATCATCATGGGGAGGACCACCATAATGGGTTACAGCAAAAGATGAGATCTCTTACTCCTTGGTCTTCTGACCACACAGAGGGTTCATGTGGCTCTCATCTAAAGATGAAACATCGAGATCAACCGAATTGTCATGAATCAAGACTTCATGAGGAAGTGTCTGTTGAAGTCCTTTGGAATTAATGTTTCCACTATTGGGAACTGAGGGAGTAGAATCTTGAATTCCAACAGAAAATTGTCTGAGGGAATCAAGAACTCCATCATCGAGCATGGCCTTGTTACAGATTGACACTTGATCTCCTGACTGTGCTGGCCGGGTCTTTTTCTTAGACGCCTTCTTACTCACCATGGAATCCACTTGTTGACGAAAATGGCTACTCTGAGCAGGTGTATGTGCCTGGTCAGGAAATATGGCCAGGTTAGGCTGACGATCTCCTCTCAAATCAGGTGTATGTGCCTGACTTGGTTGACTGTATGATATGGGGGAGTATGCCCCACAACCCTCTTGGACTGGAACATGTGTGTGTGTCTGTTCCAGAGTGAAATGTTGATGTGTCACTCCACTTGTAGGGATAGATTTATGTTTCCTTCCTTGAGATGCTGTTGAAGTTGTTATAATATCCTGGAAAGCACCCAGAATATGAGCAGGTTTTTGTTTCTGCTCTTTCAACATTGATAGAATATTCTTGGCGACTTCAACTACTGGAACGGGAATATATGTCCATTACAGGCATGGAGCAGGTGTATGTGCCTGCTCCTGTCCTCCTTTTCCTATTAGTGAATCCTGACAGTACTCAAGTGTGGGGGCAGAGAGTTGAGTCTGCCTCCTATTTGTTGCCAGGGCTTTCCAACTAACTTCTTCGAATGCTACCAAGTGAGGCTGTTGGTAGGCTTGATTAATACTAGTAGGTGTATGTGCCTGCTGATTGCACTTCACCAAACATGGTTGACATGATCCATCATATGTAGTTAGACGAGCCTACTGACTTGCTAATGATGTATAAACAGGTGTATGTTCCTGTCAATGGTACTCCGCTAGAATTGCTAGGTGGGATTGGCTTGATGCAACCAGACGAGTCTGGTGGACAACGGAATTAAAACAGGCTGGTGTATGTTCTCGTTTGTTGCTTGCCACCAAGTTAGGTTGGTGGACTTCTCCGGAGATGGTAGAGATGAGAATTTGCTCTCTGTTGACCGGATTCCACCTCTGGTGGTTCGACTTGCTTGCTTGGGTTCGAGGAACCTGCACTGAATGCCTGGAGTCAGTACCCTCATCATGATGAGGGCACACTGCCGCACGAGTCTGGCGGCAATTGTTGGTGGGAGCCCTTACGAAGGACTCCTATCTGTTTGAATTATTGCTCTGAGAGACATGCTCATTCACCTCCCCAGAATAAGGGAGTTAATGGTGATTGAATTCCGGGGATAACGACCTGAAACAGTTGGAGACTGTAGTCAGCACCGCCTGCTTCTTGATCACTGGATGTCATTGTCCAGATGATCGATGTGAGTTGTTTACTTGGAGGGCTTGTCGGGAAGCTTCCAGAGTTGGGATGGTATCGTGTTGAAGGTACTCCTTAACCAGTGTGTTTGATACCCCACGCTGAAGATGCTGAGTAGGTGATATCGTCCTTAGAACAGACGATGATCTAGCAGGAGTAGTGGCAGTGGAATTTGCAGCAGCAGTATTCACATGTGTGAACTTGAGAGCAGCCATTCTAGAAATGATGATTATCTTGGAAAAGGATGCCTGTTTGATATAACAGACGTAATCAAGATAAATTCATCCACTACATCATTTGGATGAGCAAATTTTTCAATGATTGTTTTTGTTGGCCCGCTCATTGAGTTTTAAATATGGGCCTAACAAATGGTGTAAACATTATTTTAACATGGTTATGGATTCACGTCGGGTTCACCATTTTTGTTTTCATCAGATTTCGGGAATGACCTCCTTCTGATGGGAGGTTCAAACGTTCCGATCGGTTTCTAACGTGTTTTTTCGTAGAACCGGAAACATCCAATGATTCCACATCCATTCGGACCTACATTCCAATGGTAGGTGGTCATGAGTTTATGGACTGATGAGGTTTATGAATTTGCATTGGTCGAGAGGATGGGGGGTCGGACTCATCACACCTTTTTGAGCGGAATTATTGTCTACTCCGGGACTCTCTTTATAGATTTATGTTATGTTCGTGAATCCTTAGTAAGTTACCAAGTATAAAATGAGCTTTCCTTCAGATATGACAATCAATGAAAAAATATGAAGGAATTTTAGAGAATCTTTTATATGTATTTGAGGTTCTTCGTCGATAGAGAGTCATCTGTATTTATTTGAGATTCTTGGTCAATGGTACATTTCGACACATTTATAAAGAAGTCTCTTCGTCTTTATGATGACCATGCTGGTTTTAAAGGCACTCGATGGGGCACTTGAATTTTATTGTCATTCAGAAGGAAATGGATTATTTCAGAGTTGGGATCGAACCCACAGATGGGCTACCTACGTATCCTTTGTTTAGAAAAGGAATCCGAACCCACGTAGTTCATGTAAGGGAGTATGATGTTTATGATTGATTGCTCAAAGAAGAATGTCAAAGTCACTTTTACACTCTATGCTCATGTGAATAATTCTCGGTGTGAGAAACAAGAGGTATTGGTAAGAATTTGACAATTGTTCCATAAATGATGCAATCATAAGATATAATGTGGGACTTATGTATGTATGACTGCACAAATAAATGAAGGTTAGGATTTACTTTAGGGAATAAATCCAGGAGTAGGGTCCTTAAAGGTATCTGTGCTTCATGGAGATTTTAAATACTCTAACATGGGGATTACTCCAGAAATGGTGGCCCAAATTACGAGAGGACTTATGATTGGGTTTTATTTCTGAAAATAATTCCCAGATCAAAGGTAAATTAGGACTGGTTAAGAGAAATTAAGACTGGGTCTAACTCCTGAAAAGGAATCCTAGGTTAAGAGATTTGAAAAATTAAGGGACTTGGGGCTTACTCTTAAGGAGGATTCCCATGTTTGAGAATGGGGATTACTCCTGAAAAGGAAGCCCAGGTTAAGAGAATTATGGTTGGGGGTTACTCCTAAGGAGGATTCCCATGATTGAGGATTTTGACTGGGGATTATTACTGAAAAGGAAGCCCAGTTTAAGAGATTCTATCATCTTAAATGATCAGGTTGTATGAATGAAATCTCAATTTTTTAGTGACATAAAGATGTAAAAAATCTCTAGGTTTTATGTAACGCCCCGACCCTAGTTACCCAGAGTCAGTGCATTATTACATAACATTGGCATGATCACGAGAAAGATCAAGTCTCAAAATACCGATTAGTTTAGTAGCCTAGGAATAACTAGATACATCCATAAATTTTTACATTACATCATAAAAAAAACATCTTGTCCTCATATCCCCTCATACTACCCCTGCAGGTCATTCATAAATTACTTCTTCATAATCCTGGGAAAAATAAAACATTGAAAGGGGTGAGCTCGGATGCTCAGTAAGGATAACATTATAGCAGAAGCTTTCATAAACAATAATAAACACTTAAGGCAATTTATAACTAAAACAAAAGCCTTTTAAATTTGAACTTCAGCATAAAATGGCAAAGGTAAAATGAAATAATGCCATTTACTTACTCGCATGGATATTCTACTAGTCGAATGATCACATGCAATATCAATAACCGCTTTCATAATGATGGAATGCATAATGCCAGACTATCATAACCACATAGCCAAGGCCTCGTGCCAAGACTACAAATAAGATTTTGCCAAGGCCTTGTGCCAAGACACTAGTTTTCCTCATGAGACCTACCGATGCATCGAGGAGCTATAGCGGGCTCCACCCGTCACTTATTAAGTCCAATGCATTCCTCATATGAACAGGTTTAAACATAACATAAACATTCGTATTAAAACTAGCATACGAAATGTCAATACTTTTACCACAAACCATGAATGGTATAAAAATAGCACATCCACAGTCAAACATAACTCATTCGATACAATATGGAAGATTGTATTGTATCACATTAACCTCAATCAAGAATAATTAAGGATGTTGACATAGATGAAAATAATCATCAAAACTATTTGAGAGAAATATCCCCCTTTTCATGAAAACATTTAAATGTCACACTATTTGTCAAGAAGTCATTTAAAAATAGATTTTTGAATCAAAGTGTCCCATACCACTTTGAAACTTTTTAAAAGGATTTTTAAATTTAAAACTTTAATGTCCATAAAAATAAATCCTTAAAACCATTTTTAAAATATGGACATTAATGAGCATGATTTAGAAGAATAATTCTTTAAAACATTTTAAATTGGTATTTTGGTTAGAGTTTCTAACCAAAAGAGAGTCACTTGAATACAAATAATTGAGGTAATCAAAACATTGTAATATCATGAGAATAAATGAATTCATGATATACTATGTCAAAGTACATTATATACACCACATAAAAATGATTCGGTGTATATCATCAAAGAAGTCTCAATGGAATGTAAATTGAGATGAAATCTCTCATAAAGGTTGTATCCTTAGGTTAAGGATAAATCAACGACATAATTATGTGTGACAAATATAAATACACTAAATATGATTGGATATTCAGTGTAAATCAATCAAAGGATATTCACACATATTTTTGTAAAAACAATACCAACGAATTGGATGTTTAACTCAACAAATGGAGAATGAGTTAAAATTACTCTTATCAAATTCATATCAATGAATTGAGAATTATCAATGGAGTGATTATGTGTATCAAACTTATATACACAGGAAGGGGAGTGGAAATTATGACATAATCAAATGAATAGTGATTCCACACATAATCTTGGGGTAATATAATCAATGAAATATGCGTAAAGCCAAATGAGTGGAAATTGAAATCTCAAATTCCATTATTGATTAGGTAACTTAAGAAAAAACACCCATGAAAGAAAGATCATACCATGATAATGTAAATACCCATAAAATAAAGTATATTACACAATGAATACAATCATGGGTAGTACACATACACCACATGCAATAATTAAGTGGTGATCAATGGAATTCTCACGGAATTAAAAGTGAGACAAGAAACCCCTTACCACGTTAATCAACTGAGTCACATGGCCGAAAGTTAATAACCACCAAATGATTTACAGAATAACATGAATATAATGTGAATCATGATAATATATATCAAATGGAAGTACACAATACACCACTTTCAATAATTTAGTAGCGAACAATGGAAATCTCACGGAATTGAAAGTGAGATAAGAGAATCCCTTACTTTGTACTTTTTCCTTTGTCGATGGTAGGTTTACCTCATTTATAATGGTGAAATAATTGTTATTGAATAATACAAGAATCATTTACTTTAATGTGATATCATATATGATCTTTTTAACATTGATTTGTTAATAATATCTTAGAATTATCGTCATTTCGGGTGTTAACGGGTTCATTTTACTTTATATTCTTTGTTATGTGAGCCATATTCGTTATTAATGGGATGTGTATTATTCAAATACAGAATGGTATCAAGTCCTTAAACATCATTTTTAAATCATCAAATGATAATTATACTTGAATGGATACGATGGATAATGAATCTCATCGCGTTCGTGGAGACGGTAGTCCGTACGTACGCACGAACGCTACTTCCATTTAATTTTTATTTTAAAAGAATCGAATCCAAATGATACATAGGTATATTACTATTCCAGTATAATATAATATTTTATATATGTTACATAAGTTCATTAACACCATCCTTTATTCGTTCCATGTGTGGTATGAACGAGTCATATCATTTTTAGGGGGCGGTAGTCCGCACTTCCTCAAATGAAATTATCGTATTTATATACAACATGAAACGAATATAATGGTATGAAATAAAATGGAATTACAGAAGATTATATATAAAATATATATCATTAATATCATATTTAATTACAGTGCCATCATAATGGCCACCATGAGAGGCGGTAAGATGTATTTGAACAATCATCGTTTCGTGAGGCGTTAGTTTTCCATCCACAGAAACATTATGTTCATCATCCATTAGATGGAGTTGTGTGTATGTGTAGTTTGAATCCTTCTTATAACAACATCCTAGTATATTTTGGATACTGGTGTTGTTATAAAAGAAAGGAAATAAAAAGAGTTTGGGGGTTGGAGAAGCAAAATAAATGAAAATAATTTAAGAGCAAACGTTACCTTTAATTTATGTAACTCACTTTGGTTGTAACCAAAGGACTTATTTAAATGCTTTCTGCCTAAGGGGAAGCTTCAAGGATGAGGAGAGGGATGTGGGGAGCTTATTTGGTCAGGGTTTGGACGAGCCAAGTGGCTTGAGAGGTGTGAGGAATGAGTAGAAGTGGTCTCCTGTTATAAGGGAGAGGAGGGGCTCTTTAGGAAAGAGTGAAAGTATTACTTTATAATATAATTATATTCGGTTTATAATGGTCCAAAAATCATTGAGGTCGAAGATAAGATGACTAATATTCTAAATAAAATCAACCAATAAGAATTGGACAGGTTTTAGATAATATTTTAATCATTAAAATCTTTTTTATTTAAATGATTTATTAATGACGTAAACATTGCATCATTATTGTGTCATTAATAATTTAAATTATTTGATGTCTTAAAATTATAAATAAAATAGCATTATGTAGGAAATATTTTTAGCTTTCTAATTAATATTTATAATCGAAAATCCAACATGTATAACCCTATGTAAAAATTGTTCTTCTAAAAGATGTAAGCTTATGCCATTTTTATTTTTATATTAACTTTATTAATATAATGTGTCCCTACCACATACAAGTGGCTCCATGGGGTCCCCAAATCGACCCAAGGATGCCCATGGTCGGGTATGTGTCCACCAATAAGGTTAGGACACGTTTTAGGGTAATTTTGTATTATTATAATATTATTTTTTTACCCTTATTTACCGGATTTACCCTTAACCCTGGTAAATAAAATATTTACCGCAGTAATTATTCAAAATGTCTAAAAATAAAAGTTACCTATTTACACAATTTGGACATCCTGATTCCAAATAAGGAATCCGTTTTTCTAAATTCAAAACACAGAAGTGGCAGAAATTAATTTAAAATTAATTCCCGCTGTCAAAACAAAAAGCGTGTTTTTAAGAGATAATAACTATCAAAAGATTGACACTTGTTTATGTTCGGTTTAATTGTAAAATTATATCCAATGACCAACATTATAGTAAGTGGTAAAAATATATTCTAAATATACTTTAAAACCACTCAAATTCACAATTTATCACTATTAATTATTTTGATTAAAAAAGTTGTTTTTAATTAAAATTTAGTAATTTTCACTATTCATCAAAATATAAAAGTTATCCGAAAAGTACCAAAATTTCACCCTAGGCTAATTTAGATATTCCGAATCCAAAAATGAAGTCCATTTTGAAATATAAAATATATATTATTTAAAAAATTAGGTATTACTATTCACAACGGCTAGTTTAATTAGTTGTGGTGTGTGTTAGAACTCGAGGTTGCGTACAACACACGCTATCGCATTATTCGAAGGGAAACGTACCGTGGAAGCTTGGGTGTTACATTCTCCCCTCCTTCAATAAATTGCGTCCTCGCAATTTTTTAAAATTTTGCTTGGGAATACAATGGAAAGTCCCACATCGGAAAAAGAGTCAATAAAACTATCACTTTAAAAGAATGAAAGAGAGGTATAAGGGTCATCCAAGATAACCCATACTAGGATTCCATGTAAGAAAACATGGATATGGATGATAAACTAAGTGTCAAGTTCTGATGGAGAGGGATAGAAATCATGATCAGGAGAAATTTAACAATGAGAAAACCACAAACTTGTGTTGGGACAAACGACCATTAGTCTCCTAGTAGGAAAGTAAACGGACAACATTTTTTTTAAGTTACATTACATAAGGAAGAGGAATTCGTTTATGATATTGACTAAGAACATCATGAGATATACTTACATTTTAAGTAGACTTTCATTCTTTAATAAATTTCCACCACTAACTCAAATTTTTTTTAAACGATGAGTATTCAAGAAGACTTGGTCACACTGGAAGAGCTAGAATAACTTCTATAGAATCACATGATCCATGCAGGATAAACCATATATTTACATTGTCTTTGAAGATTAATCAAAACCAAAATGGTTAGTGAATGATCTAATGATCCCCCAAAAGGATATTCATTGAGATAAATATGCACTAATCTTAATTTTCTAAAATTAAACCAACAATACCCCAAAGTTAAATAGATACCATTCAATAACCAATTGTCCTTAAAATCATTTAATGTAATCCAAACTAATATTGAAACCCAAAACATAGAAGAATTTGATTATGTAGTCTCCCATGTTACATTGTATCTCCAAATGACATCAAATACTCTTAAAGTCACATACTTAAAAGTAATTAACGTTATCACATATTCTCTGTTATAGGTTAATCATTTCCATAAATAACCCAAATCACTATAAATCAACAATAAAAACGTAGATAAAAATCCACCATTACTCTATAAATGAAACCCCATTGTATTCGATTTTCATTGGGCATATAGTGTTCCCAACAAAGTGAACATCTTCCAAAATAACATTTATCACTTAATCACCAAATCATTTTCCTATACCAAGGGTATTCATTTGATAAGAAATAAGAACCCAAATCATCTTATTATTGATCAATAAAATCATTTAACAACAAAAAAAAAGTCACACTAACCAGGGACTTCACGTAGTCCAGTGGTAGGCGATAAATCCCAATCGCTCTTTGGATGTGGGTTCGATTCCCACAGCTTTGTCCGACGCGACGGGTTGTCATACGGTCTACGTGTTGTCCTTTTTCAAAAACTATATTTTATAATATTACCAAAATGAGATAAATTCCTCAAAATAACATAATTTAACCACAAATGTTATATCATACTTTGCATTTTCATCCCAAATTATAATAACTTATCATTTTCTCAAACCTCAATGATCATATAAAACCAAATGGTTATTTATACCTATATCCACAATAGAAGAGACAATTCTTCCTCAAATATCATTCTCACATGGCAAACTATGAGGTTACAAATACAAGAGAAAATTATTCCAAAGTAAACCCATCAATAAAGAGCACTAACACTTTTAAACATTTCACCATCCATTTATTTCCACATAGGTTCTTCATCATATGTTCCTCAGGTTCCCACATTGCCTCTTCCATCTTATGATTTCTCCATAGATCTTTTACCAGACATGTCATCCTGTTTCTCAACACATGATCTTTGGTATGAAGAATTCTGATAGGCTCTCCACAATAAGATAGATCGAGTTCCAGTTATAATTCTTCATAGGTGAGTACATGCATTGGGTCAGGCATGTATTTTGTCACTAGAGGTATGTGGATCACAACATGAACTCTGGAGAGACTAGGCGGATTTGCCTTTTGGTAGAATGCGTTCATGTGTCACAATGGTACCTCAGGAATTTTTCAAAATCATCTACTTCCTTTACCCAAAAACTCCTCATCCATTTTGGATTATATCGATGGAAGCATCGATGCATCATAAAAAAATAGGTATTTCTTATATATAATTTTGAGACATCGTCATTAACATGTTTTTTTAGAAAAATTCTCACTGATTCATCTTCAAATATTTCAAAATAAGAATTTGGTAAATCAGTATTCGTATATCCCAAAATACATAAATATATAATTTGATACATATAGGCTGCTCGAAGGTCTCCCTCTTCTGTAGCATCTAGAAAATCATTTAGTGCATCGTAATTGTGATATAAAGTGAATAATTTGAAAAGCCCATGATGGTACTTCACACGCTTAGCGTGGTAAGAAAGTTGAGAGCGCAAAATTATCCCATAGTCGGTACTTGATCCTTGAAAGAATCGTGCAATTCTAGAGGTATTGGATGTCTCATAAAGTTATTTGCATGTAACATGGACATTTGAAAAAGTTTCAACATCGTCTGCGCATGACTTCTGGATAATAATTGTAAGTTGTTCTTCAGGAAGAGAGAGAAGAGTTGTTCGTGATCTTGCTCCCTCCATGTTTCAACTAACAAAAGAAAATACAATTAGGGTTTTTGAATACTTATCTAATAAGAATGTAAAAAAAATAGACATAATAGGATAATCATGTAATTGAACAATATATCCTAACTTGGGGTACCCTATGTTAAAATCTAGGTTATCCACTATCTATTTGCCGACATATATTCTTAGGGGCATTTTTTTGTATTCCCTTAATAATGGTTTATACTAATCTTGTGAATTTACCAAAGCATATCCCCTGGGAGTGTCGTAACCAAGAGTGCAGCAAGGCCCGTTGTCGTGCACCAGTTCCCGTTCGAGTCTAGCTCAAAGCGGTGTTTTCGGGTTTTACCCCTAGGTACATCTGTGCCAGAGCCGCCTCTACCTGCTCGTATCCAGACAGGGATGTATTGCTCGGAAAACTCACAAAATCTCAACAATACCAAAATTCTAGGAAATTCTTTTATACTAATCCTCAAAGTTCATCTTAGGTTTACGTGCTCTAATCAGAGTTTATCTAAATCTAGCTTCCAAGGTTTGTACTAAACTTCCTCTGATACCAACTGTAACGCCCCGACCCTAGTTACCCAGAGTCAGTGCATTATTACATAACATTGGCATGATCACGAGAAAGATCAAGTCTCAAAAGACCGATTAGTTTAGTAGCCTTGGAATAACTAGATACATCCATAAATTTTTACATTACATCATAAAAAAACATCTTGTCCTCATATCCCCTCATACTACCCCTGCAGGTCATTCATAAACTACTTCTTCATAATCCTGGGAAAAATAAAGCATTGAAAGGGGTGAGCTCGGATGCTCAGTAAGGATAACATTATAGCAGAAGCTTTCATAAATAATAATAAACACTTAAGGCAATTTATAACTAAAACAAAAGCCTTTTAAATTTGAACTTCAGCATAAAATGGCAAAGGTAAAATGAAATAATGCCATTTACTTACTCACATGGATATTCTACTAGTCGAATGATCAAATGCAATATCAATAACCACTTTCATAATGATGGAATGCATAATGCCAGACTATCATAACCACATAGCCAAGGCCTCGTGCCAAGACTACAAATAAGATTTTGCCAAGGCCTTGTGCCAAGACACTAGTTTGCCTCATTAGACCTACCGATGCATCGAGGAGCTATAGAGGGCTCCACCCGTCACTTATTAAGTCCAATGCATTCCTCATATGAACAGGTTTAAACATAACATAAACAGTCGTATTAAAACTAGCATACGAAATGTCAATACTTTTACCACAAACCATGAATGGTATAAAAATAGCACATCCACAGCCAAACATAACTCATTCGATACAATATGGAAGATTGTATTGTATCACATTAACCTCAATCAAGAATAATTAAGGATGTTGACATAGATGAAAATAATCATCACAACTATTTGAGAGAAATATCCCCCTTTTCTTGAAAACATTTAAAAGTCACACTATTTGTCAAGAAGCCATTTAAAAATAGATTTTTGAATCAAAGTGTCCCATACGACTTTGAAACTTTTTAAAAGGATTTTTAAATTTAAAACTTTAATGTCCATAAAAATAAATCCTTAAAACCATTTTTAAAATATGGACATTAATGAGCATGATTTAGAAGAATAATTCTTTATAACATTTTAAAATGGTATTTTGGTTAGAGTTTCTAACCAAAATAGAGACACTTGAATACAAATAATTGAGGTAATCAAAACATTGTAATATCATGAGAATAAAGGAATTCATGATATACTATGTCAAAGTACATTATATACACCACATAAAAATGATTCGGTGTATATCATCAAAGAAGTCTCAATGGAATGTAAATTGAGATGAAATCTCTCATAAAGGTTGTATCCTTAGGTTAAGGATAAATCAACGACATAATTATGTGTGACAAATATAAATACACTAAATATGATTGGATATTCAGTGTAAATCAATCAAAGGATATTCACACATATTCTTGTAAGAACAATACCAACGAATTGGATGTTTAACTCAACAAATGGAGAATGAGTTAAAATTACTCTTATCAAATTAATATCAATGAATTGAGAATTATCAATGGAGTGATTATGTGTATCAAACTTATATCCACAGGAAGGGGAGTGGAAATTATGACATAATCAAATGAATAGTGATTCCACACATAATCTTGGGGTAATATAATCAATGAAATATGCGTAAAGCCAAATGAGTGGAAATTGAAATCTCAAATTCCCTTATTGATTAGGTAACTTAAGAAAAAAACACCCATGAAAGAAAGATCATACCATGATGATGTGAATACCCATAAAATAAAGTATATTACACAATGAATACAATCATGGGTAGTACACATACACCACATGCAATAATTAAGTGGTGATCAATGGAATTCTCACGGAATTAAAAGTGAGACAAGAAACCCCTTACCACGTTAATCAACTGAGTCGCATGGCCAAAAGTTAATAACCACCAAATGATTTACAGAATAACATGAATATAAAGTGAATCATGATAATATATATCAAATGGAAGTACACAATACACCACTTTCAATAATTTAGTAGCGAACAATGGAAATCTCACGGAATTGAAAGTGAGATAAGAGAATCCCTTACTTTGTACTTTTTCCTTGGTCGATGGTAGGTTTACCTCCTGTATAATGGTGAAATAATTGTTATTGAATAATACAAGAATCATTTACTTTAATGTGATATCATATATGATCTTTTAACATTGATTTGTTAATAATATCTTAGAATTATCGTCATTTCGGGTGTTAACGGGTTCATTTTACTTTATATTCTTTGTTATGTGAGCCATATTCGTTATTAATGGGATGTGTATTATTCAAATACAGATGGTATCAAGTCCTTAAACATCATTTTTAAATCATCAAATGATAATTATACTTGAATGGATACGATGGATAATGAATCTCATCGCGTTCGTGGAGACGGTAGTCCGTACATACGCATGAACGCTACTTCCATTTAATTTTTATATTAAAAGAATCGAATCCAAATGATACATAGGTATATTACTATTCCAGTATAATATAATATTTTATATATGTTACATAATTTCATTAACACCATCCTTTATTCGTTCCATGTGTGGTATGAACGAGTCATATCATTTTAAGGGGGCGGTAGTCCGCACTTCCTCAAATGAAATTATCGTATTTATATATACAACATGAAACGAATATAATGGTATGAAATAAAATGGAATTACAGAAGATTATATATAAAATATATATCATTAATATCATATTTAATTACAGTGCCATCATAATGGCCACCATGAGAGGCGGTAAGTTGTATTTGAACAATCCTCGTTTCGTGAGGCGTTAGTTTGCCATCCACAGAAACATTATGTTCATCATCCATTAGATGGAGTTGTGTGTATGTGTAGTTTGAATCCTTCTTATAACAACATCCTAGTATATTTTGGATATTGTTGTTGTTACAAAAGAAAGGAAATAAAAAGAGTTTGGGGGTTGGAGAAGCAAAATAAATGAAAATAATTTAAGAGCAAACGTTACCTTTAATTTAGGTAACTCACTTTGGTTGTAACCAAAGGACTTCTTGAAATGCTTTCTGCCTAAGGGGAAGCTTCAAGGATGAGGAGTGGGATGTGGGGAGATTATTTGGGCAGGGTTTGTACGAGCCAAGTGGCTTGAGAGGTGTGAGGAATGAGTAGAAGTGGTCTCCTTTTATAAGGGAGAGGAGGGGCTCTTTAGGAAAGAGTGAAAGTATTACTTTATAATATAATTATATTCGGTTTATAATGGTCCAAAAATCAATGAGGTCGAAGATACGATGACTAATATTCTAAATAAAATCAACCAATAAGAATTGGACAGGTTTTTGATAATATTTTAATCCTTATAATCTTTTTTATTTAAATGATTTATTAATGAGGTAAACATTGCATCATTATTGTGTCATTAATAATTTAAATTATTTGATGTCTAAAAATTATAAATAAAATATAATTATGTAGGAAATCTTTTTAGCTTTCTAATGAATATTTATAATCAAAAATACAACATGTATAACCCTATGCAAAAATTGTTCTTCTAAAAGATGTAAGCTTATGCCATTTTTATTTTTATTTTAACTTTATTAAAATAATATGTCCCTACCACATACAAGTGGCTCCATGGGGTCCCCAAATCGACCCTAGGATGCCCATGGTCGGGTATGTGTCCACCAATAAGGTAGGGACACGTTTTAGGGTAATTTTTTATTATTATAATATTATTTGTTAACCCTTATTTACCGGATTTACCCTTAACCATGGTAAATAAAATATTTACCGCAGTAATTATTCAAAATGTCTAAAAGTAAAAGTTACCTATTTACACAATTTTGACATACTGATTCCAAATAAGGAATCCATTTTTCTAAATTCAAAACACAGAAGTGGCAGAAATTAATTTAAAATTAATTCCCGCTGTCAAAACAAAAAGCGTGTTTTTAAGAGATAATAACTATCAAAAGATTGACACTTGTTTATGTTCGGTTTAATTGTAAAATTATGTCCAATGACCAACATTATATTAAGTGGTAAAAATATATTCTAAATATACTTTAAAACCACTCAAATTCACAATTTATCACTATTAATTATTTTGATTGAAAAAGTTGTTTTTAATTAAAATTTAGTAATTTTCACTATTCATCAAAATATAAAAGTTATCCGAAAAGTACCAAAATTTCACCCTAGGCAAATTTCGATATTCCGAATCCAAAAATGAAGTCCATTTTGAAATATAAAATATATATTATTTCAAAAATTAGGTATTACTATTCACAACGGCTAGTTTAATTAGTTGTGGTGTGTGTTAGAACTCGAGGTTGCGTACAACACACGCTATCTCATTATTCGAAAGGAAACGTACCGTGGAAGCTTGGGGTGTTACATTTTGAGAGATATTCCATAGAATTACTTTCAGATAAGGAAGTAAAATCAAGAAATCATGTCATAAATGGATTTGAAGAGTGTCTTGAAGACCGAATCTTGAATAGGAAATGTGGAGTGGCTTATGAGGGGTGAAATGGGCAAGAAGGGAACCCAAAAAGGCAGGGGTGTGCAAGTCCTAGCAGGCGCACAGGTACTACGTGGGCGTGTAAGTCCTGGTCGACCAGGTGTGACTGCGCGACACATGTATTAATTGCGCGATGGTTAACCAGGATGGTAATACTTGAGCGACACATGATTAAATCCTTTAGAATCCCCAGAGGTTCTTCCAGAAGAGGGGTGCGCAAGTTCTATTGAAGGAGTAAGGTGGCGCGCAAGTGTGGTCTTTTCCCTTAAGTGATGGCCACTCAGCCGTGCAAGTGTTGATGTGTTTCAACACTTAGGCCTTCAACCCCCTCTTTAGATCTTCCGTTCTAGGTAAGAAATTACCTTAGAAGTGTTTTAAAAGCTTTGAGACGAGACTAGGGCGCCGGGAGCTCAAATCGGAGTTTCTGGAAATAATCCTCCATGAATGGGGGGCCCACAGGGTCTATTTATCGGCAGGAGAAGACCCCGGGTGGTTATCACTTAGGTCGCGCAAGTCACTTGCGCGACCACTAGGCGTCGCGCAAGTGGAATTCCGCGGCACATATGCTTTTGATCCCTTGTTCATGCCTTTGTCGATTTTTGATATTTTCTTCAAAGGACGGATCAATTTGTGATACTTCATTTCCCTTTACATTCCTTTAGACTCTGTGATGAAAAAGGAGAGTCAACAGATATTCATTCAGATATAAATTCCATTATCCTAGTGGGTTGGGATTTTCTTGTAGTTGAGGCTGATATATCCAAAATCCCTTTCAGAATTGATGATATGATTGGCAGATGTGGTTGTAGATATTCCTCTAAACTAATGGTTTGGGATTTATCATAGATGGATAATATAGAATCTATTACTACATCCCATTTATTTTAATGAAGCATTGCTCATGTGGGAGTTGGGTGAAATGGCATCCCATGATAGGAATCATTTTCAATAGGAAGTTTTCATGTTGATAATAAAATCAAATTTTGTTTCTGAAATGAATTCATGTTACTTCAAGGAGAGAAGTTCAATGATATACTATCTATCCAATCCCTTCATCCATTGTTTTATCATCATTAATGTTGGGGAATTTTGTTGTTGTGGCCTGCTGGCTCAAGAATTACCCGATACTTAGATTTTTTCAGAGGCTTTGATATTACATGATAGAATATCTAAAGTGTTCTATTTTTCTAAGAACATAACGAATTAAAATCATCCTTATGTTTTCCATCCATGGATACAAACATTGGGATATGATCTTGAAATTAGTTAGTAGAGGGATATCGTGATAAAGAGAAAAACATTTCATAAGCATTTTTCATTATCTTCCACTCCAAATATGTTAGCCACAAAAAGGTCATTTTGAGACGACAATAGAGTTTATTGATGAGATGAATGCAATTATTGTATTCTGGATATGGTACATTTCTTGACATTAGTCGCGGAGGTGTATCCCTCATATTTTGGCATATAAGAGGATTTCACTCCTTTTCTCTATCATCTGGGACCTTATAGTCAAAATTGGAAAGGGTCCAGAACATGGTGGTGAAATGTTTGTGGAATAACTATCTACATATGACATTATATCATTCCTCTACATCATACATAAGTGCATCCATCTCATTATACTTCAAAATATGGTTATTGGGATCACTTGTAGACCATAGTGGGTTTCTACACGAAATTTATTGTGAACTAGATACATTTGAACATGATGTTTCAAGAACCTCTCTATATGAAAGAGTATGAGTTTTGGTCACCTCTAAAAATGAAGGAATCTGTGAATGGGGAGCATTTTTTTCCATGGGATATTTCACTGATTGGATGTTGATCATATGGAATGTCAGGAGTAGACTCCCTATAATCCAATTCCACAATCATATTCTTCTATGTTCTTAATAGACCGTGGATGGGAATCTTCTGGAACATAACTATTTTAGTCTTCATTATTTATGGGAATATTACCCTTTCCCAAGGCATTTGCCATTATACCTTAGTGATACTCGGTCATAACATGAGTATGATCCTAATTCATAGACTTTGGAAATGTCACTAGTCTTTTATGTATGGAATATTATCCTTCCCTAAGTCATGTGTCACTATCACATGGTGATAACAAGTTTGAAAAATAATATGATTCAGTATGAATTTGAATCCCTTGCAAAACAATTTTTGATGGGCCTCTAAAATGGGAAAAAGGATAAGACCATCATCATTCATTTACTCAGAATTATCTTGGTGCATTTGTTCGTTGGTATAAGTAGAAATATACCACTATATTATCTGATCTACTGAAATATTCCATAAATATTCATTGATAGGAATATGAGCATGTCCCAAATCATGTTTAGTTATCACTTATTTTGAACCATCTAAAATATATATATGATCCAAATCCTTGGCCTTTGGAGTATGTTGTGGGTCTTTTTCAATGAGAATACAGGTTTATCCCAATGAATATACCCCAATAAAATGGTTATCCTCAGCCTGCATGGTGATATTATCCCAAACTTGGGCTTTTGGAATATGTCAATGGATTTATTCGATTGTAATTAACCCCTATACCAATCCATTTGTCACTCTCACCGAGTGAGACCTAGTTGGAATGGGAAAATTATACTTGTCTGACCCCTCATCCATTACCAGAATTTGTTGATAATATTACTGTAAAGGAAAAAAATGTGCATTTTCTCTAGATAAACTACTTTTCATAATGATCATAATGTATAAATTACATTGCTATAGGGAGATGAATAATTACATATCCCTGTATCTGTACTAGTTCTAGAATATGCAGGTAGAGTTATTCACTCGTGTCTAATATGGAATGAAATATTAGATTTGTCTATTCTATTATATAATCCTAGAAATTCTCATATCCAATATATAATGTCAGATATCTTCCAATGAAGCGAGGATATTATCCCACATCTATTCTACTTATGCCACCAAAATATGATGATCATTTCCATACACAGATGCAACGATATGAAGCTACCCCTAGGCCTTCTATAGGAATAATCCAATAAACTCTCTCCCGGTGAGAAAGGATATGAGTGTGCTCTATATTTACTAAAACAATATACTAGAATAATTCTTCAATAGGACCCGGGATATCATACCACTGAAGGTTATTTTGAGCCTTCCTCACCTGACATGTCTTCCATGTTTCTCATTCATGGGTATCATAGGTGGCATTGTGTCAGGTGGTACCCATTATAGGAAACTAATAGGTACCAGTAGGATTGTTATGGTTATGGTGTTTAAATATATCCCTCATTAGTGGCTACTGAACTATGTGGGAGCAATATTTTACTCCCTATTCTACCTTCATCAGATACTAGAGTTGGGGATTTTCATGCTTGGGAGTTATGCTCTAGATGAGGTTGGTTGATGCAACGAGTGCCACTGTCATGGATACATATTTTCATGGATGATGTAGGCTCATTATATTCGGTATATTTAGACCCTCATAGGTACCTTCATGATTCATGATTACACCAAATCAATTTTATTCACGTAACATTGTGTTCACCACCTGATGTTGAAGTTATCGTGAATTTGAGATCATTGTGTGACTCATAGGGGTGGAATCCATTGCCAATTTTCTCGAACGATCACTAGAAGAATTAATTTTCTCATATTTGGTTTTTTATGATGGTAGTATCTACAGTTATGCATACAATATGGAACAGAGTCATTGATTAGTTAAATATCTTAGGCATGTTGTGTTGTCAATAATATATGCATGGTTTACAGAATTTTCCTATAATTCTCAATAAGGCCATTCATCTTGTGTTTAATTATCAAATAAAGGATGATATTATTTAATGGGAACCTCAATTACATAGAATAAGTGTCAAGATATATGTTAGTTTCATATCTTTTTTAATATTCCAACAAGGTTTCCGGACATAATGAAAATCGAACATCTTCTGATTTTAGGGTTTTTTGTCGGGATCATTGTTTTTTATTTTCCAATATTATGTGAAGAAAAATGGCACGACCAATGATATACTAATGTTTTTTTAATTTGATAGATTCACATCAGGTTCACCATTTTTTTCTTTGGAAAGATAATGACTAAGCTCCCTTATTTGGGCAAAAATTATTTGATAAGAATTTGGAAGTCTACCATTTGTAAGTTATGAAGTATATTTTATGGTTAAATAAGTTCACATCAGGTTCACCATTTTTTTCCTCAGAATGATGATGACTAGAAGCCCTCATGGGGAGAAAAAAATGGTTTTTCCAGAATTTGAAAGTCTCTCCATTTTGATGTTCTTAAGGAAATGTTGTGGTTAAATAAGTTCATGTTAGGATCATTATTTTTATATCAATAGAGGGATGTGGGATGAATTTTTTTTATTTGATTATGGGGGTTCAATTTTGTGCATAATCACCCACATATGGCCCATAATATATTATCCTTTCAAAGAAACACCCATTGCTTCTTCCATCCATAATTTGGTAAATACTTTCTTTCTAAAAGAAATTGGTCAGTTGGGGTTTCAGACCTAATGATTCGTAGTAACTCACATTGGTCAAGAGGATGGGAGATTTGGCTCATCACATTTATTGGGGGGAATTTTATCCCTCTATGGTATTAACTTATATATTTTAGACATCCATACAAATATCTTCCTAATCTCAATAAGGGACTGGTTTCCTGAACAAATGTCCATAGTTTATACCATATCATGTGAAAAGGAATGGGATCTAATATTTGATAAAATATATATCTATTTGATGTTATTCATCCATTTCTATTTTGTAGGTTATTTCTTATATGTTGATGTATTATAATCTGGAACTCATGAGTTTTTTTTAATCTAGATATGAGATTAATATATTAATTATGGTATTAAGCCACTTTGAGGCATCCTAAATATATTGTTTTATAATATGAATAAAAACCCATGTAGTTCATCACTCTAATTAGGTTTAATTTCATAATTAATGTACATATATGTGGGAATTTGGTAACTAGTTATTCATGTTTGGGTCTCAAGGAGAAATTCTACATATCATGATTATGTTAGAAATCATAGATACCGTAGTTCATTCACACCCTTAAGAGTGTCCCCAAGGTAAATGCTCTTATATAGAAGTAATAATATCATTCCACTCATTGAATTTTACAAACTGAGGCTTGCCTAACTATTATAAATTCATGACATGAATTATATGACTATTTCAATTCCCTAATCTCACATGAACATTGGTCAGTGTTAAAAAATAATGGATATAATGTAAACAATCTCATTCTATATTGATACAGGAATTATGTACAAGGACAACCATTGGTTTGTTTATTATGGAGATCTAGACCTAAGAAGTAATCATATGTATCCTTTTTATAGAATGAATTACGGTTATCATAGTTCAGTTGACATCATAGTTTTCTGATGGATGAGGTGGAATGATCAGCACATGGGAATAGTTGGTTCATGATAGGTGAAATATTAGTGACATGGATAGACATACACCAAACTGGATTCCCATTTTAGTATGGTGTTGCATCTTAGGAAGGGTTACTATATATACAATCTACGGTTGGAATCATATTCCTCATATTTTAATGAGTTCTAAATCCATTGGTGGGTGAGGAAAGTTGATCTGGTCATGGGAGAGATTGTGTCCTGATGGTTGGAATTCTAGAGACATGTCAGAACATACAATGCAATTGATTCCCATTGGAGTTCTAGATGACCCCTAATGAAGGCATCCTACATATTTTGGTTATGGAAGAAAATATAGTCATCTTAGTTAAATTAGTGGGGGTTTACACACTGATGTTTCCATCATATGCAGTAAATATCATATTAGGTTTCTTATCATGGCTTAGAAAATATTGTTTCCCTTATATTGTTAGAGGATTTCTATGTGAATGATATGATCCTTATGACTCCATAATTCCATGTGATGTATGTTATGTTTGAGAAACATGTGTTGTAATATAATCAGGATCATTTCTTATGGGTGTGGAACATATGTGATGGGACTGACCTACTAATGTTTATTACAGATCTTATAATTAAAAAAGGCATCATACATATCTTTGTTATGAAAGGAATCACCGTTCTCATAGTTCATTTGGTTGAGGATAACATGATTGTGTTCCCCTTTTCTGGAGGACGGACCTAAATATCAACTTTTGGGATGCCCAACTTACCTGTCCTAATTTTCTAGATAACATGAATTGATTGTCTCATCAACATGACTTGATTGAATTCTTGACATGCCATAGTATGTATTATTTTAATTTCCAAAGACTATCTCATGACCTAATTTAACTGTTGATGCGACGTAATATAATCACAATTGAAAGTCTTGAGGTTTTTTAATAACCACGAGTGGATTGTCTAGAGAACATCTCAATAATTGGTTAGATGATACTATACTTCATCACATACACTTGGATGACATTATTTGAGGTTGGCACATGATCTAGCTGAATCGACCTAGTTTTTTCGTGAAGGGTGGTTAATAAAGTTGGAGTGTGTCACAAGAGTTAGTGTGACATGTCTAGAGGGATCCACATGTCCTAGATGACTAGTCTGGGTGTTGTAGAAAAGTTCGGATGAGATTTTAGTGGGATGACGTAAGTCCTAGTACACATACACATAGGGTGTTGAGAAATCAATAATTCATTATTGGAGGATGTCGTGAGATCCAGTTGACATACCCCTATGATATCAAGAGACATAGATAAAATATATTAGTTGTAACACCACGAGCATCCACGATACGCTTCCCTTTCAGTAATGCAATAGCTTGCATTGTACGCAAGTTCGAAGTTCTAACACACACCACAACCAATAAAAGTAACTGTTATGAATAGTAATACCAACCTTTAGAAATTTTATAAATTTTAACATTCGAAATGGACTTTTTTTTATTCGGAATATTGAAATTATCCGAAGTTGATTTTTTGTAATTTTCTGAGAACTTCCAATTTTTTTATGAATATTGAAAAATAATTAAAAACAACTTTTTAAATCAAAATAATTTATAGTGATAAATTATACTATAGAGTGGTTTTAAAGTATAATTAATATATATTTTTACCATTTTATCCTATGGTTTTCATTATAATTAATTTCACTTTGAAATTGGACATAATCAATTGTCAATCTTTTGATATATATTGTTTCTTAAAAACACGCTATTTATTGTGACAGTGGGAATTAATTATAAAATTAATTAATGAAACTTAAATGATTGGAATTTTGTAAAACAGACATCAATTTTGAATTCAGAATATTAATTATAGCTTAGGGTGAAATTTTGGCATTGTTCTGAAAACCGTCAATTTTTTATGAATAGTGAAACCACTAAGTGATAGTTAAAAACTGATTTTTCGTTTAAATGAAACATTACCACTTCTATGATTTGATTTTCAGAAATCCAACATACATGGTTGTCATTATGATTTAAAATGTTGTTCAATGGGATTAAAATAATTCTTTTTAGTGAATAGTAACTGTTAAGATTAATTAATCGCGATTAAAGGCAATTAGTGAAATTTATGGTAAAAATGATATTATAAAAATATGAAAATACCCTTACACTTGTCCTACCCATATTTGATGAGTCATGGACGACCAAGACAATCCATGGGTCAACTTGGGGACCCCATGGAGCCACTGGGGTAAGAAAATGACATTAATAACTTTTTATTTAAAGTAAAAATAAAATTGTCCCAAACATGTGTTGTTTTACTAAAAGAATTATTAAATGGGGTTATATAAGTTAACTTTTCGACTATAAATATTCATTGGAAATAAAAAATCATTTCCTACATCATGATATTTTTTTTATAATCTTTAGACATTAAATAAATTAAATTTGTTATGACACCATGATGACGCAACCATTACCTCATTAATTAACGTTTTAAATAAAATGAAAATATAATGTAAGATCTAAGGAATATAATTGTCAAAAACCTTTTGGATGAGAATATTTCGAACCCTTATCACCATATCCTCGAAATATATAAGTTCGGGATCTTTAACATCCGAAACTCATTATATAGTAAAGTAACATTTCATGACATTCCAAGAGTGCCCCTCCTCTCCTCTTATAAAAGTCCCCCACCACTACCACCTTATTCACACCTTGAAAGCCTTTTTTCTCGGCAAACCTGAGCCCATATATTCTCCAAAATTCCCTCTATTACTACTGTAAGCCTCACTTTGGGAAGAATTCTTCCCAAGGAAGCCTTTGGCTCAAATCAAAAAAAGTTACCCGTTTTAAAGGTAGTGTTTTCTCTTGTGTTCTTATGTTTTATTTTGCTTCTCCAACCCCCTAAACTCTTTTTATTCGTTTGTTTTGTAACAAAACCATTATCCTCAATATACTAGGATGTTTTTATAAGAATTATTCTAGCTAAACTTACACATACCTACATCTAATGGTTAAAGAACATATTGTTTCTGTAGATGGAGAATTTTTGTCTCACGAAACGATGATTGTGCAACACTCATATAACACCTCTCATGGTGGCCATTATGATGAAACTATTTTTTTTAAATGATATATATTATGTTTTTGTTTTCCTTATGATTTTGTTTTTTTCATTTATGTCATACCTTTATGATTTCCATTATAGGTAAACGCGATAATTTCATTTTAGGAAGTGTGGACTACCACCCCCTCAAAGTGATTTGAATCGTTAATGCCATATGTGGGATTTATAAAGGATGGAGTAAATGGCATTATAAATTATAATATACTGAAATTATATTATACCATTATATAATTATAACTTCATTCCATTAAGTACGAAATAGAAACGAAAGTAGCGTTCATGCATATGTACGGCTTACCGTCTCCATGAACGGTGCCTTTCATTTCTTACCTCTAAATGTTATGTAACATTATAAGTGCATGTATATACTTGATATATAGTATATATATTATATCTACATCATGAATATAATTCAGGAGATAATGGATATTGTACCACATAAACAACTTGTAATTATAAGAAGTTTATTGTTAACTCAAGTACCAAAGATCAACAAAACGACCCTTATTAACTTAAATGACTACATAATTTTCGTAACATTGTAATTAGGGATATAAAAGGGATAATTAACTTGAAAAAGGTTCTTAAACAAGTATATATTAACTCAAGTTTATTATTCAGGAGGACAAAGAGCGGTCGAGTCAAGTTGGACACGAGGTAAGGGAACTTCTTAACCAAATTTCTGTTCTTTGGGTTAATCGCCTACTTTCAAATTATGTCATGATATTATTATGTCCTATCTTGTATTTGAACATTATTTATGTGTAATTATAATTTATACACATAATAGATCTATTTTATTAAAAAAATGATATTTGTAAGGTACTTCGTCTCAATCTCCTTTCATTGAGGCATATTTTGTTTTATACACAAATTTACATTATACGGTGTATAAACCCCTTCGCCATTTTCTTTTATTCAAAAGGATTCTTTTTATACAAATCATTTTTACTAAATAAAATAAGGAATATTTTTTTCTTACGTTTGTGGCGACAACGACTTCTCCACCGCTATGACCATTATTTCAGTTTTGGCATCCTCTATAAGCCATAATTTTTTTAAAAAAGAAAAATAAATAACAAGTTTTAATTTCCTTTTTATTTTGGTATTGAAAATGGTTTTATTATATCAAATTCTGTATTGATATATTGTGATTGAAATTTGGAAATGTTTTGTTTCCTTCATGCATGTTTTATGAGATATGATTATGTTATGGTTTATGATATGTTTAAACCTATTCATATAAGGAATGCATTGGACTTAATAAGTGACGGTTGGAGCCTGCTATAGCTTCTCGATGCATCGGCATGACTCATGAGTCAAACTAGTGTCTTGGCACGAGGACTTGACAAAATATTATTTATAGTCTTGGCATGAGGCCTTGGCTACGTGGTTATGCTAGTCTGGCATTATGCATTCCATCATTATGAAAGTGGTTATTGATATTGTATGTGATTATTCGACCAGTAGAATATCCATGTTAACAAGTAAATGACATTATCTCATTTTACTTTTTCCATATTATGTTGAAGTTCAAGTTTAAAAGGATTTTTCTTTAGTTATACATTGCCTTAAATGTTTATGTTTATTTATGAAAGCTTCCGCTAAATTGTTATCTTTAATGAGCATATGAGCTCACCCATTTCAATGTTTTAATTTTCTCAGGATGTGAAGAAATATTTTATGACTGGCCTGCAGGGATAGTCTGAAGGGGATATAAGTGTGGACTATGGAGACTATGTTATTGTGATTTTTCACTTTATCATGTAATGTATCATTTATGAATGTATCTAGTGTTTCCAAGGCTACTAAACTAATCGGTCTTTCAAGACATGATCTTTTGTGATCATGCCAATGTTACGCAATAATGCACCGAGTCTGGGTAACTGGTGTCGGGGCATTACAGTTGGTATCAGATGCAGTTTAGTACTAACCTTGGAAGCTAGATTTAGATAAACTCTGATTATATCATATAGCCCTATGATAGACTTTGAGGATTAGTATATAAGAACTTCCTAGAATTTTGGTATTATAGACATTTTTGTGAGTTTTCCGAGCAATACATCCCTGTCTGGATATGAGCAGGAAGAGGAGGCTCTGGCACAGATGTACCTAGGGGTAAAACCCGAAAACACCACTTGGAGATAGACTCGATCGGGAACTGGTGCACGACAACGGGCCTTGCTGCACTATTGGTTACAACACTCCCGGGGGATATGCTTAGGATAATTCTCATTTTCTTTACAAACCATTATGAAGGGTTTATGAGTATATACTTCCTCAAAGAAAACATTTTTATGATTATAGATTTCATCCATAAATAGTTCAATTTATGTTATGTGTTTTACAAGTATGGAATTATGTATTTTGATTCATAAACTAATCTACTTTATTCCATTGATTAGAAATGGCACCTAGTGGGAGGAATGGAAACTGTATCAATGCACGCACTCCATTTAGGGAGTTCCCTCCTGCTCTAGATAATTATAATGTAGTTGGTGATACAACTAGTGCTGATCATATTATAACCATACTGGGACAACTCACTCAGGTTATGAAAAATAACCCTACTCGTATGGAGCACCCTGATCCGCAATGTGGAGGTTCACTATTAGGCTGCTTCATGAGGTAACAACCACCAAAATTTAATGGGGGTACAAATCCATTAATATTTGATCAATGGATAAACTCCTTAGAGAAAATATTACATGCATTGGGGAGTAGCGAAAGGTAGAAGGTCATCATGGAAGTTTACCGCCTCACTAGATATGTCGATCAATGGTGGTCGTTGATTCAAAATACAAAGGAGGATGATGAAGTATCGAATATGGAATGGAGGGAGTACAAAGATCTTTTTTAGAAAAATACTTTCCTCATGACCATCGAGCAGATATGAAAAGGCAATTTCTTGAGTCTCATATAAAAGGAAGATAAGAGTGTCACAAAGTATGAGGCCAACTTTACAAGGTTAGCAAGAAATGCTGCAGATTATATACGTAACCCAAGAAGTAATATTGATCATTTCTTTGATGGGTTAAAAATATTTCTCCGTCGAGCATTAGTCTCACAAACCTTCTCGTCGTACGAAGATATTGTCTCATGTGTTATCCAGACAGAAAAAGAATTCTCTAAATCTTATGACAATAATGTAAAGCGAGAGAAGAAGAGAACGGTGCAACAAGAGACATATAAAGAGAAAAAGGGAAAGAAAAATATTCCATTATGCGATAATTTTGGGAATATCACCCTGGGTGTTTCCTAAAAGTAATGGGAGTTTGTTATAAATGTGGAGAAAAAGGTCACTTGGCTCGTGATTGAAAGGGAAAGAAAGAGGGTGTCAATGTTGAGTGCCACAATTGTAGGTAAATGGGGCATTATGCAAATGAATTTCAAAAGCGTCAGGGAAACGTACCTCAGAAAAATCCAAGGGATCAAGGACAATATTATGATATTACTATAGTTGAAGTGGAATAATTAATGTATTGGTGCTTTTGTACTCAAGGATTATATTCCGGTTATAAGAATAATGTGATATATATAAGGATTGTACTGCAGTACTTTTTGTTTTCATTAATGTTTTAATATGATTAAGGTAATCATATTTTTAGTATGTGAAAATAAGAGAAACTTTACTTTATTTGGGGAATCTGATGTTACAAATTATTTTGGAATTTAGAGACCTTTTAGAGAAAGTCTGGATAGATGTATTTTGTATAACTATAAAGGTTGGATTGGATTAAGTTGAACTTTGGATAGTATTGTTTAAGGTTAAAACAATTATGAAGATTATTTTTGGAATATTATAATACTATATCTTTAGGAAAAGTACATCAAGCAGGTTGGGGGATAACCTATCGCGTCAGACAAAGCATCAGGAATCGAACCCACAACAATAGTGTGACATACCTTTATGACCTACCACTAGCCTAAAGGAAGTCCCTGGTTATTAAAAAATAAATTTTCTAATCTAAATGGTATGTGTAAATATTTTGAACCTTTTACGATTAGGATATATATAATATTTTTCAGTTCTATTATCTTTTTGAGTGAAAGATGTGTTTGTGGTAGAAATTAGTTGAAGGCTGAAACCCTACATGTCATGCTTAAATATATATATAACTATCACTTATTCTATGAATAAATTAATTCTTAAACTATAGTAAAGGGATATTAAAACAAAAAATGTGTTATCTTAATACCATATGTCTTGTTGAACAAATAATGTTTTAAATAAACATAGATTGAAGGCTTTGAGGCCTTCAATTTTACACTTGTTTGTGATTGATGACCTCAATCACTCCCTACAAATATTTATGTTTTTCCTCCAATTATATGTCTCTAATTTCCACCAATGTTCTCTTTATCGAGATCATAATTTGGTGGTGACTTTTTCATTTCCCTCTTCCTCTTGTTAAGGCTAAATTTTATTAACCTTGTTTCCGATATGGGTTTTCCACAAAGGTATTTTCTATTTTCATACTTTTAATTTCAAAGAAAAATTTCAAATTGCGAGAACGCAATTTATTGAAGGAGGGCAGAATGTAACACCCTGAGCTTCCATGATAATCTTCTCTTTCAATAATGCAATAGCTTGCATTGTACGCAAGTTTGATGTTCTAACACACACCACAACCTATCAAAGTAGTCGTTATGAATAGTAATACATACTTTTTGAAAATTTATAAATTCTATCTTTCCAAATGGACTTCGTTTTTGTATTCGGAATATCAAAATTATCCTAAGTTGATTTTTTTTGTCATTTTTTTAGAACATCCAATTTTTTATGAATAGTGAAGTGCCCAGATCAGTGTGAATCACTGAGAGGGGGAGGGGGTGAATCAGTGATCCTTTAAAACTTTTTACTAATTGATTCTTTATTAATTAAACCCCTATGTCTTGTTAAGGCCTTGATCCACTCTTCTTGTATCTCTCAACCTTTCCTCGAGTGATGAAATAAATGTAAAGGCAAGGGACACAAGGATTTACAAGGTTTGGCACCAAAGGCCTACGTCCTTGCCATGTTGGTTATACACCCCAACATGGTTTATCAATTATAACCTGTTAAAATTACAATGGTCGATACAGAGTCCCACTGTATCTCTCCTGAGTCCCACAGGAGGGTCTTTATACTACATCCCACAGTGTTACCGGAGTCCCACTGGCCTGCTTCAGAATCCCACTGAAGACTTCTTCTGCCCGGAGTCTCACAGGGGGCTTCTCCTGGCTTCTCGAGTCACACGAGAAGCACTTCTTCACTTCAAGTTCTTCAATTATCATCAGCAGCCTGGGGTAAAGGCTGCTGGCCTTGCTCTCTTCTTATGATCACTTTTGGTGAACATGGATTCTATTCTTGCTCAGGGATTATCTCCTTCTTCTTAGGATGACCTGGCCTCTCTCTTAAAGAATCTTCAACAGCCTTTGAAAAGGTCTGTTGTTCTTGCTCAAAACTTCTGATCACTTCTGTTGATCAGGGTCTTCTCAATTACTGAAAACTCAGGAAACCGATGTCTTTAACTTCAGTCTGGCTGCAGTCTCGCTTCATATCAACTTCATTCACTGAGTGCATGGCATCTCTGATATTCTTCAAGATCTTCTGGTCTTTGACAACTCAAATGCACACAACCTGATTTAGCTTTGTTCACGTGTGCATGTGCATTCATGCAAGCATGCATTCCCCTTCTTCTCTTCTTGGAGTAGTAAAACCCTCAAAGGGTAATAACTCCTTAAGAACACACACCTTCTTCACTCACACACTTTGTTCAATTTGTTCACACACTTTAAAGTGTGTTATACTTTAGTGTGAGAGTCTTCCACTTCTTCTTCTTAGTGTGTACACTTCATTTTTCACAGTCACTAAGGTTCAGACTTGTTGTTCTTTTTTTGACCCATCATGTTCACTTTTCACACACAAATGGTGTATGTATTCACTTGGCACACAAAGGCATTAAGGTCTTGGCCAAGGTGTGTCCTTAGGATCTCTTTTCAATCAAAAATGCCTACAGCCACTTCAATTCTTGCACACACAACACTTATTCATTTAATCTTCAAATGTGAACCCACAAGGCTCGGCCTTCTCCTTCACTATAGCACACACACAAAGGTGTGGTAAACTTCCTCACCCGAACTCCCTGCCAAATGAAGGCGCGCAAGGGGTGTGGCCAACCTCTTATCCACTGCCGCGCAGGGTCACAAGGCGCAAGGGCCACGCAAGTGCCACTGCCGTGCAAGTGTTCACGGTGAAACACCACGGGTGTGCAAGTGCAACACCGCGGGGCGCGGAGGTGCTACTGCCGCGGGCAAAAGAAGGGCTCGCAAGTGCGCTGCCCAACATCTTCTGTCGCACAAGGGGTAGCACACAGTGCCCTCTCCCTTTCTCTTCTTTCGCGCAAGAGGTGCACAAAGGGAACACACGAAGCCAAGAATGGCTTCGGGCTGCTTCGTCGCACAAGTGGGTTGCGCGGAGCTTCTTACTTCGCTGGGCACAGAGTCTTCGCGGGACTTCTCTATTCAGTGGATCAGCAAGCTTCTCCAATGCCTCGGGATCTCCTTTTATAGGCAGAGGAATTCCTTTGTCATCCGCTGAGATATAACTCAAATTCCAGAAATTCTCGGGTTTTCAAGATTCTATGAAATGTTGTTTTTATCCTCTGTTCTCCGCGGGTTCATTATTTTTCTCCTTCTTCACATGCATGCATTTTAGAACGCTTTCATGGCCTCCTTTAAGTCAATTCATGCAAAACATAAACCCCATATGGCCTTGTGATCATTTCTTTCCTCGGCCTCGACCGAAATCTTCCACACATTGCATGCACACCCATTTTTAGGCATGATCGTGTTCAGTGTGGCTAGACGATCACCATTGACCCTTCGGTTTGTTCAGAGGTTGCCGAAATCTCGACTTCAGTGCTCAGGGAGCCACTAGTACACGGCGAGGTCGCGGGGGACGACACGGGGTGTCTTCAGCTGGTGCGAGGAAGACGACGACGCTAGCTCTGTTGGATCGTCATTAAAATTACCTTCAACGGATGTGATTAGAAGATCGCGCGCAGGTTGCGATGAGCAGTCCAGATCGACCGCGCGATCAGATGAGTGGCCAGGATCACTTCTGCGGCAAAATCCCGCGTCTCACATCGAAACAACTCCCGATTTTTCATCGCGGTTTATCAAACTCCGCGTCCCTGCCACAGCTCAATTGAACTCCTCCCCTATCGGTGCCTCCCCGCACCGAGTTCTTATTGCGGGTGCGCTTTTCACCCACCCCTGCCACTCAGGGGCGCCACTGGCACCCACTATGCTTGCCTTGGGCACGCTTTGTTGCCCACGCTCTGCAGGCTTGACTCCCCTGCATGGCCCTAGGCATACACATGGCCCGACCTGCCTTAGGGATGCGCCCTGGCCTTGAGGGTTCCCCATGGGCGTAGTGACCTTGAGTCCCACAAGAGTCTTGGGTGATGACCCTCGGCTGGCTTCCTTGGTGGCTCTCTTTTTGCTTAAGTATAGAACTAACACTTTTCTTAAAAAAAGTAACAAGATCAACATGCCAAATGCCACTTTCAAGCCCCTCTTCTTCATTTCCTTAAGTACTCCTCCATTCTTCATTTCTTCTCTTCTCTTCTCTATTTCTTATCCATTAAAATTCCACGAATTCTTCTTCAACATGAATTCAATTCTTAGGAATGGAATTCTTCTTCAACCGATGCTCCTGAATCAAATAATTCATCAAAATTATTCAATGATCCAATCAGATATCAAATTGGAACATCTTCAATTTCACATCCACTAAGTGATAGTTCATGGACTTCATTAACACCACTTCATCCACTATGTGATTGTGGATGGATCATTTACCACTCCTCATGCATTGTCAATACAATTCATGGTCTTCAGACATTGTTGTGACATTATATTCAGTACATACAAGTTCTTTGAACTTAAAGATCAGCTCAATAATCGTCAGATGTAATAATGATGATGCTCCATCATCATCCATTCTTCGAGTGGTGTAACATAGTATCATCTTGATACAAGTATTGAAACATTAAGATCAGTTCTACAATCGTCTGATGTTGTATAGAGAATTTTTCAACCATTACCTCCTATGCCACTTAGTGAATCTCCTAAGTGACATTCATCTTAGTACCATGGCCATTCTCCATTCATCGCCAATACCATCACATCCTTTTTCATTCACATATTGAAACTCCTTGACATCCATCCATTCCTTGACAACAACATACCTCGTTGACAACAAATGCAACACAGTGAACTTCAATCTCCCCCTTTGTATTTGTTGTCAATACACTATTCCTACACATATGAATGTGTCAATATGTGTGCCAATATTTTCTACCCCTTATTGGAAATCAAATGCAAAGGTGTGGTGTGGTTCTCTTCAAAATATTTCTTCCTCACTTTCAATAGCACCTTCTTGAAAATCACTAAGAGAGGGATGATGTCACATGTACACTTTAGAAAAGAACCTTTAGTAGATCAACTCTATGTCAACGTGGGCTAACCCACTATAGAAAACAAGAGTGATGTAACCAAGGAACTCAATGCTGTCTGAAATTCACTGTACATGTGAGATCATGCTTCAAGGGGTTTGAAATTATTCAGATATATTAATGAATTGCTAAATCCTGCACATACTCCAAAAAAACTCATTAGAAAGTTCAGTGCAAAGATAAAGCTTCCCCTCTCAACCATTTGTATTCAATCAATACTCCCCCTTACTTGTCATGATGAATATAATTAAGAAACAAGGGATGAAATTATGATTGGAATACCTTTACTTTTCTCAAGATGGTATTAAATCTCATAATCCCATCTTCTACAGATTGGATCCCCCTCAAGGGGTGCACTCCATTCTGTCCAAACCACTCTCCAGATGAGAATGATCATCATCTTCAATTCCCTGAAATGTTAGCACATGTAAATACAAGTGGTTAGGGAATAAGATGGAACATCCTTGGTTCATCAATGTGAACAACAAGGTTGAGAAGATTCTCTCAACCGAGATGTCCCATTTTCACCATTCTTCACACTTGCACATTTATTCATCAATGATGTTTGTGCTCGTGTGGATCTCAATATATCTTCATGTGAAATCTTCTTCTTCCCTTTTGCCTTAGCAATTTCCAGAACTTCATCTTCAGCTCCTTGTAGATCATTGGCAAGTTGCAACTCATTAGGCCATATGACAAGTAAGTCACATGGAAGTGTGGCCTCAGTTCTGGATATTCCACATGGTTCTTTTGATGCTGTTAATATACCTTTATTAGGCAACCTATTTTCAATCAATCCCTTCTGCTTCTTCTGGATTGATTGTCTTTTTGAGTCCAGTCTGCTTATATTCAGTTCCATGGCTTGTTCACAAATATCCATGGTGTGTCCTTTCTTTCCACAGTAGAAGCATGTTTTCTTGGTGGTCCTTCTGGATGCATCACCCTTCTTGTATTTAGACTCAAAGGACTTCTTTTCCTTTTTCAAAACCTTCTTGGGAGCATCTTCAACATTCTTCTTGCTTCCCAAGGATTCCATTTTAGCCAGTATCTGTGATCATCTCTTCTTTTTAGCTCTGGATACAGTTGGATATTGACATGTATCTTTTTGACCACTTTTTCATTCATCCCAGTTGTTGTCAAGTAATCCAAATCTATTTGCAGTAAACATATGTCTCTGGACCGATGGATGCTGCTTCTTTTCCTTTGGATTTCTCCCCCTTGGCATGGGATTGCTTTGTGCTTTGACATTCAGTGGAGTGTACCAACAATCCTTTGCACAGTGCCCATACTTATTACAACACCAACACTGACCCACAAATCTTGACTTTTTGAGTCCTTCTGGTTGTTGCGTACTTTTCTTGACTTGTTGTGTTGTTTCAAGAGAGCTCTCTTTCTTCATTTTCATCATCCATACTTGTTTGGAGTTATTCTTCCATCCTTCACTTTTTGTGGAAACACATTTAGCAACATGAGTACAAGATGGGATGGATGGTACCTTCTTTTTAGAAGTTGTTTCCCTTTTATTAGAGGATGTCTTTCTTTTAGAATCATCATGCTCAATGCATACTTGAGTAGCAACATTTTTTCTTTCAACTGACTGGGAGGCTTTGGCTTTGGGTGATTGCTGATTTTTCAATATCACCTCCAGTTCTAGGCATTTCATATTGAGGGAGTTCTTCTCATCCTCAATAGTTATTAGCCTTCCTTCCCAATTTTCTACCAGCTGTTTCATCTGGTCATCATGCACATTCTTCATTTCTAGTAATTAATTGTCAAGCTTCTTCACCCTTTTGACTTTATCTTCTAGTTGAGCATCTCTGACAACCATTGACACATTGTGCCTCTTTTCCAGCGCATGGAAAAAATCATTAACCATTATCTTAAATAATTATTTCTCAAAAAGGATTCTTTGCAATTATTCAGTAGTGTCTTCATATCATTCATTTCAAAGAGAGACTGTTTCATCTTTAGCCTTTACCAGCTTTCTGAGAGTGTTGGTTATGCCAACCCTTTTAGCCAATTGATCTTCCATAGAATTGGCTTCTTCTTCTAGCTGTAATTTTTCATCTTGATGATCATGGATGCCTGTAGTAATACACATTGCCACTTCCTTGGGGACTGTCTTCTGAAGATATTTGAGTGCATTTTGAAGATCATTCATTATTCCAACTTCATCACATCTAGGACAGGCTTTCTTCATCTTCTTTGCATGTTTCTTCTTCCTGTTTTTCAGAGTCTTGGCAGATATCTCCATTTGAGGGTATTCACTCACTTCCTCATATCTGCACTTCATAAAGACTCCCTTAGATCTTTCAGAGGTAACCTCGCTCTGATACCAATTGAAGTGCCCAGATCCGTGTGAATCACTGAGATGGGGAGGGGGTAAATCAGTTATCCTTTAAAACTTTTTACTAATTGATTATTTATCAATTGATCCCCTATGGCTTGTTAAGGCCTCGATCCACTCTTCTTTTATCTCTCAGCCTTTCCTCGAGTGATGCAATAAATTTAAAGGCACATGATACAAGGATTTACGAGGTTCAGCACCAAAGGCCTACGTCCTTGCCATGTTGGTTATACACCCCAACACGGTTTCTCCATTATAACCTGTTAAAATTACAATGGTCGATACAGAGTCCCACTGTATCTCTCCTGAGTCCCACAGGAGGGTCTTTATACTGCATCCCATAGTGTTACCAGAGTCCCACCGGCCTGCTCCAGAATCTCACTGAAGACTTCTTCCGCCCTGAGTCTCACAGGGGGCTTCTCCTGGCTTCTCGAGTCACACAAGCAGCACTTCTTCACTTCAAGTTCTTCAAGTATCTTCAGAAGCCTGGGGTAAAGGCTGCTGGCCTTGCTCTCTTCTTCTGCTCACTTTTGGTGAACATGGCTTCTCTTCTTGCTCAGGGATTATCTCTTTCTTCTTAGGATGACCTGGCCTCTCTCTTCAAGAATCTTCAACAGCCTCTGAAAAGGTCTGTTGGTCTTGCTCAAAACTTCTGATCACTTCTGTTGATCATGGTCTTCTCAATTACTAAAAACTCAGGCAGCTGATGTCTTTAACATCAGTCTGGATTCAGTCTCGCTTCACATCAACTTCATGAACTGAGTGCATGGAATCTCTGATATTCTTCAAGATCTTCTGGTCTTGGACAACTAAAATGCACACAGCCTGATTTAGCTTTGTTCACGTGTGCATGTGCATGCTTGCAAGCATGCACTCCCCTCTTCACTTCTTAGTGTAGTAAAACCCTCAAAGTGTAATAACTCCTTAAGCACGCACACCTTCTTCACTCACACACTTTGTTCAATTTGTTCACACACTTAAAAGTGTGTTATACTTTAGTGTGAGAGTCTTCCACATCTTCTTCATAGTGTGTACACTTCATTTTTCACACTCACTAAGGTTCGGCCTTGTTTTTCTTGTTTGCACCCATCTTGTTCACTTTGCACACACAAATGGTGTATGTCTTCACTTTGCACACAAAGGCACTATGGTCTTGGCCAATGTGTGTCCTTAGGTTCTCTTTGCACACAAAAATGCCTACGGCCACTTCAATTCTTGCACACACAACACTTATTCATTTAATCTTCAAATGTGCACCCACAAGGCTCTGGCTTCTCCTTCACTATAGCACACACACAAAGGTGTGGTAAACTGCCTCACCCGAAATCCCTCCCAAATGAAGGCGCGCAAGGGGTGCGGCCAACCTCTTATCCACTGCCGCGCAGGGTCACAAGGCGCAAGGGCCGCACAAGTGCCACTGCCGCGCAAGTGTGAAAGGTGAAACCTCGCGGGCGCGCAAGTGCAACACCGCAGGGCGCGGAGTTACTACTGCCGCGGGCACAAGAAGGGCGCGCAAGTGCGCTGCCCAACTTCTTCTTTCACACAAGGGGTAGCGCGCATGGACCTCTCCCTTTCTATTCGTTCACGCAAGAGGTGCACAAAAGGAACACACGAAGCCAGGAATGGCTTCGGGCTGCTTCGTCGTGCAAGTGGGTTGCACGGAGCTTCTTACTTCGCTGGGCACAAAGGCTTCACGAGGCTTCTCCATTCAGAGGATCAGCATGCTTCTCCAATGCCTTGGGCTCTCCTTTTATAGGCAGACGAATGCCTTTGTCATCCGCTTAGATATAACTCAAATTCCAGAAATTCTCAGGTTTTCAAGATTCTGTGAAATCTTGTTTTTATCCTCTGTTCTCCGTGGGTTCGTTATTTTTTGCCTTCGTCACGTGCATGCATTTTAGAACGTTTGCATGGCCTCCTTTAAGTCGATTCATGCAAAACATAAACCCCACATGGCCACGACATCATTTCTTGCCTCTTCCTCGACCGAAATCTTCCATACTTTTCATGCACACCCATTTTTAGGCATGATCGTGTTTAGTGTGGCTAGACGTTCACCATTGACAATTCGGTTTGTTCGTAGGTGGCCAAAATCTCGACATCAGTGCTCAGGGAGCCACTAGTACACGGCGAGGTCGCGTGGGACGACACATGGTGTCTTCAGCCGGAGCGAGGAAGACGATGACGCTAGCGGCGTTGGATCATCCTTTAAATAACCTTCAACGGCTGTGATTAGAAGATAGCGCACAGGTTGCGACGAGCAGTCCAGATTGACCGCGCGATCAAATGAGTGGCCATGATCACTTCCGCGGCAAAATCCCGCGTCCCACATCGAAACGGCTCCCGTTTTTTCTCCGCGGTTTATCAAACTCCACGTCCCTGCCACAGATCAATTGAACTCCTCCCCTCTCGGTGCCGCCCCGCACCGAGTTATTCTTGCGGGTGCGCTTTGCGCCCACCCCTTCCACTTGGGGGCGCCACTGGCACCCACTATGCTTGCCTCGGGCGCGCTCTGGCACCCACGCTCTGCAGTCTTGACTCCCCTGCGTGGCCCTGGGCTTACACACGACCCGACCTACCTCAAGGATGCACCCTGGCCTTGAGGGTTCCCCATGGGTGTGGTGACCTTGAGTCCCACAATAGCCTTGGGTGATGACCCTTGGCTGGCCTCCTTGGTGGATCTCTTTTTGCTTAAGTATAGAACAAACACTTTGTTTAAAAACAAAGTAACAAGATCAACATGCCAAATGCCACTTTCAAGCCCCTCTTCTTCATTTCCTTAAGAACTCCTCCATTCTTAATTTCTTCTCTTCTCTTCTCCATTTCTTATCCATTAAAATTCCTCCAATTATTCTTCAACATGAATTCAATTCTTAGGAAAGGATTTATTCTTCAACCGATGCTACTGAATCATATAATTCATCAAAATTCTTCAATGATCCAATCAGAGATCAAATTGGAACATCTTCAAATTCACATCTACTAAGTGATAGTGCATGGACTTCATTAACACCACTTCATCCACTAAGTGATTGTGGATGGATCATTTACCACTCCTCATGCATTGTCAATACAATGCATGGTATTTAGACATTGTTGTGACATTGTATCCAGTTGATACAAGTTCTTTGAACTTAAAGATCAGCTCAACAATCGTCAGATGTAATAATGATGATGCTCCATAATCATCCATTCTTCAAGTGGTGTAACTTAGTATAATCTTGATACAAGTATTGAAACATTAAGATTAGTTCTTCAATCTTCTGATATTATATGGAGAATGTTTCAACTATTACCTCTTATGCCACTTAGTGAATCTCCTAAGTGACATTAATCTTAGTACCATGGCCATTATCCATTCATCACCAACACCATCACATCCTATTTCATTCACATATTGAAACTCCTTGACATCCATCCATTCCTTCACAACAACATACCTCATTGACAACAAATGCAACACAATGCACTTCAAATAGTGAAAAATACATGAAAACAACATTTTTAACCAAAATTATTTACAGTAATAAATTGAACTATTGAGTGGGTTTAAAGTATAATTAAAATATATTTTTACCATTTTATCCAATTGTGTTCATTATAATTAATTTCTCATTGAAATTGGACATAAACAATTGACAATCTTTTGATATATATTGTTTCTTAAAAACACACTATTTGTTTTGACCGCGGGAATTAATTATAAAATTTATTAATGCAACTTAAATGATTGGAATTTTGTAAAACAAACATCATTTTTGAATTTGGAATATAAATTATAGCTTAGGGTTAAATTTTGGCATTGTTCTGAAAATGTTCAATTTTTGATGAATAGTGAAACCACTAAGTGATAGTTAAAAAATGATTTTTTGTTTAAATGAAACATTACCACTTCTGTTATTTGATTTTCAAAACTCCGACATACATGGTTGTCATTAGGAAGTAAAATGTTGTTCAATGGGACTAAAATAAATTTTTTTGGTGAATAGTAACAATTAAGTTTAATGAATCGTGATTAAAGATAATTAGTGAAATTTAAGATAAAAATGATATTATAAAAATAAGAAAATACCCTTAAACTTATACTACACCTATTTTATGATTCATGTCCGACCAAGAAAATCCTTTTGTCAACTTGGGGACCCCATGGATCCACTTGGGTAAGAAAATGACATTAATAACTTTTTATTTAAAGTAAAAATAAAATTGTCCCAAACATGTGTTGTTTTACTAAAAGATTTATTACATGGGGTTATATAAGTTAAATTTACGACTATAAATATTAATTGCAAATATAAAAATATTTCCTACATCATGATATTTTTTTATGATTTTTAGACATTAAATAAATTAAAATATTTATGACACCATGATGATGCAGCGATTAGCGCATTTATTAACGATTTAAATAAAATGAAATGATAATGTAAAATCTAAGGCTTATACTTGTCAAAAAAGTATTGTATGAGCATATTTAGAACCCTTATCACCTTATCCTCAAAATATTTATGTTTGGGACCTTTAAAATCCGAAACTCATTATATAATAAAGTAACATTACATGACGTTCCAAGAGTTCCCCTCCTCTCCTCTTATAAAAGGCCCCCACCACTACCACCTTATTCACACCATAAAAGCCTTTTCTCATGGCCATCCTCTACCCAAATACTCTCCCAACATCCCTATATTACTCCTAGAAGCCTCGCATTGGGAATATTTCTTCCCAAGGAAGCCTTTGGCTCAAATCAAAAAGAGTTACCCGTTTTAAAGGTAGTGTTTTCTCTTGTGTTCTTATGTTTTTTTTTCTTCTCCAACCCCTTAAACTATTTTTTTTAATTTATTTAATAACAAAACCAGTATCCTAAATATACTAGTATGTTGTTATAAGAAGTATTTGATCTACACTTTCACACACCTACATCTAATGGTTAAGGAACATACTGTTTCTGTGGATGGTGAATTTCTACCTCACGAAACGATGATTGTTCAACGCAAATATAACACCTCTCGTGGTGGCCATTATGATGAAACTATTTTTATATACGATATATATTATGTTTTTGTTTTTCTTATTATTGTGTATTTTTCATTTAGGGCATACCTTTTTGATTTCCATTATGCGTAAACGTGATAATTTCATTTTAGGAAGTGCGGACTACCTCCCCCTCAAAGTGATTTGAATCGTTAAAGATGCCATATGTGATATGTATAAAGGATTGAGTAAATGGTATTATACATTATATTATACTGTAATTATATTATACCTTTATATAATTATAACTTCATTCCATTAAGTACGAAATAGAAATTAATGTAGCGTTTATGCGTATGTACGGCTTACCGTCTCCATGAACGGTGCATTTCATTTCTTAACTCTAAATTTTATGTAATATTATAGATGCATGTATATACTGGATATATAGTATATATATGATATCTACATCATTAATATAATTCTGGAGATAATTTATATTCTATGAAATAATCAACTAGTAATTATAAGAAGTTTATTGTTGACTCAAGTACCAAAGATCGACAAAACGACCATTATTAACTTAAATGACTACATAATTTTTCTAACATTGTAATAAGTTATATAAATGGGATAATAAAATTGAAAATGTTTCTTAAGAAAGTAGATATTAACTCTTGTTTATTATTTAGGAGGTTAAAGAGCGGTCGAGTCAAGTCAGACACGAGGTAAGGGAACTTCTTAACCCAATTTCTGTTATTTGGGTTAATCTCCTACTTTCAAATTATGTCATGATATTATTATGTCCAATATTTAATTGTACATTCTTTATGTGTACTTATAGTGAATACACATAATAGATCTATTTTATTTAAAAAATATGATCTTTGTAAAGGACTTCGTCTCAATCTCCTTTCATTGAGGCATATTTTGTTTTATACACAATTTTATTTTATACGGTGTATAAACCCCTTTGACATTTACTTTTATTCAAAAGGAATTATTTTATACAAATAATTTTTACTAAATGACAAAAGGATTGATTTGTCTTACGTATGCGGTGACAACAACATCTCCACCGCCGGGACTATTATTTGAGTTTCGGCTTCCTCTACAGGCCATAATTTTTTTTAAAATGAAAAATAAATACCATGTTTTAATTTTATTTTATTTTGGCATTGAAAATGGTTTTATTATATCAATTTTTGTATTGATATATTGTGATTGAAATGTGGAAATTTTCTTTTTCCTTTATGCATGTTTAATGATATATGATTATGTTATGGTTTATGATATGTTTAAACCTGTTCATATGAGGTATGCATTGGACTTAATAAGTGACGGGTGGTGCCCTCTATAGCTCCTCGTTGCATCAGTAGGTCTCATGAGACAAACTAGTGTCTTGGAACGAGGCCTTGACAAAATATTATTTCTAGTCCTGGCACAAGGCCTTGGCTACGTGGTTATAATAGTCTGGAATTATGAAATCCATCATTATGAAAGTGGTTATTGATATTTCATGTGATTATTCGACCAGTAGAATATCAATGTTAATAAGTAAATGGCATTATATCATTTTACTTTTTCCATATTATGATGAAGTTAAAGTTTAAAAGGATTTTTCATTATTTATACATTGCCTTAAATGTTTATTTTTATTTGTAAAAGCTTCCGCTAAATTGTTATCCTTACTGAGCATCTGAGCTCACCCCTTTCAATGTTTTATTTTTCTCAGGATGTGAAGAAATATTTTATGACTGACCTGCAGGGATAGTTTGAAAGGGATAGAAGTGTGGACCATGGAGACTATTTTATTGTGATTTTTCACATTATGATGTAATGTAACATTTATGAATATATCTAGTGTTTTCAAGGATACTAAAATAATCGGTATTTTGAGACATTATCTTTTGGGATCATGCCAATGTTACACAATAATGCACTGACTCTGGGTAACTGGGGTCGGGGTGTTACCCTAGCATTGAAGTATGATCTAGGTATAAGGCCTATAAGACATTGAATTTTATGTGTAGATATCCTATAGGGTTTCAAAATACATTATGTGAATGCCCAAGGGGTGGCCGTGTGTCTTTACTTGACATGTTCTGGGGACTTTGCATGATCCAAATTTTATACCAACGGAGCATCGTGTGATCTGGGGGACATGTCCTTGTGTTTTTGGATGACATATTTTGTTCATTAAAAGTGCATTAGGATCATCATATATGTCATTCACATAAGTATCCCATATTTTATACATCATTAAATCGTTTTATTATATATTACTATTATTGGTTAAGATTTATCTTTTTTATGTATGACATGATCTAGCTGGTTTGTAAGATGCTCTTCACGTGACCAATTAAAATTCCTTCATGTGATATATGAATGATCACTTGATGTTACATTGAATGATTCATGATCACTTCAGTTTTTCATCGAATCATATTGAATGGAAAATGTTCCCACATAAAAGATCATCCACTCTGATAAATCTGCTCTGATGATTGGATACGCCGTAGTGAGGTTCTTAGAAAAAGTTCCCTTTATTTTTCATTCAATGGTTGGGAATTTATATGTCTCTCCAACAAATTTATTCTCCCCATTTCATTTATATATCAAAAAAAGCTATTCTAATGATAGTGGAGGACTTTGATTTCATGATATTTCATAAGGATATGCTGTAGTATATTATGTGAGCAATGCGTAATTGTCAGTGACTATGAGATCATCCCGTCAATGCTCTGTTTATAGGATTATATCCTATTAATGGGGTCTTTTTGAATCATGAGGATATTCTGATGGTCATCCATATATTATTTGCGATATATCCAAGGAATTTTGTGAGATCAAGATGCTCAGTGAAATGATTTCTTGTTATCATTGATGTCAGGTCTAAGATATTATATGAGATAATGATGGTTTTCCAGGGGCCATTGAGAGATCAAACTGTCTTTTCAAGGGGACTTATGAGACCTATCTGGGGTGTCACAATTGTTTCACAACCCAAAGAGGCTCCCTCATTTACTATTTTATTTCAATATTTTATTTTTCTAAGGATTAAGAATCTTATGTGTTTTTATGACTATTGGGGAATAGAATCACATTCCCCATCATTGATGTCCCCCGTGACCAACAAAAGGTCTTGTAATTATATATGATCTCATATTGGATAACACCATATGTATATTTTTATAGCCAATGGTGGAGCGATATACTAATTAGACAAGTCTAAAAACTCTGACATGATAGGGGTGAAGTGTCAGTGGGCTCTTGCACGACCCGAGAGACTTGTCAGTGGGGCTTCCGTAGTGTTTCACGTGATGCGAGGGTGTGTCATGTGAGTTTTCGACCTCAAAATGACAAAATAAATCCCATTTTTATTTAATTTTTTTATTTAAAAATGTTTGGGGATCACATGAGGATGTATTAATGATGTAAAATAAATTCAATATGCTTATCAGGGATACATAATTTGACATTTATGACCACAAAAGGCTCCAACTTTTTGTATATTTCCCACCAATTTCCCATGGATTTTTTGGATGGATTTTCAGGTGCCTACCTCCTAAAAATTCTTCTACCCTTGGGAAGCATGTCTGGGAGCTTCTACAAGGTAATTAACTATTTGGGGTACATTATAAATATTAGGAGGAAATTTCTAAGAGGAATTGTTTTGTGGGGAAATTAATAACCATATTCATGTATTTCTTCCTTTATTAATTTTTCATTTCTCATTTAGTGGATATAAACAATGACATTATCATTATATTTGATAACACGTTAAAATTATTTATTTCATCCATTAATTTATTATAATATGTCTCTAATCATATATTTATTCATTTAGGTTTAAATTCATGGATCTATATATCAATTTATTGAATTGTAATATTGATTCCATCATGCTAGTTGGATTATATTTTTATTTTATAAGGGGTATTAGGATTATATATGTCATTTATAATAGGTTATAACATGATTTAGATCGTAGTTGTTGGGATGATCTCATATTGTCATATCTTTTATACCCCTTCCATTATTCCATGAGATGTTCTAAGGAATCAGTGTGTTATACACATTCCAAATCAAAGACAATGGGATTATTCCCTACCTATAAATAAATATCCACCTGGATTGGAGGGGCTATAATATTTTATTAAATATATCCAATAATAATTATTCTGTTATTTCTAATGTAGGCACTCAATGTTAGATACCTTTCGTACATGAGAGGTTAACTATTCATATTGTAAGTGGTTTATTTTAAATCATATCAAGAATATTGTTCTGTATTCATTTTAAATACATTACCAACATAATGTCGTATTCATGAACATGGTTTTATGACATTTAAATAGTTGGGGTACAACATACGAAGTTGATAGACTGACACTCTACCCATTCTATATTGTTATGCATGTATAACTTCTTGTAGACAATCTAGGTATTGGAAAATCATTGGTGAACCAGGTCTAGTACTATATAGATTTTGGATTTGGAATGAAAACAATTGAACATTTTGAGGGAGTAAGAAGGTGATATGTAGGGTATGTCCAAGATGTTTTTCTTGTGTTTCGCATTAAAAAAATCATCGCATATCTATTATTACTTTTTTGTTTTTTCCACAATACTTAATCCTTTTTCATGTATAATTTTTAACTTTTATAGATATTTTCTATGTTTTTATAACATGTTAAAATAAATGCACATTCATATATATGTTTTACCTTCTAATGTCAATGTGATTTTATAACATTTTCCATGATGGATCTCATATATTGTGACCAAATATACCATAGTGGAAATGAAAGGGGATTATGACGTTTTATGATCACCATTAGTTCATCCTCCATTTTATACTTTAAATATTAAGAACTCTTAAAATAACATGTGATGATGATTATAATTAAATGAATCAGATTATCTGAGTATTATTTGTGGATATTATTTGGATTTTTTAAAGATCATATGCCAAAATGGTGTGTTATTCTGAGGCTTTTTGTTTCCAAAAAATATGGTTTAAATATATAAAAGATATTAACAACAAACACACCTCATTTTACTAAAAAAGTGGAAGAACACCAGAAAATGGCCCCAAATTGGAAATCTAAGGGATATTTTGAGTTCATAACAAGTGATTTACACTAGTTGCAATATAATAATTATCATCAAGAGGAATTTTTGGAAAACATTTCACAGGTGCAGAATGAATAAAATAAGTTAATTAAATAAATTAATTTTATTTTATTCAATGTAGTGACCAAATTCCTCTTTTTATTCTTTACCGTGGAGTTTTTCATGGTGTTGGACACTTATCCATGGATACTTAGTTACAATGGATGAGAGAATTATTGGTTAGTGGGGATAGATCGAGATCGGATCAATGATCCTTGCACCAATAGAGTTCATAGATCTCATCAATGATAGTAGTGAATAACAATTATTTTTCAACAATCAATCAAAAATACAAGAAGGGTGTTTGATTTGAGAATTTTTGTCCCATATATTTATATATGTTGAAGTCATGTCAATTAAAAATACAATACTGATTTATGAATCAATGGTAGAGTAAATTGGTGGATTTTATCTATTTTCTAATTTATCCAACATCGTATATCGTTTTCTAGAAAAATGTGTCCAGGCCAAATGAATAATGATTGAGGTTCATCCCACGCATTTTATGGATATTTTATTTCATCCATGTTCCATTTGATGTTCAGCACCAGAATTTCCATAAGCCTATAGTTTGTAAAATACCACATATCCTATCCTATAATGGCTGTTAGTTGGCACAAAAGATAAATATTGAATGTTTATTTCACGACAGAGGCTGTGATCAAGGTGTAGTGAAGGAATAGGATGATCATAGGTAGAACACATTTTTTATCTATTTTTTTCTTCTTAGTTTTGACTCACAATGCTAAAAGTGTCAATGTGGTGATTTCTATGAATAAGCAAGTTAGGATTTTGGTGATAAATGATTGTAAGGGTCTACAAACCCTGGATCTATAGGTTCATGTATGTGAAGTGGCTCTGATAATGGGTATGATAATGTAGAAAATGCTGGTGATGGATATATAAAATATCGTTAAACATGGAATGTATTTATGGAATAAATTTCATGAGGGACACCACTAATAATTAGTTTTGGGATTCCGTTCGAGTAAATTATTACATGTCATATGACATGGTCACATTCCCTATGACCCATCTGGTAAGACATAGCCTGTCCCTTGTAGGGTAAATGGACAAGGACAAGGGTACATGGCATAGCCAATTGTACATGTGCATGGCCATGAGACACAAGAAGTGTGTTGGGAGACCTATATATGTTGTATGTTTCAGTCACATTACATTTATTTTTAGTTTTAAATTACATTTGATGTATCACTACATGGGTAGATCCATGTTGAGTGATTCATTCTGAGTACTCCCTTAGAGACATTTCCGAGCTCTTTATGTCTTCAGTTCAGACCAATTCCGATTGAGTTTTCCCCAAAGCCCTTTAACTTTAGGGTATAATGTTTTATTATGTCCACCTCTCACGATTGAATTCAAATCTAGAGTATGAGTAACTGATATAGTGGATGGATTCCATCAATATGACACGAGTGGGATACTATATCATCTTTATATGCTATGTGGGGTTGTGGAATCAATATGACATTAGTCAGTAAGGTGTTAATCCTCTATATGGAGGACTATATCATTATATTATATAGTATCATTAGAATATGATCCCCTATGTGGTTTATTATTCCATATTGGGTTAGTTTAGTCCCCAAATAGTTCGGGGTATGGCATTCAATCAGAGTATTAGTGTAATCTGATACCAATGTGATTTATTAGGCTAGTCCCAATGATCCTCACATCTTGGATGTGTGCCTCTAATACTGTGGCTCTTAGATCTGATTCTCCTATAATATGAATTATTTCAATCAAAATCATGTGGATGGAATTTGGTGTTGACGACATGGTAGTGTGTTCTCTTTCTTGATTATATCAATGTGTTCTCTTTATTACATTGATTTTTATTTTCATTTATTTAATGGACTATACATGATGTTTTCTATTTAATGATTTCATGTTGTCCTATTGGGCATTGTTATACTCACTCATGCATTCACCTTTGTCATACATGTTATGCCTTATGGACATTATGATACTTCTAAAAGAGACTAGGGAGAACATGGAGTTGTTTGATATTTTACAGATCTTGAAAAATTGTGTTATTTTCTAGGAGTTTTAATTTCACCCTAGTCCTCGCCCTTAGACCAGGTTGAAATAATTACAGTTTTGGTTTGGATTTTATATGGACTATAATTTACTTCCATTACATTACAATCGTACTCTGTTGTGGGATTATATATTTATTAATTCATTGGTATTAGTTTATTTACATATCATCATTGTATGGTATTATGTATGCATGTGTTTTTATAAATATGCATATTAATATAATGCCTCCCATTTTTGGGATACCCCTACATGGCTATGGTAACTATCCTTTGTCCAATTAGATGGAGGTATGATGTAGTCATGATTTAGACAAAGTTGATTAAGATCACAAAAGAGTGGTATCAAATAAATAGGTTATACCTTAATACTAGAGTTTGGGATAATTTTTTTTGGGTAAATAGTCATTAGTATTTCATGTTTGTAGGCCAAGGAATCCATTGTTGGTGTATAGGTCGGCGTATCCATATTCCATGACAATGATCACCAACATTTCAACTCGATACATTTAAATATTGGTTGTATGGAAAAGATAGGTACATGCATCATATTGGAATGGGTTGTGTTTTCTATATCTTTATTATTTCAGCAACCTATATATACTCTTTGACTATGGTATATCGTGTTTATTTCAAGAAACCTACATGTATAAACCTAAAAGGATTCCACTATGTGATCATGAGGATGATCCACTGAGGGATGTGACTCCCATATATGGGCTTTTCTATGAGATATATTTTAAATGTGGTTTAACTGTTATATCACCTCCCATTGATAAACAACCATTACTGATTGTTCCAGCTAAGGATTCATCCATGTTTAGTGTGCTGCATGAGTTCAAAATAAAGTGAACCCATAGGTATTGGGGTGATCCAGAACACCATGTGAATTAATAATAGCTATATGTAGTCACACACATTTTCTTCCTTGTGAGGATGCATGCATATCAGATGGTAGACCTCTTGCTGAGCCTTCTTCAAGGTTATTTTGGACGATGGTGAAGCTTATTGACTCAGTCATAAGTCTATACATCTCTCTCTAGGTCAAAAATTAACCAAATCATTTTAAAGAAGTTGTATGAAGACACATTTTGATTAGTGTTCATACGTGATATTCTTTGTCTGTAGTAGGGAAAATTTACCGTTGTGGAGTAATCCATGTCGTTTACTAATATATTAGTATAATGTATGGATATAGTTCAGGATAAATTTTTATAGAACATTCTTTGGATCTTGGAATACATCGGGACATTAGGGATTTAGTGCTATCCATCTATATTCCCACTTATGATAGCATACTTGAGCATGCCTTGGTTGTATAGATATTTCTTATAGGGAAGCCCATGACAATGGATTATGGTAGTGGGAACCCAATAGATAATACCTCAGCAGTAAGTGGATGATGTTAGTCGCAGTTATAAAAGCATATAAGACACTTCAAGAGGAAGTCTGATGAAAAATGTTCCATGGTGTCAGTCGATTAGAATGGAGCAAATTAATAAAGGGAGAATCATTGATTCTCTTGTGAGGGTTAAGAAAATATTTATTGGGATTCTCTGACCCAACAGTCTTCTAATCGAGAGATGGTTAAGGGAGTGCCATGAAAAAGGTAGAGGACAATGTAGGGTGGTCCACATGGTAGCATGTGTGGAAGAGAGGTTGGTATAAAATCAAGAGGTGGTTTGAGGGTTGACCCATTACGATGACCACCCATAGATAGTCCATGTCAGGCTCATAGATGTTATGGTCAAGGACGAGGATAGTTATAGGCTATGTAGGCCTATGATCCCAAGCCTCCAGGTATGATTCAAGGTATGATCTATTTATTTTCTAAAATTACTATAGTAATTAAAGATAAAGGATTAAGTTATTCAATTCTTTTTACTTATATGGTATGAGACTTTTATATTCGAACTGAGCCATTAGATTAGCAGTTGTGGATTTATAGTGTGATGGAAAATGACTCAAAAAGTGTACATTTTTAGTTATGGTTCAATATGAAACTTGGAGGAGACATTTTTGTGTTGGGTCGCTTTATAGAAGAAATGGGGCCTTATGATTTCATCTTTGGTATGTTATGTCTATCAATTCATCATCCCTAGGTTAATTATTTTAGGTCGTGGATGTGGTGTGTCCATAATGATGGGATGAGGTTTTCCTATCTGGGTGAAAGTTAAAACAGGTACGAGTAGGTAGGGCTTAGTCATAGTAGAGTGGAGCCAATTACACACCAGTCAAATAGAAGGAGACATAGATGAGTGGATGCTATTTGCTATCAATTTCCTACATTGTTTAAAGTGTATGAGAATGAATTTCATATGGATCTAGCAGGTTTACCTCCCAAATGAGAGCTATACTTTTTCATTGAATTTCATCCCTAGATGACACTGATATATGAACCATTATATCATAGGTTTCCCATTGAAATTATCGATATGAGGACGAATTTGGAGGACATGAAAGAGAAGGGGATTTTGAGAACCACTGTTTCTACCAGGACAAACAGAGTGTTTTTCATGAAGTAGGAAGAAATAAGGTTGATGTTATGTTTGGACTAGTGACACATGAACCACATTACTATGATGAATAAGTTAACGCTACTGAGGATTAGTGAACTATTCAATTAGTTGAGACTTGTGTGATGATTCTTGATAATTGATCTCATATCATGATATTACCAGACAAATGTACGGGTAGATGATATTACAAATACATCATTCAGAGGTAGATGTTGTCCTAATGAGTTCTTTGTGATTTCGTTTGATGTGAAGAACGCCAAAAATGTATACATTTGACTCATGAACTAGATATTTTTGATGATATTATTCTCATTTGTAGTAATCTATATCAATTATGTCCTATTGTACCCATTGTACAAGGGGTATCATGAATGAAACTAAATTATTGTCCATGAAAACACTAAGAGAACTAGTTTATGGGAATCTCTCAGAGTGTTAGTTCTGTAATCGAGAGTTCCATCTCCTGGTACCTATCATCCAAGAGGTATCGGAAGTAGTAGACCTATTAATGGTTACGACGGTTCATTCATGGGATCCACCCAAGAGTGTACTGAGTTTCATAGTTCATTTGGGATGGAAAGGTACTATCGAAGGTTTATAATCAATTTCTTCAATATGGAGGAATACAAGACATAATTGACCCAAATAAGGTAGCCTTTATTGTGGATGAAACGATTTTATTAGTTATTTTTAGAGTTTAGATAGTGTTTTAAGAGTTATGCATTATTGTAATTATTGGAGGATGGTACAGAGTATATAGTATTCTAAGATGCTTCAGGTCCTGAGCATAGTTGTGTTATGATGGTTATTTATTCCATCATTGCCTATGGTTCATGTTAGCTGAGACCACATAACAAAAACAATGTGACACATGATATTGATTTGAAATGGTAGTCTTCACAACTAATATATGGTGAAAATACATGATGGGTGAGGAGTTTATCAATTACCCTAACCACATGATTCTCAAATATACCTTCTCTCAAAAGGATCTTAAAATACCATAGATGTGATGTATGTAATACCTCTCGATATATGAATTTTACATTGTTTATACCCATGGGAAGGAGATCCTAGTGTCATTTTTTCTTTGTAATAGATCTTATTATAAGTTGCTGGATGATGTGTCGAAGTAGTTAGAATTTTGGCATTTGTCCTTAGGGGACACCGATGTTTCTTCATATCATTAGTCAATGGTAGTTATACGAAATATTTTACAGCATGTCTCATGCACAATATAGAGATTCATAATATGAGACCTTATAGAATTAGATATATAATTTACATGATCTTGATGGATATTCTAATGTATAATGATACCTTTGAAAATGTTGGAGGAGGTGATGAGGGAGTTTCATACATCCCCATTGGCAGTTCAGATAGGTTTGAAAAATATGAACCCTGACCTATAACATCAATTTTTGGGGCCAGGTGTGAATGAGGAAGTTATAGAGAATTTCTCACAATGTTTCACATTTCATCAAAGGAAGGTTGAACATAGGTTATAACGGGTTTCTCTCAACCCACCTAGTGTTACAGAGTGGATGTGAGATGGGATATCCATATAATTTGTGATGGTATTACTAAAAAACACAAGGGGAAACAATTACATTTCGATGATCACATACTAACTCACCATGTCATCCAAATTCTTAGAAATTTAATAGGAGACTTAATTAGAGATATTTTGAATCCCCTACATGAATGATATATTCTAAATATATCACGTCCCTTCATATATCATTTTAGACAGTGATGTTTTCATCAAATTATGATTAGGTAGAGTATTATAAGAGACTTTTAGGACTATGTTTATCTTGAGAATAACATTTCCCCCCATAGAATAATGATTAGACTAAGAAGTCCACTTAGGAATTGAAGGGCATACTAGGGGATTTCATGTTTGACTTTGGCCATATTTTGGAGGATCATCTAACCTATGATATTTTTTCATGAACAAAATCTACCTTTCAACCATTGGTATAGAATCATTTGATGCCTTTTAGAGGCAATCCCATAGTTGACCACTTTGATGGACCGATCGAGGAGATTCAGCACTCATTTTCCTAAATTTGGTGTGGGATTCAAAAAAGAAGTTGTAGATCATCCTGGTGAAGATGAGGACTGAGTAGAGATGTTATAAGTCTAATTCATACAAATAAAGTAGACCACATGAGTTCAAATAGGGATCCCATGTGTTTAGGAGGGCTTCAACTCGATGTGGATTGTATAGATTTGGTTGCGGTAGAATATTATCTTAAATATTCATTTTTCCCTTCAAGATGCTATGTAGAGTTGTCAAGGAGGTGTACCACATTGATCTAATACCACAGTTAAACCCAGTACACGAAATCTTCCATCAACTCCATCTAATGTGGTACATGTATGAACCCTACATGTTATCAATTGGGGTACGCTGGATATCAAGAATAAAGTTACCTTTTTTGAGTACCCAGTGGGGATTTTGGATCGGAAGGAATGTATCCTTTGTTGGTAATATATTCTTATAGTTTCTTCATGAGAATCTACGAGAGATACCCTAGGAGGGGGAGACCCAGACGCATTCTCATTAACCTCAACATTTTTGAAGGTTTTTTATATTCGCTGTACAAAAAACCCTAAGTTGGGGATAGGTCTATGAATCATGTTTTCAATTAATTATTTTTTCATATTATATGGTTTTTTATATGATGTATAGAGATAGAGTGTCATTATGGTCCCAGTGTTTCCATAATATAATTTTCAAATATATTAAATATATTCATAACATGAACACACATTTTTAATGAAGAAACTGAATAATCTATTTAAAAAGGGACCATATCAGATTTCTAAGGGCACTGTTAACTTCAGAATGCAGGTTTTACCATAGATGAGACATTATCTTTGTTATAAAGATATGTTTTTTGAAAAATTCACCAAAGGGGCATAGTTAATAATATATATATATATATTATATTGATTCATTTTATTTTATTCATATTTGAGATATATATTCTATATAAATTCATGGATATGAAGTTTGACTTAGGTTTTTCCCCTGAAACCAAGATACATAATCGCAATTTTAGGAGAATGTTCTTTGAAAATGAAGAGGGATGGTAGTCGATCAATGATTATTGTTCCAGTTGAGTTCATGGATCTCATCAAAGAAGGAAGTGAAGACCCATTTTTTCCAATGATTGATCCAAACTGTAGGTAGTATGTCTGATTTGAGAATTTCATTCCCGTTATTTTATCCCTATTTACCATAGATCAATTTCATGAATAGAATTCATTCATGAATCCATAGTAGACTAAATTGATTGATTTTTTCTAATCTTTGTTCATCAATAGCTCTTAATCTATCATATTATATGAAACAGTATAGAGGATAAATGAAAAAAGTCCATGGGTTGTTCCATAGATTTTATTTATTCTGGATTCCTCCCCTGTCTGTTTTATGTTCATCACATGCATTTCCTTTGGCTCTTGTTTCTTGAAATTCACATTATTTGAACATTTTGAGTCCATTATTTAGTGAAATAGATCTATACCATGAATGCAGTTTATAATTGAGGGTGTGTTCAAGGTGTAGTGATGTTGGAGGGTGATTAGAGTAATATTAAATGGATTTGTGGGTTATGTTCATCTCAGTTTTGATGCATGATGATGGATGGATCAACAAGGTTATTTTCAAGTGGATTGGAGTCCATATTATTGGGATCTATGATGCAATGGGGCTGTTAGACTGGGATTTATTTGTTCTAGTGAGGCTGGAAGATCTATGGATGTGGAAGATTATGTGGAGGTAATTGTTAATGGATATGAAAAAATCCGAATAAACATGGTGTGGATTTTGGGATTATAAAACATTTGAGACCACCGAGACCTGATGATTGGGTTTTGGGTGGAGTTATATATCACATGTTTTGTGGCCTGATCACATATTGTGTGACCCATTTATGATGGCTCAGTGTGTACCTCATAGGGTAAATGGACATAACCCGTAGTACACATGAATGGACAAACCATGTACTAAAACAAACACACATACACACTATCAGGTGTACAAATCATGATCATCAGTACACAAGCACAACTAGGTGACACAGGAAGGGTTTCCAGAAACTTCTACATGATATGTGTTTCACTCACATGAAATGTATGATGAGTTTTAAATCATGTTTAAGGAAGCACCATATTGTCAAATTCTTGTTGAGTGATTCACATCATATAATCACTTATGAATTACTCAAATATATTATTCCCTTCAGTTTAGAGTAGTGCGAGTTGATTTTTGGAACATGATACAATTCCTCGAGGATACAGTTTATTATTACATCCACATCACCAAATTGTGATCCCCTTGAGAATATGAGTCTCTAATACAATTTTTGTAGTCCCTCCATGTGACTAGAGTTTTAAACTCTATTATCAGTATACCCTAGGTGGGGTTTGTGGAATCATATTGACCTCCAGGAGTATGGAGTTGATCCAAAATCATGTAGTCCATTTTGGTAGGGTTCATGGTATTACTAGTATATGATTCCCTATATAGAGGGTTGATCAATATTGGGTTCTTGGTGACCCACGATGGATCTAGGTATGACCCCATATGAGAGTATAAGGGTCCTCTGACACTAGTGAGATATCATGGGATGTTCCTAATAATCTAGACATCTTAGATAGTGCCTCTGATTATAACATGACTCATGTAGTAGATTTTCCCAGAATGATTATTTCTTCAAAGAAGAATCAAGGGGTTGGTAGTTTACTTTGAATGTTTGGTTTTTTATGTCCTTCCTTAGTATATCTAGGTGTTTTCAACTATACATTGATTTTTAAATCCTTGTATTTAGTCAACTATTACTGATAATTTGTGTTTAGAAAATTTTGGTGTCTTAATATGTATTATTATACTAACCCATGTATAGGTTCTTCAATCATGTGTTGTGTATTATGAAAATGATGTCCCTTTTAAGGATTTATTGGGAGTATGCAGAGAAGGTGGAGCTTATCTAGAGATTGATAGTCTAGGATAATTTTATAGTTAATTCATTTTACCCTAGTCATTTCCCTTAATGTACTATTGAGTCATTATTTTTTTATTGGTCTTTTATTTGGCCCCTTTTTCACTTTCAGTACTTTACTATCTTACATTTTTTTGGATTATATATGTCTGGGTGCATTGACTGTAGTTGATAAATAATTAATCATTTTATGGTCATGGATATTTGTTCATGTGTACATGTACATTAGGATAATGTCTCCCATTTGTGGGATATTCTTACTTGGTAAAGGTCTATATTCAATGTTCTAGATAAGGTCGGCCCAGGGTAGTCACTGGTTGGATGCCAATGGGTTGTCTCATGACATATATGATGTTTTATTTCCTAAAAAGTATGTTAATATGTTTGACATACATCATGAGGTTTCAATCAAAAAAATTCAAAGGTTGAAACAATCAAGTGTTTTTTTTACACTCATCCATTCTAAATTGAACATTTTCAGTACCTTGATGACTATATAATTTAGTTTAATAATCATATGTGGTGAATAATACAATATTATTGAAATGATAAGTTTAAATACTTGAATCCAATATCATTCATAGATCTCAATTCATTATTACTTTTTAACTCAATGCTCTAGGAAAATGTGCATTGTGAAAGGAAGTAAAAAAAATTCAAGTCATTCCCACAATCGAATTATTCTTATAGAGGAAGTACTCATCTAGACAATTATATGTGATATTAGTCAAGTTGTGGGGAAAAGAATTAATAAGGATGAAGGGACTGAATAAGGTACATTATAATTATATTTCATTGTAATGTTTTCAAATGTGTTGGTTGATTAAGGAATTAATTTTGTAATTCATTATTTCTTCTAAATAGTTATGGTATTAAACATACCTATAAAAACTATTGGTGGTATCATAGAAAAAGATTACATAATTGGTTTAAATATTGAATAGATAATGAATACTAGAAGCTTATGTTTTTCTGGTTCTGAAGCATATCTGAAGATAAAAAATAATATATATTCTTAATAATTCAATACAATGGCTTTCTAATTCTAAAATTGTGTATTTTGGTATTTTATATGGAAAAAAATACATTATTTGAGTAAAAAATATATACTTTAGGAATGAGCATAATTTTTTATAAGTAAGAGCATCAAAAACTTTATATGAAATATATGATATTGTAAAATAAGTTTCCAGTGTCGTATCACCATTATATAGGTTTAACTGTGAATGATTACACTTATGTTATAACTATAGGTTTTCCAGGTTAATGGCATGTGCTGCACCTCAGCTAAGTACATCTCACAGAGGCTAGCACCATGTTATTTAATTGTTGGTGGATACACTATAGTTTTATTATTATATTAGTGACTTATTTTAATCTATGATCACTAAGATTTTGAACATTTTCCTACCAAGACACCATGTTCATGCATTTAATCTTTTAATGTTACGCACATACTAGTTTAATCTTACAAATTTTTTATCATTATAAAATCCCAGAACACACACTCATGAATCTGATACTAAAATAATAATAATTACATTTATAGATTTGATAGAAAAAATTATTACTAAATTTTAGCCATCCCAAGTATATAATTTTTATCATTTACATACCCAAGGACCATTTATGTTTAGAGTTATAGATAATTATCACAATGTCTTATATAACAATAAACATTCCTTTAATGTTGGTATTTTTCCACTATACCAAAATTATAAAATTCAACATTAAGGGTTTAATATATAAAATACATTTATTTAGATATTAAAATTATATAAATAATTTATTTGTAAATATATTTCCGAAACTAATAAAAATAAAAAATATAAGGGTGAGCATAAATACATTGATATGGTAAAAATAATCGATAACAGTTGAATCTATTCACTATAAATAAAATGATAATAATGGTTTGATAACATAATAATTGTTCATGATAATAACATAAGTGAATTAATAAGAATTAAATCATGGACCATTAAACATATTACATGGAATAAAAATCCAATTCCTTTTTAAATCCACATGACAAAACTTCCCGATTAGCTCCCAACATATTTTTTTAATGTCATGGACAATTTCCCAAGGAATTGGGGAGTTATATTGAGCTCAGACATCATATAAGAATTTTACAACTTAGTCTTCATCATGAAATATATTAGGGTCACCCATCAAAATAATTAATATCCATATACCATACATGAATATAACACAAGGAAGATTTCATTTACTTCATCAATATTTTAACAAAAACTTTCATTACATTATGCTTTGTTTACCCATGGAAACTAAATTGGTTTATTGACATTATCATTAAAACATTAATCATTATCCATGTAAATAAATATGATTGGTTGTATTATAAAATAAAATTATATTTGAGGTTCATGATTCACTAACGGATATTGACATAGAAAAAATAACTTTTAAATATCATATTAAACATTTCATTTAAAACATTGTAAAATATCCATTTCATTCAGTTCATTTAATACCAAAAAGATAAAAAAATATAATGAAATAAATTTTAGTTAAAAATAAACATGAAAAAATATAAAGGAAAATTAAATGAACTGAATGTTCATTATGGTGATAAAAAAATTTCATCATGAATAATTTAATTTAAAAAATTATTTTCAGACTTTTTTTAAAAAATAAATAAAAGGATTTTTCATATTATTTTTAGAAATTTAATTTATTTAAAAATTGAAAATATAGTTAAAAATAGTGGATCTAGACATTTTATAACATTTTATGAAAATTTAATATTATTGATATTTTTTTGAAGATTCTAATCATTGAATACATATGTTTTTCGACCAAAGGAGATAAAAATTTATTTTTTTCAAAATGTTTTCATAAACATTTTAAATATAATATATAGAAAAATGTAAATAAATCATCTATACATAAATAAAACCCAATGTGTAAGAATAAATGTGGTGTTAAAAATTCTGGTCATATAATTTCCCCTAATTAATCTATGAAAATAATCAATCCTAAACTGAAATAATATTTTAACATAAATCCTTTACAACTTTGGAAACATATGATTAACAAGTAATTGAAATAAATAATATTACATAACATTATAAATTGCATGAATTACCTGAATTTATATGCCAAAATTTATTCAAGTTGTTGTAATTAAACCATAAAAAAAATTAACATGGTTTATAACATGAATTATGTCCCAATGAATGGAAATTGAGACCATGAAAACCCTTGCAACATTTACAACATTTAAATCAATATTTAATGAAATATATAATTTCAATTGAATTTAATATCATGATAAATGATTATTTTATCATATAATTTCTCAATAAGAATCATAGATATCTTTTAAAAATAATGTGTGTTCATAACATGAGACATGTATCAAATTATAAATTTTGAATATTGATATCTATATAAAGATCATGTTTTTGAAGTTAACATTTAATCAATGATGTTTTTATGTGTAGCAATTTTAAAACCAAATAAAACAATAAAATGAAATGAAACATAACAATATAAAATAAAACTTCACACATAATATTTAAATAACTTGGTCAATAAATTATAATTATAACCCAATAAATGGAAATTTAGTTAAGAGACCCCTTTTTATTATCATAACATTGAAAGGGGAATTATAACAAGGTTATATATAAAATTTATAATTACAAATAAGTGTAAATAGGACATAAAATTATAATATTAAACAACAGAAATAAAATTGAATTTTCATACACAATTAAGAATCAGTATAACAAAATGGAATGAAATCTAGTTATTAATTCCTTACAAAGATCATAACATTGACATGATAATTAATCAGTGATGTGATTAGGTGTAAAAAAATAAAATAATCCTAATTTTATTTGAAATAAAACATTTAATAATAATAGGATAATACGCACTAAATGTTTTCATAATATAGAAAACCATGAAGTAATTTAATCTATTGAAATTAAATTTAGTTACGAAATCCCATATCTCATGTACTGACTAGCTATGAAAATTCATTTAATAATTTATAATAAATTTATATCAATTATTTAAATAATGAAGTACTATTTATGGGGGTTTTATCATATCATAAAAATTTATTAAATTTATTTCAATTACATATTTAATTTCTAAATTATATAAATCCACACAACCTTTTTTGAGAAATTTATGTTCATATTTGAAAAAACAACTTAGGTATGTTGAAAGTGGTGAATATAGTAATTATTTAATAATATAAAAATAAAAATAATTAAATAATTATCTAATTAATTTATTAAATATAATTTTATAACATTCTATGAATTTAATAAAAATAATGTAAATCACATATCTTGGTGGAGGTGATAATCAGTACATATGCGCAGACGACGTTATCATTTTCTAATATAAGGAAGGGTAAGAAAATAGATGATATATTAACACTATGAGAATATAATTTTTATATTAATAATATATATATATATATATATTTAATCCATCATTATAAATTTTCATAAAAGGATGTGACGGAAACCAAAACACATCGCATTATAGAGGCGGTAATCAACACGTATGTGTGATTGATGTTTTTTTAATTCCCATAATATGGAAAATGATATTAAAAATGTAATTCCATAATAATAATAAAATTAAAACATAAGATTGATAATTTTTTTAATATCTAATCCTATTTAAATAAGACATGATTATATAAAAAATACAATGAAAGAATGAAATAGGTTGGTTTGGAGTAAAATGTTCTTATGAGATAACCCCTCTAGCATAGACCTCTTGTAGTGTATGATTGATGTTTTTCTAAGACCTATATTTTTTGGATATAGGGGTTGATGTAGAGAATAAATTGGAAGAGATTTTATAATTTCTATTTCTCGAAATATGTGTATAGTAATGTTGAGTAGGTTCCCATTAATAAGTTAGGGGAGGGGCCCTCTTTGGATTATATAAACAAAAAACTTAATATAAATACATTTTCATTGAAAATTTGAATCCAATGGATATATTTTTAATATATAATAACTTTGTATCTAAATAATATCATATAATAAAATATAAAATTCTTTATGTGATATTTATATTATTATCTCATCTTATTAACCCCTAATTATCTCTTTTAAAGATTACTATGATATCAATGTTTTTTTAATATTTATTGGTCATGAATGTTAATAAAAAATAAATAGTGGCCTATAAGTGGACCACGGTTTATATTATCAATCATATCACTTTAAATTAAAGTATTAAATTTTTTTTATGAATTTTAAATCATTAAATAAAATATACTAAACATAATATTCTATTGAATTAATTTTCAAGACTATTTATAAAGTTTGAATTTAATGACATCATGATTTTAAAGGAAATTGTATTATAAGATTTTAAAAAACCTCTAATATTTTATATTTATATAAAAATTCATGAAAAAATATAAGTATTCAGAAATATATTTCTTATAGTGTTTTCTAAAATTGTTTACTTGAATTCTATACATAGGTCACAAGAACATTGTCGGTGTTGTACAAGATTTGTTGATAATTAAATCTTCTCTAAAATTTATAAATAAATTAATATGATAAAATAGTCATTTATATTTTAAATAAATATTTTTAATTTAAATTTATTTATTTTTATCCTTATAAAAACTATTAATGGTATTAAAACAAAGAGAGTGACATGTTGTTTTAATTCATTATTTAAAATCATATTAAAATAATTACCAATTTACATATGAATTAAATTTGAAAATTTTGAAAAAAAACTATTTCACTGGTTGAAAATAAATTATCCAAAAAAATATGTACACAATTTTTAAATATTCTTTGGGCTCATCGCATTATTTTTAACATCAACTACCCAATTAAACCTTACCGATGTGACAAATATTTTCGTCTATTAATATTCATAATGATGAAAAATAAAATGGTGGTATTTAAAATATCTTAAAATCATAATTACAAATATATACAAAATATTTTAATATTAATTTTTTATAATTGACAGAGTTTAATTAAAGATAAAAATTCAAAATAAAATGAAAGTAGTATTTAGAAAAAATTGTCTATAAACCAAAAAAATGAATTTAATAAAATTATTTTTAATAACGATGATAAATATGTAATTAATTAGAATATTAAAAATTCTAGTATAACCATGTTATTTTATGAACAAATATAAATTTTAAATTACTTTAATTAATGAAAAATAAAATACATTTTTACAAATAAATGGTATTTATCACTATTCATTGAAAAATTACCTTTTTAGAAAAATCACAAAATTCCACGTTGAGAAAAGATTGATATGATGATTTCAAAAATGGGACCATTTTTTTCATATAAAATATCTAAAAGTTTCAAAAATAAATTATAAAACTCCTTTCTAAAAAAATTAAATTTTTTTGATGAAAACATAATATTGAATAATATGTACACTTTACTAAAAATTGAATGTTTTTTACTAATAATAAATAAAAGATATTTTAATTGAGTATGAACATAATATATATATATTAGATAATTTGGCTTCTCATGTTCATACCAACAAATTAAATGACTGGGTTATAAGGTTCATATTTAAAATAGTATTATTTTGTGATTTATTTTTCCTCTTAGTTAACTATCTTGTACTCTAGTGAACATAGTATTATTTTTAAATATCATGGTGTTAGATTTTTTTCCCACTTTAACAAATTTAATCCTCGAAAATTTTGATTGAATATGGTATGAAAACTATTAATAGATTAAAATACATTTTTCGAGAACCATGATCATAAAATGTTGAATAAATATTCCCTTTGAAAAGAGGCATAGAGAAAAATGATGGTTATATACAGGAATATATAAATATGGTTCATAATATTATAACATTTTTAGGAATTAATAATATTGACATGGAGAAAAAATTGTTATCTAAATGATGATGGTGAGTGACAGAGAATGGTGATCATAAAGAACTGAATGATCATGATAAATCCAATAACTACGAAACAATAAATAAATAAGGGATGAAAGATACCATCAATTCATCTTAAATGAAGGAAATATGTTAAATGTTTTTTTTCAAGATAATTATAATAATATGGAATAATTACATAACCATCTAAACTAATAACATAAGGAAATATACTTACTTTTTTTCATCAAATCCACAAATTAAATTTTGAACATTGGTTGCATGTTTCAATCTGTTTCCACATTATCTCATAATTTAATCTAGATGATGAGTATGAATATTTAATTACTCAAGAATTATAATTAACTTTTTATTGACCATGAGTTATTTAAAAGGAATAAAATTCATCATTCCTATCATTACAAAAACAAAACAAATGGTCGGAGCGTGATAAGATAACACACAAAAAAGTTAAACTATCTTATGGAGAAATAATACATTAATCTCTATAATTAAAAAATATCACCAATTATTCAATATTTATATTTCTATTAAAAACTCTATAACTCAATTAACATCAATAAACATAAAATTAAACAATTTCTTGTCATCAATGTTTGTATCATGCCTTTATATTTATATTCATAAAAATGTAATAAAATTACTCTGAAATAATCATTTAAATTAAATCATGTGATATTGATTAGGGTTACATGTACTTCATCCAAAGAAATAGTCTCCCAAAATATCATAAATCATATTAAAATCACATTACATTAAACATTAAAAAGTGTTTCTATTTGTTTTAAATTATTATCAACCTTGAAATTATCATATTTTGATTGTATTCAAAACTCATATATTGACCTCAAAAAAAACATCCAAATATCCAATGATATATTTTACATTATATGATAACAACAGTAACATCCTTCATTCTTGACTCTCATATATGATGTTAATGAAATATTATTTACATTTTTGGATTTTATATCAATAAACCTAGCATAAATTTAGCAATTCAAAACCAATAATATCAAATGGAAATACTGTACAAATAATATATTTAATGACCTTTTATGATTAACATTTTCAATATTTTGGATAAACTCTTTCCTAACAATCCCCATTCCTATATGTAATTCAGATTCCCATTATAATCTGCTTTTTATAACACAAATAAAGTCTCTAAAAAATCCAATAAAATTATTCACACATGGAATAATACAATAGAATAATCGTTTATAAATATTTTTGTAAGGAAGGAACATATACATAATAAGTGTGGGTTTCAATTTTTAGTTATAGAAAAAACAAGATATAACTACTGAATTTAATCACTAAAAATATTAAGGGAATAAGTGATAAATGAAAAATAAAATTTCATGAGCATAGATTAAAAAAATTTCATACTCATCGACAGATACATAATTAATAATATGAATGGTCATAATGCCTTAAAAATTTTATTATAATAAGAATCAGTAATCACGATCCATTTTATGTTAATATTGATCATAAGAACCATAAAACCCCATAGAAAGAATAGATAAAATAAGTTTGTTTCAAATAATATTATTTTTATATCCAATGTTCACTCATGTCCTAAATATGTATATCCTAGTTAAATATAATGGATAAAACTCCCTATATGACTACCACATTCTTTTCTTTAATGACAAGAAACATTACCAAACGAATTAAAGAGATATATCATACTAAATTATCATGTATCATATATTATTATAACCCATCATTATGAGTTATATTAGGATCACCAATCATCATAAATAATTTCTATGTAATAAACAATAATATATCATATAGAATCATGAATTTTCATCATCAAATTTTTTAACTACATGTTTTATTTCTTTACACATGATTTACCCATGGAATTGAAATAATTTTCATGAAATTATATTTAAAATAACCATCATAATCCATCCCATGAAATTATAAAAATATTGTTGGTTTCATGTGTTTATATTCTTAGTGAGATAATGGAATAATTCATAAAATATGGCATAAAGGAAAATGAATTTTATTGAAAATTTATAATATTTCTTTGAAAACGAGTTAATATACCCTTTCTTCAATAAAATTTAAATTCTAAAAATTACCAAAGTATTAAGAAATGTATTTTAATTGAATGTACTTGTGGAAACTAGTAATTGATGCTTCATATTAATGAATGATCCTGATGGTGTGAAAATAACACAATGTCGTATATGTTAAAATAAAAAATTCCTTTCACGCTTTTGTAAAAAAGTCATAAAATGGATTATTTATAAAACATTTAAAATTATTCCTCTTAAAAATTTTGAATATAAATGAAATGGAAGTGAAGTTTTGTTTTTTTTTAAAATAATGTATTGGGATCAACATTCATAAACCAATTCTGAATAGTATGCACATGAAGGAAAATTTCCATCAACCAATGTGGATATAAGGTTACCTTTTTTATTAAATCATTTTTTTGATCATTTTATGTAAAAAATTAGAGAAAAAAATAATTTATATAATGTAAAACAAAAAAATGAAACAAATAAGAGAATTAATATGTGGTTTAAGAATTGAATATCATAAAATGTTCCCCATATTATCCTTCAACTCAGTCAATCATAAAATGACAAGATATTATAACATAAATCATATACCACATGTGTAAAAATCGAAAAAAATTTAATAAAAGAGTGGATATTTTATGGTTCTATACATTCCATGAATTACAAGAACTAATATTTCAAAATTAACTCATGGGATGATAAGAAAACCATTTAAAATAAAAAATAATTTATATTATGAACTATTTCTCAATGAATTGAAATTAAAAACATTAAAACCCATTGATGTTTTATAGAATTTTAATAAATTTCTCTTGAAATAGATATTTTCAAAGGAACATTGGTTATCATGATAAAATGTCATTAATTATATAATATTTTTATTTTTAGTTCGATATATAATATTTAAATATTATAGTCAATGGAATATAAGTATAACCCAATGAATAGAAATTGAGTTAAGAAACCCATTACAAGGATCATTTCATTGAAATGGGAATGAATTGATGATGTGATTATGTGTAATGAATTTAAATTCTTATAAATTAATTAAAATAAAAAGTAAAATAGTCATCTTAAATTACACAATGATTCATTGAATAACATATACAATGAATAAGTAAAAAAAGCTAATGAAATAAATTCGTGTTAAAAATCCCTTAAAAATATCATTTAATTGAAATGCAAATTGAGAAATTATAAGATTATGTGTAAAAAATTTAAATCCATTGAAAATTTTAAATAAAAAATATAATAATTAAAAGTTGTTAAAAATAGAATCCTTTCACAATAGAGACATTTAAGAAGTAATATAACCTAATGAAATAACATAGAGATAGCAAATCCATTAAATTGAGTTCCTAGTAAAGGTGTTCATTCATTGAATCCGATATAATAAAATTATATTAACTATTTAATTATATAAAACCATTTTTAGGTTTCAAACCTTACCATTATACAATTTATTTTATTTATTTAGATGAGAAATTTGTTCATTAATTTGTTAAGTCCATGTTTGTGTATTAAGGACATTTAGTTCATTATAAAAAAATGACTTCAGTATGTCGACCACTGTGAAAGTGTAATATTTCAATCATATAAAGAATAATAACTCTGAAATATTTATCATTTTTATATATTAAATCCCATTTTCAACCATCCTTGAAATTAATATAAGTCATCAAAATCATATCTATTTGATGAGGTGGTAATCCACATGTATGCACAAACGATGCTATAATTATCCAATAGATATAAGGTTAATAAAATTGATGGTGAGTTATATTTAAAAAATGATTATTATTTCATTAATACTGTATATATATATTAAATACATTATAACAATTACTCATATGATGTGATTATGAAAATACAAAACTATTGCTTTTAGGATGTGGTAATGCACACATACATATATAAGATGTTTTTCATTTCCTATAGGAAGAAAAAGGAGATTAAAAATTATTATCCCATAATTTTAATAACATTTCAGTATATGGAATATACTTATGTTATTATTTCAACATGGTTAAAGAATATTTTAAGAAGTACAAGAATAAATAAATAAGAAATAGATTGTGTATTACTTGTACCTTCTTCTCATGTATCCCCTTGGGATTATACGTTAAGACTCCTAGATTTTAAATTATGTTGAGTTCAAGACCTCTAGGATATTGTTAGATATGTTGAGGAATACTTGGGAATTTATTGGATAAACTAGAGTTCTGAAATGTTGTTAGAAAAAGAAAAGTGTATGTGCCATTTTATAAGTGAGGGGATGGTTACTATTGGAATTAAATTATGAATATAATGAATATAAATTAATTTACCTAGAAAAGAGGATCCAAATTTATATATTTCATATATAAGATTATTATGATACTATATCATATCATATAATAAAATTTAAACATATTTTTGGGTCATTTTTACCATTATCGCTTAGGATTAACTCCCTATTGACCCTTTTAATGATTATATTTATAGTCGTGTCTGTTAATCATTTGTGGTTGAGAAAGACACTATTAATGGAAACATGACATATAATTCTCAATGGTTGATATTATCGACAGCATCTCATTAAATTGGATTAATATAAGATCATATAAATTTTAAACCATTAAATAAAATATCATTTAACAAAATATTCCATATAGTTTTATGAACAGTTTGACTTTTATTAATTCATGACAATAAATTAATTTCAATAAAAATGTTTAACACATCCCTAATATGTCATATTTATCTAAAAAATTCATGGTACATTATTAATCACCCAGAAAATATACTTTTAGTGTTTTTCTAAATCAATTACTTTATTTTCCTATATCTTGAACAAGACATGTGTTGGGATTATCTATGATTTTAAGGTAATTATTTTATACATATAAAATAAACATATATTACCATGATTTTTTTTTCATATATAAAATAACCATTTATAGCTAAACATAAATTATTTTATAACAATGAAAAATATTAAATATAAAAAAATAACGAGATATTGATTTTGTTTTTATCTTTATTTAAAATCATATTAATGTCTTCATAAATGGATAGTATTAAAATCTAAAAAAATCATATTTTACAGTAATTTTTAAATAAAATTTCTCCAATATAATTAATACAACTATTATGGATATTTTCATGACTTATCAAATTATTTTGAACCATAATAAACAGATTTAAAACTTTTGGGATGAAAAATATTCATTATGATGACAATTATAATGAAAATAATAAAATTTAAAAACTAAATAAAATTTCACAACCAATTAAAAAATATGGAATATATTTTTTCAAATTTCAATCTCTTGAAGTCATAAAAACTAATTTATGATGTAAACAAAATGAAAAACTATTTTAAAAAACTCATTTTAATCCCAAAAATTAACTGATACCAATATCAATTATAGTGATAATTAAAACATATTTAATTATAATATTTATAACTGAAGATTGTTTTATTATAAAATCTTATGATTAAATGACATTATTTGTTGACGAAATGATAGTTGTAAAAAAATCTGTTTTTTAAATGTCAATGTAAAAATAATCATTTAGGAAAAGTACAAAAAATTCACACTAACATAATTTTGATATGATTATTTAAAAAAATATACTTCTTATAAAATAAAATTATAAAAATTCAATTAAATTAAATATAATATTCAATAATAATGACAATAATAACCATTTTCTTTAAAACAAGTATCTAAAAATTAAATTAGTTTAATAAAAAATGAATTATTTTTTCCTAATCATTATTTTATACATTTTATTGAGTATGAAAAATTTATATATTTTTCATAATTTTTTTCACTTATCCATAACCACTAACTAAATATATAGGTTATAAAGGTCATTGATAAATAAAATTGTTATGTGGTCTATTTGGGCTTGGTGTGGTATGTGTTATATTCTATCCAACATAGTGTTCTTTTATAATCAAGGGGTAGTAAAGTCATATCCTCTAAGATATGAGGAATTATTTTAGACATATTTATCCTGAAAAAATGATACTCACTAAAACATCAATACAAAAATTTTATGGCCTACGCTAGATAAGAGCTTTCAAAACGCATAAGACTAAGTCTTGCTGTAAGCAAATTTGGATAAAATTTTAAAGAAAATTATTCTTTTTTGATAAAATTACAAAGAACCTACCAGTGTGGGCCCTACATGGAGGAATTATACCAATCTAAATATGTTTTAGTATATTGGTTGGTGACACATTATTCAAGATATAATAAATAAATAATTGACTATATGATGATATTTTATTCAAGATATACTCTAATCCGTACATCATTTTAACACATGATATGTTTAAAAAATTATTAAATATAGAATTCATGATTAACCCAATACAAGTATAATTTAAGGTGTGGGTAAACTATATCACATAACGTACATGTCATTTAACTCATTAAAAGCATGTGTGTTTGTTTCGAATTAATTTAACACTTTAAACGAAATAATACTACATAATTCATAATATAAAACATTATATATATATATATGAGTAATGTATGGAATAAATAATTATATTAATAATTATTATATTTAAGCCTGATATAAACAACTATATGCAGTTCATCAACAAATTATCAACCCAATATGATTTAGTCATGGATTAGGCTAAAAAATTCACTTTGATTTGATACGAACATTTTACACTATAATTCACATGGTTTTTATAAGAACTAATTCATATTTAACAATATTAGATAAATTATGAACAATTTTATTACTGAATAAGAAAGATTTTCTATTTAGGAAATTTATTTAAAAAAATAATCATATTATATTTGATTTTATTTAAATCATTTATCATATCAGCATAACAAATATATATTGGAATAACATAAAATATATTTTGAAATATAAAATTAATATAAATATTTTCTTTTTCCATTTATGGACAATTCATACAATAATACTAAAATCTAGGTGACTAAATATTTTTATGATATTTAGGATACAATTAGCTAGAAATATAATTTATATGATACCAGATTAATAAGGCTGAGTTTATCTATATGATAGATTAGATAAATAAATAAATTCTAAAAAATACATACGTTTTCTATGATATGATTTTCATCCTGAAAATTATAAATATTTATATTCTGAGATTAGAACTAAATTTGTCTCATTAATTATTATGAAAGTATTTCTACAACACAATTATGTTTGATTAAATTAAAATTATTCATCATTTTAGTGGGATCACATTTAATAAAAATCTCTATTAATTGAATGATAAGAAATTATATGATTGTCATATGAAAAATCATATATTTTTGTTATAAATGGGATCATCATCCTCTAATATGAATTTTAGATCAGTTTTTAAAAATAATAATCTATATATTATAAATTTATAATAGTGGTATAGAAAATGGGGAATATTTCTCAAAAAGGAATTGATATTATTAGACTTATAAATACTAATTCTAAAGGAAACAACTTTTGACGAATCATTTCAAGAGGTGAATATTTTTTATTGTAAACATATTAAGGACTCTAATAATGAATCTATATTGATTTTTTTCTCTACAGGGAAAAATATGGAAGAAATAAGAAACCACCAATTATTTTGGGATGATTGAAAACCAAAAGTATTTATATCAAGAGATACCTGGACTAGAATGATACGAAGTGTATATTTTTTTGGTATCAGATGATAAGAGGTACTTTATTATTATATCAGGATATCAATATGATGGGGTTATTCTAATGTCTTAGAGAGATGAGGTTCATCTCTTTATCATAACATTAATACGAATTTCATTCTACAATATTCACTAAAAATGGTCTGGAAATTAATTTAATATTATAATATGAATGATCTTAGTACCTTCTTATATGAGATACTCAATATTTTGTGGGTGATAAAGGATTCCATGGGATTTCCAGGCTCGGGTGTTGTGCTAATAGTAAAATATGATAAAAGTATAATAAAGATGAATAAAGATATATTTGAAAGTAAAAAAATTGAATCATAGGATAGCTATTGAATGACATTGAAACATATAGTCATGTTTCTTTTATTTCTAAAAAGGTTATGTAAATATTAAAAATCACTGTTATTAAATAATAATTTTTGTTAATATTTCAAAGGGAGCTGTTATAATTGTTTTATGAAATTATATTAATAATGTTTGGTGAGAATGTATTTTTATAATGTTTTTGGATGAAGCTAAATATTTGTCATAATAGTTTTTTAAGAAACTCTCATACTTCCTTTAGATGATTATATACTATTTTTTAGTTTCCCAAATATAATTATGATGTCTTCATTGAAGATTAATTTAATTTAAGTGTAAATATGTATAACTATTTTCCAAATAAGCATATCCAGAAATTCATATTTGGATGAACATTAAAACATATAAAAAATATGGGTCACTAGAAAAATATTTTGTAAGAAGAAGTTATTAGTGAAAGTCGATAAGTTAGTATAAGGTATTAAAATAATATTTTTCTTTGGATGAAATTTCCTTTTATAATTTTTGTAAATTTACAATGGATGTACTATATATAGACCATCAGAACAACCTGATTATATTTAATACAAAATAAGTATTTTTTCGGAGTTTGTGTGGAATTAAAAAAAATTATAATGTAATAAAAATGGAATATGAAGTTAAATTTCAATTTTTTTTTAATTTTATAGGATATTTCAAAATAATTAATCTGCGTAGTGAATTAGATAAAGAAATATACTGCGAGAAAAATATTTATAAATTTTATTAATCTTGAAAATTAACAATAGGGAAAAATACCTATGAAAAAATGCTTATTTTGAATATTTTTTCAAGAATCAAGAGGAAGGAACAATGGAATTTTACATTTTTAGACATCCAGTGGGTTTAATGTCTTTATTCAAAAATATGTTCTTGAAAAATATTAATGGAGTTTGATGTTGATATGTTATGAAATTTTCTCTTGAAAATGTCTATTGGATAAACATTACTTGTTGTGATAACATAAATGCTGTTTAAGAATATCATATATCCAAAAAAATTTGAGTATGGGTGATCATAATAATTAGAGATGTAAAAGATTTATTTTCATTCATCTGGGAATATATTCATCTTGATAATGAAAAGTATTGTTATGATGTTTCTGTTATTTTACAAAGAATGCTCCACCAATATAATGATCATCAGTTAAATTTTGTTTATGTTAACATATGATATTTTTACAGAAGTTTTTTCATATAAAAGCTTGTTATTAGGTAGAGTGTATAGATGTAATCATCGAAAATTTATTATCTGGTTGAAATAAAGTCTATATGTGAAGTTTTTTCAACACGAAATTAAGGCTACATCAGATGGAGAGTTCCTAGTGTTGTTTCGAAAAAACATTGATTTGACATTTTTCATCATAATAATCATTAAATATATTTTTTACAATCTCAAGAATTTTGATGATATGTTAGACTTCAATGTTTTTATTATCGTTATGAACATGAGGATTCATTCTAAATTTACATATAATCAATTGAATAGAAATTTGAAGAATTTTTTGTATGAAGAATAATTAAAAAATGCATCCTGAATTTTCTATATGTTTGTAGAAGAATAATTTGAATTAATTATGAGTTGGAAATCCAAAATTTATTATTCTGTGTGTCGGAACATGAAATGTGTTTCCCTCCATTTCATGTCTGGTAACACCAATATAACTTGGTGAAAAGTAAAGTGTACATCACAGTATTCATATATAAAAAAAGATAGAATGCTAAAAAAATTGACTCATAATTTAATTTCACATTGAGGTTTTGTTTCATGTTAATGAATAGTTCGAGACATATATTATGTTCATAGAATCAATTAGTTTTTTTTAGAGTTTACTAAAATTATAGAATGGTTTGATATTTTAAAAAGATTTTGTGGGTAGTAGATTATTTGTTGGATTGATAGACACACGTTATATAAACCATCATTTTTGTGAATCCAAATAGATAGAATTTCTAGATATAATAAAATATACAAAAAATATAGATAAACCATGTCGATAGAAAGTTATGAAGTTTTAAATTTTTGATATGATCAAAATATTTTTAAAAAAATTTATTATTTTTCGGGATTTGATATAATTATACATATCAAGGGATAAATGGATTCTTACATGAGATGTTATAAATATGTATTCAGTTATTTCTAATAGTTAATTTCTCTTAACCGAAGAAGATCTTAATTGAATTATTGTAGGTTCACACACTAAGATATAACCTTGTAAATATTTTTTGTATTTTTTTTATTTTTATCATCTTATTTTTGTTGGTTTATCAAAAATGATAAGGAAATTGTTGTACTATGTTATATGGGTTAGTATTTATTAATTTTAATTTTTTAAAAGATGACCGATATTCTATACCCCTTTTTCAATGCACTAAAGATCCTTAGAAAATTGAATTGGATTTAGAGAAAAGGTTCCCCTATTATATACTCATCAATGAAAATATAGACACAGTGAATAGAAGAAGTATTTTATCCTTAAAAAAAATAAATTTTGATCGTTGGAAAACACATAATAAAACCATATCTTAATTCATTTTTTCATGGAGGTTATTCATCAAATAACTATTTGGATTACAAAAATTTAAAAAATGACGCAATTATTATTGATGAAAAGATAAAAAATGAGGATTATGTGTAGGATATAAATAATATTGTTATTTATTTTTGAGATTATATATTCATAAAGGGTATGTTCCATTGAAATATATAATTGTTCTTGGTGGAAATGAAAAATATTCATCCAAATAAACAAAAAATTAAAGGTGGAAATATTTCCAATATGGAAAAGAATGTTCAATGATATTTGAATTAGAGATGAATAAAGTATTTATGAGTACTTTACCAGGGTTAATGAAGTTGTTTATAATGTCAAAGGATTTATTTATAACTAGGAAGACTAAAAAATTGTCATTAAACTCATGAGAAACATCCTTATAATTATTTACTCCAAAATATAATATTCAGAAGATAAAGATAATTTATCACTACAAGAATTTAATTAAAATATTACTACTCAAGTAATGAGGAATTATATTGAATTTAAAATGAATATTGATGATTAAATTTATTTCAAATCTATGAGAAAGATAAACATACATCTTACATAGAATTTTATGATCAATTATTCAGAAGAAAAGTAAGATGACAAAATTAATAAGAAAATCATGTCTCTTAACTGTAAAAACAATGAGAGAGGTAGATTAATGTATAAAAAACAACCATTTCTATATTTTTAGTGTAGAAGAAATAATATTTTTTTCTAAGAATTTTTCTAAGTAGAATGTTGGTGAATATAGAGATTACTATGAATATAAAACAGAGTGAAGGATGTTTAAAAAATATCATATGGAATATAATATATCTTATGCTAGTAAAGAAATCCCTAGAAAACAAAGATTTAGAATTATTAAGGAATTTTATAATGGAAATACTAAAAAACATCATCAGAAGATGAATGGATATAATTGTTTTTAAACATATAAGAAAATGTTATTAAAAGAAGAAATTTTTCAACAAGATATAAGAATAAATAGGTGAGTAATATTGTAGACTATGTTAAACAATATCTAAACATGTAGCATGGCTTGAAAAAAAATAATAAACTCAATAATGAAATTACAATAATGACTAAGGAAATAAGTAAGATATTTAAGTATGGAATGATATGATTAAAAAGGAATATGAGTATATTTAAAAGGTCCAAAATAATCTACATAAAATTATTTAATTAGTTAATATGGTGGATCCTATTAATAAGAAACTTGTAATTAAATAGGATGATGATTTTATAGAAAAAGAAAAACTACTTGAGGATGCAATTAAATTAATAATTATAAATGGAATTTTAAACAAGGATTCAGTGGTAAGAAGATAAATCCTCTCAATTAGTAAAAAAATCTAATTCCACGAAGCTGTAGAAATATCCACCTATAAAATGTTATAGTTTTTCTAATTTAGCTTTCTATTATGGTCATAGAAAAACAATAGGAAAATCTTGGATTCAGAAAGATTGTGGGAAATATTTCCCATATAAAATTTTGAGAATAATATATATAAGAAACGTTTCACATGTTATGTTGAAGAAAAATAAAATGATATTAAAATCCTCGATTAAATTAATATCGAAAACGATCATATTTATAATGATGTTCAAAATTTATGGTTTTTATAATTATAATAGATTCAGTTACAACAATTATAATTATTTGTAAATCTAGTCACTTCCTATAAGAAATTAGAAAATTAGGGGGAAAAACAAAATAAAAGTAAGTAACATTTCTAAGGAAAAATAAGTAATAAAACCAAAATTGTAATGATATATTAAATTTCCAATTAAAAATAAATTATAATTCATAGAGGATGTTTATGAAGGATGTGACCAACATAGTGATTTTTTATGAATTTATTACTAAACATCTAAGAAAAGTGTTATATGTGAATAATGAAATATAAATTGGAATAAAAAATGTTGATGAATGAGCCTTTTTTGCTGATATATCATTGAATTAATGCAAAAAACAAACTATAGATTCTCAATAATGGTTATTCCTCACACATGATAGGAATTGTAAAAATATTTAATTACATTCAAAATTGTGATGGGGGAGAAGTTACTTTTTAAAATGAATTTAAATTAAAAATAATATGAATTAGAATAACTGATAATGAAGAATAGAAACTAATATATAAGGATGCTTTATATATTTTTGGGTTTAATACATCATTTTTAGTGTTAGGTATCATTTATATGATGAAATAAAAGTTAGTTTTATAAATGAATTATTAATTATTTGGAATGTAGAAGATTGTAAATTTGATATCATGGTAGAAAATAATATGGAAATCAATTTGAAATTAGAGAACATGTTAACACATTTTATTTGACTACTGAAGATGAGAATAAGATATGTCATCACAAGCTTTGGAAACATAACCATAATGGTATAAAAGATTTTTAAAGTAGATTATATAATAAAGCTTCCAACATTGATAAATAAAGAGATTGTATTTTTGAAATTTGTTAAAAAGTGAAGATGACTGGGAGAATCCAAATGAATATTGAAATTTAGTGTACATGGCCTCTTGATCTTGTTTAATCTAGTTTATATGGGATAACGAGAAATCAATCAACATATTGAGTTTTTTTACATTATATTTTTTATTGATAAGTTTATTTATATAACCAAAATTATTTTTATTAATCATAAATCAGAGTCTATGAAATTGTTTAGATTTGATACATGATATATAGAAAGAGAGTTCGGTTTTTATATTTTGAAATAGGTATAAAATAATGGAACGAAGTACACATTTAGTTATTTTTTATTATATTTAATGTAAAATGGTATTAAACATCAGTATAGTGAATCTTACACACCTTATCAAAATGGAGTTATAGAATAAATAATATATGTTTATTTGAAATGGGTTGAAGTATATTACATTACTATAAATTTTCAATGCTTTTCTAGAGAGGAGTTATCAGTGTTGTTGTACATGTAAAAAATAGATGATTTTTAATGCTAGAATACAATATAACTGCTTATTGGATGAGGTATATAAATATTATTTTAGTGATATATTTCATGGTTTTCCGAATTATATATTTTCTTAATATATAAAAATTTGAAATTGGGAAATATGATGAAAAATATAATGATTGAATTTTCAGGGGATATTCACCTAATATATGATGTTTCAAATATTGGAACTAAGATTTCAAAAATTTTGAGGATTCCTATGATTTGAAAGTTGTTAAGAATCCAACATAATTAACAAATGTTATTGAGAATAATTATAATGATATTTTCATGGTTCCTAAAAAGAAAAAGAAAAATTAAAATATGAATTTGAGTGAAAATAAGTGACAATAGTTTCAGAAGAATCATGTAGTTAGAAAATTGATATTAGATGAAAATAAAAAATATATAGAATATATAGAATGATGTTGAATCTGTAAATGTAACTGTAATAATGAAATATCCATTTTAAAATAGAATAAATTTTATATTAGAAAATAAAACACAATTTATCTCATAATATGAACTAAAAACATTTTTAGATGTAGTTAAATATAAAGACTGTGTTGATGTTATGAATGAAGAGTTCGATCAGATAGATAAAAATGATATCTATGAACTTATTCCATTTACAATGAGACATAATATTATTGGGAAACAACGAATGTTCATAAACAAGCTGAATTAATTGAGGGATGTTTTTTTAAAAAAGAGAGGGTATTCTATAAATTTTATTTATAGTAAGAAGGTGCGGAATTTGAGGAATCTTCTTCCCTGCATTGAGATTGGAAACTATCATAATGTTTGTATAAGTGGCCTCATATTGTGGTTATAAGGTTTTTTCGGTATTCCATGTCAACATTCATAAATAGAGATATTGAGGAATATGTTAATATTGATAGACCTTGTCAATTTATACTTGATAAATATTGAGCCAATATATGTGAGTTGATAATGTATTTGGATATGTTAAAATAAGAACCACATTCCTAATACTCAAAAAATTTCATTTTCATGAAATAATTTATTTTTTCTAATGGAGAAGTTGACATCAATTTATATGTTAAGGAGAAAAAATATTGTAGCTTGACTGGAACTCTCTATGATGATAACAAAAATGAAAATGGGTTTATGGAAAATTATTCAACATAATATTCTGAATAAAAAAATTATTGAAATTTCAAGGCCTAAATAATTAACCATCATTTAGTTTTTCATTTTTGAAAAGAGGAATGCAATATTTTCCCATCATAAAAAAATAAATTAGGGAATTGTTAAACAATGTTATCATGAAATATTATAAGTAATTTTGTAATCCTTCTTCCATTGGGAATAATTTGAGTTATTTTGAAGAAATAAATTCAGTTAATTGAAAATAAGTTTTAATTTATACAAGAAATTTTCAGTCTAATACAGCTTTATGGGCTGACATCATTTATGTTGGTACATATTTTGAATGATAATAGAGTGAACCAAATGAATCACACATACTAATAGTAAAATGGACATTGAGGCTTGTGAATGGAATATATTTTAATGGGTTGTTGTTAAAAAGTTATAGTGATATTGAATTTCATATATTTACTGATGATTATTAGACAATTGATTGAAATAATAGAAAATCATCTATCAGAGGAAATGTTTCATGGGAAAATGTTGTGTGAGCTGGAATAGTAAGAAATAGATCTTAGAATCATAGATTACATTGGAATTAGAATATGTTTCCTAGACCCATGATTTTCTAAAAATTATTTTTATGATAGTGAAATATTTTGAATTTTATGTGAACGTTTCTACACCATTGAAGAATATTTATGATAATAAATGTTCCTTTGAACATCGAAAAATAGCGTTTAATATTACAGATCAAAATAGATTAATATAATGTATCAATACATAAATCAGAATGTTTTTAATGGATATTTTATTCTATAATTTATTTCTGTGAGGTAATAAAAAATCGATGTTTTCACTTACACTATTCTGAAAGAAAAATGTTTGGAACTGAGGATGAAAATTCAAGTTTATCCTCCAAATAATTATTCCAAAAATTTTATAAGGATTCCCACCAACCAGATTTATATTTTAAGGAAAATAAGGGATATATAAAATTCCTTCATGAATGGGGGAAAGTAAGTGCATTTCTATTAGAAATGGAACTAAATCAGTGGTTATAATTAAATGCGGCTGATGAAAAAAAATTCAAGATAAAAAGTGATGGGAATTTTACCTAATCAGGGTCACCAATTTTAGAATATAAAATGGATTTAATTCCTTCAAAAATAGTACTATAACATCCCATACTATATCAATCTATAAACAGTATCTTGACTAGTTACCCCATCAAATCATTAATTCATACACATATGTTATGGGTTGCTTATTAGTAGTGTGGATTGAAAGATTTTATGGATGGGATAATTCCTAATCATAATCATATTATCAAAATTGTATGTGAAAAATAAATCAATGGTGGAATACTTATAAATGAAAGGAAGTGGATATAAATCATCCTAATACAAATAAATGGACAATGTGATCTATAGAATCGTATACATAATAAAGTAATATTTATACAAAAAGTAAAATAGGCATACATGGAAGCATAAGTACAATAAAAGAATAATGAGTAGAACTAAATCCTAAAAAATATATTCTGGATCATCCTGATAACTCTCCCTTTGTTGTGATTTTAAGCTCCAATATGCAGGTGTAAAACACAAAAAACAACCTAGAACAATGAATATATATCCATGAGGTCTGTATGGGTACCAAATGACGACTTAAACGGGGTGTGAGAAAAAATCATCAGGGCACCATTAATAGAATCAAGTATATTCCATTAATGAATTTCAAATTACAAAAAAGTATAGGTATAAAAAATCAGAATTAAATATATAAAAATAATTATATCGGACATGGGTTCTTCAAAGTACACCAAACTGACAATAACTTCTTAGGCCTAAGTTTCAATGTCTCTAAACATTCCATCATGTATATTTGTGCATATATGTAACAATAATATATGAAAAGTGTTGGTCAAAGTGAATTTTTTTATATGGCATGAAATGAATACCCAAATTTATTTTATTGAAATAATTTTAGATAAAATCCTTCATATAATTAAAATATACCAGTAAATCAAAATAGAATAATTTTATTATATTTGATGGTTTAGAATAATTAGGAATGATATATTATATCTCATATAAAAAATACTTTAATATTCTATTAACATTGGAAGTCATTTTACATAATCAAAAACATATATAAACACTAATTAAGACTAACTGGTAAATTAGTGGTGTTTTAATAGTTTAAAAAAGATTTTGTTAAAAGAATATTTATAAAATGAAACAAAAAAAATCAAAGTAGAAAAAATACAATAGGTTCAGACTCAAGCCGAGATATAATCCTCTACACTTTTAGATCACATGTTTCAATCACAATTATATGAAATAATCTTGACCCACAATCTAGATTGGGTATAAAACAATAACCTACATTTCTATTCCATAACTTGACCTATTCCACAACAACCATGGGAATAATACCTACACATGCCACACAAAGACCGATTTTACAACACCTGAGAAAAACAAGTGTAAATTGAGATGAGAAGATATCATGTATCATATAGTTAAATCACTAGAGTAATTGTGAATGATTAATATATTGATTAACTCACACACTAAACAAAATTTAAATTTAGTAAGAAGAAAATGAAATTATATATATGTAGAAATTATCACATTTCTTTTACTGATATGATCTAATGATATAGTCTCCATGGATACATGTTGACCAATATTTGAAGACATTTTTATAGAAATGAAAGTAAACTAGGGATCCATAATCTCAATTTATTATTACAGTATGAAAGGATTTTTTATGATCATAATTATCCACATTCTCATAGTTGGAAGTAGGTAATATGTAGTGTGAATTGTCTTCATAAATATCCACACTCTCAGTATTATTCTCATTCTATAAATATTGTTCAATATTTTAACACTCTTTATACACATGAGAGAGTATAATTTATAATATATTAGCACCATCCAAGAAGAAAAACATGGATCCTTATATCCTAATACTAATCAACTGAAATAAAATTTAATTCATCCATATAATTACATAAGAGTAAAATTTATAAATAATTATCACCATTAAATTGGAAAATAGATCCATATGAAATATTTAATATCAACTAATAGAAATAGAGAATTTGACTCATATGATTGTTGAAAAAACTATGGAGTAGAGCCTTCTTACTAGTGTATTAAGATGTTGGTGATTCAAAACAACGGTGTGTCATATAGTTGGTTGGTTTTTTCATAATTTTTTAGAATTTTTTCAGAGGTAGTCAATATCTGATGGCGAGTCTGGACTTTTGGTTGGACATATCATCACATATCCGAATTTAGAGATGACTTTTTCATGATGGTTAGTCATCCTCTAGTAGTGAGTCATTTCCATAGTTTTCCATTTTCACATCCTGAACGAAACTTGTCTCATATAGTGAGTGTTTTTATAACATATAGAAATTTCTCATCCTTGATGGTATTTCATGTACGATAGTTAGTTTTTAAAACATATTTAAAAACATTGTCATTATCAATGGTTATTCATGTCTTACCTGGAAAAAATTTCAATCTGGTAGTGAGTCTGCCTTAGTGGTGACTCATGTCCTACAGTGAGAACAGATTGACTGTGGTACTTTCCCATACTTGGCCATTTTTTCATAAATATTCCTTATATTATAAAATGTTATCATGACATATAAAACTTATCAGCAAAATAAGAAATATGATTTAGTGATCATTAAAACATGTCTTCTGATAATATACACTTTATGATGATCTCAAATCATGTAATTTTATAAACCATTCATAGAATAAATTGTAGTGTTAAAATAGATCAGCTTAGCTCATTGGAAGGATACTATGAGTGTTTGATCCAAATGGTATCAATGATGGTTAAATAGTAAAAAATATCAGAGATATATAAAATAAAATATTTTAATGATAATTTTGTATCAATGAAACTCACTAAACACATATAGAATCAAAAGGAATATAAAAAAATTAGGTATTAAAGGATAATTTTAGCATTAGTGTAGTAGAATTATTTTTATCAAAGAAACATCTAAAAATAATATAATTGACTCTATCAAAGGAACATCACTGTAAAATGAATAAATAAAATCCAATAGATTCATTCTCCTACTATTGTGATTATTAAAAATTGGAAATAAAATAGAAAAATGAAATGGAACCAAATATGAAAAAGAAGATAATTTCAATTGTGAAAAGTAATTAAAGTACAACTAAAAATATAGAACTGAATGATTGAAAAAATACTCATAAAAGACTAAAACAGACTAATATCAACTATTTTTGGATTGGGAGGGTGATCAAGTTTTTCCATTCCCTTCCCCTTTCCAGCACAAAATGAATCAGGAGTCGAGCCTATAGTAACTACAGGGATGGTAGTAGAAACAATAGTTTGATTAAGAGTCTCTCTGGTAATTATATGACTAATATGTTGTACTTATTCTATGTGAGTTAGACCTACAGGATGGAATTGAGCTGGTAAGGATGAATTTGGAACCCTGGTAACACATAGTCTGAGAAACTCATAATTAGAAGCTGGAGGCTGAGATGAGTTGTAATTGGAAGGGAATACATATCCACCACTATGGTTCTGGAAAAATTAATAAAGGGTTTCATAAAATTTATTATGTCCATAATAATATCTCCTCTCTATTCTATATCACATAAAAATTTCTTATTCTCTTCCATAAACATCTTTAGCATTGGGGTCATCAACTTCAATTGATTGCCATGTTCTTTAAAATATTGAGTCCCTGGATGCATCCTTAGGTTATCATAAAGGAACATGAAATGAGTGTTCATCTCATTCATTGTATAAATCCTAGAAAAATTATACATTATATTATTTTTTTAATTTTTTCAGAATCATTTCTTATATCCTTGATATACTATCAAACAATCATATGCATATGATCACTGTTATGTTTGATTTTTTCTCAAACATTCCAGTTATAGGACATGTGGATAACTAGATGCATTACAATTCATGACACTAATCATTGACTGAATCAAATCAACATAAAAATAGGGATGAAGAACATAATAATTATAAGCCATTGAATAATAATTATCTACAAAATCAAGAAAAGTTTCCATATAAACTATAATGAAAGATATCTTCTCATCTATTGTATAACTCAAAGCCTTCAAATATTTTTCCATCCTATTTTTCTCTATAAGCACTTCGTGAATGTGATTCATCCCCATTTGATAGATGTTATGTATCAGAAGATAAAAAAATAAAATTCATATATTTCACTCAACTCAATGAGATGAGGTGACTAATTTCTATATAACAAAAAAATGTTAAAGACAATATTTACTCGAAAAGAATCCAAGTCAACACTGGATATAGGATTAAATAGAATTGATGTAATGATAGGTGAAAAAAATGATATAAAGGCAATGATATGTGTATAAATATCCAAATTGAACCTCTATATCTCCAATTTAGTGTCTAACTATTCTTCCAAATATCCCTTTCGGTACATATCAACATGAAAAATAGGTCCCTCATCATTTGAATCTGAGTATTCCAAACCCTGTCTGATATAACTGGGAATTTTATACAATTCATTAAGAAATAGGAACATCAATTTGATAAATGGATTAAAATAGGTCTTAAAAACTATAATATCTACTGTTGTAGGCTCTAAAATAGCAAGTATAACACACTAATGCTCATCAGATCTCCACACATCAATTTTTTGACAAACAAAAGTAGGATGGACAACAATAGGATCACCTTCATGTGATCATCATCTCACTAATCAATTACTATATTATTAGAAAACATCTGTGCATAAATTTTAGGAAAAACAATGTTTCCAAAAATAATAAAAAAATATGACTATAAAGGAATGAGGATTCTTACGCCTCCCACGATTCCTAATCCTCTTCTAGAGTAGCTCTATCCTTACATTAAATTATGTTGGTCCTCTCTTCAGATCTTGATACGACTGATAATATTGGATATATAGTATGTACCTATGTTATTCGAATATCGCTAGTGCTAATTCATCCACTAGTACTGTCATTGTTAAAATCACTATCATTTTAATTTCCATATTTATTTTCCACATATTTTTATCTATTTTTTATTCTTTATCTTATCCTTTTTATTCATATTATTTATCATTATTGTAACCATTATCATTTTATTTAGAGTAATTCTAAGTTTATTTAAACTATTCTTTACCATAAAAATTTCTTTCATCATCTTAACTTACTTCTTTTAAAGGAAACACTCAAATAATGAGAGATCTATACTGTCTAAGAGAACTAAAAGTAGTAGATGGTGACCTTGAAGAAAACATGGATGACATCATTCATACACTATGAAATCCTACTCCATGTCTCTAGAGGAAGCATCCAGCTCTTCCTCCTCAACAAAATATTCATCCACCTCATCTTGATCCATGTTGGATCAACAATATTACTCGATGTATTTGGATGATCAATATGATTAAAATAATTATATAACCTTTCACTATCATAAATCCCCTTTTCTTCTAGAAGTTTCAACATATCATTATTTTTTTTGAAAACTCACCTTGAAATTCAAAAACCACCATATTTAACTATTATTTATTCTTTTTCATTAACAAAATCTCTTGGCTTCTGTAAATCAAAAATAAACATGAGATTGATTAGGGAGTTTAGCCTTTATTATGGATTCAACATTTCAATCATGTTAACCACTAGGTATATTAACATATTCATATTTTCTCCTATATTTATAACACATAAAATATAATAATCATGATACCTCTTTGTAGAGAAATTATATTTTTTCAAAAAAAACATATGATAGATAAACCTGAAAACCTTGCAATATTCACCATTAAGATCAATAGAAACTGTTATTCTTACTATACTATATATATTCAAATCTACCCAGGCATCATCACAAAAAGTGGTATCATTTTCAATTGGAAAACGTCATTGTTATTAGTTTAAAACACATTGATGAGGTACTTCCGAGCATCCTTCCCACTATCTTAAAGAGAATACAACCATTCACCCAATTTTTCTACTTCTTACCCAATCTTCTTCATACTCATAATTAAACATTGAATATTAATAGAACTATATCACTAAACAAGGTTGTAAGGGTCTCTTTTTATTTGAGAACCACTCTTCCCATCCATTGAATATCAAATCTTTAAGAACCAATGACATTCATGACAGCAACCATTCATCAAAAACTTTTTTTCCAGTACCACTACCCATTTTTAATGCTCTGGGATCACTAGATTAATAGTAGAATGATTTTAATCTACTTTCAACTTATTTGAATGGTTTTAAAAATAAAGAGAATATTTAGTGGAACTATAGATTCTAAAATGGTTGTTGGATCATACTATTTAATCATAGGCGAGGTAAGGGTGATGGTTTGAAGAGAAAGGGTTGCAACAAGGCTCAACAGAATGTTGTGGGGGTGCAAGCATTGAAATTAGAAGGATTTTTAATTTATATCATATATGGATTAAAGTGTTTATAAAATTAAAATAAAAATAACATTTGAAAGAAAATAAGAAAAAAATGAAATAAAAATTAAATAATAAATCCATAAAATTAATTTTGAATAGTGGATCTACAACCTATATCGGTTAAACACAACAATGGGTAAAATTACAAAGGTGGTAATGAATCCAATAGTGGGAAAACTCATATAGTGGGTAAATCATAAATGGTGGGTAGAACTCAAATGATGTTTAATACTCCAATGGTGGCTAAAACACCAATGGTGGGTAAAAAACAACATTTTGTCGTAGAAAAATTTAAAATTAACCAAAAATAATCATACATAATTCATTTTGATGTAGTTGATTATCTTGTTATTCAATGGAATAGTAAAAATATAATTAATATGGTGTTATTTATAAATATATCTAGGTGATTTAGAACACTTTATAAAATGGCCTCTCAAAAATGATGTATTAAATCAATGTGTTTTGTTCTGGATTATGATATAGGATTTTTAGAAATTTCTATATCACTTGGATTGTCATGATTTATAGATACATGTACAAATAGATATCCATAGTCTAAATATGTGTATTTCATCAAAAAAATATCTACATAGTAGCTACCAAAAACTATGTATTCAACATTATGAGAAGATAAAGAAACATATATTTTATTATACTACACAATGAAACTTGAGACATTCCCAAAAGGATACATGTTCCTGGGGTGATTTTTCTATCTAAATAAAAACCACCAAAATAATTAGCTGAATAAATGAATATGTTAAATGATTGTATTCTAGGGAATAATAAGTCAATATTAGTCATGTAATTGATGTATTTGAAAATTATTTTTAAATAATGTAATTTTGAATCTTTTTTGTCTTCTTGAAATTGAACACTCATACCCAGACTAAACATGATGTCATGTAAGATAGCAGTTGAGTAGAGAAAGATACCAATCATACCAATATAACTATTTTTATCCATAGATTATTCAGCTTCATCAAGATCCATTTTATAGGTGGTACTCAAATGACTATCACTACTTTTAGTGTTATCCAACCTAAAATGTTTTAAAGGGTATTTAGTATATTTACATTCATTCTAAATATTTCCTTCATTTTCTCAAAAAAAGTAAAAACCAAGAAAGAATATCAAATCTTGCATTAAAACTTTTTACAATCATTTTGCATCATTTTCTAAAATTAAAAACATAATTAATTTTTAGAAAATAAAAAAATAATATCATCTTTAATTAAATCAAAAAAAATAGTCTTCTATAGAAATAAATTTTATAAATATGGTAGGATCATCAATTCCTTTTGAAAATATTTTTCTTATAAGAAAATTTATGATCCCATAATACTAATCTCTTGGATCATATTTTAAAATATATAAATATAATTTTAACTGCAAAATATTTTTTGGAAAATGATTAATTTGAAATCTCGTTAATTTTTCAAAAAAAAAAACCTCAAATATATATATATTCATTAATTAACTTTTCAAATCCATTTAATATAGTTTTTAATATATATTTACTACATATAAAAGTACTATTCTAATGGATTCAAATCATTCAAGAAGTAATAAAGGTTTATTCATTGTTTTTTACCTCTTCTTGACTATACCATTGTGCATCTAGACTAGGCTTATCTCTTACTGTTGTTCCAGATTCATTAGCCTTGTGTCGAATGTTCCATTTAATACCTATAATCATGGTGTACATGAGAATATCAACAAGTTCCAAAACTTTATTTAATTGAAATTTATTAAGATAAATTTTCATAGCTGTTAATTCAACGTTAATTTCATCATTGATGTTCCTAGGTTCTCGCTGTGACAAGAATGTTTGATGATCAACTTGGTCTCTTAAAAAATCTCTAGTGTGTGTAACTTTAAATAAGCCTCTTATAACAACATTTAAAGGATGTTATTTATGAGTCCAAATATCTATATAAATGGATGTGCATGTCATCTCAGTTACTTCTTTGGGTTTAGGTTCATGAATTTTCAAATAACTATATAAACTTATTTATTGTAGAATCAGAAGGTTTTGAATTTATTTTCAAGCTGTATAAATCATCCCCAAGGTTTTATAAATGGGATTTTGGTTCATGACGATTTGACTCCTAAAACATGACTTGGAAAATATCTTCCATAGTATTGTTATTTGATTTATATCTCTATAGGATTTAATTTTTGTTTAACAATAATGGAATATTCCTTCATCACTTTTAGAAGAAACTTATCAAGATTATCCATTGTATTGAGAATAAATATATTTCAACTAAAATCTCTAATGTAATTGACCATTTATTTCTACTATTTTAATGTTTATAAGCGTTTCTATTCAACATAGGTCTAATTAAAATAATATTAATTATATAGTAGGTTGAATTGACAAACACTTCCCAAATGTAGATAGGTAAATCATATTCATTAAGAATTACCTATTCTACATCTAGAATGATTCTATTTCTTCTTTATATAATTCCATTGTTATGAGGGGTCCTAGTAGTGGAGAAGTTAAGATTATAAAAATTTTAAATCAAAAAGGTTCATTAATTATATAGAATAAATATTATAATAACTGTGAACTTCAATTTTTAAGCAAAAATGAATACCAATATATACCTAGAATTGTTATATTAAAGTACATATACATTGTGATTCACATTAAAATTATAAAACATATATTACCCAATGATATCCTTATGAACCAACTCAAGAGGTAGAGAGGATGGAACTTATTTTTATAGTTTAATAGATATCTTATGTAGTTACCATTCATCAAAATGGTTACAAATATTTTCATTTGGGTAGATCCATGACTTAATCATTACTTGTAAGATTTAAAATTGAGTGATTATTGTAGTGGATTAGTATACTATTAAAAATCAATGATACACTAGGAATAGAACTCAAGAAAGAAAAATTTTGAATAATTAAATAATGACGATTTACAACAAAACCCTTTCATTTCAAAAATATCTAAACAATATATAACTTTAAAAACTAAAAAAATTATAAGAATTGTATTAAAATATTAAATGAAAACCATCCTCACATTGTTGTGTAAAAAAAGAAGATTATATTTTTGTCCATAAAAAATTTTACTTAAGAAATTAAAAATGAGTTAGTGTTACCAATTTTCAAAATTCCAAAGATATTCCATTTATCATTGTCACCTAAGGTGACATGACCACCCTCATTATTAATTAGGTTCATTATCCTCAAGAAATATCATTTCATATTTATATAATACCCTTAGTACAAGTTCCACATATTTCTGTAGGATATTTTCAAGCATATTTTCAACATAGTAATATTTATAAAATGAATAATTTAGCTACCCAGATTTTATTGGATCCACATATTTTAGAAATTATCTATTTTAGAAAACATATTTTCATGATAGGTTTAAAATAATAGGTTTATAATATATTTGAAATAAAAGACATTATTAGGTCAACTTGTATAATAACTAGTTTTATAGTTTCTATATTTACTCTTAAAACAATGTCTCTCTATTTTTATTTCTTCCTTGGTTGATAACCTAGAGAAGTAATATATTTTTTTGAAATTTTTTTCCATAGAATATGAATGGTATTTTTTCTTCCATTATTACATATGTATTATTAATTCATTTGTTTTCATTTGATAAATTCATTTCAATATTTTCTTTCAATAATTGATCATTCTTTTTTTATACAGTGAGATCTGATCTAATTCAAGTAGATACAACAAGTTGTTTATTTATAACTTTTTTCATTGTGGTCATTAAATGTATATATAATATTATTAAAATAAATAAAATTTCATCTTTCTACATGTCAACTTTATGTTTTTTATTTTTAGAACAATAAACATTATTTACAAGAGATGTAGATGTTACCTCAGATATGTTTGTCTTAACATACATAATTTATCTGCAATAATTTTCCGCATGATTAGAGTCTGATTAACTAATTCAATACATAGTGGCACTCCTTGTGGATGTCATGAAATTCTTATTCTTTTTTATCATAATTCTTCATTTTGTATTTCAACATAGGGAAATCTTCCCTAATATGTCCTTTCTTTTTACCCTCGTAATAAGTGATATCATTTTAATGGAAATCTATTTTCAACTATTTTTTCTAATTTACTCTATTTTCCAACATTCTATTATTGATTTATTTGGTAAATAATTTTTATTCTTGTAGAAATTTATATACCTTGTGGCTAGATGTCACATTTCCTCATCACTATGGGATAATGATTCATAATCCTAGGATCATTCATATTGTAATTTTTTCATTCTTTTTTGTTGAAGTATTCTTAAAGATAGTATTTCCATCTATGTTTATCATCTTAATCAAAATTAATCATAAGATCTATATCAAACATCATTAATTTTTTTGTCAATTCCTTGGAAGCTAGATTCCTAATGTCCCATGATTCTATTATAAAGAAAAATGTCCCTCTTCATCTCTCTGGATTACATATCAAAATTATCAAGATTTGATCTTTATATGAAACAAGATTCTTTAAGGAGATCATTTTTTCCCTATCTTATTAAACTCGAGACACATATCAGAAATGACTAATTATATTTCAACTTGAATGTATTATAATTAATTTTATATGTATTCAATCTCAGTTCAGTATCATTATTTGTTCCATTATTATGAATATATAATATATCCAAAAAATTCATATTAAATTTTAACATCAGATATCCCATTATATTTTCTATATCTTAAAAAATAGTTAATTGATTTCAGGGATTTCCTATTGTTGTTATAATCATTTTTAGTAGCATCATCCCATGTATTCCTAGTAATCGTTGGTAATTAATACTTATACTCTTTATAAGAAAATTATATCAAAACTCATCCTATAAAAATTAATTTTGATGATAATTTTTCATTGAGAATACATATTTAAATTTAAATATGAGTTTGGTAGGTAGATGAACCTTCTTGTCCATTATGACTTTAAATAACTAAAACTATACATGAAAAAATTTAAGATATTCATAATATAACCAAATGCATAATTGGGAAGATTTTAAAAAGGACAGTAATACAAAATGTTGATAGGAGTGATTATCTCATGAATTGGTTAATTATGAACGGAATTTTTTTTTATAATAGGTTTAGAGAAAATCCCCCAAAATAATAAAAATAGTCTACTTAATCAAAATATCATCTTGATATATGTTCCCATGTATTAAAATATTTCTCAAAGATTGACAAGGTATTAGTTAAAACAATATATGAATATTATGTTATCATTTGAAATTAAATTACTTAATATAAAACATATGTAAACACTAATTAAGTATAACTATCAACATTGTGGTTATGTTTATTGTTTAAAGAAGATTGTGTTTACTGAATAAAAAACAAAAAAATTATATAGTTTAATAAATATAATAGGTTGAGTCTCAATCTAATACCTAATCCTACCTATCTGGAAATCACCTACTGCTTAGAAGACTGTATAAAATAATTGGGATCCACAACCTAGATTAGGTATACAACATCAATCCTGCTATTCTGGACAAAGAATGACCAGGTCGGCAATAACCACAGGAATAAAAAACCCATGTCACATAGAGACCTATTCAAAAAAACATTGAAAAAACAATTATAAATGGAGACAAAAAGATTTCTAATATCATCCAATTCAAGTATATAATTTTGAGAAATTATTTACAATACCGAGTAAATCACACACTGATCTAAAATAAAATATAGTATATAAAATGAGAATGTATAAATATGTAGAAAATATCAGGTCTCTATATATGATATTCTCAAATAATTAGTCTACTTGTACACATATTGAATAGGAGCATAACAAATATTTTCCAAAGATGGGAGTAAAATAGATCAATATAAAGATTAATTTGTTAGGACTATATGAAAGGATATTTAATGTTCCGTATTCTCAAAACTGTCATATTTTTATGTAGATAATATGTAGTATATAATATCTTCAGCAAGATTCACTCGTTCAACACTCCTGTCATTGTAGCAATATGGTTCAATTATTCTACAATTTTCGTACACTATTGGTAGTCAAATTCTCAATAGATCAGTAAAAAGTAATAAAAATCATCTAGATATTTTTAACTACATTCTAATTGACTAATAAACATTAATTCATCCCTATAATAGTTTAATAATAAAAATTAAAATATTTTTTATCATCTAGTTTGATAATATTACTATTATAAATAAATATTTTAAAATAATAAAAACAACAATGGGGCATATTTTGAACGGAGAGAAAAATATATCATTGAGTCATCCTAATGGTGATATATGATGGAAATGATTTAGGGTAATAAATTTTCTTCTTTGCTATAGGCCATTCCAAAACTTTTACAATTTTTTTTAGAATGGTAGGTAATATCTGACAGTGTGTCAGGTCTACCATTATGTCATCCCAATACAATACTAAATACGTAGGTGACTTTGTTCTACCATTGATTCATCCTCTAGTGTTGAGTCTTTACCATAATTTTAAAAAATTTCATCCTAGAGGTGACTTATCTCACAGTGGGTGTTTTCATCACTTAGATATGTTTCTCATCCTAAACGATAAGTCATGTATAACGGCGAGTGTTTCCCAAATAGTTACAAATCAGTATCATCGTTAACATTGATTTATTTTTTATGGTGAATGTTTCAATCACATATCCAAATTTCATTCATTTGGTGAGTCTATCCTGGTGGGGGCTCATATTTAATGGTGAGTAGAGTCTAATGGTGGGTTTTTCTTATACTTAGAAAAATTTTCATCAATCATCCTTATATTATAAAATTATATCAAAACACATAATCTCATTAATAGAATAAGAAACATGATTATGTTTTCTATAAAACTATGGTGCTAAGATAATGATATACATGAAATGGTTATGACACGATGAGTAACACCAATGCATCATTATAATAGTAAATGTGATGGTATTTAGGTGATACAAAGTCACATGTACAGAAGGCCATATATACAGATGTAATATTACTAAAACCATGCAAGGAGTCCGACTCATCTTATGCATTTGAGTACATGACCATTGGTTGGTCTTGTTCTGATGGAACCTAAAATGGTCGATGAATTAGTAAAATTATTATTTGGACCAAGATGAAACATGGTTTCCATGTGTCGTGATGGTTAAGAATATAAAAAATATAATTATGTCCTATGATATTATCCAAAGTATTAATCATAGAAAAAAATGTTTTTTTCATGACATATGATATTCCTATAAATTTATGAATCCATCCTAGGAAATCTATATAAGGAACCTAGTCATCAACCATGTCATAGCATAATTACATTTGAAATATTATCCCACCGAACGAGTCCTATATAATGATCCGGTAATGACTCAATGAGTGTGAAAATCACTTTTAACCACTAAATCCATCTTAAACATTACTTTTAAGTAACCCATGTGTCGTTCATAGAATATGGAAATTTCATTAAACCTATATGTCCATCAAACGAACTTTACATAAAGAATTAAAGTTCCACTCAATGAATAACACAATTAAAATAACCATTGATCCTATCCAATGATTTATGTAAATTGTTTCCATTTCTTTTTCAAGGAATAATAAGTCATATAACAGATGATTCTATGTATGGAATTACTACATGTAACTCATGGTTCATTCAAGGTGTACAATAATGACATATTCATTTTCCCTTTAATATGTAAACATTTGGAATGATATTATCCATTTCATTTTTATTTTTAAATATAAATAGTACCGAAGGACATGTTAATATGAAATTTGTATTATAGTTCAAGTATGAATAATAAATAGACCATGTGAATAAGAATAGAATATCATAATGTAATCATAAAATTTAGGACATTCGATTTATAAGTAATTAATGAGGTCTTGGGATGGTTAATTTTATCTATCATTTTAAATAACGCCATTTTTTTATCAATCAATTTAATTAGTTTTTATTAAATATCATCAGAGTAAAATAGGACAAATACAGAAAAATACATAACCATCACAGAGGTATGATGTATTGAAAAAACAATTAATTGACATTGAATAGATTATCCACCTCATCTGAAAGGGACCCAAGAGTAGAAAAGTAAACAATTCAGTCTCTTTGTGTCCCGTGAGAATCCCAAAATATCAACAACTATATTCCCTTATTGAAATGTATGATGGATCTTATCATGAGACTTCATTAAACCATTTCACATTCAGATAGTGTATTAAATGGATTATGTGATGGTACTTGTTCCATGATGCTCCTTATGAATAATCTAATTGTCTGGATCAACTATATCTAAGGGAATATTTATCAAATTATAAACTACTAGACCAGTGAGCATTGGAAATGCATATTTTTTAAAGTAGTTTCCTCTAACATAGTAATCAGAGAATTATTGGATGACTGCCCCTTAGTGTACCCAAATGACCACCCCCCATGTACGACATCCAAGAGACATAATCAATTAGTGTTACCATTTATCCCATTGCAAGGAGGTTCCACCATACCCACCACCCCATATCTGGACTAATAATTCTAGCCAAGGGAGGATTGGAATCTTGAATAGGGATAGGGGAGGGGGCATGGTCATAGTTCATACAACGCCTTCTATGATCCCTTAATACATTCCTAGATTTTTTAATGTTTCTTTTTCTTGTAATTGTCCCAAAATTACACCTAAACTCTTTCTTTTTTTCCCATATACAACAGTAGTCCATGATGAGGATTAATGTTACCACTTTATTATCCCAACCATGGTTACATATAAAATGGAACTATCAATCCATAAAGTCTATTTCTGTTTTAGTGGACATCCTCGTGAACATACCAAACAGGCTCCATACCACCGTTGAAAATTCAATTTGAAAAAAATGAATGAATGGTATTTTATTTTTTTGGGTTTCTACAAAATATTCATTTTGATGAAAGTCTAACTCTTGGGTGGTAAATTTACACCTCCATCAGATGTTCTTTATTCATTATATGCCATAATTAGAAGTGAATTTTTTTTGGAATCTCATTAAAACATAGGTTGTCTCTACAGGCATATTGGTCATTCATATCTCTTTTCATTCTATGGAACCCATTATCGAGAAGGAACATGATGAGGAGGCTATAAAAATACACATATTTTTATCCAATTTGAGGACAATGATTACACTAAGAGCATGTTATTCCTCTTGATGAATAGAAATGAAAAATAAGGAATGATCTCTATATTATTTAAATTTAATGTTTGGAGTTGTGCATCCTAGGAATCTTATAAGCATCCACACCCAGTTTAGTTTCTACAAATTGATATATCCTATTCAAATTATCAGTCAATAATTATTTTTAAGAAGTTTGATTAAAGGTTGGGTCAATTTCCATATCGTTGAATCCATAAATCTTTTAAATTTGATGCCATAACCATATTTTATTTATATGTACCTACCCATAGGCTCCTCCACTAAACAAATTTCCTTGCTCGAATTTCATGAAATCCATTCGTGGTATTAGATATATTGATTTGGTTGATTCCCCCTTGTATATAGGTTATTATAGCCTACTACATGAGGCCCAGTTATGTTTTCCTTCCAACTATCCATCGCAAAAAATGACACCATCAATATATCAAAATTATATATTAATTTATTGGGAACAATATATATAGAGAGAATGTGCATTGGTATTGATCAAATAACACAATTTAAAATAGATATTATCCCTTCAAAGTGTATAAACTTTATATTTCAATTTAGGTTATATCCCGTGATTCTATTAACCACCATGTCAAAGTGAATAATTCTATGTTCTCGTGGTGAGACCAGGTCTGCCAAATAATACATTAGACATTCACCTATGTGCATGTCCGGCTCACCTTCCACCTTCTTGAAACTCATGTCCGAAATACTATTTTCTATTTTAAATAAACACCTTTCTCGGTTCACTACTATCACGCTTTATTTTCATTATATAAGTATAGCCTCATTGAGTCTTTGGAATTATCTTATAATACAATTAAAATTATTTTGTAATCATCTATGAACACTCAGTATGAGTGAACTCTAAATATATGTCAATAATAGAATAGAATAATTCTTCTTTATCTATGTTTTGGATGATAAGACGACATTGCACATCCAGAGTGAGGATAAAAAATGTTGGGGAGAGAGGGTCCCCTTACGTTAAGCCCCAATCAACATTGATTTTATGCCATTAAATTTGTTGATAACCATTCCATAGATAGGGCTTCAGGACAATTAAAGATATCGATCCACCATAAGGCATTATGGCCACCTCAAGGCCTTTGATCCACTTTATACAGATCATGAAGTATAGATGACGCTCGTAAAACTAAATGAACTAGCTCTAGATGAGGACTCAAAGAAGGATATTTCACCTAAAAATGATATCTAGATATGATGTAATGATAGGGTATGTAAATTTATATAGGGACTAGTCATGTTAACAACTACATAGGTGTTTCTAGATGAACAAAAAATGTGAAAGTGGGAAGCTGAGTTCAAGATCTAAATGCTAGGGAGTGGAATTTCCATGTAGTAATGTATCAGATGAATTCTTATAAGACCTTAGGGACATGTAATCAACTGAGACTATAGGCCTTTTAAGTGTCCCCCCTATTCTCTTGAAAGGGGTGTTATCAAAAACAATAAAAATATGTCATTAAGGACGTTCAAATAAGCTATACCGACCAAAAAAACATCGATATAAGTGGTCAATGAACCAAGAAGAGAATTACATACAAGAAAGAACTCTAATGATTAATGAACATTAGACCATGTTAAAGGATATTCCCATTTCCAATGTCATGATAATATTGTAGCCATTATTTGGTTGATTAGTCTCACAATTTACCTCCTTTTCCAAAATTATTGCACAATTAATTGTTCGTATTTTTATGAAACCATGTTTTTCTTCATAGGTTCATTACTGGGGGTATACCAAAATCCTCATGTTGAGAATACATGCTAGCACCTTATATGGTATAATGAACATACATATGGGATAATTTTTATTGAGTTAATTTGGATGATTATCCATTGGTATCAACATAATATTGGTGGTTCATGCAACTCTAAGGACATTTTCCCCTTGAATGCAATATTTTATTTTTTCAACATTTCCCCCATAGCTACATCCCTTGAAGTTCTGTAAAAGGAGAATGGGAAACCGTTCAGCCTTGTTGTCCTCTCTGGGTCAACCATACATAGTGTATCACGAATATCCCTCTCATCTGGGATGGATTTCAATATATCATTTTCAATCAATTGGATTACAACATTTTATTAAATATGAAAATTCCCTTTATAGGTAGTTTTATTACTAAATGTGGCATGGTTTTCATTCCAAATAATTTAAATCCATTTAATCATACCACCTAAAAGATTCAATTCAACACACCTCAAAGTTATTAAATCACATTTACAACATTATAATCAATACATTATACACAATATGAAAAAGAATGATTTGATTTTATAAACAATGAAAATTTTATGAACATTTAATATGAATTCCCAAATGGTTGGATCATGTTAAGGTGAAGAACCTAAAATTTTGAAATTAAATGCACAATTTATATTAAATTTATGTTACTAGGTTACAGATAATTAATTTGATAATAAAAGGGAACACCTAGAAAATTTTGTGTATAGAACAAATAAATACATTATAAAATGATTAATCCTTCAGATAATATCCATTGACTACCTGGAAAATTGATAAGAAATTTCAATTTTCTATAATTATTATTTGATTCAAACCAAATCGAGAGAAATTAAAATAATGTAGAAGAACCCTAAAATAGGGAACATTACCTTCCATTGAATCAGAAAATTGGAATGACTAAAAGTGAATGGTGGATAATGGAATCATATACAAATCAAGTGTTATCAAACATGACTGATGATAATTTCTTCTGATAGCTTATGAAGAAGAACTAACAAAGACTAGGAGGAGAGTAAGATCTACATGTAAGGATAGATATGTTGTGTTAATGGAGGAGAAATACAGGTTGAATGTGAAAATAAAATAATGAGGAATAGTTAATTTAAAATATATTAATGAGACACATGGCATGGATGCACATTTATCAAAATATTGTAACAACTCTGCCTAATGTTGATCTCCCCATGCATGGATATGAAAATGGGTTTTCAAACTATTCTAATCCCATGCAGTTTCTATGAGATATAGAATACACCATTTTTTTATGGAATCATGGAATCAAGTTCATTATTTGAAAAACCAATTGACACCATAATATAGATGCATGTTTTGGTGGAATAGTTTTACCAAACTACCTTCAAATCATAAGCCCCCATTACCCTTTCCAAAAATAATAATTTCAAATCATGTTGATCTAAAATCTTCAGTGAAATCTATATTCAACTATTCTTCTATAAAGTCTATCTGAAAATATTTTTTTAATTGTTCCAATGCTCATAATGTTATTCTAAAGATCAAATCATTATATGAACCATCCACCAAATAAAAATATCATACTCATATGGAAATATGATCATGTTCAAAAAACATGTTCTTAAAATCTCCCCACCTTAGATCATATTGTCCGAACAATAATTGTGGAATAAAAAAAATCACACGTCATATATGATTTGTAAAATTTATACTAAATTTTTTTTTGGGAAATTATAATAGAACTTATGTTTTGAGAAGAATTACATAAAATATATGATACATAGGCGGTTGTAACATGATTCAATACGTGAATTTAAAATTTAATCATTGAGAAGATTTTTATCCAATCTTATATGACTTGAGACATGACTATGTTGATGTATCTTTCACCAACCAGTACATGGCACTCCCCACCAATGGTTCCAGCTTGAATGGAAATTATGAGTCATGGAGATAAAAATATAACAATTTCCAAGTTAATCATGTCAATAACATTCAAACGATGTAGATTGACATGTTTCTAAACTATATTGAAAATTTTATTCCCAATTGACCATATTGAGATTTTTTTATCCACAAAATTATTCAGATGAACTTTTCACTAAAAATTCGTTATCCTAAAAATGTACTAGATGTAGTTCATCACAAATTATATTCATCAAAGAAATAAAGAGTCATGTATTTTCTTTGGTGGATTACTATCATTGAAAATACTTTTAACACATAGGGGATGAATTCAATACTCAATATTGGTCTCTTTAACCCTAGGCACACCTTTATATTTCTCCATGTACTCTATCTAAATACCATAACTGGTTTCTAGGAATATCTCTATACAAATGGTTTTTTATGTCATCATGACACAACACGAACATGAGAATATACCTACTCCATCATCCTTGGATCATCACACACTTAGAATATCAATTTCTGTCTAGAGTAACCTCATATTCTACTTTTGGAATGAAGGAGACCATCTATGTTAGTTTATTATTATGATATTAAAAGTTTCATGACCGTAAATAGACATGATGTCCATGTATCAACATAACTAACTAATCTGAATAGTTATATCTTGTTAAGTGATCGAATCAATGAATCAACTGGTCTACATGACTCCATCCAATGATTTACTACATGGTAATATTAGTGTCACATAAGATAGTTCATGCCTCTATGATTATCCATGATCCTAGAGAAAAACCTCAAAGATTATTTTTGTCAAGGAAATAATGAATTTAATTTCATCATTTAGATCAATGTATATCCAATTCCCTCTCAGTGTAAATTATACTATGTTAGGATAAATTTGTAATCCTCACTACTCCAAGATTTCACTAAGAGGATATAAACAATTACTAATAAGTTCCATAGAAGTCCCTTGATATGAAAGATTATGTTCTTTATATGGTTTCCAACCAACAATATCCAATTATACATATGAAAGAATAGAAAAATCATATCTAGTGGACATAATTTTGAAATGGTTGGCTGAACCTTATATATTTGTCATTAACTAACCTCAATTCCCTCACTAATGAGGAATTTTATGATTTTTTCAACTACTCTATCCATAGTCCCAGCTCAACTCATGGTGTTCTAAAAGTTTTTATATACTATCAACTATTTTATCACTGCATTTCTTTAAAGCATTGATACACAATAGAAATACTACTTCCTTTATCACATGGTTACAATATGTCTGAATATATCATTAAACTCATTCACAACCCATAATTGGGTTTTATCTCAAGTTTAATTTCAAGGATATCATACTTAAACATAATGGCCTCACGGGTTAACAAAATTCTTTCAAAGTATGTATTAATAGACTCTATCAATTTCACACTATCTACATGGAACGAGTCAATAAATTTCAATGAAAACAACTGTTCCTCATCTTAGCAGTGTCCTACTTGTTTTTAATTAGAATGGGAACCGGTCCCACAACACACATTCAATCCACCACTGAAATTCAGATATGGATGTGTCGAAAAATATTTTATCTTATGTCAATTTGTAATATATTGGAATCCTAAATTCTTAAAAATTTATTATATCATATTTACCAAATATTTATGCTACACTCTCCCAATTCATGATCACAAAATATCATTTGTATTTGGAATATAAGCCAAAAAAAGGTCGATAGTTTCACAACACCTAATCTTTTCACAATGTCAACCCCCAACACATGATAAATCAAAATTATCCATCTTTATATTTCATTATAACATGTAAATGACCCATGAATGTATAAAAATAGATTAAAACATTAAAAATTCATCCAAACTTATATTATTCATTGCACCACCTTATTTGTCAATTGGTACCATCTATAATAACACGTACTACCTTGGTATATGTTAAGTGTAGAAGAAAAACCATTAATAAATCACATAGTCATATCTGCCTTACACATACTAGAGTGATGGACCACATGAGAGGTTTTAACCTAAATTTGTGTTACCTAATATGTCTATAAACCTTGGTGATGACAAACCATGTAGTCCGTCATAGAATAAAAAAGTTTCAGGTGACCAATTAAATAGTCAACCACACCGTAGGGATGTCTAAGCTACCTATATAAATCATTAAACGAAACTCAATTCCCTAAGGAGATTCAATTAATTTCACGAACACCTACACAACATATATATCATTCCATATACAGAATTTTATTCCTAATATAATGATATAAGAATGGAACTTTCATACCCATAACTCATGAACTCACCCAAACGTTCTTTTATTCTTTGAGTCACTACCATAATAGGTTATACATATTCATGATGAATTGACTCATAAACAGGGTCAATCCATAAGTATCCCAAAAATCTATTACGAAATATAATTTTTTGGGTGATAGGAAGATCAAATTACATCCATATGTAATTTTCATATTCCGATTCAATGGACCTAATATGGTATCATGTTGACAACCCTTAATGACAGTATCGACAATCAACAACATATAAAGGTTTTATTTCATTGTTTTTCATTAATCAATTTTTTTAATCATTTATGAGGCCAAAACATATTCATGTCGCATAATATTTATTATTGTAACCTTACATGTAACATTATTTAGCTGATACAATGCAACATGATATGAAAATTAGCCCAAAATTTCATTTTAATCATTAATAAATGCAAAATGTTCTCCCAACTGTGTTCAGTTAATGAATATTTATTTTACAAGAAATATGGGAAAACATAATAAGGTTTTTATTTAAATTTTAATTAAGAAAATACAAGTATAAAAAAATGGTCCAAAATTAGACCATATGTTCTATATAATTTTAAATGTATTGGTTTCAAAATATTACACAATACATTTATAATTAACATTGTATAAGTAGATGTTGACACATTATAAAACCATATCTATCTACTATTTGTATACTCCAATGATGTTGATTACTAAGTCATATAATAAAAAAGGTAACCTATGAGGGTCCCTTCATTCATGATTATGATTTAATAAAAGGAACATGATAAAATTTTAAACATTAAGATTTAAAACACCTTTAGTGGGTTTATAACTCAGTAAGTGAGTCTGAGGCAAAAGATCCCTAACAACTTATTAAAAGAAAGATATGGTACAATAAATAAAGATAAAGAATGTGGAAGAACATCATGCCCCCATCCAGACATCAGTGCCAACAGAAATGAGAAAATTACAAATCATAGTAGTCTTATCCTTCACCACCTCCATTATACGTTGTTTCCTCTATAGTAGCTGATTCCCACTCTGAATTCATTTCATATTGCTTCAATAAATTGATATAAGTTTCTCTTAACTTCAACAGTTCCAATGATAAAACATAATTCTTGAATTGTCTATGATCTTTTTTTACAAGCAGGGATATCCCCTTAGTGGGTTTATATTATAAGAATGCAATACTAAAACTCACATTCAAGGGTCATGCCAAGAATATAAATATCCATATATATAAGTCATTATTACATTGTTATAAAGGCAGAAGTCATTATATATATTTATTTATCATGAATAAATATGATGATTTATCATTCCTACATTAGAAAGGTTATATAGATTATAATTTACAATTAGAATTTATGTAACTATATCTGTATTTTTTTCTTTATTCATAGTATATAACAACACGGTATATAATGGTTAAATATTGTGGGCCACCATTCCACAGTTTAAAAATTCCCATACATGTTATATATTTACAATTTTCATCATTTTAATTGCAACCACTAATGAAACATCCCATGAAACCAATATTCCATGGAATAAAAATGATAGAATCAGTTAGTCAAATGAAATTACACTATCAAGAAATACATCAAAATAATATTTAGTTTGATGAAGCCATTTTGATTAACTGACCACATATCATAACAATAACAATGCATGATATCACATTATAGTTAATACATGTGAACATGGAAATGTATCACACAACATGTTTAATAACAATGTATGATAAATAGTCACCTGAACATGGTGTACAGATATACATAATGTGGAATCGACCTTGGATCTTCCAACATGTATCCAGAAGACATGAAATATAATCTACATGGCATGGAAAATGCATCTCATGTGAATATCATTATTCCTATAAAGATTCTTATCACAATACAAACTTCTCAATCTATCCTATGGTTAATATACTATAAATCCCATAAACCAGTAAGTAGGAGATAGTGTATAAATCACCACCGGTGAAATAATAATAAACTATAATAATGAACAACATTAAAAACCATCCCACACCAAGTAACATTGCATTTCTCACTTGTATGGGTAGATCACTCATAGATACATGCTATATGCAATGTGTTGACACATTCATACTCTCCTGTGTATTTGCCAAAATTGTAGGAAAAGGGAGAATATCCTCCCAAACCACATTTTAATGTCCCAAAAAATATCAATCTACAAATAGTTGCAAGATTAGTAATCAGTTGTCCCCAAGAGTACTTCCCCATGCATAAGAGGCTGCCGACTAGCAGTGAGGGTCCATTAATGGTATTGTGGGAATTTTATCTCTCAAAATCAGTGTAGAAAAATTGTGTATAAAAAATAAATAAATAGATTAAGAAATATAAATGAATAGTCTTGGAAATAAATCATACCAATAATAATAAATGACAAAATCTATAAACAATATCATATATTGCGTGATTCAATTTCAATAACAAAAGGAAAAAAGGAATACATGGAAATAAGTTCATAGTACATGTGTAAGAAAAAGAATCAATTCCTAAAGGCTATATAAATTTGATTAATGATAAATTACACAATAATGTAATTTAATATCCCATATACATGTAAACAATATATAGAATAATCTATAATCCAAGACCTACAACCATGAGGATTATTCAAGTTCCAAATTTTGGGCTGAAAAGGGCATGAGAGAAACTCAATATTCCACCACCAAATGTGTCTAATAATTTCATTTCTTGGAATATAAAACATATATGTGACCAGGTATAAAAAATAAGTTTGTTTGTAATTAGATATAATCTTGTTCGGCTCAAGCTCCTCAATGGAATCCCGAAAGACAATACATGTTTTTCTTGAATCTATAATGTCTCTGAATATGTCATCATTTATATATGTGAATATATTTGATAGTAATATATTAATAGATATACATGTATGAAAGAGTACCCAAGGAATAATACCAATTAATCTACATAATAGTAACAATGATGTTAATTATGTGATACTATGACCCTTGGCTATAAGCCGAAAAATTTAAGAGTAAGTATAAGTGAAACCACAGAATGAGTCCAGATCATCTCATGAATCGTAGAATAAGTCCACTAGTTTGTATAGGCTTAAAGCATCCTAATAAGGGCCATGTAATAGTAAAATTCATATGTGGACCATGTTGAAACAATTGGTCCATGTGACAAGATGGTCAAGAATATAACAAAATTATTTATCTTATGCGCTCACCAAAGGAATTATGTATAAAAACACATGTTTTTCTAGGGACAAAAGATATTCCAATCAACTTATGATCCCATAAAAGGAATTTAATACAAGTAACCGAGTTGCTGCATGTGGCTTAGCATAATTCCTTTTAACCTATGAACATATTGTAGGAGTCCCATAGATGGTACCTGAGTGTACCTTAGGGCGTATGCAAATTTTATTTCAACTATGAGCCCATACATGGATTTACTTAAATGGAAACCAAGGGTCACTAATGATGTGTGATAATTTCACTTAACAATTAGCTCATTCATTTAATTCTATATAAGGATCATTGGTGTCTCTAATGGCATAATATAATTCACCTAACCTCTGATCTCATCAATGGTTTCCATATATGGAAAACAAGCCTTACTAAAGGAATAAATTTTTTTCCAACCAATGATCCTATAAAATTTAATCCCACAATGGAAACTGGGGTTCGCTGAATGTGTAATATAAGAGCATATATACATTTTCTTTAATATGGAATCATTGTTCATGAGATTATCCCTACAATTTTTCCATTTAAATATATGTAATAATTAAGTCCATGCAAGTAATCATGTATTATTATTATTGAAGTATAAATAATTATGAATTTATATTTAGAAGAATGTAATACTAGATGTTAAGTAGAAAATTTAGGGAATTAAATTAATAAGTAATTACAAATATATATGAAGTTTCATTTAATTTATTATTTCAAATAGATCCATTTGATTTCATATTTTTTATTAAAGTATATAGTGAAACTCAAAAGGGTGTGTTATTAGAAAAGAGGGCATGGGTATCACACCAACTCATTTTATTCAATTTAAATGTAACGCCCCGACCCCAGCTACCCAGAGTCGGTGCATTACTTCGTAACATTGGCATGATCACAAAAGATCAAGTCTCAAATGACCGATTAGTTTAGTAGCCTTGGAAACACTAGATACATTCGTAAACGTTACATTACTTCATAAAGTGAAAAACTAATAACAAATTCTTCATAGTTCACACTCATATCCTCTTCTGACTATCCCTGCAGGTCATTCATAAAATACTTCTTCACATCCTGGAAAATATTATAACATTGAAAGGGGTGAGCTCAGATGCTCAGTAAGGATAACAATATTGAGGAAGCTTTCATAAATAAACATAAAAATTTAAGGCAATGTATAACTAAAACAAAAGCCTTTTAAACTTGAACATCAACATAATATGGCAAAAGTAAAATGAGAAAATGCCATTCACTTCTTCACATGGATATTCTACTGGTCGAATAATCACATGCAATATCAATAACCACTTTCATAATGATGGAATGCATAATGCCAGACTATCATAACCAAGAAGCCAAGGCCTCGTGCCAAGACCACAAATAAGATTTTGTCAAGGCCTCGTGCCAAGACACTAGTTTGTCTCATGAGACCTACCGATGCATCGAGAAGCTATAGCGGGCTCCACCAGTCACTTATTAAGTCCAATGCATTCCTCATATGAATAGGTTTAAACATATCATAAACCATAACATAATCGTATCACATAAAACATGCATAAAGGAAACATAACATTTCCACATTTCAATCACAAGATATAAATACAACACATTGATAGAATAAAAACGCTTTCAAAACCATTTTCAATACAAAAATAAAATAAAGTTAAAACTTTGTATTTATTTTTCATTAAAAAAATGATGGCTTGTAGAGGAAGCCGAAACTCAAATAATGGTCACAGCGGCCGAGAAGTCGTTGTCGCCGCATAAGTACTGAAAGAAAAACAATCCCTTTTTGTCGTTTAGTAAAACGCTTCGTATAAAAAAGATTCCTTTTGAACAAACATAAAAGTCAATGAGGATTATACACCGTATAAAAGAAAGTTGTGTATAAAACCAAATATGCCTCAATGAAAGGGGATTGAGACGAAGTCCTTAAAAAGATCATTTTTTAAATAAAGTACATCTATAATGTGTATTCACTATAAGTACACATAAATAATGTACAAATACAATATAGGACATAATAATATCATGACATAATTTTAAAGTAGGAGATTAACCCAAAGAATAGAAATTGGGTTAAGAAATTCCCTTACCTTGCGTCTTGTCCTGACTCGACTGTTCTTTAACCTCCTGAATAATAAACTAGAGTTAATTTCTATTTACTTAAGAACCTTTTTCATTTTAATTATTCCAGTTATATCACTTATTACCATGTTATGAACATTATATAATTATTTATGTTAATAACGGTCGTTTTGTCGATCTTTGGTACTTGAGTCAAAAATAAACTTCTTATAATTACAAGTTGTTCATGTGGTGAAATATCCATTATATCCAGAATTATATTCATGATCTAGATATCATATATATCATATATATACAGTATATGCATTCATTCATAATGTTACGTAACATTTAGAGGTAAGAAATGAAATGCACCGTTCATGGAGACGGTAAGCCGTACGTACGCATGAACGCTACTTTCATTTCAATTTCATATTTAATGGAACGAAATAATAATGATATAAATTTATAATATAATTCCAGTATAATATAGTGTATAATACCATTTACTCCATCCTATATACATCCCACATATGGCATTAATGATTCAAATCACTTTGAGGGGGCGGTAGTCCGCACTTCCTAAAATGAAATTATCGCGTTTTACCCATAATGGAAATCATAAAGTATTCCATAAATGATAAATAGAGAAGCATAAGTAAAACATAAACATATTATATATCATATATAAAAATAGTTACATCTTAATGGCCACCTTTGAAGGTGTTATATGAGTGTTGAACAATCATCGTTTCGTGAGGCAGAAATTCGCCATCCACAGAAACTGTATGTTCTTTAACCATTATATGTAGGTGTGTGTAACTGTAGCTAGAATCCTTCTTATAACAAAATCCTAGTATATTTAGGATACTTGTGTTGTTACAAAAGAAATGAATAAAAAGAGTTTAGGGGGTTGGAGAAGAAAAATAAAACAAAACAACATTAGAGAAGACATTACCTCAAAATCGGGTAACTCTTTTTGATTTGAGCCAAAGGCTTCCTTGCGAAGAGTTCTGCCCAAAGTGAGGCTTCTAGGAGTAAGAGAGGGATGTTGGGAGAGTATTTGGGCAGAGTTTGGCCGAGCCAAATGGCTTGAAGGTGTGAATAAGGTGGGACAGGTGGGGGCCTTTTATAAGTGGAGAGGAGGGACTCTTTTGGAAAGATTGAAATGTTACATTATTACAAAATGCTTTTCGGATTCTAAAGGTCCCACACTTATATAATTCGTGGATAAAGTGATAAAGGTTCGAAATCTCTTCATCCAATTGGATTTGGACAAGTGTAAGCCTTGGATTTTGCATTATCTTCCCATTTTATTTAAATCGTTAAAAAATGAGGTCATCGCTGCATCATCATGATGTCATAAATAATTTAATTTATTTAATGTCTAAAAATTATAAAAAACTACTATGATGTAGGAAATCTTTTTGGCTTTCTAATTAATATTTATAATCAAAATTTGGACTTGTGTAACCCCACTTAAAAATTGTTTTAGTAAAATAACTCATGTTTGTGTCAATTTATTTTTAACATTAAATAAATATACATTAATGTCATTTTCCAACTAAAGTGGCTCAATGGGGTCCCCAAGTTGACCCATGGGTTGTCTTGGTCGGCCATGACTTATCCAATAGTAGTAGGACAAGTGTCATGCTCATCTCATATTATTATAACATTATTTGTACCTTAAACTACACTAATTACCTTTAATCGCGATTAAGAACTTAAAAGTTTCTATTCACCAAAAAATTATTTTAATCTCATTGAACCACATTTTACTTCTTAATGACAACCCTGCATGTTGGATTTTTGAAAATCAAATCACAGAAGTGGTAATATTTCATTTAAACGAAAAATCAGTTATTTAACTACCACTTAGTGGTTTCACTATTCATCAAAAACTGAAGTTTTTAAGAACAATGCCAAAATTTAACCCTAAGATATAATTGATATTCCGAATTCAAAAATGATGTCTATTTTAAAAAATTCCAATCATATAAGTTGCATTAATTAATTTTATAATTAATTCCCGCTGTCACAACAAATAGCGTGTTTTTAAGAAACAATTTATATCAAAAGATTGACAATTGTTTATGTCCAATTTTAATGTTAAATTAATTCTAATGACCACCATTGGATAAAATAGTAAAAATATATTCTAATTATACTTTAAAACCACTAAATAGTATAATTTATCACTATAAATTATTTTGATTAAAAAAGTTGTTTTTAAGTGTTTTTCACAATTCATAAAAAAAATTATAAGTTCTCAGAAAAATACCAAAAATTCAACATAGGATAATTTCGATATTACGAATACAAAAATGAAGTCCATTTTGAAATATAAAATTTCTATAATTTTAAAAAGTGGTTATTACTATTCATAACGGCTACTTTGATTAGTCGCGGTGTTTTAGAACTCGAAGTTGCGTACAATGCAAGCTATTGCATTATTGAAAGAGAGGCGTATCGTGGAAGCTCGGGGTGTTACATTCTCCCCTCCTTCAATAAATTGCATCCTCGAAATTTGAAATTTTTCTTGGAAAATAAAAGGATGAAAATAGAAAATACCTTTGAGGAAAACCCACATCAGAAATAAGATTAATAAAATTTAGCCTTAATAAGAGGGAAAGGGAAATGAAAAAGTCACCACCCAATTATGATCTCGATTAGGAGAACATTGGTCGCAATTAGAGACATATAATTGGAGGAAAAACGTAAATATTTGTAGGGAGCGATTGGGGTCATCAATCACAATCAACTGTCAAATTGAGGGCCTCAATGCCTTCAATCTAATTTGATTTAAAATATCATCAGTTCAACAAGACATAAGGTATTAGGATAACGCATTTTTTTGTTTTAATATCCCTTTACTAAAGTTTAAGAATTAATTTATTCATTGAATAACAGATAGGTATATATATATTTATGCCTGACAATTAGAGTTTCAACCTTCAACTCACCTTTCACTCAAAAAGATAATAGAAGCCAAAAATATTATACTTTTCCTAATTGTATAAGGTTCCAAATGTTAACACATACAATTTAGATTAGTAAAATTATTTTGTAATAACCAGGGACATCCTGTAGGCTAGTGGTAGGAAATAAAGGCATGTCGCACTTTGATTGTGGGTTCGATTCCTGCAGCTTTGTCCGACGCGACGGGTTATGCCCCACCCTGCAGGTTGTCCTTTTCCTAAAAATATAGTATTATAATATTCCAAAAATAATCTTTAGAAATGCTTTAACCTTAAACAATACTATCCATGGTTCAACTTAATCCATTCCAACCTTAATAGTTATCCAAAATACCTCCGTCCAGACATTCTCTAAAGGGTCGTTAAATTCCAAAATCAATTGTAACCTCAGATTCCGCAAAAAAATTAAAGTTTCTCTTATTGTCCCATACTAAAAATATAATTACCTTCATCATATTAAATCCTTAATGAAAACAACATGTACTGCAGTACAATCCTTATATATCACATTATTCTTATAACCATAATCTAGTTCTTGAGTCGAAAAACACAAATACAATAATTATTTCGCTTCAACTGTAGTCACAGCATAAGATTTTCCATGATCCCTTGGCCTTTTCTGAGGTAAGTTTCCTTGATGCTTAGGACATTCATTTGTATAATGCCCCATTTCCCTACAATTGTAGCATTCAACTTTGACAGCCTCTTTCTTTCCCTTGCAATCACGAGCCTGGTGACCCTTTTCTCCACATTTATAACAAACTCCCATTCCTTTTAGGCAAGTACCAGGGTGATATTTCCCACAATTATCACATAATGGAAAATCCTTCTTTCCCTTTTTCCCTTTATCTGTCTCTTGTTCCACCGTTCTCTTCTTCTCTTGCTTTACTTTGTTGTCATAAGACTTAGAGAATTCCTTTTCTGTCTTGATAGCACACGAGACAATATCTTCGTATAATGAGAAGGATTGTGATACTAAAGCTCGACAGAGAAATGGTTTTAACCCATCAAAGAAACGATTAATCTTACTCCTTGGGTTATGTATATAATCTGCAGCATGCCTCGCTAACCTTGCCAAGTTGGCCTCATACTTTGCGACATTCTCATCCTCCTTCTGCCTCAGACTCAGAAATTGCCTTTCCATATCCGCTCGATGGTCTCGAGGAAATTATTTTTCTAAGAACAGCTCTTTGAACTCCTTCCATTCCATGTTTGTTAATTCATCATCTTCCTTTGTGTTTTGAATTAGTGACCACCGTTGATCGGCATCAACAGTGAGGCGGTAAACTGCCACAACAACATTCTCCCTTTCACTAATCCCCAAGGCATGGAATATTTTCTCTAAGGAATTTATCCATTGCTCAGCTACTATAGGATTTGTACTCCCATTGAAGGTTGGTGGTTGTTGCCTCATGAAACGGTCTAGCATTGATCCTCCACGTTGCGGATCAGGGTGCTCCATATGAGTAAGATTATTATTCATAACCTGAGTGAGTTGTCCCAGTATAGTAAAAAGTTGATCAGCACCAGTTGTATCTCCAGATCCACAATAATTATCTTGATCAGGAGGGAAATCCCTACACGGAGTGCGTGCATTGATACAGTTTCCATTCCTTCCACTAGGCGCCATTTCTAAACAATGGCATAATCTAGATTAGTTTATGAATCAAAATACTTAATTCCATACTTTTAAAATACTTAACATAAATTGAACTAATTATGGATATAATCCATAATTATAAAAATGTTTTCTTTGAGAAAGTATATACTAGTAACCCTTCATAGTGGTTTGTAAAAAAAATGGGAATTATCCAAAGCATATCCACCGGGAGTGTCGTAACCAAGAGTGCAGCAAGGCCCGTTGTCGTGCACCAGTTCCCGTTCGAGTCTAGCTCAAAGCGGTGTTTTCGGGTTTTACCCCTAGGTACATCTGTGCCAGAGCTGCCTCTACCTGCTCGTATCCAGACAGAGATGTATTGCTCGGAAAACTCATAACATCTCTATAATACCAAAATTCTAGGAAGTTCTTCTATACTAATCCTCAAAGTCTATCTTTGGGCTATGTGCTCTAATCAGAGTTTATCTAAATCTAGCTTCCAAGGTTAGTACTAAACTGCCTCTGATACCAACTGTAACGCCCCGACCCCAGCTACCCAGAGTCGGTGCATTACTTCGTAACATTGGCATGATCACAAAAGATCAAGTCTCGAAAGACCGATTAGTTTAGTAGCCTTGGAAACACTAGATACATTCGTAAACGTTACATTACATCATAAAGTGAAAAACTAATAACAAATTCTTCATAGTCCACACTCATATCCTCTTCTGACTATCTCTGCAGGTCATTCATAAAATACTTCTTCACATCCTGGAAAATATTAAAACATTGAAAGAGGTGAGCTCAGATGCTCAGTAAGGATAACAATATTGCGGAAGCTTTCATAAATAAACATAAAAATTTAAGGCAATGTATAACTAAAACAAAAGCCTTTTAAACTTGAACATCAACATAATTTGGAAAAATTAAAATGAGATAATGTCATTCACTTCTTCACATGGATATTCTACTGGTCGAATAATCACATGCAATATCAATAACCACTTTCATAATGATGGAATGCATAATGCCAGACTATCATAACCACGTAGCCAAGGCCTCGTGCCAAGACCACAAATAAGATTTTGTCAAGGCCTCGTGCCAAGAAACTAGTTTGTCTCATGAGACCTACCGATGCATCGAGGAGCTATAGCGGGCTCCACCCTTCACTTATTAAGTCCAATGCATTCCTCATATGAATAGGTTTAAACAAATCATAAACCATAACATAATCATATCACATAAAACATGCATAAAAGAAACATAACATTTCCACATTTCAATCACAAGATATAAATACAACACATTGATATAATAAAAACGCTTTCAAAACCATTTTCAATACAAAAATAAAAGAAAGTTAAAACATTGTATTTATGTTTCATTAAAAAAAATGATGGCTTGTAGAGGAAGCCGAAACTCAAATAATGGTCACGGCGGCGAAGAAGTCGTTGTCGTCGCATAAGTACTGAAAGAAAAACAATCCCTTTTTGTCGTTTAGTAAAACGCTTCGTATAAAAAAGATTCCTTTTGAACAAACTTAAAAGTCAAAGGGGTTAATACACCGTATAAAAGAAAGTTGTGTATAAAACCAAATATGCCTCAATGAAAGGGGATTGAGACGAAGTCCTTAAAAAGATCATTTTTTAAATAAAGTACATCTATAATGTGTATTCACTATAAGTACACATAAATAATGTACAAATACAGTATAGGACATAATAATATCATGAAATAATTTTAATGTAGGAGATTAACCCAAAGAATAGAAATTGGGTTAAGAAATTCCCTTACCTTGCGTCCTGTCCTGACATGACTGTTCTTTAACCTCCTGAATAATAAACTAGAGTTAATTTCTATTTACTTAAGAACATTTTTCATGTTCATTATTCCATTTATATCACATATTACCATGTTATGAACATTATTTAATTATTTAAGTTAATAACGGTCGTTTTGTCGATCTTTGGTACTTGAGTCAAAAATAAACTTCTTATAATTACAAGTTGTTCATGTGGTGAAATATCCATTATATCCAGAATTATATTCATGATGTAGATATCATATATATCATATATATACAGTATATACATTCATTCATAATGTTACATAACATTTAGAGGTAAGAAATGAAATGCACCGTTCATGGAGACGGTAAGCCGTACGTACGCATGAACTCTACTTTCATTTCAATTTCATATTTAATGGAACGAAATCATAATGATATAAATTTATAATATAATTCCAGTATAATATAGTGTATAATACCATTTAATCCATCCTTTATACATCCCACATATGGCATTAACGATTCAAATCACTTTGAGGGGGCGGTAGTCCGCATTTCCTAAAATGAAATTATGGCGTTTTACCCATAATGGAAATCATAAAGTATGCCATAAATGAGAAATAAAGAAGCATAAGTAAAACATAAACATATTATATATCATATAAAAAAATAGTGACATCTTAATGGCCACCTTTGAAGGTGTTATATGAGGGTTGAACAATCATCGTTTCGTGAGGCAGAAATTCACCATCCACAGAAACGGTATGTTCTTTAACCATTATATGTAGGTGTGTGTAAGTGTAGCTCGAATACTTCTTATAACAACATCCTAGTATACTGTGGATACTGGTGTTGTTACAAAAGAAATTAATAAAAAGAGTTTAGTGGGTTGGAGAAGAAAAATAATACCAAACAACATTAGAGAAGACATTACCTCAAAATCGGGTAACTCTTTTTGATTTGAGCCAAAGGCTTCCTTGGGAAGATTTCTGCCCAAAGTGAGGCTTCTAGGAGTAAGAGAGGGATTTTGGGAGAGTATTTGGGCAGAGGTTGGCCGAGCCAAATGGCTTGAAGGTGTGAATAAGGTGGGAGAGGTGGGGGCCTTTTATAAGTGGAGAGGAGGGGCTCTTTTGGAAAGATTGAAATGTTACATTATTACAAAATGCTTTTCGGATTCTAAAGGTCCCACACTTATATAATTCGTGTATAAGGTGATAAGGGTTCGAAATATCTTCCTCCAATTGGCGTTGGACAAGTGTAAGCCTTGGATTTTGCATTATCTTCCCATTTTATTTAAATGGTTAAATAATGATGTCATCGCTGCATCATCATGATGTCATAAATAATTTAATTTATTTCATGTCTAAAAATTATAAAAAATATACTATGATGTAGGAAATCTCTTTAGCTTTCTAATTAATATTTATAATCAAAATTTGGACTTGTTTAACCCCACTTAAAAATTGTTTTAGTAAAATAACTCATGTTTGTGTCAATTTAATTTTAACATTAAATAAATATATATTAATGTCATTTTCCAACTAAAGTGGCTCCATGGGGTCCCCAAGTTGACCCATGGGTTTTATTGGTCGACCATGACTCATCCAATAGGATTAGGACAAGTTTCATGCTCATCTCATATTATTATAACATTATTTGTACCTTAAACTACACTAATTACCTCTAATCGCGATTAAGAACTTAAAATTTACTATTCACCAAAAAATTATTTTAATCTCATTGAACCACATTTTACTTCTTAATGACAACCATGTATGTCGGATTTTTGATAATCAAATCATAGAAGTGGTAATATTTCATTTAAACGAAAAATCAGTTATTTAACTACCACTTAGTGGTTTCACTATTCATCAAAAATTGAAGTTTTTCAGAACAATGCCAAAATTTCACCCTAAGCTATAATTGATATTCCGAATTCAAAAATGATGCCTATTTTAAAAAATTCCAATCATATAAGTTGCATTAATTAATTTTATAATTAATTCCCGCTGTCATAACAAATAGCATGTTTTTAAGAAACAATTTATATCAAAAGATTGACAATTGTTTATGTCCAATTTTAATGTTAAATTAAATCTAATGACCACCATTGGATAAAATAGTAAAAATATATTCTAATTATACTTTAAAACCACTAAATAGTATAATTTATCACTATAAATTATTTTGATTAAAAATGTTGTTTTTAAGTATTTTTCACAATTCATAAAAAAATTAGTTCTCAGAAAAATACCAAAAATTCAACATAGGCTAATTTCGATATTACGAATACAAAAATGATGTCCATTTTGAAATATAAAATTTCTATAATTTTAAAAAGTGGTTATTACTATTCATAACGTCTACTTTGATTAGTCGCGGTGTTTTAGAACTCGAAGTTGCGTACAATGCAAGCTATTGCATTATTGAAAGAGAGGCGTATCGTGGAAGCTCGGGGTGTTACATTAAACATCTCATATAATATTGATTAATCTAACACAACACAAATGTGATTAATTAGTATAAAGAACACTATAATCAATTCAATTAAAAAAACTCCAAAAAGGGTGAAAAATTTTATTAGGTGAATCATTGGAAAAGGGAATATAAAGAAACACTCTTAATGGGGTTGTTTGAGTTTTTTTGAATTACATCCAATGATATAATTAACCAATCAATCAATATATAATTTATTGAATTAGGTTTTCAGAGTTAACATAACATTAATATTTACACACTTGGGATACACATCATATATGACAGTGAAATATTTTACAAAATGTTGAAAGCATACAAGATAATATATAGACCACTAGCATCATGATTAGAATGACTCACTCATCTATTTTGATGCTTCTAGTTGAGAAAGACTGTGAGAAAATAGAATAATAGAAAAACAAAATAAAAATGGGGTATATTATATGGAAATAAAATATAATATCCTATGGAAATACAAGTCTAAAAGGATAATATAATATTCATAGATTATACCAGGGTGATCAAACATTATCAATTATTATTGATTCTAAATCCAGATGAGGAAGAACTGTTGTGAACAAGGAAGAGGGGAATAACTCCATAAATGGGAGGGAGATGTTCTAAAAATGGATATGATAAAGAAGGGATGATTATTAGAATAATTTTTTTAAAGGTACTTTCACCCCTTTTATTTTGGTAAATGGTTTGGTGACATTGTTATTCAAATCATGAACCAAATGATCACCATCTTTACCTAATTTTACACCCCTTTTCACGAATAAGAACAAGATTTGTCTCTCCATGCATAGCCTAGAAGTTTTATATAAATTTTAATGCACCTTAATTCATGGTTGTGAGACCTTGGGGAAATTATTTTAAAAACTATGTGACACCCCTTCAGACCACATGATTTGGGAAAACGTTTTTTTACTAACTATTTGTAAACCATGCACCCCTTTACCATTTCCAAATATTATAATTATGATTATCTGACCTTAAAAACCCTACTAAACACCCATGTCACCACTATTACCCTAAACACTTTATATAACATCAATATTTAGAGTTCCGACACATGAAATTGAATTCTCATTCCCTAATTATGATTCAAACGTTCTACCAAATGAAAATTTCAAACACAATTACAATTTACATCCTATTCAAAACATACGATATTAAAAATTAATTATATAATAATGTTTTTTCTAGACACTATATGATAACGGATAAGTTTTTCTAATTTTTTAACTAATTTTTTTTGGAAAAAACAGGGGGATGAAAATAATGTCTTATCGAAGTCATTAATTGATTTTGTAAACAAATATTAAGGGGCAGGTTAAAGATACATTTTTGTTTATTCAATACATATTTTTTATTTATTTAAAATATAATTTTGTAAATTAATTATTCTTTTTGACCTCTTAACGGAGGCTACTATAATATTTTTGAGGAAAAAAATAATAGTTCGATGGAAATTTTGTTTCGATGTTGCTGGAGGAAGTGGGAAGATTGTTAAAATGTTTACCAGGAAACATTCTAAATTATGTATGATGACATTATTTTATTCATTAATGTTACTAAAGATCATTAATATGTATTGATATTAGATGAATTTTACTCAAGGCTTTGATGTATTATTGTTTTCTAGAAAAAAAATCTTTGAACAATCTAACTTGGATAAACGTTACATGATGGTAAAAATAAGGGTTTACTAAAAAATATTCTATATGATGATGTTGGATGTGAAAATAGATGAGTTAGTATAAGGAAACAATATCACAATTGTTCATGGGAGGAACATTATTATTAAATATATTTTAATATTTTAATTTGGAAGTCCAAATATAGGCCATTAGAAGAACATGATCAGAATGAAGACAAAATAAGAATTTGTTGCTATGTTTGTTTTGATTTTGAAACAATGAGAAAAAATACAATGTTGAACAAGAAATAATTTTTAATTTTGTATGTAAATTCAATGGGAGAAATAAACTGAGAAATCTATGTATCTTACTATATAAATAATGAAGCGCTGGAAAATTATTTTAAAATTGAAAAAACATATCCAACTATCAAAAGTGGGTTCATATAAATGGACAACGATATAGGTGGTTCATTTTTAAAAAGGGTCAAGAGTAAACAATAGATGAATTTTAATATTTATTAAATCATATATTAGTATTTTTTCATTTTCATAGAGTTTCATTGAAAAATATATTTGGGATTGGAATGTTTTTATGATATGAAATGTGTTGAAAATAAAGTCTATCAGATAAAAAATTTATTAATTTCTATTATAAATTGGTTGTTTAGGAAGAGAATTAGTTGAAAAAAATAATGGTGATGGATTAAAAAAATTAATCATATATAGATTTCTTATTTAATTAAATAATGAAACAATTAATCCAGATTAATAAAATTCTTATTGTGATGTTTTTGTTTTTATGGAAAGAAGGATCAATAAGATAAATGAGAATTAGAAAAACATTATCGATGTTATCGAATAATATATCAAAATATTTCTGTGTTTATTAATGTGTGAGGAGGAAGTGCCACTTAATGAAACAAACAAACATCCATTTTTAATGGAAGAATAAGTTTTATAAGTGATGTATTGAAATCATATCGAGAAATAACTATCTGATGAATAGTTCCAACGAAGTTCCTGATTTATTTTCAAAATACTATTTTTTTAGAATCTTTTAAAAAATAGATCCCTCAAGAATGAAAAAGTTTTACTAATCATCAATTTTTTATCATAATGTGTTTAATAAATTCTAATAAATATCATTAATATCATGTTTAATGAAATTCAGTTAAGGTTATGGATGATACAGAATTAATTAATGTTCAAAAATATCTATAAGTGTTTAGAATCATCTAGTGAAATAAAAAATATATAGGGATCCAACATTTGATTTTTTGTGAGATATACTTTGTAATGTGTTTCCCACCATTTCAACATTGTGAGAACCTATATAATGGGGTGAAAATACAATGTACCTTTAAATATTAACATGTATAAAAAATAAAAATTCAATATAATTTGTGTTAAAAGTGATTTTCAAACTGATTACTTGTTTTACGTCGAAGAAGAATCTAGGACAGAGATTTAATTTAGGTAATAAAACAGAGTTTTCATTTATAGTATATGGATTGAGAATATTGGATATAGGTTCATAGTAGAATTTGGGGGGAAATGATTTTTCTTTAATGGATATAACATGGGTTATAAGATGTGGTGTTTTATTGACACACGGTCAGATGAAATTTTTAGACATATAAAGGATACACTAGATAGACATTATGAACATATAAAATTAGATAAGCATTATGGATGATCCTTTAGGATCGAATATACAGTGTTTAATATTTTTATTGAGGATTAAATTTTTTAATATTTTTTTAAATGATGAGATTGAATATAGTCATTCTTACACGGAGATAAAAGGAGTCTAATAGGAGTTGGATGAAATTTTTATTCACTTTTTTCTTTTCTTGAATTTATATAGACCGACAAGATTCTCCATTGAAAGGATGTGTATTCTCACACAGATGATGAAACTTATATATTTAATGAACCATGCTTACTTTTTTATAATTGAACACTTTTTATTTTATAAAAAAATAATAAGGAAATAACTCTTAAATATTTCATTTGGTAACATTCAAAATGTTTGAATTTTGTAAAATATCAACATTGATTCAAATTCCCACTCCCACTCATAGTGTTTTAGTGATACTTTGGACCATAAAATTTGAGGGGTAGAGTCAAAATGAATGGGTAATGTTTACATTGTGGATTAGTTCCCCTAGATAAGGAATTTTATTCAGTTTATAATGTGTTGTATAAAACCCAATATGAAGTCTATGACAGGTATTATGTTATATAAATAAATTGATGAATTTTTTGAAAAGAATATAATATGAACACTATGTTATACAATTGTTTTAAATATTTAGGACTTTATGATTGAGAAATAGTTGAATGATTGATATTGATGTTTCTGTATGGGTAATGGAGCATGGAGTGGACATATTAAAGAGTTCTATGTTAGAATCAATTCAATGTTTAGATTAATTTTAGTACAGAATTTATATTTTGGATATCATATTTTTTCCGTTGTGTAATAATATATTCTTATAATAGGGGTTTTTAAATGAATAAATGATATGTTTTTTTATCCTCATGAAATCTGATTTTTTATATTCTATAATTTTATTAAATTGGATAAAACATTAAAAAAATTAATCTGGAATATTTTTATCATAATTTGTTTTTAAAATATATGTGGAAAATAATTACACCAGCAGTATTAATATATTTTAAAGAATAAAAATGTCTTTTAGAAACTATAAAAATGTATAGAATACCATATAATATACGATTTTCGATAGTTTTAGTGATTAAATATTCCCACTCTATGGTAATACCTGTTATTTTCTGACCACATAAAATTTTTTCAATCCTCATATGATTTTATAATGTTATATAGGATCAAATATTCTAGTGGGGGTATGATTAGGACTTAGAGAAATTCATAGATTAGAAATGAATGATTTTTTCAATTAGTATTCAATGATAATATTACTCAATATCCATAAATCTTTTAGAATATATTGTTAAAGGTAAATGTAAATATTTACATTTACATACAAAATTTAAGTGACCATCACTTTATATTTTAATAATTTTTTTTGAGTTTCTATAAAACAATTTATTCATTTACATTAGTTATAAAAATAATATCAGGGAAAATTTTTATGGAAGAATTCCAAAGATGATGATGACTCTAAATAATAGATAGAGATGTAAGTGGGAAACATAAGTTATTAGAATTAAAACATTTGGTGTTGTGATGTGGAGAAACTTGAAATTATGTTTAAATAAATAGGTATAAAAAATTTGACTTCTAATCCTCACTATTATTTAATCATTTTTATTTCAATATTACTCACTAAATTAATTTAGTGTTATGATTTTATAATAACTTCATATAGAGATTTGTAAGGAATTACTTAGAGATGTAGTGATTTTATGAAAATCAAAAATGTGAAACAAATATAAGGATTATTTGGTGGTTTATCATATAGGATAATATTATTCATCTTCCTATTGGTTTGTTTTTTAATGTTATTAAATGATTAAAATGATATAAAATTATATTTTTAGTAATAAAATAATTTTATATTTATTGTATTAGATACATATATAATACGTGAATCAATATATCAATGTAAGACATTGAGTTATTAGTTATAGAATTTCATTAGTAAGTATTATAGTTTGTGATGAAATGATAATGTTATCATGAGTATAATTCATGTATTGAGATAAAGAATATTCTCAAGTGGTGAAAATATGGTTTTGGGCACTAGATGAGCCCCTAAAAGAATACCACATGGATTTTCAAACATTATATCATTCATATACTAAGAGTGAACATTTCATATTTATATTTTAAAACATCTAATATTTATGAGATATCTATAATGAGAATTTATCACTCCAATACATTAATATTTATTTCATTTTAAATATATTAAATCTATTTGATGGATTTTGATACACACAACACTAGGTTTACAAGAAAATAAAATATTAAAATATAATAAAAAAAGAACAATATAACCTAGTTGTTATGTTTGACAGTACTTTCAAAAATAATTAAATTTTGAAAATTAAATTTTTTATAGAAGAATAACATAAACTAAAACAACATACATCGATTATAAACCAATATAATAATAATTTAATATATATTTTTTTAAAAAAATTGTATTTTTCTAAAAACATTTGTTTAGACGCACTATGCACATATTGTTAAAAATTATTTTTTATTGATTTTAGAGAAATTATTTAATAAAAACCTCCTTTTTAAAAAATCATATCAATATTATCATAAAGTTATTTTTTTGATTTTTCTGAAATGTTTCATTTTTAATGAACAGTGAATAATACATGTTTTCTATTAAAAACTAAATTTTGATGTAAATTATTCAGAAAGGTAAATGATATATTAAAGTTGTTTTAATGTATAAGTTTTTTTAATTATATTATAATCAATACAATTTAGGTCACTGGAAAAAATTTCATATTGAATTTGGAAATTTAATCCATCTAATCGTAATAGTTCTTTTTCCATTGAAACGTTTTTTTCACCACATCTATGGGTAAAATTTTTAATTAAAATTTTCAAATTGTGTGAATTGAATTTTGAATAACATATTTTATATTTTAGATCATCATAATTTCTATTATATAATATCATCTACATAATTTTGGTCCATTTTGAACAGTAATTGGAGTAACAATTAATTATCATTATCAAGGATAAAAATTGATTTATTGGCGGTCAAACTAAACAAGTAATGGTTAATGTGACCAAAAAACATGTTCAAATCCCATTTTATTGAATAAATTAAACCTTATAAATTATAATTTTCTAAAATTTCCAAATTTATAGGTTGTAGAATGAAAATAATGTTGGTGTAATTGATTCTTTTCTAGAATTCTAAATCTATCCTATCCCCTACTTATAAAAGGTCGCAAACTCTACTCCATATCAACACATCAAAAGTAATTTTTTATCCAAAAACAACCCAAATAACATTATTAATCAAATACCTACATTATATATCCATTTTTAACTTATGAATGTATCTAAGGAATGATTTTGATGTAAACCCAAAGATGGCTGTTGAAGAAGAGGTACCATTCTTAAAATATCATTTTTAAATTATATTTGTTTTATATATTTTTTTGAACTTATTAAATTATTATTGTATAATATAAAACAATATGAAATCTATTTAGATTTTATTATATATATTTAATAACCTTATACATCCTTTCTTTATAAAATTGCAGGAAAAACATTAATTCATATGTACATCGAACTACAACCTCGCGTACCGATGTAACAGATTTTCCGTCCACACCTAACATGTTTGTATATAATGAGGGATTTAATGTATATATTTAATATTAATTATATATAAATACTTATTTATTTATGTAATCACATATACCTTCTTACTTTCCACTTTGTTAATAATATGTTAATGTTTCTCATGTGTACGGAGATCTTCCTCCTGATGAAGTGACATGATTTGTTATTCATATGCCAATTACATGGAAAGTAATATTTATATATTTAATTAAAATATTTAATATATGTTATATGATATTGATTATATAAAATATATATATTACCCACTTACATTCCTTTTCACTGGTTGATGGAATGATAACTTCTCTATTGCGTACGTTCGACCTACCATCCCCAGAAGTGATGGGATTCAATGTTCTTCTTTTATTAACCAATTTTTTTTGTTATATAATGATGTTTTTCACATAAAAATTATTTTATATATGAGGATTATATAAATATTCATATACCACAGCACATGGGAGAACTAGGCCCAAATTTGCATTTTCAAAAAAATTAATATTATTAATTTTGATAAGAAAAATATCACTTTATTTATCTGCAACCACTTATAATATTATTTCATCAATATCTTCATTTTTTCACGAAACATTCCTATAAAACTATTCTATAACTTTTATATATATATATTTTCAAATAAATTTCATGTTTCATTATTATTCATTTTGTATTCCCTTTCATTAAGAGGGTCGACAAAAAATATTCCATCAAAGCCACTGTAATAAATCTTAAAAAGATTCACACATTTGAATTTGATAATTAATGTACATAAAAACACCCTTAGGTATTTTATACATGAAATTTCATTTTAATACAAATCATATTGGGTCATATTATAGTGGGTTCAATAGAAACAACAATTATGAATGTGTACTGCTGCACTAAAAGCTTTCCTCCATTAGAATTGAGAAGTATCATTCTCAATCTACATAGTTCATGATATATCAATCAAATTTATATTTCATATATCAGTAAAAACCTTTTTTTGTGGGGTATATGTTCAAATAAACTCATGAAAAAATCAATGATTTTTAGGGTAATCTCTAATGTTATCATTTTTATATTCTGCAACAATATCATTTGGAATCATTTCTATAGAAATTCCACATTATTTTTCGCCACTTCTCCATAAAATCTAAAACATTTTCATACATAATAATTTTTTATTCATAAATATAATACATTTTATTCATGAAATTTAATCTAAAATAAATAAATTACTTATCAGTTTTTATTGATTCATTTCCCATGGGTTTTCAAATTTTTGATTTCATTAACATCATGTCATGGTATGAGTATGATGTATCTGAAAATTATAATATAGTGATTTTGTAATTTTCCCATTATACAATATAGAACAACACAAATATATTCTTTCAATAATGTTAGTAAAATCACAATTATATTCTCTCTTATTTATCCTTCTCTTTTTCTTCTAGCACATATTCCTCATCCTTTTATAACATAGCTTATTTTCATATATCATTCTCAGATAACATTAAAACTGTGCACCATCAATATGAAACATATTTATCATAGTTCATTTACCTCATATAATAAAATCCCCATATTTATTTAATTTTACAAAAATATAATATCTTCTAGAAAAAATATTTACATTCATCATAATGTGGTTAGACAGTCAAAAAATTATTTAATCCTATCAAAACAAAATTATATTTTTAATTTTTTATTTTCATCACCAATGGTATTACCTAAAATTCCATTAATTATAGGAGATTCATAATTTCTAAAATTCAATTACCTCTACTTAAAATATTTATCATTCTTCAACAACACGAAATATATTTTCATGTCTTAATAACAATAATTATCTAATATCCAAGGTCATTATCAATTTTTTTTCTTTGAGATATGTATCAATAAAAAAGGAATATTCCATAAACTTTTCTTCCATCATATATATATTTTAAATTTTTTTGAGTTAACATTGTTCTATCATTAAAATAAAAAAATGTATATCAAGCTGTTTTGGGTTACAAAATATTTTACAAATATTTTCCATGGGTTGGAATCTATTTTAAATATTTATACCTAATTACTCAGTATATCTACATTGAGTGGAATAACTCCCCTTAAAACACTACATCCAGTTTCTCCTAGATTCAATATATCATTGATTATTAAACCAACACATCATTATCAAATTATCAATGCCCATGAAGTTAAAAAATATCCATAGAAATATAATGGTCAAATGTAACTTACGTACAATTCTGAATCATGTATATGATTTCTAACATCTATCATAATTTTCACATTATTGTGTAAAAAATTATTGTACCCTGACTATTTCTTATTTTTATCGAAGATTTTTTATCAACCCTATTAAGATCTTCATCAGTAATAATATATAATTTAGACCTTGAATCCTTATAAATTTCAGGATTTTTAACTATTATTATTTTAGAAACATACATATTCTTATTTTCTTCTATTTTTTATAACTATATTAAATAGTTTTTTATCAATTAAGTAATAATTTTCAGGATTGTTTTAATGATTAATAATTTTATATCTATTAAAAATACCTTGAACCTGGTTCATTATTTTTTTATTCATTGATGAAAATAAAAAGTTTTTGGTTTTGAACATGATCAGTCTCTTTATAATCCACCTATATCTTTTCGTGAAGCATAATGTCGATATTATTATCTTCATTATGTAATCTCAAGAGATCACCATTCCCTTTAAGTAACCCTTATTTTAATTCAATAAAAGATTCTTGAGTGATTTCTAAATGATTTACTTACATAATATTCTTGTTCTCTTTTATAGTCTAACAACCATTGCGATTCATTATTTCAAATTTAAATTAAAAATACACCCAATATTAGTCTCATTTATGCCTTCTATGTAACTAATTCATTAATCATTGGGGAAAATTTCCTTATTCATTATTTTAATTTTAATTTTCTAGATAAATTTTAATAGTATTTTCATCTCCTTATTCAATTTTATCATCTACATCACTATAAGACCAAAAATATTACCTTTAATTTTTTAGACAACCACTTATCATTTCCCCATTCATAGTAATGAGTTAATTTACCATTAATTTTTTATATCTTCTCTTTTTTATATCTGATTCATCATCTTATTCATATTTATTAATTCTGGGAAAATTAGAATCAATGTGACCCATGGATATGTATCAAAATCACATTAAAAGGAACTTTACATTTTATTTCTTTATAGAAATTTATCATTTCTATCAAAAAATAACATAAATAAAAAAAATTATTACTAACTTCATCTTCAATTCTAGATTAAATAACATTTTATTCAAGTGAAACATTTTTATGTATTATTTTTTGAGCATCCATGATGGAGATTTGTCAAAAATAATTTTCCTTTTTCAAAATATATTTTCATCTTATAATTTTGTATGTGATAAAAATGACATGTATATCATATCAAGAAAGAGTTTTTGTATCCCTATCTTGAATGTATGATACTTTGACACAAATTTATCATGATTTATATGTATGATATTTTAAGTAATTGTTGAATTTTAAAACATCTTACTAAGACAACATATGGTTCATATAATGTTATTAACTCTTGTAAAGAAACTACCATTATATTTTTTATCACCCATATTATGATCATCATTCTTTAATATCAATATTTGTAACATAGAATTATTTTAATTATTTTTCGATTATAAATTTTCCCCAACTTTTATCTGTTTCCATGAGATATTCTAATACACATAAACCTTATATATTCTTCAATAGAGAGTGAAAAACGTATAGTATTTTTAGCTCAATAATCATTATATAAATTATTTTTATCTGAAAATTTTATTGTAAAGCCTTCTTTAGGAGGTGGGAAACTATCTATAGTATCTATAAGAAATATTTAACCATTTTATAATACTTAAGGAAAAATTTTATCAATCCAAATATGATTTTAATATCTACAAAAAAATTGTATTACCATTACCATTATTATTGTTATGACCATCCATGACAACATTCATTTTTAAGTAACATAAATAAATATTCAAAAAATGAAATCACCAATATAATACCAATTTAAAGAAAAAAACCAGGATATGTGTGATCATAGTGAGGGAGAGGTGCTGAATCTGTGATATTTTTGTTTTATTAAATAATAATCAAACATTGCCTCGTGTAAGTAAAAAAGGAATCTATTGGAAAATAATAAATCGAAATTAAAGAATGAATACAAGAATTTAAATGGTTCACAACTATTTAAGTGTATATAATCATTAAAATGGTTTTGAAGTAATAACAAGACAAATAAACTACTAGGCAATAATCATTTTGGTGGTTATAATAAGAAGGGAATATCTTAACACTTCCATAGAATTATTCCCAATCAATAGTTCATGTGATCATCACAAACCGTTGATCTTTTACTTAAATTTGTAACATTAAAATAGTATATATTATATGGTTACCTTTATCCAATCACATAAAATTCACCATTATTTTTTATGAATCATACACTTCTAATTCATCATACTATGACTTATTTAATTCACATCCTAAAAAATATTGTTTTCGATGATAATGAAAAATGACCATTTGGTTTACCCGGTCCTATAATATTGATTTTTCTTATCTAATGAGCCTTTAAAAAACCTTTTATCAAAATAAATTAAATATATGGTCAAAAAATTGATAAATATTGGTTGACTATATAAAATTCCATCTATGTTCTCTATCCAATGACATTGAATGGATACCACAGTATCACACATCTTTATAATTGATCATATTAATAAATTTTATAAATATATAACTAGTAGAAAATAAATAAATGACAGAAATTGGTAATCAATGTCCATCATATTTATTATATCATCATAGAACAATAATTTCATATTTTCACCTTTGGATAAAGACATCATTTTCGTAAACACCATGGATCTTTTTAGAATGATCTTTGTACACATGAGTGTTATTCTACCTCATTCAAATCATTTAATATTTCAGATATATTTTAATATTCATGATGTTAGTAACTATATGAACCAAAAATATTTTCAAATATTGAATTCAAGGTATTATATGTACGGTGAGACATGTGAGAAAATATAGATAAATTGTAAAAAATAAACATTATCTAATTTCATTGGATATGCAGTGTCCATCTAGTTAACTCGAGTGGTTTGAATCTATCTGATACACTTGCGATTGATAATTTTATTTAATCACCATATATTTAAGTTATGAACATTAATATATGGTGATTCATATTAGATAAAAAGGATAAATATTGAGCCACCCTTCTACAATTTTCTTACTCATTAAATGTATAAAAAATTCATGGTAACAAAATAAAATAATCAAAATTTCCCAAATACTGATCCCATTATTATCTAAACAAAAAAATAATTTCAACCAAAAACTATTCATCTCTAAAATTTGTGTTTTCGAATATTTATAACCAAAATTTTAATGATTTCATAAATTCATTTCTAAAGTCCATTAAAACAATAAAATATATGATTTAAAACGCTTAATGAAAAACTGATTAAGAATGGGCCTTATATGTTTCACATAATCCTCAATAACATTTATAATGTACCAAAATTTCACTAAAAATATCACATCACCAATTTAAATAACTAATAGTATTAAGAATTAATTACCTTCGAGGTATTAACCTAACTTCCATAGGTAATAATATGAAACTCACCCTTTCCATCATAACTGTAATGACCTATCCTCTAGTAAACAAAATTTAGTGACTAGTTTATTTCATTTTCACTATATTCAAGGTATCACATAATGATGGACATAATTTTATAGTATTCATTATGAAACAGGTACATAATTTACTTCATTATATAATCAAAAAATTATAATATAGAATATTTTTTATGGGATAATAACATTATTTCTTATTATGTATTTCTATATATTAATCACAAAACACATTCTGGTAACTTGTGGAAAATCAAACATACGAAAGGGGTGTGATCAGATTCTTAGTAATATTAATAAAATATATAATGAAAAAATTAAAATAATACATATAGAAATGTAAACAAATGAAACACATTCCATTTTAATAACAAACTGTGCATAATATAATAGAAATAAATGATTATTGAATAAAATCTTATATATTCAAATGGACTCAAAACATCTCCATTTATATTATAAATAATTAATAATGACATGAACATTAATAAGTGATCTCATAATTTGGAATACATAATTTCAGGAATCTGAATCTTTTAATTCCTTTCATAAGACAGTTTAAATATGTTGGTAAAACCCCATATAATTTGGCCAACTAATTTGTCTCATTAGACTTTTCAATACATCAAGGAGAAAGCTATAACCATTACCTGGTTAGCAGATACTAATTTCGATGTATCCATCATATTAAATTAGTGAAAGATGATCAATATACATTTTTTAATTAAAAACTAACATTCAAAATTTAAATATTTACCCCAATCAAATAAATATAATCATAAACCATCCCTAGTAATTCGGTGAATGGTAAAAAAAATTATAATTATATAGTTAAAATAATCATAAAACATCCAAATAAAGAATATATTTAATTTTAGTACAACATATATTTATTTTATTTTAAGTACAGTAAATTGTTATAATCATTGGGGAATAGAAATACCGTAAAAATAAAATTAAATACTCTTTATGTAAAAAAACCTCTTCACATTGAATATTTTTTAAAATTAGTTCAAGAATGGTTTTATCATTAATTTAATTTTAAAATAACCTTTTAAAATTTATAGATTAATCATAAAAACATTTAGTGTTCATGATTACAGAAAATTTGGTCCATGCCATGCAAGTTAAAATGTATATTCCTTTACAATATTTTTTTATAAAATTTACACTTAAACTTTTTTGTTGAAAAATTCTCAATGGCTAATTTCAAAGAGAAATTTAAAAATTAATAATGTATTAAAATTTCTTTAATAAAAAACCTATAAATGGTTTTTAAATTTCTAAAAAATAGAAAACATGTATTTTGATGAAAAATGATTTTTGACGGAATAGAGAAATAAATGTAGAATTTCTAAAAGCAATTTTCCCTATATTTTTAAGTACCAATGACTGAAAAATAAATAGTATTAATTTAAAAAAGATCATGGATATCCATATTACAATAAATATATTATTTTTAATATACAAATATCCAATAATTCTCATAATGTATACAAAATCAAAAACAATCCCAAATATTCATGAGATTGTGAATAAACCCGTAAAACATTGGTGACATCTCAATCTTATTCCTCATGAATGAAATAATAATCAAATGAAACTATAAATACTATGTATATATAAATTCATTTTATAAAAATCAAAATGGGTATTATATACACTACCCAATGTATTATGTTTTGAATTTGGCATATGTATCATAAAAGTAAATGTAAGACGAGAAAACCTTTACCCAGGTTCGACATCCATCATTTGTGTGTGAAACTATTAATAAATAAATATAGGTTTATTATACATATAATATTGAACTATTTACATAAATATAATACTTTATATTATGTACATACATTCTCTTATCAATTTTCTGTTCAAAATACTTTTTTAAAATAACTGTTTTTGGCGATATTTTCTTTATTTATCATGTATGTTTTAGCTCAAAAATTTAGGTCCTTTTAATTTTATCATGGTCAAATAATCCATATATTTTTAAAAAATAAATAAATATCATATATATTAATTATATATTTATTTATTAAAATACATTAATGTTATACCAAGAAAGTTTATTACACTATTCAAGGAGATGGTGGCTCATATGATCGCATTAACATTGTTTCAACTTGTCACAATAGATTTAATGAAGGGAAAATAAATATTAACTAATCATTTAATATTAATTAATATTTTCATATATATAACTAATATAAATCATATAAATCATTATTACATACCAGTAAAAAATAAAATGAAAAACATTTCACCTAGCTTAGTAGAGGCAGTAGTCCACACATACCCACAATCGAAAATATTATTGTCAAATGGATTAGAAGTTAAGAAGTTAAATATGATACTATTTATAAAAATTATTGTTATATCATTAATATAACATATATTCATTAACTATAACCTTAAAACATTTCATTTACATATAAATAGAAATATGAATTATATCGCTTCGTGAGGTGGTGGTTCGCCGTACACATGAGTGACGTTATCGTATCCCACACTGAATAAGAAGTAAAAAGGTTCAATTGATATAATAACTAAAAAATTATAATAATTTAATAAATACAACATTCATAACTTAAATATCTGATTTTATCCAAACATTATTTTTTTTACGGAAAACAAAAGACATCGGTACAAGGGGTGGTAGTACTGAGTACACACTATCGACAATTTCTTTTACCAATTGATGTCTGTAAGTATATATCTGTGTTATGAAATTCACATATTAAATTATAATAATATATGGTATAATGGTTTTATTATATTATCATATTATCATATGGTTTTAATGATGTAGAAGAAGATATAAAACAAATACATTGATTGAAAAAATATACCTCTTCTTCTAAAAGACTCTTTAGGATTATACTTATATCCTTCATAGAAAAGGTTAATAATAAAAATAAGGCCTCTAAGATATTTGTTATGTAAATAAGGATTGTATTTTAGTAGTAATTTTATGAATTTAATTGTTTTGAATGTGTGAAGAGTGGAGGATTGTGTGTGGTATTTTTTAAGTGGGGGCGAGGACACACAAGGAATATTTGAAAAGATAAAGTTATGCCTAAGTTTTTCTCACTCTAAAAGCATCAAAATGGGTCATTATATAACATTATAGAATATGAGGTCTAAATGTGTTGATAAATTGGGTTTTTGTCAATTTTAGGTCATTTCAAACCATTTTCATCTTATTTTAACCCCGAATAAATCCATTTAACCGTAACCATGAAAATTACTTTTTTCTATTTTTATTATTCATTGTAGTCCATAATTATATTTAACTTCTTGGATAACATAAATTATTCTGATTAAAATTTGGGAATCCATTTTAATTAAATAAATGTAAATAAATGGAATAATGAAAATTAAAATACAACCATAGACTAGATGAAAGAGATATTTTCCAATGAAAAAATTCTCATAAGTGTAGAATGTTTTAATATCAAAATTAAATATTAAATTTATTCAAATGAATTAATTTGTTAAATTTTCATATAAAAAATCAATTTTACACTATAACTCTTCTATAATATACATTTTCTTTTGTAGATAATGTAAAATAATATTCAGATTTCAATAAAAAATATTATTTGTCATTATTCATAAAAATTTAATATTTAAAAAATTATCCTAAAAAATTACCCAAATATAATAGTTAAATTAATATTCCAAAAAAAAAATTTATTTTTTTGAATTAAATTTCTAAAACATATAATAATTAATATTAAATTATTTGTGGAGAAGACTAATAACACACCTTTTCTAAAATTATATTAATTTATAAAACAATTTATTTTACTTAAAATGAATCTAATTTTATTTCTAAAATATAGATTATTATTGATTTTATTTTATTGATTTTCTAAAATATAATTTTTATAATAAATTTTTTATTATTCATATCCGGCATCTTAAGAACAATGTTATAATGGTACTATTTATATAATAATATTTTAATAGAGTATCATGTTTCCTTAAAAATTATTGTAGTACGCATTACAAGATATCAAAGATATTGAATTCATATAAAAATAAATAAATTTTAAATTATAAGGGTACTACATTCTCTGATATGATTGTATTTTTATGCCATATAATATATCTAATATAATGTTCCTCTTTAAAAATCATTGGGTGTTCTATTAATAGATATATACTAATAATCTTTTCAATTGACTTCTAATTCCTTATTCATCCATAAGACATGGTTGTTTCTAGATACATACCATTCTCTGCTTCATCATCATGATCATATATAAAAAAAATTTAAATCATATTTTTATAATATCCAAAATATGAATTTGAAAACATCAATATGAATATTTCTTCCCTTATGACTCATTTTTTTGACATCATATACTTTCAGATAACCCATGGCACTCTTGGTTCAATACGTGGTACTCCATTTTCATTTTCATTTTATTTTCTCAAAACTAATGATATGGAATCACACTCATAACCTACAAAATGGTTCATTATATAAAATGTTAATAAACCAAAGAAAATCACCATGAGTGTCTATCGAAGTCTACTATATGGCATCTATGTCATTCAACGTGTTATTATTGAGTTAATACCCAATCTACCGTATTATGGATTATTACCCCTAGGTACATCTATTCCATAGAACACATTGACCTATTGTATCCAAATAGAGTTCTAATTTCTAGGAGAACAACATAATCTTATCTTCACAAAAAAAAATCATGAAATTTCCCAATGACGAGAATTATAGAGTGGGCATATACATATAACATTCACTATTGTTTTCTTATCATAATCCTTAAAAAAAAAATTCAATGTTACTATATGTTTAAATCACACCATATCCTAATAGATTACCGATATTCTTTAAATAATAATCAACCTCAAATTATCCACCCCTAATTTATCCTAAAAAAATTCTAATCTCCAAAGTTATCTAAAACATTCCATGAATACAAATTATGATGCACAAGAACCACTCTTTAAGTTCTAGTGACATAAACACATTAGATATGAACATTGATAGGAGGGGTAAAATACTAGATATAAATATCAATAATTTTAAGATAAATACATAATATTTCACTTCCATCATTTTGATGATCATTTCTGGTATATAGATTTATAAAATTATGAAAAACATCCATTAATAATGAATGTGTTCATTATATCATTCAAACATTTACCATTATATGTAAAACTACTTAATCCGAAAGGAATGTTGAAGAACATTCCTAAACTATTTTACATATTTTATTCTACTAAGCATAAATATGTATCCCATTTCCTCATTAACATGTTGTAATGCCTAGGCCTAGGTTCCACATTAATCGGTTCCCCAATCTAGTTTGCTACGTGTCCTTTTGCTAATATCCTCATATTCTAGAGGCTACTGACTAGTAGGGAGGCTCTAATGTAACTCATGGATAGAATATAACATATTTACTATAGTAATAAACAACACATGGTATAATAAATAATGTAAGGAACAAAAATAATAACAATGCATTCCTGAACAATTTCCCTAGACTCGGTACAAAACCAAAACCAATAGTAAATGTTTTGTGACATGTCATTTGGTTCCAAACCTAAAGGAAAACAAAAATAATATGTACAAGATAATGAATCCCCAAAATAGGTTCTCCACACCGTGTTTGTTTCCCTCATCTAAGAATATCCCAATCCGAAATCAACAATATAACATAGTTTCCTCTCCCATGTCTCGAACAGAAAATACTATGTATTATCAAGTACCCTAGGGTTGCCTTAGAATGATGTGTATAAAACTCAGTGGATCTCCTATAATGGTGTCAATAAAATATCCAATCTAAATAAATAATGTACGAATAGATGATAAAAATAAAGATGGGTAATCAAAAGATAAGTCATGTTATATCTTTAAACAACATTAAGATTAACCACATCCAACATTTTTCTAAATGCTACCGATAATCATAAATTTCCTTTTCACTACACTATACAACTAAACTACATATAATGGGTTTTATGTTCCCTAATTTATAAGGACTATCATTTCACAAAACAATATAACAATTTTAAAATATACCTTAGAGCCTCATTCCAGGTAATCATATCACACGCACTGGTTAGGGGAATAGAGCCTCAGTTTTACAGAGTAAACCATATAATTTAGGGTGGGTAATTGAGCGTTAGTGTTTCCCATACTATGGTCATATATCCTCTATCCAATATTCCACTCATATGAGTTAGTCATGTGAACATGTTTTTTCAAAATTTGTACATATTTACTATTTACAGTCTATAACATATTACCACATTTATGATTTACCAAACACACCCTTATTCAATGTTATAATATACACACAATTATCATTGGATTAATCCCCTAAACCCTTAAATTTAATAATTAATTTAACATGTTCACTGTAGGAAACACCCCATGGTCGGTTGTAGGTACTGTCTCACTCATCCTTATCACATCCTTTAGGGACCATGAGGGTTTCAATTCATCATTTAATTAAGAAAATAAAAATTTCATACCATGTAAATGAAATGTGGCTCATATTGACAACAAAATAACATTCACATAAACATAACTAACTTTATGACTACGGAATATAATTGAAATACCACCTTCTACTTTTTTGTTTATGAACACCCGCTTAATAATATTCATTGAATTAAAATAAAAAAACCTTCAATGACAGAACATATAATTTACTATAAAAGTTATGTTTTTGGGATTTGGAAGGATAATAATGATCAATCAATCCTTATTCGATATTATATAGTAAATAATATTGTTAGAATAACCCATATCTTCAATCTGGACCCATCAACACTCCAAATAGCTATAAATTGAATGATATTTCTCTCTTGGGAGATTGTGATGGTTTTTTTCTTCACCCAGGATGCTAGGAATTAAATTTGAATATAATTGGGATAGAATAATTAAATTACAAGGTGGGGAAATTGGAAATTTTACCTCTTAATTAGGTACATGGTTTAGAACCATCAGTGATCAACCCATGTGATAACCATGTGCCTACATATATCCAAGAGGGGAATAGGGCACACTAACTCCTGGGAATTCCACATTGTTAGAAAAACTATGTTATAGTCATATAGTATGGATCTATCCCATAACACACAATTAGGTTCCTCCCCATTCCTAGTTTTAACCATCATGCATCATCCCTCTATAGGGTGCATGGTTATGGAGAATAATTAGTACTAACATTATGCTAACCATGTAACCTACATTGGAGGATTTTTTACCTAATCTTTAGCATATTGAACCCTCGAGACACCCCCGTGTTCCCACATAGTCTCATGAAACATTTTATTAACAAATTTAATGGTGTTTAACCAATATTTAACCAAGGATGTACCTCTATTAATGCTTGGGATCTTACAAAATCCCCCATTACTAAAGGCTTCCACTCGAGAAACATTACAAAGAATCACTACTGTTTTGTGGTAAAAATATTGGGCAACAATGTGTTGTATCTATCTCCATTAACCCAGTTTCCTCCTGATCTTTACCATGCATCAATAACACCTACACCAATGACACATTGTTACCTCACAATACATTATTAATATGATCTACAATAGAAACTATATTCTATATAAAGGATTCATATTCTTCAAGATAGAAATCATTAAAATAAATAATATTAGATGGTTTGGGTGATATTATTTATGTTATGAATGATGAAAAAATATTCATAATACTATAATGATATTGAAGAGCTAATCGGTACACCACCTATCTAATCCTCTCCTCCATCATAAGTGGGACCATGTACATTCATGCTAACTTACAATGTTTTTAAATTTGACATTGTCCAAACATTAGTGACACTCTAAGAAACACACAGTAAAAGGACCCAGCCTTAAACCATAATTAATCTTGAGTTATTACAAGTTACACATTGAGGATCTATTCAGGTTTAGAGTTTTTGAGAATTAGATCATGAAACTTGCATTACATTCCACATTTAAACAAAGTGGTTACATAAAATACAATATTCATTCTTCCCATTAACGGAAACATATTTAAAATAAAACATGGATTCTTTCTTGACACATCCTTGACACTATCATCACATCATGTACCCTTCCCTTGTCCTGTGAAAAACATTTCAAAAACCTGGGACGAGCATAAAAAGCACAGTAAGGGATATAAAAATATGGAAGGGAAACATGAGTACATGCATACATAAGAATGAAATCATACTTTACCCATAAAACATAGGCGTGTCAAATCATGAATAAATCATAGAAATCATAAGACATAAAAGGAAACTTGAGGCATTCATAACATTCTTACGTAGGGAGTAACCCTCTTGGTTACGTTTTGGAATACCCATCACAGTATATTCCCTTAATCTCTTCGGAGAAACCTCAATGTTTCACTCCTTCGTGTTACCCAATGCATTGGAGAGCTATATCGGGCTCACCCGCCCTTATTTTATCACGAAACCACCCGTTTTCATAACAATGCCCAAGAACCATAACATAAACGTATCACATAAAACATCCATAAAGGAAACATAACATTTCCACATTTCAATCACAATATAACATTTTAGTATATTGAAATAATGAATCCGTTCAAAAAGAAACCATTTCCAAAACCATTTAAAACATTTAATAAGGAGATTTTTGAATCAAAGTGTCCCATACCACCTTGAAGATTTAAACATTTTAAACCATTAATATCCATATAAATAAATCCTTAAAACCATTTTGAAAACATGGATATTAATAAGAAAAATCATTAAAACCTTTAAAGCGATATTTTGGTTAAAGGGTTTTTACCAAAATTAGAGACACTTGAATACAATAATTGAGGAATAACATTTAATCAGAACATTATAATATCATGAGAATAAATGGATTCATGATATAATATTCTATAGGACAGTATATACACCATATAAGACTTAATTGGTGCATAACAACATTTAAGTCTCAATAGAGATGTAAAATGTGATGAAATCCCTTATAAAGAAGGTATCCTTAAATTAAGGATAAATCAATCTCAAAATTATGTGTGACAAATATAAATACACCCAATATAATTGAATATTAAGTGTAAAACAATATATGGACATTCACACATATTCAATGGATGAAATATTCAATAACTACATGTTGAACCCAAAGAAATCGAAATTGGGTTAAAACGTTCCCTTGGTAAAATTCGACAGCCTAAACGGCGTCATATCAAAAATTCAGAAAATGAGTTGATGAGAGATAAAAAGGGAATATCATCACTTGGACATAAAATTTACATCAATAAGGATATATAAGAACATATCCCAACATAATAGTATGTGAATTAAAATACATAACAGATGAAGTCTTTTAAAATGAGGAGGGTGAAAGGTTCCCTTACCGACTTGGGTAACTTTCGAAAAGTACACCCCATTGAAGAAGTTTCATACAATGAATATGTAAATACACATAAATGGAATTATATTACAAAATGAGTGTAACAATGGCAGTACATAAACCACCCAAATGAAATTGTGGAAAATTTAGCATAAATCTCACAGGAATAAAAGTGAGATGAAAAATCCCTTACGAAAACTCGGCAGCCTAACGGCGCCACTTAGAACTTCCAAAAATGGATTGATGAGAGAGAATAGAGTCTATCATCATATGAACATAAAAATTACAGTAAGAGTAATATAAAAGAACATCCCAATCACAATAAAGATGAGCTTAGAAGGAATGACATAAAAGAGTGTACTTAAAAAGAAAGAGAGTTGTAGGATCCCTTATCTCGGGTCCGACTTGACTCGATCGTTCCTTAACGTCCTGAATAATAAACTTGAGTTAATTTATACTTGCTTAATAACCTTTTCCAAGTTCATTATTCCTTTTATATCAATTATTGAGTTGTTATTATGTAATCATTTATGTTAATAATGTTTGTTTTGTCGATATTTGGTTCTTAAGTCGAAAGTGGACTTCTTACAATTACATGTTGTTCGTGTGGTCAAAGGTTCTTTATATCCAGAATGACATTCCTGATTTGTATATCATATATTTCATATATATCTATAATATAAATGTATTTATAATATCACATAATAATTTAGAGGTAATAAATGAAATGCACCGTTCATGGAGACGGTAAGCCATACGTACGCATGAATGCTACTTTCATTTCTTTGTCATATTAATGGAATTAAAACTAAATGAGAGGTATGTATATTTTGATTCCAGAATTATATTCATCATTTAGATGTATCATTCATCATATATATCCATTACATACATGTACTTATAATATTACATTACATTTGGGGATAAGAAATGAAATGCACCGTTCATGGAGACGGTAAGACGTACGTACGCATGAACGCTACTTTCATTTCTATCTCACACTTTAATGGAACGAAATAATAATGATATAGAGGTATATAATAATTCCAGTATAACATCATATATAATAACATTAAATCCATCCTTTATACGTCCCACGTATGGCATTAACGAATCACATCACTTTGAGGGGGCGGTAGTCCGCACTTCCTAAAATGAAGATATCGCTTATACCCATAATGGAAGCCATAAAAGTAAGACACAAATGAAAAATACAGTAGATCAAGTAAAACATAAACATATTATATATCATATATAAAAATAGTGACATCATAATGGCCACCTTTGAAGGTGTTAAATTAGTATTGAACAGTCATCGTTTCGGGAGGCAGAATTTCGCCATCCACGGAAACCGTATGGTCTTTAACCATTTGATGTAGTTGTGTGAGAGTGTAGCTAGAATAAATCTTATAACAACATCCTAGTAAATTGAAGATACTGGTTTTGTTACAAAAGAAGTAAATAAAAAGATTTTATGGGGTTGGAGAAGAAAAATAAACAAATGAACATGAGAGAATGAATTACCTTTAAAAGTGTAACTCCTGTTGATTTGATCCTAAAGGCTTCCTTTTAAAGGATTCTGCCCAACGGGAATCCTATAGGATGAGGATAGGGATGTGGAGAGAGTAAATGGGCAGGGGATGGCCGAGCCAAAGGCTTGAGGAGTGTGTGAAATGAGGTATAGGTGTGGGCCTTTTATAAGAGGAGAGGAGGGGCACTTTTGGAAATCATGAAACTATTATTTTATTTTCAAAAGTGTTTCGAATTTATAAGGTCCCACATTGATATATTTAAAATATAAGATGATAAGGCTTCGAAATATTCCCATCCAATAGTTTTTGGACAAGTTTTGGTCTTAGATATTATATTATCTTTTCATTTTATTTAAACTGTTCATTAATGAGGTCATCGTTGCATCATCATGATTTCATAATTAAATTAATTTATTTAATGTATAAAAATTATAAAAAAAATATCATGATGTAGGCAATATTTTTATCTTTCCAACTAGTATTTATAGTCAAAAATATTATTCGCATAACCCCTTGTAAAAATTGTTTTAGTAAAACAATTTATGTTAGAGTCATTTTCTCCTTTATTTAAAAAAAGGCATTAAAGTCATTATCTCACCCAAGAGGCTCCATAGGGTCCCCTAAATAGACCCATGGGTTTTCTTGGTCGGCCATGACTCATCCAATAGGGGTAGGAGAAGTTTCATGGTGTTTTCATATTTTTATAATATCATTTTTACCTTAAATTGAACTAATTACCTCTAATCGCGATTAATGAAAAAAAGTTACTATTCACCAAAAATTAATTTTATCCCATTGAACCACATTTAACATCTTAATGAAAACCATGTATGTCATATTTTTTAAATTAAAAACAAAAATATGGAAAAATTTCATTTAAACGGAAAAATCAGTTTTTATAAGTACCACTTAGTGGTTTCACTATTCATCAAAAATTGAAGTTTTTCAGAAAAATCCCAAAAATTCACCCTAAGCTATATTTGATATTCCAAATTCATAAATGAATTATATTTTATAAAATACAAAACATATAAGTCACATTAATTAATTTAATAATTAATTCCCGCTGTCAGAACAAATAGCGTGTTTTTATGAAACAATAAGTATCAAAAGATTGACACTAGTTTAAGTCTGATTTCAAAGTGAAATTAATTCCAATGACCACTATTGGATTTTATGGTAAAAATATATTCTAATTTCACTTTAAAACCAATTAAATAGATAATCTATTCATATAAATAAATTATATTAAAAAGAGGTTTTGAATTAAAATACAACATTTTACACTATTCATTAAAAAATGAACTTTATCAGAAAGATGCAAAAAATTTACGCAAAGTAAATTTTGATGTCCCAATTCTTAAGAAGAGTTTTATTTGGTCCAAAAGGATGTATAAGAGTGAACAAAACTATATTTAAAATCGGTTCTCCATCAAAAGGCGATAAGTGATCCTTTAGTGAAAAGTAGGGCATATACGCCTAAAATTGAATTCGTTCCGTATTTTATGCCTTTATCTTTTATTGGGTAAATGTAAAAACATTTAAAAACATATATAATCATATTTTAGTTATTTCTATCCATTCCTGTCAATATAACGGCTACATGTTAACTACCATTTAAAATAATAATATTTTATTATTAGAGTGCAACGTAAGATTCCCAAGAAACTCGTAGTTGCGTGTTGGCTACGCCATCGAGCATAGCATCCCCTTTAAATTCATATTAATATATTATTCACAAATATTTATAAATATGAAAATGTCATATTCTTTATTTACCTGGGGTGTTACATCCTTCCCCCCTTTTGGGAATTGCGTCCTCGCAATTTTTAATATTGAGCTTGGAAACATCCTTGAACGTCCCACATCGGAACAAGAGTCGGTAAAACAATCACTTTAAAATAAAGGAAGATAAGTACAGAGGTCACCCGAGTTAACCCATACTAATATTCCATGTAGAAAAACATGGACATGGAAGAAAAATCAAAGGGTCAGGTTTTTGAGGGAGAGTGATAGTAAACATGTCTATGATAAAGTTAACAATGAGAAAATCACAAACTTGTGATGGGTTAAACGGTATTCGATTCCACAGTAGGAAAATCTAATAGAAAACATTTTCATGTTAAGTTACTTTTTATTGAGGAATTTATTCATAAGGAAACATAATCACTTATCATGTTGACTTTCAACCTTTACTGGATTCCTTAATCAAACTCATATTTTTTTCCAAAATATGAGTATTTTGGGAGACTTGTTCGCATTAAGAGTACTATAATCAACTTCTAGAGAGTCACCTAATCCCAAAAAAGTGAACTATATACTTCCCATGTCTTTAGACTTTAACCAAAACCAAAAAGGTAATTACAAGATCAGATAATCCAGAAAAGGATAACCCTTTATAAAAATAAAATGTATTCTTAATCTCCAAAATTTGTCCAACAAAACCCAAAGTTCAACGAGGACCATTCTATAATCAATTTGTCCATAAAATTATTCAAAGTAAACCAAACTATGATTGAAACCCAAATATTTGAAGGATTTAGTCACATAGTCTTCCAAGTTAAATCGTAATATTTATCTCCAAACAACATCAGTTGCTCCTAAAGTCTCGTATTGAAAATTAATTAACCTAATCACATATCCTCCATGATAGGTTAATCATTTTCATAAATAACCCAAAATAAACTTACTCATAATTGATAAAATCATATAACTAGAAAGAATCAGTCAAACTAACCTGGGACTTCACGTAGTCCAGTGGTAGGCGATAAATACCAGTCACACTTTGGTTGTGGGTTCGATTCCCGCAGCATTGTCCGACGCGACGGGTAGTCACACGGTCTGCGTTTTGTCCTTTTTCCAAAACTATATAATTCTTAAAACATTCCCCAAAATGAGATAAAATCATCAAAAATGATCATAACATATTTTAACCTCAAGTTTATCTCATGCCTTTCATTTTCCATCATAACATATAATAACCCATAATTACCTCAATAGTAAGTATCATATAAACCCAAATGGTTCTTTATATCTATGTCCACAAAATAAAATATAACTATTCCTTGAATAAAATTTGCCTATATTAAACATCAAGGTTACACATAATATAAAAAGTCTTCTAATGTAACCCCATCATCAAATGAGACTTAATACTCTTATGAATTTCACCATAACTCTTGATGCCCTTATATGTTGACATCCTACCCATTCAACATTCTTCATGATCCATTAACCATTCCTTTCCAACTTATTCCGAAATACCTCTTTCCTACAAACAAAATCATGAATCATATCCCAAGATTCCAAAATAGGAAACCAATAGTCATGAAATAATACATACCTTTGATTGGTCATTGTCAGTTTCTTCATCCTCAATCAGAATGGAATTAGGTATTGGTAAACGAACATTTGTACGCTCTTGGTGATCCCATTCATGAAACATCTTCATAGGACATGTGTTTGCATAATGACCATGCACACCACATTTAAAACATTCAATTGATCCCTCAGAAAGAACTTCTTTCCCTTTCCTCAAGTCAACTGGATGCTTCCTTTTTCCATTGCAGGTTCTTGCTTTATGACCTTCATTTCCACATCTATAGCATATTCCTGTCCCTTTGAAACATTTTCCTAGGTATTTCTTTCCACATCTTTGACACATAGGTTTTTGAACACACTTACCTTTATGATTATTACCTGTACTTCCGTAGGGATTTGTTTCTCGCATATATGATGCCTTAGAGAAATCTCCAAGGTTTAGGTGGTCAATCATGACTCCAGATAGTTGGTTGAGGATAATCACAAGAGTTCTCATTGCAGCTCCCATATCATTCAGTTTCTTGCTCAAAAAACTGTCACAGTTTCCTTCACATCCACTGTTACTTTGGTGCCTGCTAGATCCAGCCATTTACTAAAACCCAAAAGGTCAATGTGAGTATATCAAAAAAATCATCATGTACTAATGAGGAAGGTAAACAATAATATATAATTACTCATTCACTTTATCTAAAACTAGGACTCTTTCTGAAATCATAACCATTATGGTAATGTCACTTATGTTTAAAGAATACCCTAACCTCTAAAGTTATCTAATCCGACCTTTGATACCAACTATAAGGCCCTAGCCTTAAACCTTACTTAATCTTGAGTTATTGCAAGATTACACATTGAGGATCTTTTCAGGTTTATAGTTTTAGAGAATTAGATCATGAAACTTGCATTACATTCCACATTTAAACAAAGTGTTTACATAAAAGATAGTATTCATTCTTCCCATCAACGGAAACATATTTAAAATATAACATGGATTCTTTCTTGACACATCCTTGAAACTATCATCACATCATGTACCCTTACCTTGTCCTGTGAAAACCATTTCAAAAACTTGGGATGAGCATAAAATGCTCAGTAAGGGATATAAAAATATGGAAAGGAAACATGAGTACATGTATACATAAGAATGAAATGATACTTTACCCATAAAACATAGGCGTATCAAATCATGAATAAATCATAGAAACCATTAGACATAAAAGGTAACATGAGGCATCCATAACATTCGTACGTAGGGAGTAACCCTCTTGGTTATGTTTTGGAATACCCATCACAGTATATTCCCTAAATCTCTTTGTAGAAACCTCAATTTTTCACTCCTTCGCGTTACCCAATGCATTGGAGAGCTATATCGGGCTCACCCTCCCTTAGTTTATCACGAAACCACCCATTTTCATAACAATGCCCAAGAACCATAACATAAAAATATCACATAAAACATGCATAAATGAAACATAACATTTCCACATGTCAATCATAATATAAAATTTTAGTATATTGAAATAATGAATCCGTTCAAAAAGAAACCATTTCCAAAACCATTTAAAACATTTAATAAGGAGATTTTTGAATCAAAGTGTCCCATACCACCTTGAAGCTTTTAACATTTTAAACCATTAATATCCATATAAATAAATCCTTAAAACCATTTTTAAAACATGGATATTAATAAGAACAAATCATTAAAACATTTAAAGCGATATTTTGGTTAAAGGGTTTTTACCAAAATTAGTGACACTTGAATACAATAATTGAGGAATAACATTTAATCAGAACTTTATAATATCATGAGAATAAATGGATTCATGAAATAATATTCCAAAGGACATTATATACACCATATAAGAGTGAATTGGTGCATAACAACAATGAAGTCTCAATAGAGATGTAAAATGAGATGAAATCCCTTATAAAGAAGGTATCATTAAATTAAGGATAAATCAATCTCAAAATTATGTGTGACAAATATAAATACACCCAATATAATTGGATATTAAGTGTAAAAAAATAAAATGTCATTCACACATATTCAAAGGATGAAATATTCAATAACTACATGTTGAACCCAAAGAAATCGAAATTGGGTTAAAACGTTCCCTTGGTAAATTCGACAGCCTAAACAGTGTCACTTCCAAAATTCAGAAAATGAGTTGATGAGAGATAAAATGGGAATCTCATCACATGGACATAAAATTTAAATCAATAAGTATATAGAAGAACATATCCCAACATAATAGTATGTGAATTAAAAGACATAACAAACGATGTCTTTTAAAATGAGGAGGGTGAAAGGTTCCCTTACCGACTTGGGTAACTTTCGAAAAGTACACCCCATTGAAGAAGTGTCATACAATGAATATCTAAATACCCATAAATGGAATTATATTACAAAAGGAGTGTAATAATGGTCAGTACATAAACCACTCAAATGATATTGTGGAAAATGTAGCATAAATCTCACAGAAATAAAAGTGAGATGAAAAATCCATTACGAAAACTCGACAGCCTAACGGCGCCACTTAAAACTTCCAAAAATGGATTGATGAGAGAGAATAGGGTCTCTTATCATATGAACATAAAAATTACAGTAATAGTAATATAAAATAACATCCCAATCACAAGAAATATGAGCATAGAAGGAATGACATAAAAGAGTGTACTTTAAAAGAAAGAGAGTTGTAGGATCCCTTACCTCGGGTCCGACTTGACTCGATCGTTCTTTAAAGTCCTGAATAATAAACTTGAGTTAGTTTATACTTGATTAAGAACCTTTTACAAGTTCATTATTCCTTTTATATCAATTATTGACATGTTATTATGTAATCATTTATGTTAATAATTTTTGTTTTGTCGAAATTTGGTTCTTAAGTCGAAAGTGGACTTCTTACAATTACATGTTGTTCGTGTGGTCAATGGTTCTTTATATCCAGAATGAAATTCCTGATTTGGATATCATATATATCATATATATCTAGAATATACATGTATTTATAATATCAAATAATCATTTAGAGGTATGACATGAAATGCACCATTCATGGAGACAGTAAGCCGTACGTACACATGAACGCTACTTTCATTTCTTTGTCATATTAATGGAATTAAAAATAAATGAGAGGTATGTATATTTTAATTCCAGAATTATATTCATCATTTAGATGTATCATTCATCATATATATCCATTATATACATGTAGTTATAATAGTACATTACATTTGGGGATAAGAAATGAAATGCACCGTTCATGGAGATGGTATGTCGTACGTACGCATGAACGCTACTTCCATTTCAATCTCATACTTTAATGGAAATAAATAATAATTATATATAGGTATATAATAATTCCAGTATAACATAATATATAATAACATTAAATCCATACTTTATATGTCCCACATATGGCATTAACGAATCACATCACTTTGAGGGGGCGGTAGTCCGCACTTCCTAAAATGAAGATATCGCTTATACCCATAATGGAAGCCATAAAATTTAGCCACAAATGAAAAATAAATAAGATTATGTAAAACATAAACATATTATATATCATATATAAAAATAGTGACATCATAATGGCCACCTTTGAAGGTGTTAAATGAGTATTGAACAACCATCGTTTCGGGAGGCAGAATTTCGCCATCCACGGAAACCGTATGTTCTTTAACCATTTGATGTATTTTTGTGAGAGATTAGCTCGAATAAATCTTATTACAACATACTAGTATATTGTAGATAATGGTGTTGTTACAAAAGAAGTAAATAAAAAGAGGTTAGGGGGTTGGAGAAGCAAAATAAAACAAATGAACATGAGAGAATGAATTACATTTAGAAGTGTAACTACTTTTGATTTGAGCCTAAAGGCTTCCTTTGAAAGGATTCTGCCAAAAGGGAATCCTATAGGATGAGGATAGGGATGTGGAGAGAGTAAATGGGTAGGATATGGACGAGCCAAAGGCTTTAGGAGTGTGTGAAATGAGGTAGAGGTGGGGGCCTTTTATAAGAGGAGAGGAGGGGCACTTTGGGAAATCATGAAACTATTATTTTATTTTCAAAAGTGTTTCGAATTTATAAGGTCCCAAATTGATATATTTAGACGATGAGATGATTAGGCTTCGAAATATTCCCATACAATAGTTTTTGGACAAGTGTAGGTCTTAGATTTTATATTATCTTTTCATTTTATTTAAACTGTTCATTAATGAGGTAATCGTTGCATCATCATGATGTCATAATTAAATTAATTTATATAATGTCTAAAAATTATAACAAAAATATCCTGATGTAGGAAATCTTTTTATCTTTCCAAAGAGTATTTATAGACAAAACTATGATTAGTATAACCCCTTCTAAAAATTGTTTTAGTAAAACAATTTATGTTAGTTTCATTTTCTCCTTTATTAAAAAAAGGCATTAAAGTCATTATCTCACCCAAGAGGCTCCATAGGGTCCCCTAAATCGACCCATGGGTTGTCTTGGTAGGCCATGACTCATCCAATAGGGGTAGGACAAGTGTCATGGTGTTTTCATATTTTTATAATATCATTTTTACCTTAAATAGAACTAATTACCTCTAATCGTGATTAATGAAAAAAAGTTACTATTCACAAAAAAATTATTTTTATCCCATTGAACCACATTTTACTTCTTAATGACAACCATGTATGTTAGATTTTTGAAATTAAAAACACAAAGATGGCAAAATTTCATTTAAACGGAAAAATCAGTTTTTATAAGTACCACTTAGTGGTTTCACTATTCATCAAAAATTGAAGTTTTTCAGAAAAATCCCAAAAATTGACACTAAGCTATATTTGATATTCAGAATTCAAAAATGATGTCTATTTTAAAAAATTCAAAACCTATAAGTCACATTAATTAATTTAATAATTAATTCCCGTTGTCAGAGCAAATAGCATGTTTTTATGGAACAATAAGTATCAAAAGATTGACACTAGCTTAAGTCTGATTTCAAAGTGAAATAATTTCAATGACCACTTTTGGATTTAATGGTAAAAATATATTATAATTTCAATTTAAAACCAATTCAAAGGACAATATAATCATATAAATAAATTACATTAAAAAGTGGTTTTTAATTAAAATACAACATTTTACACTATTCATTAAAAAAATGAACTTTATCAGAAAGATACAAAAAATTTACATAAAGTAAATTTTGATGTCCCAATACTTAAGGAGGGTTTTATTTGGTCCAAAAGTATGTATAAGAGTGAACAAAAATATATTTAATGACAGTTCTCCATCAAAAGGCGATAAGTGAACCTTTAGTGAAAACTAGGGCATATACGCCTAAAATTGAATTCTTTCCGTATTTTATGCCTTTATCTTTTATTGGATAAATGTAAAAACATTTAAAAACATATATAATCATATTTTAGTTATTTATATCCATTACTGTCAATACAACGGCTAAATGTTAACTACCATTTAAAATAATATTATTTTATTATTAGAGTGCAACGTAAGATTCCCAATAAACTCGTTGTTGCGTGTTGGGTACGCCATCGAGCATAGCATCCTCTTTAAAGTCATATTAATATTTTATTCACAAATATGGATAAATATGAAAATGTCATATTCTTTATTTACCTGCGGTGTTACACACAGCCTCCCTACATAAACTAAATATTTAAACAATTTCAATCATCATATGAATTATTCATACTGTAATCAATATCCATATGATTTCAAATCAATTTAACCCACACTACTATCGCCTTATTAAGACTCATCCACGACAACTATTATTCCCTATCTTTCATCATGTACAGTGGTTATATACATGTATCACTATATATCACATCATATGGTTCCATTTTAATTGGTAAATGGTAATTTATTGTGGGTGAACTCTACAAGAACCATGTGCCTCTCCCAGGATCGACCAAATTCGAGGAAAAAGTTCCCCAACATCTCTTGTTCACCTAAACATAACATTCTGATGTCAAGACTTTTGGTGGGTGAAAATATATAATAAAAACACATGGGTATCAAGATCATTCTACAACCCTTTATAGTTGTACGTTGTAAAACATGGACCATGTTATGAAACAATAATATGAGGTAGCCTTTGAAAATAGAATATTTCACGAACATACAACCCAATAATCTATTGTAAGTTCCCTCCTATCTGTATTGAATGTTGTAGCTTGTCCAAATAATCCAAAATTAACCATATCATATCATTCATTTGATAAATCCTTAAAATTAGTATAATAAAATCTAGTGTAGAATCATATGACATCCATTATTGAATTGTTAATGGATATAAAAACCCACCTGAACACTGAATCTCATCCTTTACCTACTAAAAGGTGTGGCTTCATTCCACAAAACCGACAATCACATTCTTGTTTTCTAGCAAACTATATTTTCTATAAAGGACACTATTTAAAAAAAATTGTGACTCAAGGAATGAGTAAAGAAATATATTGTTAGAATCTTATCCAAACCAAACTGTCCTGAAATTCATCAAATGAGTTTTTATCTTGATGATATTGCATGGACATTCATCTCTCTCCCAACCTCAAGTTTCTATAATGGTGTCTTTCTGAGTTTGAAGAGCATCACAATCATCGAAAATGAATTTAATGGCCTATCCATTAATCTGATAAAGTCTAAGGGAACTCTTTGGCATCACAACATCCCTCTATTTTTGTGATGTTCTGTGTTTCTTCGTGGTGAGACCTATGATCACCACTAAACCTTGTTTCCTATAACTGGGTAGCTCAACCCCCGCACACATAAATATTGTTACTATAAACTTTCACCTAATGATCTCACATTTCACGAATCACATAACTGACTAACAAATGGATTTCCTTAGGTACATGATAATTTTGAGTCATTCCCCTCTTTTTTCTTCATGGCCCTGACCTATGGTAGGGACTCCCTTCGCGAAGGAGGGAGCCATGTAGGGTTGATCAAGGCTCCATAAATCATTAGGCCTTTGTAGAGTGCTCTCATAATAATTATACATATTTTATGGTATGTCCAGGACCCATGAATATTATTCTTCCCTGAATAACCCTTCCTTCTTGAAGTGTTGTATCTTCTTGAAGCACCCTTTCTCCGCAATGATCATTTCCATCCTGAAGTTTCTTTTTTGAGAACATTTACATTCTTCCTACATTTTCTATGTGGACATACAAGAAAGTACAAAGTGATTTCATGGTTCCATGTTTAGGTATTCATGTTTCATTGTCATACTTTATGCTTAATCAAATAGCTAGATTAAAATATATTTATTATTCACATAGTTATGCTAACATGGATGACACAATTAAAATATCCTCCACCCCACTCTCGTCAGTAATTACATCGTCCTTCCCATTACCATGTGTGGATTGATACATGTTATGTATGTCAAATGGATTAGTTGTGAGTCCTCATAGTCTGAGCTGCATGATGTTAAACAACCAAGAACTCACAATGACAACACATGACATAAAAAAATATGTTTCCTCATCAGTGAAAATTCTTTGAAGATCAGTGGGGGGATTGGACTGGGGAACTTTGTTTCCTTCTCAATCTAGGCTCTCTCTCTACCTTTGGGGTTTGACTCCATGTAAACATTGGAAGGTCATCACGTAATCCCTAAACTGTCAATTTGGGCCTCCCTTCTGGTGTATTTCCCAATCTCTATATCCCTTGGGTGCTATCCAAGCATAATCCCCACACCATCCCTCTTGGAAACACCTTTTATAACAAAATAATCATGTATACTGTTATCTATTATTTATCACAATGAGCATGAATGATATGGTCTTATAGTATCAATGACCATGAAATCATATTTGGAATACTAACAACACATAAGACCCAAAAAGACTATGGTCGCCTAACCATTCATATGCCCCTTTCCATTCGTTATGCATGATGTTAAACTACACTCTCTAAACCATGTGGAATTTGATCCATATCTTCTAAATAGGGTATTTAGGATGCCTTTTATTTGTTCAATCCTAATACTAACCACAATGCATATGTTCCATCTATTTTTCATCGGTTCACTCATTCAGCATGACATTAAACTGCACGCTCTGAACTACAAGGGTTTTGATCCCTTTTGGGTATGTAATAAGACTCTTTGATGTTCAATCACAACAAATGGTAAAATATAGTTCTCCCTCCTAGGGACAAACCCCCCTAATTTCACATCTTCCATTTTTTGGGAACCATACCCTAGATACACCACCTGAGGTGTTCTAATCTATCATCCCATAAAACTAACAATGAAGAACCTCGAACACTCCACCATAGTCCCCCCCACAAATTGATCATATTTAGTTGTGATTTTCACCATGCATAATCCCCTAGAAAGTCTCCAGGTTATTTTCCATTATGTAAACCCTGATTTTATGCCACAATCCCGAACTATGTGAACTTTGATTCTATCCACTAAGATATATAGTAACCCATCCTCCTATAGTTCAAATATGTCACACATTCCCATCATGGGCATTACACAGGGTCCTTATGCCTCAATAGGATCTTGTCACAGCCTATAGGTTTCCCTTCATTATGTTAATTATACATTCATTCATTCTTGCATGATGCCTCCTTAGGTAACCCACCGCCCCACTCCCTAAATTATTCTAGCATTGATTCACATACACTGGGATAAGAAAATTCCATTATGAGAATCAATCCCATCACCATCTACATTCTATACATTTTATTATAATTTCATCTATATCCATCATTACTCTTACATGAGTTACCACAGCCAAGGGAGACCATACCTGCCACTTCATCACTACTTCTAGAAGAACCTAGTTAGATAACCATGCATAATCCCGACATAATTAATATTATTCCACCCTTGTGTGATCCTCATATGATGGGCCACTATCCCTATGTCAGCCTCAAATCACCCATTCAAAATACGTAAATTTTGAATATGATCTTCTATATAGGGTACATAGGAAGACTCCAAGAGATTTATCCTAATCCAATTGTAAAACATGTTGTCCCCTCTTAGGGTTCCACCTCTTGGATATTCCCTTGTTGGTATACTGATTGTCCCTTATGGTGTATAACCCAACCTTTACAGGACATGCCACTCTCATGTATTCTCTTATTTTCTGTTTTTATATATCCTTTCAGTAAACACTCAAGGCTCTCCCCTATGGATGTTCCTATCTGAACTACTTTCATAGGTGTTCTGACCATTCTTATCTATCTCTTTTAGAGGTTAAACTCGTGGTATTCCCCATGTTTAACATGGGATGTCAATGAAATACTCAACGAAATTCTTCCAGCATTAGATACCATGTGATAGAAATGGAAATTCTCATGTTTCCACACCCTTGAGAATCCCTATACTGAGTTAGAATACATATGTTTTTGTGTTTCATCTTCCAGACATGATATTAATGCCCAACATAATTTATTGAGTTTCATCACCCTTGAGAAGACCACTAACGACAATGAATAAAGGGTTTTCATTGTTTGAGCATCTAGACATTCCATAAATTCAAAGTGTGAATACTCTCTATACTAACGGATGGTTCATTAACCTGAACCTTTGGTATGTTCTCAAAGAATCAGGGCAATTAACTGTCATGCAAAATGAAATGGATTGAGAATGGGTTTAATGAAAAACCTATTAATTGTTTACAGATACCCATGTATGGAAACGAATTCCAGGGTGGTATCCATTTATGGATAGAACAACATTCAATCATCCCAATTTGATTAAGAAGTAAGCATCTCTAATGAATAGATGAATCCCACATGCCTTTGGAAAGTGGGAATAAGATCCAGCAATGTTGACGTAATAAGGTTCATCTTGATTGAGGTGGAATTCCTTTATTAAAATTATTATAAATTGAAAAGATGAACCCAACCTGAATATTTTTTCCTTTAACCATGATGATTATCAATATTTAGAAAATTGATCAAAGGTTGTACACAAAGACCACGCCATGACACCATAGACATTGTGATCACGATGTGAATCTTTTCATGTTTAATCAGGGGGATTAGTAATGATCTGGACATTATAGTATGGGAATGAAATTTTATATAGTTATTGATTTCCAGGCCTCACAATGAAATTAGTGGGCCTAATGTGAAAATCAACAAAATTCACAGAAGTTAATTGTTAGGAATTTCGTTCTTTGGCACTGTCATCATGGATCATTCATTCTAACTGTGAAAGGCTTAATGGAACTAGTGAATTTGTAATTTCATTCAATATATCTATATACATAGAAAAAAAATCTCAATATAAAAATTCATAATCTATATCTACATGAATCAAATCATCCTTAACTGTAACGTTGTGGTAGGAGAAAAAATAATGTGTAATTTGCACACAACTCCACCTCTTCTATGGAATCATCCACTACATCAGTTATTGGGTGTCCACGCCCAGTCTCGCAATCTGATATTTTCCAAATTAGGGTGATAAACATTATTTTTCGATGATATGAACATAAGGGGGTCATCACAATGAGGGATATTGAAAAATATGACCAAGAGGTTCTTGTGCCTCATCGTCACTACAACCCCCATGGGCCACATAGAGAGACTTGGCTCCCCAATCCAACATAGAACCATTTCAATAAACGCGTCCCATAATACTCATATGACTCATTCCACTATGCAAAGGAAATAATGGATACTAGAGTCAACCAAGATATGAATAATTCCTATGATCCACAGATGACGGCTCCCACCAGGACTTGTTTGTGCCACCAATGTTCGGACCATTAGTCCAAGGAATCGGTGGTCTACTATATTATGGAACTGACTCAGACCAAGATGAACCAATATCAATATTGGTAAAATAGAAAAATGACACAAATCAAGGATCATCATCTTCTACAGTTTTAGTGGACCATGGAAACACTAATGGATACTAATAGTTTTGTGTTATGATAGAGTAGGGGAATTTCTATGCCTGATTGGGATCAGAACCATAGCCACCCCATGAACATGTTGGGCTAACCATTCTAACCACTAGTGCAAACAACATCCATTTTGGGATGACCCACGATGATGAGATTCAGATCAGGTGTACTCCTCATCCAACCGTCAGCCAGAGCAGAGATCCTCCACACTTCCACACTCAGCTTGGTGGTCCTACCTATTCCCATGAACCCAGTTGGTGATGTTTTCCCCATATATCATGTTATTAATGTTAAGTACCTCCTAATATCTTCACTAAAAACAATAGAGGTCCTCCTCAATGAATTAACAACCATATCTGTGTCCCTCTTATCCCCTTCACCAATCATCATGGAGGTCCTCCCCAAATTTCAGACAGCTCTGGAAGATGTCCTCCCCACTCTATCACTTTCCATTATAGAGGTCCTTCCACGCATTAGGTAAAATACATAGCGGACTTCCATGTGTTTTGTTTGAAAAATGACATGGTTCTCTTCGCACCCCATCTCACCGAATCAGACGTCCTCCCTACCCCAGCACCATCCTAGCATTGAGGTCATCCCAATGTTGAAAATTTCTGTTGGAATGAAGAGAATCCATGAGTCATAGGGGTGAACTGTCACCACCAGAGGAAGAACTCTAAGAAGCTCTAGTCCATCATCAACCTAGTCTTCTTTTCAGGTCCATAAGTGGAGTATGACTCAATGATGAAACCATCAAGCTGTTCCTTTGCATTAGGGTATCGAGTAGGAACTGACATGTGATCATCTTCCTCCCCAATAGTGAGATGCTCTAGTTACCCAAATTCCTGCACATGTACATTCAGGAGGAGGAAGATTTTGCTTATATCGTGGGTTGTGTCAAAAAATCCTATCTATCGTTACTAGGATATTTCTCTTCCTCAACACGAAATCACTTAGAGTTGTTCTAGGGATGGTAGTCATTGAGAACCGAATAGATATACCACTAATAGATGATTCCCTCCTGCATGATGTGATGGTCAGAACCCCATCTTATAGAGACATGATGACGTGGTTAGTACCGTCCTTGGGATATAACCTAGTATGTAGTGGATTATCATCCCCTGCCACATTCTCTCCACAAACTAGTTTTCAACCACAATGGTCACATATATGCAATTTTTAGTTCCTCAGCTGCCCACAAGTGAAGAATAATGCATTCAAGAGCTGGAAACCAATTCTATGTGAATACGTTTATGAGACATTATTGTAGCAAAGTAGTTATCCTAACGTTCTAAAAAATAATGATCCCAAACATAGACATTTCCAATTGTATCACCTAGGACTAAGTCATGTTCTTTCACCAGACCATGTGGGATACACATTTCCACATCTAGAATTTTCAGTTGGTGTATTTGAATTTTATGTAGAACATCCACAACATCAGCTGACTGTGTCTCTTTGTTGTACTAGTTGCACTTCCTATGGATTAACACTCTACATCGCCCATATATAACTAATATATTAAGTATAGATATGATAAATTATTCTCTGTGCTCTATGAATCATCATAGAGGAATATTTTTTTGTTCAAATATGGGGATGAGGTTGGTGTACTATAATACAATTCAGCCCAATCCTTTGATAAGCATAAGTACCTAATAAAATTGAGAATATGCCTCCAAAAACAGTCCTAGTAGACATGCATGATATCATAAAACATAAGGATATAGAATAATATCTAGGGTTTGAATAATATTACAAGCCCCTTATGGAATCTAATCATCTTATGGACCACCTAGTCATTGTCATCCTCCTAGAAAGGCTAATGCTTGGCATTATAGAACCCTCTGATTCATTTCCCTTAAGTCGAGACCCCAAGGGTAAATGACTATCTTTGGATTATAATCCTTCTAACCTATCTAATTCTATATAGAAGATGGAGGTAGAAATCACCATAGATATCCCACACAATAAGCATTTTGAATAGTAATGGACAAATGATGATATCATTGTCGAGCTTCTTTCAAGATGATTTTCCATAAAATATTGATTCATTATATGGCCCCATCCATCCTTAGATTACCAAAAAAGGCATCCACATGTTGTTCCCTTTGAGTTGCATCCCATTGATATCAGCAACCCTAAACACCATGATAGGTTAGAGCCCAAGGGTTATGGGAAACCGATGTATTATACATCACAGAATCTGCCTAAACTCCGTGTGAACCATCCTTGGGACATGACACAGGTTGTTCCTAAAATTATTCCAACCAATCAACATTCCTTTCTAGAATCATAATTATTATATGTCATTTCCCATAATATTGATGATCCCGCTAACATTACGGTGTTCATGAACCTATTCCAAGACATGAATCCTCCAAAAGATGATCTAATAGATGCTCTCATTTCCCCCTCGAGGCTCCTGAAACCTAACTACTATCAATACCAACTAATGTAAATCCTTATCCATCCTTGGTGGATGATATGACAGTTCCCCATGCATTGTTAATCCTTCATTTCCATCATTCAATTGGAAGGGTGACCCACTACAGCATTTGGTGCATATTATTTCCAACTGTGGACCTCTTCTGGGAACTCTAGCGAAGTAGGAAGCTTTGAAGCTTTGGTGCAACATACGAACAGTAGATGAGACTTAATATATAAAGTAATAAAAGTTACTAATTGGTGTTATATCTAGTTCGGAAGATCATGTTACTTCTTTCTCTATCATTTTGTCTCCACCAATGACAACAGCAGTTTGTTGTCATTTTCCACTACAAATAATGGCTAAATGAGTGCGACATAGACTTTATCACTTGGTGGAAGGGCCGAACGTATTAAATAAATATATCTTTGACTCAAGATTTGATTCTAATGATGTTCTTGGAGAACATAATTATTGAACTAGTCTCATCCCTCATTACTCAGAATATCCCAGGTGTGATGCATGATTTTTCTAGAAAGGCTCAATTCCTAGAAGAATCCTTATACTAAGCCAAGAAGGCACAATCGTTAACTCCCACATCTCTTGATATGATAGATGATAAGACTATGATTTCTATCATCGCACAAGTAGAGGCCCCAATACAAGTAGAATTTTCACCGGTGGAGCTGCATCTACATCCTCGCCACAAATAATAGCCTTAGGTTCAGCCATAAGCTCAGCTTCACCAACTTCAAAATCAGATGATGACTCTTCATCAGGGACCACCACCTAGGTGAGACAATAATATTACACCCCCATCTGGGCTCTAGAACCTCATCAAGGCCCGACTAGTATAGTACCTTTTTCAAAAAAAGAGAAACTAAACCAACTCATTTGATAATGCAAAAGTCCGCTGTTATTTATGAAGTTCCTTTGACAATTGAATCATGAGGTTTCCGGAAAACTGTAGGCACCAAGAGGATGATATCACTAATAAAAGAAACTACTACCTCTATCATTGATTCCTTGGAAATAATCTCAAGTAGTAAAATGTGATTAATGACTAGATCTAGGACCAGGTTGATAACAACGTAGTCATATTGGGTCCTGCTCTGGAATACGTGGCATGTGTTTACAAAATGATGAATAGTGACAGTGATGGTGAATGTATGAATGTATCGATTCATGAGTCTCATAGGTATGAAATTTGGTATATTGGTAGGGATTTCTCTCACAAAAATGGTTTTATTCACGTTCGATTAAATTTTCCCATGATTCATGAAGTTGTTTCTCCCCCTCAAAAAACCACTTCAGAATATACATCTCAGCCTTCTCCCTCATAGAAGAGTAGGCATCTAATGTATAAGGGATATAAAATTCCCCCAAAATTGTCAAATCTATATCGCACTCTCAGTAACATTATGCCCCCTGAGGTGGGTGTCTCCCCCATATTCCACTTGGCATTGGAGGATTCCCCATATGATTACTAGGAGTATTCCCCAGTGAATACCATCGAGTTGATGCACCCGTACAAGGTCCCTGATGTAGAGGATCATCAGAAGGATCATCCTAATGTTCGCAGTAGAGACCATCATCATAGTGTTCATGGGTAGGTGAGTTTTCAGAATTCTCTATTTGGTAATTCAATCTTGTTCATGCAAACCACTAATACTAGACAATATGTTAAGCGCAAAGCTCATCATGTGTAGTCCTATCATCATGTCTAGTCAGATTCCCTACCTCTTCCATTTGTGCTGCTCTACTAGGAAGATATTACATTACCCTGTATTAATCATACTTTCCCATCTACAGCTAGACCTCGGTCACTTTAAGTTCATCCAATAGTTATATTACGTGGTTCTTTTATTGAGCCTTGAGATATCCCAAATACTGGTCATAATCTATCAGCTCGACCAACAAAACCAATTATACCACCCACCATATAAAAAATACCTAGAAGTATAAATTTTAGAATATCATGAAAGTAGAATGTGATAAATAATCATTACAACATTCTCAAAAATCCCTCAATACTCAAGCATCTCCACATTTCAAAATATATTATTTAATCCCTCAGAAAGGCTATAGAAATCCCCATACAATTCAAAATAGAGGTAGTGGTCGCAGAATCCTTCGATGGTGTGGAAGCTAAGCGTACAAAATGCCAAGCGATTATCTCGTTCTCAAGAGAAGATAAATAATCCCGAATATAGGGGAACATCCACATATTTTACATCATCAATCTCTTTAATGGTGTGCAATATTTCCACTTTCTTATTGAAAAATGTATTAGGATCAATAACATACATAGCCAGATACTTGATGACATAAGACTGCATGAAGTATATTTGAGTCTATATGACCTGAAAATTTAGGGTTACGATAGGGACAAACATAGTCCATATAGAAAGAGTCACATAAATACCTGGTTCGGTGTCCTGATTCCTATTACTAAATTTATGGCCTGTCATCGGACTATTCCTATAATTCATTGATGGGTAGACCCTGTCTCCATATGCACATAGCAGTTACCTCTTCATATCACCAATGCCTCAAATACTCCCTCAATGATCAAGTTGGTGTGCTCTAAGGTTATTAATCTCCATTTTCATCTATTTAATCCCACTATTTAGAATCAATTTTTTACTAGATCAAGGAATGTGGGTTCAAACCATTGTGGTTGATCACACTAGGATTGTGTCCAACCCGTGGATGGATTTCAATGATACCTTTATTCTCTTGATTCACCTTTTGGACGCCATTCCCAAAACATGGGGGAGTTCTTCTTAATTACTGAGATGAAGGAATGACAAGTTCCCACATATAAAAATTTCTATATGATTACTTAATACTCCTACAAAAATCAGGCTTGAGTGATTCTATAGACAATTACCCCTGTATCGTGTGGGAGTGTTCTCCTCATGGAAACAATAGTACAACATAACTATTAGATCTCTCAACCTTGTCTAATGAGACTGAAGCTTAAACGCCACCAATACATTGATATTATGAAGCATGAACCCCTAGGTCAAAGGCTGGATGAAATTGGGTTGATAATTTAATCCATAGGGTATCATTAGTGAAAGGGTCTCTCGATAGAGATTCCACCTTGGTTCAGGCTAGCACTAGTATTCCCATGGGATCAGCTATCTCAGAAGAAATTCCTTTTTAGAAATATCATCTCACCTCAGAAGATGAATAATATTTTGAAGATGCTCCTCCCACATTTTATGAAGGTGTCTCCACCCCCATTGAGTATTTGGTATAGGTCAATATCGAGGTCCATCTAAAGAGTGTGCAAAGATTTAAGTAAGTTGAACTGTGTCACCTAGAATGATCATTTCATTATCCCATTCATTGACTATATGTCAGATAGATTAGTAGGGTGAACTAACTAATGCTTTTTGGAATGCTTTTTGTGTTATTTCAAGGTAAAACTTCTTCTAATGATCAAATGTGTACTACCTTTACTTGTCCCATCGACACAATTCCATATAAAATATTTACATTTGAATGATGTAATTATCCATGTACATTTAAACAGATCATGGTATGTATATTTTATAATCACATTTATGATTTAATGGATGTTTTCAAATATGAATTCAAAATTTTTGAAGATTCTAATGACTATTGATTTATATTTATGGAATTTTTTTTGAAAACTACACTGAAAAAATTCATGTGTTAAATTTTTAAAAGTGGAATATCATGGTAGTGGGATGAATGTTTTTTGGACATATCATATTATAAAAATAATTTTTTTGGATAATTAAAACATGTAATTGTTAAATTCATTACATTACAAATCTTTTATGAAACTTGTTAGATCATTTATAGGAAATGAGTTATTCTATGTTAGTTTTATAAAGATTAAAATAAGATTTACCTTCATATATCTAGATTTATTTTGAAATAAGATGATTTTTATTTAAATTGATAATGGATAGATCACATTGAAGAGGATAAGAGGAAATTGATTACACCATCAGTGTTGTGACCACCAAATATTGAAGAAGCATTCGAGCTATATTGTGATTCTTCCATCCATGTATTAAGACCGGTATAGTTTCAATGAATTTAGGGATGTAAATGTGTCATTTACTATGAATATACAACCTTATATGCATCCTAATTCCATTAAAACATCATCAATAATGATTTATTAGGAATTATATGTTCTTTAAAAATATATATATCATATATTCTTGGAACTAAAGTATCTATATTTTCGGATCGTGAAACACTTAGGTACTTGATAAAGAAGGATGAAGCTAAAAAAATGATAGTGAGATGGATGTTACTACTACAATACATCAACATAAAAATTATACAGATTAAGGGAGATGATTACCAAGTGGCAGATCTCTTATGTAGACTTCTCAACATTATTAAACATAAAATTCCAGAAATAGTTTAACTAAATGATCACATTCCAAGATTGAATTTATACTTGATTGAAGTAGAAGTGAGTTTGTATAATAACATGGCCAATTAGTTGGTATCATTTCATGTACCATCTCATTTAAATTTACACAAAATAAGAAAACTGAAATGTGAGTCAAAATAATAAATCTGGGAAGATCCATTTCTTTGGAATATTTTTAATGATCATGTGATAAGAAGATGTTTTATTAAAATTGAAATTAAATATATCATTGAATTTTTTTACACATTAGCCTATGAATTCATCATTGGACCCTTTAGTATGGTATGAAAAATTTTGGAATCTAGAATTTATTGGAAATATGTTTTAATGATTCTTATGAATTTTAAAAATGTTATGAAAAATATAGTTTTTTGGAAATATTAAAAAGATGCAATAAATTCCTCCAAAGTCACTAAATTTTTGTGATGTTTTATATGTCTAATGGATTGATTTTATAGGACCTTTACCATTTTAATTGGGAAAATATTTTATCATCTTTCAGATTATTATATTTAAAAATAAATAGAGGAAATAACCACCTGGATTATTCAAGAAATATTTGCTTGTGATTTCGTCAGGGATAACATATTTTTTTAGGATTGGAGTGTCCATATCCATCATCCGTGATCAAGGGACTTGCTTTTAAAATATAAGACTAAAATATTTACTAAAAAAGTATGGGGATTATCATAAAACAACAATTCCCTATCATCCATAGACTACTGGTTTAGCTAAAGTGTCTAGAAGTTTAATAAAAGGAATTATGAAAAATACTATTAAACCATATATGTAGGATTGGAGCCAATAGTTGCAGGATACATTAGGGGATTACATGATATCATAAAAACCACAAATAGAAATGAGTAAATACAGAATTATTTATGGGATCATCATTATCCTTCTAATAAAATTATTGAATATGGCATATTGGGATATGAAAAATTAGATTTTGGAAATTGAATGTTTTTGAAAATAGAGATGATTTTATTTATTGGTGTTTGAAGGAAATTTGAAGGGATGATTTTGAAAGTTACATTATTTATAGAGAGAAAACAAGACTGGATCATGAAATGTTGATTCAATAAAAATATGTCCATCGAGGAGACACAATGATATTATTCTACTCAATAATCAGGTCCATTCCTAGTAAACATCATTTTAAATGGGGAGGTCCATTAATACTTACTCATGTATATCAATATATTGTTGGTGATATCATGATTGAAAGAGAGTAGGAGCCCATAATTATTAATAGATATAGGATGAATAAATTATTTCGGATCTTTTCATTAGATATAGTATAGGATATTATAATCACACATCCATTTTGTCTATAAAGTCCATAAGTTCATACCTCTCTATTACAATAGCATTATTACTATGATTAAATAAAAAATACACTCACATGTTAAAAAATTATTGAACACATTTAGCATACTATATAATTTATGAGTATGTTAGGGAACCGTTTTAGGTAAGGATTTTAAATTGTATTCTATTTTTCTAAACAAAATGTTTGTTTTTAAAATTATTGTGTGTTTAATTTTTTCAATTTTTGTATGTTTTTTATTCTTCCAAGATGAAATGATTATCATTTAAATTAATTTGAAACCCTTTTTTATGATCGAAACAATTATTTATGTGAATGTTATCCTAAATGAGTTTTGAAAATGACCTTGTTTTAGTTGACATATTTGGGGAATTTCATGAAATGTCATCTTATTTTTGAATCTCACGCAAGAAATCAATATATTTATATTTTAAATCACATTATCATGAGGCTTATGAACATTATACATATTATTTATATTCACCTATTATCTTGAGGGAACCAATCCATGCTTTTTTTAAATTATAATTTGATTTATTCTTGTCCAAACAAGAGGGTTTAAGGCACTTTTCTATATTGATTGAGGAATTTCATTGGTTTCAAAGCCCCATTTTCAAGATAATAATTTTTATTCTTAGCAGACATAAAAATTTAATCATTGTATTCATAAGAATACATTATCATCCAATTATGTTAGCCATAATAGAAGCCAATTATCCCTATATAACATTTTCTAGAAGTGAAATTGAAAGGCATAGTTGATATTAAGTGTGGTGGAGGTTATCTTCTGTTGTGATACCTCATTTAAAGTATTTGGGTGAGAAATAAAATATTTAATAAATGATTTTACAGAATATTAACTCTTTCAAAGAAATATGTGTCTTTATGGATCTTTCAATGAAAAAATTTGTTCCTTTCTGAAACATTTATTAGAGAAAAAATGTTGTGGCTATCTGGAGCTTCACAAAAACTATAATTATGGGATGAAATTTCTATTAGAATTATTTAGAATTATATGATATATTGTCCTCCCATTAATTAAATGTTGATATTTTCTTTCCTTATTTTATTCAATGGGTAGTGCGGAGGTTTCCATACAAGAGTGAAAATTAGAATCATTCAATTTTTCTTCAAAAACATTCAACCCTCCTCATATAGCCTATGATTTCTTTAAAACCAAATTATACCAAATGAAATCCATATAAGGGCCCTAAATTTTCATCAGGATAATAACATGTTCTTAAATCACATTATTCAGAGATATAGTAATCTATCAAGCTTGTGGACACTCTTGCATGGGTTTGGATGATAAATCAATTACTGAAAAATTGAATTTTATGAGATGATAGAAAATTCATGTGAGGTAGATGTTTTTTGTTCATGGAATTAGAAATTCGTAAGATATATGAGAAATTAAAATAATTTATAACTTGGAATAAGGGGTTTTTAGGAGGCATTCCATTCATTGTTTCTTTTTTTTTTTTGAAATTATCAATCTAATGGGTTTGTGTTTTGAATTTTCATTTGTTTGGTTTTTATGCTTACTTTTCTAGGAGTACATGTGCTATGTGTGAATGAATTAATATAGATAATATTTAGATAATTTTCTATATGTATTAAAATGATTTTAAAACTTATAATTTTATAAATTGTGTTGATTTTCATCATTTTGGGAGTTTTTGTGTGTTTTGGAAAAAATTAATAAAATTCTGTAATTTTGTAATTTTAAAATATTTTTATCAATTTTATATTTATATAAAATCATTTAAAATATATATCCTATTCTATTCATTATTTTTATAAGTTTTATTTACTTTTGGGATTCAACTTCTTCTAATTTAATACCCAGTATCAATTGAAACATACACAGATCCAAAAAAATCAACGATTTTAAAAAAAGCCTTTTTGGTTAACTGAGTAGAGCCATCCTCAATAGATGAGCCGTAACATGGGTTAAATTCCTTAAATTGTGAAGATTAATAATATATTTTAAAATTTACATGATTATATGTTTTATCATTGAATTTCATGGAGATATCTTCCCATTGATTCATCCATTGGATGCTTCAAAATGAAAGAATATTTAGGGAAAATTCATCAAGATAGAGTAAGACACATTAATTATATCCTAACATATTTTATACGAGTCCAATCTCCTTGAAATTTGAAGGGTCTATAGAAAAATAAAGTTTGAACAAATTATATTAATAATAACTAGAGTTATTTGAAAATATTTTGGATATAATAGGATAAATCATTTGGATAATATATTCCGAAGGAGAAATTTTCAACTTTTCTTTTAATATCTTTTAATTTTCGTTATATTGAAATGTTGTCTTATTACACATTAATCATGTTTACCCTTACCATGGTGGGGTGAGATTATAATTGATTTGGGAAAGGTAGTTTTTTCATTTTATTATGATTTATTTCATATTATTTATTGAAAAAAATCATTTCTTTATTTTATGATGTTATTTTTGATTTCTAATAATGGTTCTTATTATCATGTATGATCATATTTATCTTGTGATTCTATTATTTAATTTTTTATTTTTTTAATGATTATTGTCACTCTATAATAGGTTTTTGTTTATATACGATGAGATAAACTAGATCTTAGTAGTGAAGTACTTAACAATTGTCATTATTTGTGGGAGGTTACTGGATATTCCTAATTGGATTGGATAAATAAGACCTAATTAGTTATTCCCTCTATAAATTGAGGATTTATTTAGAAATCTATTTCATAAGAAAAGAGAGTATACCAAACTGAGATCTTAGAAATATTTTCTGTCACCATCACCATTTTACCAATGGATTGAGAGGAAGATATCATATAATCTCACTTTAATCTAATTAGCTGAAGAGGATTTCATAAGTTTCAAATATGGTTGCATTGAAATTGGAAAATTGACACTATACTGATAATTCTATTCATATAATAGGTTTAAATCACTTGACTTTTTTTTGTTTTTTGATATTTTTTTAACTGATGCCTTTCTTTTTTTTCAATTTTTTTTGTTTTCATGACAAATGAATTTCAAAATCACCCCATTTTCCCCAATTAAAAGTAGATAATTGTATTTGTTTGAAATTAAAATTGGAAGAATACCTAGGGTTAACCACATGACTATACATAGGTAATAAAAATAATTCCACAACACATGATAAGAATGTATCACAGAAGTATGGAGATAACTAGATGAAGGTGGTGATATAGTGATACATTTACAGTTCCCCTGAGACCATACTATTTGGCAGAGAGAGAATCATGAGTAAAATTGTGAGTGATAGAAAATGAAATTGATATAAAATACTAAAATGACATTCATTGGGAGTTTTTTCTATTTGTGGGATTAATATAATTTCAAGAGAAAATAATGTTTTTATGACAATCATAATGTAAATTAATGATTATTAGTAAAACATTATTTTCACAAAATGATAGATTTATACAAAAAAATGAATAATCCCCAATGTGTTTTTATTTCATCATTCATCTAATTCCTCTTCCATTACTCACATGTTTATCCTTTTCTGTATCTTCTATTATTGATTTAAACCTAGTGGTTCCAAAATTCATTCCCACTGACAACACCTCAATACCCTCCACTCCTTTATTCCGCTGAGGGAAGCACTCTGTGGAGGGGATGAAGGTGCTTAAAGAGTGATAAAATATTAAGAAGTTACGTCAAAAAAAATTTCAAGAGAATGTTTATAAACACAAAATCAAATAAATATTAAAAATCTAGAAGATATGATACCTGATCTATATGGAATCATGAATTAGATAACTAAAAACTTCAATGTTCCCATTGAGAGACAGTAACCTAGACTAAATGTTTTGCCACATGGATTCCCTGATTAATCTAAATATTTTAAATCAGAATACAATCCTACCGAGCTATGTGTGGTAGATAAAAATGATATGGATGAATTTTGAAATGAATTTGAGGAACTACTTGATCTCATCATAAAATGAAATGAAGGGGAGCCAACAACATTGAAATCAGACACCACTAATGTGGTGGATTCTAAAGTAAATATTGAGGATCCTAACAACTTGCCTCTACATTCCACCATCCAAATTCATGATGCAATTACCAATTAAGGAATATTTAAACCAAATCCAACTCCATGATATTATATTTCTTTAAAATCATTCCTTTATGATTTTATTTGATCTAATTTGAGTATCCCAACTTATTTTTTTCGAATTTTTTGATATGGAAAATCCATTCTATGCTAAATAAAAATAAGAAGAAACTATATATGAATCAATTAATCAACACATGGATCTCACTATTTTTTTTGAACATACATTTTTAGAGGACAATCAGAAAATATAAATATCTAACCCAGATGAAATCAAGGAAGAGGATACTCATAATCAAAGGGAGAAATGATTTATTAAAATTTAAAATTTATATTTTAGTCAATTAAAAATAATTGGTTTTATTACCTTTAAATAATCTATTCATGCATAACATATCAATCCATCATTAGAAAATAAGTAAGTTTTTTAAAAATTATCAAGTAAGAAAGAGGATGGTTAAAACTTCATCCCACTACTACCATGAAAGATTTTCCAAATTTTAGAGGGGGGGGATCTGGTATACTCTGTACGTGTATTATTCCTCATCATAATAGATGAAGAGGTGAAATCTGGGAAAATACACATGTGGTGGTTCATGTTAAATAATCTACACCCACTAGAAAACATTGGATACAAATGTTACCGCCCTCTAGAGATACTAAAAAATCAAGGTCCACATGGGGGATCATACAAAGACTTATCTTTACTTATTTTCTAGGATTTCAATTTCATAATTTGAATTATATAAGCTTAAAACCCACTCCTGATTATATTATTTATCATTAAGGACATGTTCCTTGTGATTAATTGAGATGTTATCTTTTTTTATTCATGATGGAAGAATGAGTCATTCAAATTATACAGAAATGTAATATTCTTCATAGGTAAGGGTGTTCCCTTGTATTTCTTGTTTTCAAACTACTTAAATATTAATCTAACAAAATGTTTTGATAATTAACTATAATTTCATTCCATTTAATTAAATATTTTATAACTAATTCTATAGAAGATATTAGTTTCTTAGGAATAGGGTGATGAAAAGTTCTTAATTTCAATTTCAATGATATTGAATGACTAAAAAGATAAATTGGACAATTAAAGTAAAGCATTGATATTAAAATAAGAAACCATTATTTATTTGAATTATTTTATCCATTTAAATTAAATTTCTAAGAAACACATTATTTGAATATATAAAATTCATCCTAATTTATTTTTTATTATTATTCATGTATTGAGTTATTATATAATAAAATGTTCCCATTTCTGAGATGTTTTTTGGACCATGTAAAACTATTTATATTTGATCATATTTCTTCTGTGATCATGGGTCATGTCATTTGCTAGAGCACAAATTTGATCTTTTCATAGCAATGACTATGAAAAAACAAATTAAAAATGATCAAGGTATAATTTTTAAAGACCTTTTAAAAAACACAATACCATTACATCAATCCTTATTTAAACCCTTGAATCCACAAATGAACTTGTTTAAATGAACACTATTTCAAGCCACGTTTTCTAATTCATACTTTAATAATAGTAATTTTATGAAATCTTAATAATGAATTGTGGTGTATAAGGGAGTCATATAGAAGGGATGAAATAAATTTTAAGGTAAATGTATGATATGGATAATTGTGGATGTTGAGAAAGGATGTGGATTCATTCATATTACGCTTAATTATTTTCCCCTCTCAAAAAAAGAAAAATTCGAAATGTTCTAAAAAATAAAAAACTAATGTGTTTTGATTTTGGAGAACCAAAATACACAATTAATAATCCTCTAATTTTTTTTATTAGTTGATAGGTGGTATTTGTGAGGTTTACTCTAAGAATAAAATTTGAAAAAATGAAAAAATTTATTTGAAAAAAGTAAGTATAAATTTAAAGTCGAAATTTAATAGGGTAAAAAAATCATTCATTATGATTTAAATTGATCATGAATGTATGTTGAGTTTTGTGAAGTTGTAGTTATTAAAATTTTCAGGGGGTAATTTCATTGATATTTTAATTTTGATATAATACACTTTACATTGTGATGAACCTCTTCGTAATGGTTTAATTTTTAATTTCTACAAATAGATGGCTCAAAGTCCTTTGAAGCTTGATTGAATAGTTCTCATGATTTTATCTGTATTTACACTTTAGGAATTAAACAATGTAATTATTTTAAAATATTATGGATACGGATAATGTTATCATTATATGTGCATAACACAACTTGAATTGTGTCATGAGTAACAAGAGAAAATATTTAAATTTTTGGAATTTCATGATTTTGATTGTTTAATAATAATGAAGGATAAGAGAATTTACCATCAATTTCAAAAGGTAAAATTCTTGAATGATTTATTTGATTATAAATGTGAAATTAAATTGATATTTTGTGTGTAAATATAAAATATGATTTGTAATTGATAATTATTTTATTTTATTTCATCGTAATATTAAATACTTGTAATATTGGTGCACTTTGATTTTCCTTGTTTATATTTAAGATTGAGGAGAAACATAGTTTACGTGTGGGGTTATTTGATATAAACATATTTTGTACATAGTTTTAATAAAATTATGATTATTTTTTGAAGAATTTTAATGGAAATTACATTATATTAGATTGATTTATTAAATATATGGGAAATTATAGGCCAGGATGAAAATGATTTTTAAATGAATAAAATAATTATATTATGTTATTTTGAATTTTACTATGGAATTTGACTAACTCAACTTCATATTTGAAATTATATTTTTTGTGTTTATAAAAAATAGCTAATTGGATAGCCATTCCTCAACCAGGAGGCTCCCGACATAACCAATACCACAAGGCTAGCAGGGTAAAGAAAATGGGAGACCCTTCCATGTTGTGGTAGTTCACGAGGGGATCATGTCGTTGTTGGTATAGTGGTGGTGAAATACATAGTTAAATAAGGGTGTGTTGAAGGTCTTCATGGGATGCTTGTATGTGTGGACCATATATGTCATATCTGTGTGTGGATTGTGGGAAACCACCATAATGTAGGAATTGTTATCGGTTCCCACATGACATAGGTTATAAAATTTGTGATCCCCACACATTTGAATAGATGTGGGACACTGAAATGAGGTAACTATTATCATTTTAATGGAAAATGTTGGTGTTTTAGATGAAATAATTTATTCTTGTCCAAGAAAAACCATGTCACCCCATGGATCCAATGTACAACTACTTTAAATCACTCATCCAACTCTACATTCACTGGAAACATCAATTTCCACACATCCCAATGCTTTGGCTCGAGATGAACATCCACCACCGAAGATATTTACCTCTGTGTGATGTCACAAAATCATGCGATGACCCCATGAAAACCACATTTAGTGTCATCTTTCCACATAGAAGGTAGAATGATTTAAGATATCTTCTAGACACCAGAACATTATTTAATGAGATTCCATGTTTGTTGTAACATCCCTAACATAGAATCCAGTAAACGGTGCCTCGAGTAGACTCTCCACAGGGCATCAAGTGCACCTCCCCATATGTTATAGGTTATTGAATAACATCAAGGGTATGATAAATCACATGGGAAACTATAATCCTATATTTAGAGTAATCCATAATAGATTATATATACCTATATATATATATATCAATGTAAACAACAACCAATAAACCATAAACATGAATTGATTAAAAAATCCCTAATGGGGGACAAACACAACCAACTCCCTAAATTGGGTCATGACTCCAATTCCTGATCCACATCCATGTGTGTCCCATTCCCAAATCAAATCCAAATCATAAGGCCTTTTCCATAGTCCTATCCTACTACCAAGAAATCTTCTTTAGTAGCAAAAAGTTATCAAAGTAATGTGTGTGTAAAAAGTAGTAGGCCACCACCAATGGTGTCTAAAAATATATCCGGTCTAAACAAATAGGTCATGTTTGTATGAAATAAATGAAAATTCAAATAAAAGAAAAATATGGAACAATTAGTTTAGAATATTCACTTTATTTGATTACGCCATTTCTTTCATTCGTTATAAATTTACATAATTGATACAACTATCCAGGACAATCAATTTCCAATCATATGTAATAATTCATGTTCGTTATCTTACATGGGAAATCAATTTCACGACCATTTACATCACACTCACATTGGATAATTTTGACATGTTGATTCATCCAATGAAACCATTACGGCCTTGAGAGTTTGTATGGAGTCCTAACCAGTGCATTGTATTAGTGGGAATAGAGCAACAGTATATCCAAACCAATGGGATGAGCCTCAATCCTTTAACACAAACCACCAATCCATGTGCACATGCTTATTTGTCCTTTCACCACATTTGACAGATCACAATCCAATCATAACAACGAATATAACATTTTCTATTCACACTTCATTCATCAAATAAAGAAATTACATGGATTTAAATTATCCATTTAACATGATTCATCAATTCAAAATCAATAGGCCACATACACATTTAAAATATAAATCACTAATCATTTAACACATTCATGTTAAACCATTTAATGATTTTCACAATTTTCTAAATAACCCTTTCTAGAAAATACCAATTAATATACTCCACTACCATTATTTCCCCATAGAAATAAACTAATAATGTTGAAACAAATATCAAGGGATCAACATACACAAAAACGAAACCCATGAATTTACATTTCCAATTTCCAAGTTAGGTAATATAAGAACACATCATGGGAGGCCCTAAATCCGTCTAACCACCCTCAATACATCCTATGATGATCACAAGGTGTTTAAATCAACACATACTCAACCATATTATCAATTATCACTCAATAAAAAACACACATCAAGCTGGATGAAATATCAAATCAACACATTCCCAAATATATATAAAAAACCTCTATTATTTGTCTTATATACTTTCTACCTTGATTCCAGTGAAGAACGCAATATTAACCTCAACCATAGATGTAGATTTAAGAACCACTTGAAGCCTTCTTTTGGAATAAAATAGAATCATAGTGTTTTATGGTTTTAGAAAGAGATATCAAATTTCCCAATCCCTAATCCAAAAAACAGAAGGAATAAGATGATTTGTATTAAAAAGAGCATTAATCTGCAACGAATGGTGATCCAAACAACCTATAAATGAGGAAGATATTTCCTTTGGATCTCAGAAGGGTTTATGTACAGAACTACGGTTTTAGATAGAATAAATTGTTGGAAAATAATATGAGAACATAAAAATACAGAGGGGTCAATTTTGTAGATTCAAATATTTTAATGGGGTACACGGTTTGGCCATAGAGTTTTGCAAACATTCCACCAACTGTGTTCCAGCATCGTCCAAAGAAGGTTTAGGCTACATGTTTTCCTAGTTAAGACTAAATAGATTGAGAAATAGTGCCCCAACTGTACTTTTCCAAGGGTTGCATGGTTTGTATTCATACCACACAAGGTTTTCACAAACCATAAAATATGCATTATATTCTATTCATGAATGAAAGTTATAGTCATGGAATTCATTAAAGTATAAAACATGAAATCTAATTATATAATTCTAGAAGAAAATATTATTTATTTTTGTACATAATAAACAAATAAATATGTGTGTAATAAAAATACATAAATTCGTAATAAAAAACTTGAAGAATTTTCAAAAAAAAAATCCAGAAAAAATAGAAATAAATTTAATTACAGCTTTATACAAATAAATTTTTAGATGAATAAACATTTGAAAATAAATATTTTTCCCATACCAATGTAAAATTAAAATAATAAAATAATTCAAAAAAGTAATAAAATTTCCTTTCAAAAAACCATGTTTTTTAGAAAAATAAAGTGATTTATATCCCTTACCAGTGTATAATTTATGATAATAATTCACTAGTATATAATTTTTAAAGTAATCCCACTTCGAAGAATAATTTAAACACAATTAAAAATATAAATAAATATAATTGTCAAAATAGAATCGTTGGGAATAAAATTTTCATTATAAAACTAAATTCCATTACCATTTTTATATGCGTATGTAACATCCCAACTTCTTCCCAACTACTATAACACTCATCATCTCATCATTGGAAAAAGAAGAATATAAACAAGGCTACAACCCTCATCCTTTATCAACAAAATAACTGCCTCACCACCACTCAACACAACTATGATCCACCAAATAATAAAGAACAAGGCTCTTTTTTATAGTTTCATTATCAATAATTATAATATTATACAAATAATCTGATGTTTTGACAAGTTTAGGTAATTTTCAGAGGCTTAAATGAGGCGTAAACTAGTGTATCACCCAAAATTTTTTTGGAATTGAAAAAAAACACATCCTATGGAATGAATCGATGTAGGATGGTAAAGGGTATTAATAGCACTTCAGTATTGACAATGTGGAGGGTTTTGGGTGATGGATTACTATGATATGTGTTGTTTCAATCTTACGCAAATGTGATAAAGTGATGATATGTGTCTTGATATATGTGCTTGGAATTATATAAATATTCCTCAATGATTATTCATATTGATACTATAAAAATGATAGGTACAAATATTATCCACAAGTATTTGAACCCAAGGAACCGATAGTGCTTGGTGTGGATGTATGGGAGATGTTCTGAGAGAACATTTAACATTTCATGCACTTATGGGAAGAGACACAATAGTTTGTAAAGAGTATATCCAAATAGATAGGGAATTTTGAGTGTCAGAACCCTCTAAATTTAATTGGAGAGGGTGGTCCAATGAGAGATGTGTTATATATGGAGTACATTGAGTCAATACATGACAATTTGGAAACATCAAATGAGAAAAGGGTTCAGTGGTCTATTTATATGATACAAGGATCAGTGAAATGGTGTTCAGACAATCAGGCATTGACTGGATAAGTGAATTTTATGTTATCGAAGGACATTATGGAGATGTTAATGGAGATATTATATCGAGAGACATTGTGTATGGAGAGAGCTGCTGAGTTCACGAGGTTAACTCAGGAGAGCATGCCCATGATGAATATGTGGGATTCCTTATAGACATGCAACACTTTTCTCTAGAATTGAAAGTGGTTGGGACAACCACAATGATTCGTTTCCTAGATGAACATAAATGTAAGATTATTTCACAAGATAACTACTTTCTGTTATTGAATTATTCTAAATAGGGGGTTTTGGCTCCCATAGCATAAAAGAACCTGAGAGTGGCTTCTAGTGCATGATTGGAAGTTGATGGTGGAAAAGCAGGAGGAACGTCTTCCAATATTAGGAAGTATCACTATGAGGGTGTTAACAAGGGGGATAGTAGGAAGAGTGGACATGGATAAAGATCAATCACAAAGGACCGTAACTAAATTTTATACCACCAGTGTGGTAGGTATGTCTACTATAATATACGTTATCCATGACCACTAGTTGAGATTCGATCATGCTACAGGATGAGACGTCTACAAAATTTATAAAAAACCTATGATAAATGGGTATTGATGGCGCAGAAAGAAAAAATAGGGTATTGGAAGAAGTTATTCTTCATGATATCAGAAAAAGTGTAGAGTTCTACAGGTCGAGGTGGTAAATAAAGCTGAAATACAACTTTTTAGAAAAATTATATTATCAGCAGAGTGGTGCATCACAGGGTACTCTGACTGCATCACATGGAAGAGGGGCATGATAGTGGAATACAGTTTATCCTACACTTATGGATAGTGAGGATTTACAAAAAATTGTGAGAGATAAAATTCATGTATATTAAACATTATCAAGTGGTTTATTTAATATCTATTCTATTAATTATTTTATTTCTATAAAACATTTTAATGGTTTGAGCTAGTAAGTAGATTTTATGAGTGAGGTGTTGATAATAGATAAACCATTAGGAGTACAGTTGAGAGAAATATGATTTTTAAGTGTTTTTCTCTCAACGATGAAGAGTTTTATTTTATATGAAATCTTTACATCCTTGATAAGTTAGGATTATACTTGATCATGGGTATGGACTAGTTAGTAGAATATCGATCCCACATTGATTTTTATCATAGTAGAGTAAATTTTACATCTCTTAAGGGTGGATAATATATTCACCATGGAGAGTGTGATATCTAGGCAAGAAAATCAGGTCCAATTACTCAAAAACTGGGAGAGGTCAATGCCTAGGTTATTAGTCTATTACAGGATGATGAAGGCATAATGATGGATGTTTCTCCACTTGTAGTGTACTAGTTTTAGGATTTGTTTCATAAAGCCAAATTAAGGTTTACTACTATATGAGATGAGGAATTTACTATTGATATTATATAAAGAACTATGCCAGTTTCTATTCCACTATACAGAACGGTACCAAATAAGATTTAAGAGCTCAAATATTAGCCCAAAGAGTTAGATGATAACGGATTTATCAACATGAGTACTCCACCTTGTAGTTCTCTTGTATTGTTTACAAAGAAGGATACTAGGACAATGTGATTGTGTAATGATTACCAAATGATGATCCATATGATAATGAGAACCAGGATCCACATCCTTTTATTAATGAACTATTTGTGCAGTTATGAGGAGCTTGTATTTTATATATGATTTAATTGAGAATAGTGTACCATCAATTGAGATTTGGTCATTATAATACATCGTGTACTTGATTATGATGAATGTATGGCCTATTAGAGTTCACCTTAATGACGTTTGGATTTATGAACACACTAACAGTGTTTATGTCCTTTATGAACATTATCTTCCATCTATCCCTTGATCTGTTTTTTAATATGTTTTGGGATTACAACATGGTGTACTCCATGATTCATGACGTTGATTCCAAACATCCTTCCCTAATCTTATGTACACTGAGAGATAATCATATATACACCATTCTATTTAAGTGTTAGTTTTCAAATAATCAGGTACACATATTTGGTCACATCATCTGAAATAAAGGTGTATCTATGGAGCCTATGAATGTGTACGAAGGTGGTTCATCGAAGTGCCCCAATAATGTTTTTGATATCTGTAGATTTCTCTGGATATCTATATATTATCGAAGGATCATTCAGGACTTTTAATTTTTATCAGTGTCACATTAAGGCTTCACCAAAATAGGGACAATGTTTTACTAGTTGGAAGAATGTGAGAATGCCTTCTAGGAGATGAATAATAATTAGAAATTGACACCAATATTGAACATACCTAATCTAGGTGGGGGTATAAAATTTTTTTTGATGCATCTATAATAGGTCATTTAATTTTTTTGTCATAGTGTGATAGATTTGTTGCGTATGGGTCTCAGTAGTTGAGGTCACATGAATGAAATAAACATATGCATGACCTCAAGTTGGATGCAGTTGTGTATTCTTTGATGTATTAGTCGCATTATCTATAGGGTGAGAATTTAATATTTTATAATGATAATAATTGATTATAATTATTCTTTTCCTAATGATATTTGAATATATGGTAGTGCATATGTTTTACTTATATGTAATATTTTTATTATTTAGCTAGAATATACTTTCAGATAGGGAAATGGTGTGGGTAATCCATTATGAATTAAAAAATAGACTTGGTCAGTTCACGAGTCAAGTGTTTGGTGCATGATGGTGAATTTACTGGATGATATGCATGTGGTGGTTCAAGACTGTCAGGATTAGAGGGATCTCTTATTTATTTCATAGGATCATTTACTATTGATGTGGATTAGAGAGAAACAGTATGAGGATTAAGAATATTTGACCATAATGTAAATCCTTGAAGGTGGGGAGTCACCATATGATTGATCAATGAATTAAAATGAGGTCATATATGTCATTAAGCTGGTTTTTGTGTGTATTATCATGAGTGAGGAGCTGATGTGTGGGTTTCATGCCTCAAATTGGGAGTTACATTTCAGTGAGACCAATATGTATAGTGCCCTAGATTGACAATTTTGGTGGAAAATCATGAAAAATGAGATATGAATGTTCATGAAATGATGCTAATCCTATCAGCAGGTGAAGGATGAGAATTCATGACTCATTGGATGACAACAAACATCTCCCATTCTAGAATTTAAGTGGAATGGTTTGACTATGGACTTTTATGGTACTCTTAATGATTACTTGGAATAATGACACTATCTAGGACATTGTAGATAGAATGATGAAAGAAGTGAATTTATTTAATATAAGGGAAACATTCATTGTAGAGAATATGGGAGAGTTGTATGTCTAATAGATAGTTCATATATATGGGGTCCCCCAGACTATAGTTCTTAAACATGATTCCAATTTTACTTATTTCATATATATGGTCTTATAGAAGGCACATGTTACATAGGATTCTTTGTATGGATATCCTCCCACATATATATATATATGCAGTCAAATCATACTATACATGTGATTTAGGAAATCCCATGAGTGTGTGTTCTGGACATCAGGGTTTTTTAGAGACGTAGAAGAATTAAGTAAAATATTCTTCTAAAAATATTTATCATGAAACTGAACATATGGAACCATACATGTCTATTTAGATTAGACCATATAGATCACCTCTATGATGGGTGGATTCCGGTTAGTCTGTGTTATTGGGACTGAGTCTCCTGCATGACACGTCAGAGTGGGTAGCATTGATTAAGAAGCTCATGGATACAGTTTAGAGTAAAAATTAGTCATGTGAATATAGAATTAAATGTACCCTTGAGATTATAGAGGGTAACCAATTGTTCTTTTCGGTGTCACAGTGATTGGGTCACCATAGGATATAGATACAAGGAATGTTGGCACACAAGTTTAAGGGATTGTTTTGATATTGTATAGATAATCAGACCTGTGGAATTCAGATCAGATCTTCTACAAATATATAGTGGTATGATTGATGTATTCCATGTGTCACAACTCTGACAGTATTACCCCTACACATCTTATATGATCGATTTGGATGCTGTTGATTTTGAGACAGATGCATCCTTTGCGGACCATTCAATACATGTGTTGGATCACAGTGAGAATGTTTTTTGGGGAAATACCATGCCTATAGTTCGTGTATAATGGAAGAATATACAAGTTATGTGGGAAAATTGCAATTTATATGGATACATGAGGCCCAACTGGGCCAATATTTTTTATTTGGAATCTTAGTGATGCTTGGTAGTATAGCTTGATGATGAGCTGTTATATAGGATGAGACATTGTAAAACTGTAAAATATTATGGGGATGTATTGGGATCATTTACATGTACTATTTTTCCTTGTGTTGAGTACATTTATTGGGTATTATATGGAGTGTATTTTGGTGAATATTTGAAAAAAATGGAAGAAGGATTTATTAAATGTGGGTGTTTAGTTTTCTGAAATCGTGCACCCTAGCCCTGCAAATTGAGAAACCTCGGACATAAGGGATTTGAATATCTGGCGCATGGTTTTTAAAACTATGGACCCAAAAAGGAGAAACCACAAACACCCTATAAGAGGCGCGCCATTAAGGTTCTTGGTTAAGTTAAACCATGTTACCATGTAGAAAACATTGAAAATATGATATTAATCCCCCGAATATTAGTTTTAAAATTCCCCAATCCCCCATTGGATATCATGATTAACCCTAACTTGACAGTTAACAGCTTATCTCAATTTTGGAGCCTTCATGATAGATTTGATGACTTTCATACATCCATTCTTGGAAAATAAAATGAAATATTGAAGATCTTCATAGCTTTTAGTAAGAAGATCTAATATATTGGGATTTACATTCTATTTCTATTCATATCCAGTCTTTTATATGGTTCATATTCAAATTTTTATGTCATAAATAGATATAGGGTTTTGGATTTATATCTATAATTTTTCGAGCGTGATTAATATGATTGTGAATTTAGGTTAAATATACAGATTTTTATCTACATCGTTATTCAATTAATATTGGGGATTTCTGTTAGACGAATATTCGTCATCAAATTGAGGAGGGTGGTCAATAATTAAAACACAGAAGTCTTGAATTAAATTACGTGTATGTAACTATAGAACATCTATTAGATTATTTGAAACTGAGATTCCCAGTGGAATTAATTAATTTAGGGAATTAGTTATCTAATTCAATTGTGAAATTAGGGATATTAAACTAATATAATAGTATAATTTAATAATTATTTAATTATGTGATATTGAGGTTTTTTATTTGAGGTAGTTAATTCTTTATTTAATTGTGAGATATTGAGATTTTTGATTTGAGATAATTAATTATAGAATTATTTTATGAGATATTTTTAATTTGAATTGGGACATGGGGATAATTAATTGTTGAGATATTTTTCAAGATATTGAATTATGAATTGAATAATTAATTATTGAATTAATTAAGGGATATTGAGTTTGGGGTTATTAATTATTTAATTATTGAATTAATTAATGGTATTGATTTTCCTAATCAACTGGGGAACAAATTAAATGGAATCATGTGATTAACTAATTGTTTAATTATTAAAGATAATGCGATGATTAATTAATTTTTTTTCTAATTAATGAGATTGAGATTAATAATTAATTGTTTAGTTTGTTAATGGAATTTTTATGAAAAATTAATTATTTAATTAATTTGGTTAATGATATTGAAATGATGAACAAAAACTATGGAATTAATGTGTGAATTGAGGCAATTGATGGTAAAAATGTAATTCATGTCTGAATTGGGGAAATGAATGGATACAATGACCTTCATGTGTGAATTGATAGAATGAATGGTAATAATGGAATTCATTTGAGAACTATGAAAATGAATCATAAAAATGGAATTCATGGGTGAAATGAGATGAGGAATGGTAATAGTTGAATTATTATATTTGATATAATTATGGTTTCTTCTAGAACCTAGGTGTTAGGTAGTTTTATAATCAATAATAAATAATGATATTACTATTTAAGTATGTATTGTATTTATTTATTTTTACAACCGAATACATTGTTATGACTAGATATTATATTTATTAACCATTAGTGGTGGCCTACTAGGTTGTAATCAAACCCTCCTTGGGAATCCTGATCTATACCCGAATGAATTTCATGGTATTAGGATAGGATATGAGAAATGACCCTGTGTTAGGTGGATGATTTGGGATGGGGCATAGATAATGGAACTAGATGTGGTCCAATACCCACATAGAAATTTCAATGTATTTAATTTTTAGTTTCATTATGAAACATAACATATACATTAGCTAAGAACATATACTATTTAGTTTTGATATTTTATTTCATGTTTTGGGAATCTTGTTATAATGGATTATTCAGGTTATATGATACTCTTTTATTATTTCTTATTTTCGATTGGTTTAACAATATGATAAAATATTCCATAGTCTCCCCATGGTCCATATTATACCCTTGAGGCTAGTAGGAAACCTCTGTCATATAGGGGGGTGCACTTGAGGTCATCTGACCAACCAGATAGGTACAGTGGTGTGTGGCACCCATTTCAGAATGTCACAGCGAGGAAACTAGGTATGATTTTCTTTGTCTTCTTTTCAGTTCCAAGGGACTTGTATTGATATTTTGTGATATAATTTCTTTTATATGGTGTGATATATTCTATATTTATTTAAAATATTAAAATATATTCCATCTCATAAAATATTAATGATTATTTCATGATATTCCCCTATTTACATTGATTCTAATGTTACTATTTCAGTTTGAATTTTATTGAATTTATTTCAGATTCATTTAGTCGTAGTATTTATTAATTGAATATATCATTCCCGATTTGATTAAATCTATCATTCACCTATATTATATGGTATTTCGTTTTTTTCTCTATTGAAATTAAATCTCAAAATCAATAACCACTTATTTGATAATATTATCCTAAAGTAAATGTGTAACATTTGTAAGAAAAATGCCATTATTACCAATTAATATTTTCATTTATGTCCATATTTTCCTTCTTAGATATTTTATGCTCTATTTTTTGGAAATATATTTTGTATTATTTTACATGATTCTCCATATTTTATTTAACCCTTTTTAAATGGAAAATTTAATTTTTTTAATGATGTGGGGTTTCAGAAATTGTATTTCAAAATATTTGAATGGGTTCTTCCATCCTTTCTAAATAAAATATATTTTATCTCTCTTAATATTTATTTTTATATCATTTATATCATTTTAAGAAACCAATATTGATGTTTCCTTTTAGTATGAAAATTATTTTTATGTTTTTAACAGACCCATTTTGAAAATAATTTTGGAAAGTTACCCATTAATTCATCTTTTTGAGATAATGTGAAAAATTATTTCTAAAATCTAATATCAAAATTCCATCTATATTTTCAATATTTATTAAACATTACATTTACATGTTTTTGAAATGAAATAATTTTTCTATTTGTTTTACAAGAAAAATATTTTATTTTTTTGTCAAAAGATTATTAATATTTTTTAATTCTAATTTTTTTTAAAAAAATAAAAAATTATTTTTTATCTAATCCATTTTACTTTGATACATATTATTATTGATTGTGGATATTCAAACAATTATAGCATCCAAATTATTTTTCCATATTTTTTTACCAATGATCTATATTATAATTGATATTATCCATTATTGCGTTGTTTCATCCATGTTATTAATGTTTTATAAAACAAAATTTTCTTCCAATTACCTCCATTTGAGAATACTAGGTTTTTGGTTTCCTATCATGGAATGGTTTTCATCTATATGATATATATTGATTGATTAGGGGAATTTATTTTCATAAACATGTACTATTTCTCTATGTAGTGTAGATACCATATTCATTATTATCACGATTGAAAGAAATTTACCAATAATGTTATATGGTATTATTAGATGCCCATTTATTTTCTATGTGTTTATAATGTTGTTATTATTTATGGATTTATGATTCTTTTCATTATGTAATTCCATTTGTAGTGAATATGAAACCCAATTTATTTCTATAGATTATTTATTAAATGATATTAATTTTATTTCATATGGAACACATATGTATGGGTGATGGCGGGTGGGGTCCAGTATCACAAATCAATGTATTGGATAAGAGTCTATGTCTTTTGAGATATGTATTCACAATTAAATTTTAGTTTCTCACAATCATACACACTGATGGTGTGGATTATAAAATCCTTATTTCTTGTATTAATCTATGATTTATATTTGAAGAATGTTTCATTATTTTATGATTATTATTAAGGATGTGATATGATCTCATTTCACTCTTTTGAATTATGTATTATTTTCCATAATAATTTATGTCATAATTATATCGTAATATTTGTTAGGTATGATTTTCTTATATAAATTGACACACAATATATTATTTGATACTCACTTATGATATTTTATTGTTATCGATAATGATTATCCTTACTGATCATCTAATCTAACCTTAAATAATGTTTCTGGTTCCCTAGTATATGTAATGAGAAAGTATGAAATGTCTAAATAAGAATTGTTTGTAAATTATTATTGTCAGATGTTGAATAATTATTATGTAAAAATCAATTACTTATATATATGAAAAAAATGTTAACTAGTTTAAAAAGACATGGATTTTTTAGTTAATTATTTGTCCTAATTATTTAAAAAATAATAATTTTAATACGTTTTGGGAATGTATTATAATTCAAAATTTTGATAAAAAATGATATCATCAGATCTAGAATTTATATTTTTATTAAGAGTACAGTTTAGATATTTAGCATCAAGGTTGTTATTTTAGGATAATTAAAGGGTTAATAATTTTTAGTAGATTTTAATTCAAACGATATAGATATCCCTATATGTTAATTTAGTTAATGTTGAATATTTTATAGATTATGAGAGGATAAATTTTATAAAATTGATATGGATAAGTGAAATGGATATGTTTATATATTAAATGACATAATAAAATTTTTGTATGGTATGGATTGTTTTTTTCCTAGAAAATACATCCATATATGGATACTAGAAATTGGATGCAAGCTCTAACATAGTTTTACCATGCGGTAATAAAAATGTACATGATGTGTTATATTTTAAGTCATCCGACCTGGTTCAAGAAAAAGTGACATAACTATGAAAAACTATATATATCAACCATAGATATACTTTGGTTAATCATATAATTTTTTTTGAAAAGCTGTGATGGATTTATTGTATAGTATCTTTAAGAGAATATGATAAATTGTATTGGATAAACAAACCTAATGTAAAATAGGTAATATCAAGAGACTTATAGTAATAATGAAGTATGACGTAGTTAAATTTAATGTATCGTAGGATTAATATAGGTGTCATTATAGAAGACAGATTTTTATTTAGATTTCATATTCATATGAATTGATACTTTTGGATATTACTATAATCATTTTGGTTTTAGAATTTTATTGAAATAATATCACAAATCTATTGTTGAGAATGCAATGAATATATAAATTATAAGGTATTATTAATAAATAAGGTAGTATTCAGAAGTGGATGATAATAATAGAATATTATTGTTTTGATAGAAATGGTCGGTTTTCACATCTTAATAGTTGTATGGTTGATACCATGGTAGAAATTCATTATTAATAATCATAGCTATTTTCATTAGTGAGTGATATTTATTGATGGCATTTTGTTGTATATAAAAGTTCGAGGGGCTATGAAAAACATATGGTAACATTTTAATTAATATTTATACATTAAGGGTTTTTAATCATATATTAAATTGAATCAATAACCTTAAAAAATTATTTTATGGAATGGTTATATTTTTATGTTAAATATTTATGAAAAAATAATTTATGCAAGGATAACTCTAAGGATTAATATAATATTGATTCTGATGTAAGAAAGGGTTGAATGATTTTGAGAAAAGTGATTTAGATTTTAATGTAATTGTTTATTTATTTAAATAAAATTCAATCATAAAATTTATGGGTAATATTATTTTATATTTGGGATAATGATATATATTAATATTTTGAGACCTTAGAAACTAGTGATTAATACATTTGAGGGTTAAATGAAGATATAATTTATAATGTAATATATAATATCAAAATGGATTAATTTCATAGAGATTCAAATGGTTTCGAGAATGGTATACTATAGAAAATATATGATTAGGTTATATAAATATTAGGATTTATGATTGACTAGAATGATCAATTTTTTTGGTTAAATATATGTAACTTCATATAGACAATATAATAAATCTGATGTTATATCATATGTTAAATAAAAAAAGATTGCTATCTTATGAATACCAGCCTATACATTCATTAGTTAAGAGTAACTAAAATTTCAAGGAGACAATTTATTTATGGGAAAAACAATGTATCACCCCATATATTTAGGAAGCCTGTTATTTTATAATCCTCATTTTCATATTTATATTTTCTTCTATTTGTCTAGGGAAAATGAAATTTGTTAGGAAATAATTCATATGAGATATTAATAATCATAATAAGACATTAACCATTTATTAGTTTACTGTTACAAGAAATGAACACAATACTAAGTAGTGAAATCCATGGATTACTACTCACCATGGAAAATATATATAAATTAAACGTATATAAATCAAGAGGTGACAACATGTACAAATAAAAATAAAATTATTTTGACTAGGAAATACTGTGGAAATTCTTCAACCCTAAGGATCACCAATAACTAACAAAAACCTATAATAAATAATATCACCATGATATGGCAATCCATAGTGAGAAATATATAATATGAAATTAGAATTATGAATTGTGAAATGAGAGTGAAATGACTTAATGATTTAGTAAGTCTATATCTAATGAAATGAAACTAAGACATTGTAAATATAGTCATTGAATGAATTTTCATTGAAAATGTGGTATTTTTCATATAACTAATTGGTATATTTAAGTCATGTATAGTTCAATATTAAATGTAAAATAATATAACAGACACTGAAATAAAATTAATATTTTAAAATATTATATATGTGTACATAAATGAGTTAAGTATAAATATTAATATCATGATTATTAAAATAATATATGATTTATTTAAAAAATTAAAATAAATATTTTAATATCAATGGATTAGAATGATTAAATTATAGAATATAAATAATAAATTTTAATGATATTTTTTAAAGTATGTTTATTATGAATGAAATATTTTATTTCAAACATTAATGTTGTTAAGAATTGAAAATTTATTCTTAATAGATTAAATTGGACCATTTTTTAAATTTAATATTATATTTTAAATAATATTTTAAAATATTTTAAATACTAAATTAATAATATTAAGAATACATAATGTTAAAAAACATAAATTTTTAATGAAAATTAGTTTCACTTTTGTATTATATATTTTTATATACAAAATAAATTTAAAAAATTGATATTATAAATTCGAAAAAGAAATGTTTATTCTCTAATTTTGAATATCATAATTACCTTAGCATTTATATATTTGGAATCTCTAAAAGGAATGATTTATAACAAAAAATACTGTTTTTACAAATACCATGACTTTTATGACATTATTAGTATATAAATTTGAATTAAAAATTATGAGACTTTTTCAAAAAGGAAAATTAATAATTTTATAAGATACTTTGAAATTTTATAATTTGTTAGTTTTAATTTATTAACCCATATTTGTCTCTTTAGGTTTATAGTAATATTTTTTTAAAAACATATATTTAATACCTAATACATTTAGTATTTTAAAAAATATTATCAATTTGTAAAATTAAAAACAAACTGTTTTAAATTTAGAATAATTAGGTCAAAAAATAATAGAGTCCATATTTTAGTAAAAATGATAAAGTACCATGTTGAAAAGTAGTAATCATGGTTAAAACCAAAATGTTAAAAAGAAGAACCTTATAGATAAAGGGAAAAATATATTAATTTTTTTTTAATTGAGTGGTTTTTGTTTTTATTGATATATATAATTTTTTCTATATTGTTTATTAATTTTTGGGTAATTTTACATTAGAGATAATTTCCATTATTGAAAAGTAATGGGTATTTACAAAATAATGCAACTCATTTTTTCAAATAAAAGGGTTGTCTTGAGAAAAATTACCCTCACATAACCACATTATATCATAAAAAAGCCTACCCAAACCACTCTTAAACCCATATATATACATTATGTATTTTTTAAAAAAACAATAGGCATAAAATGGTTTATCCCCATTCATAAAATACATAATCTATAATGTGACGTATAAGATTTAAAACTCTCTTCCCCTTTCCTTTTTTTACTTAACTATTTTCATTCATTATTAAATTCATCTTCACCACATTAATATGATAAAATAATTATCCTTTTTCATATTATTATGATATTATAATTAGGGTAAAATCATTAATCACTTTTCCTTTATTCCCTAAGGAAACTGAATTTGTCATTTGTGTTTGTGGAGACTACTACCAAGACAATAAATTTTGTGTCCTTATTCATAACCAAATTACACATATAGTTTTAATGGTGAATTGGATAAATAATGTGATATTTTAAAAAATTATATTCTAAAATGATAAAACCTATTTTTCAAATATCACATTCTATGTAAAATGTAATTGGCGTCTATGTTTACAGGTGGACAACCGCCTCAATGAGATGGTTTATTTCCATTTTCAATTTCATCACCTCAATATATGTATGTTCATGGGAATGGATTTAATGGATAAATATTATTTTTTTGATATAAATAATTGTTTTTTATCTAATATTTCATAACCTATTAATGATATGATCAACAAATGACTATTGTTAATTCAATTGTTTAGATAAAGTATACTAAAAATAAGATATTTAAATCAAATTCTGTTATATTTTTTAATTCTTTAATTTTTAATCTAAATATATTATAATTATTAAATATCATAATAATAAATATAAAATTACACCATTATTGTGAGGTTGTAATTATATTTCATCTAAATCACCTCATAATCATCAATAATCAAGGTATGTTAATATCTGGGTTAGTTTTCATGCCAACAAGAATAATTCAATAAAATTATGTCATAGAGGATTGTGAAAAAATAATTACTGATAAAATATGATATTTATATTTATATTATTAAATTTTTTTTCTGGGGAAGATACATAAATATTTGACTAACCAATTAAGAAAACATATTTCATAAGATAAAAATAATTATAAAATATGTGTTGCTAATTTTTTCCTCTAGGATAAAGTCTAAATTAATATTGAAAGAAAATATAAACCCGATAAAAATTATAATTCCACCATTATAGTATCTATAAATAACTTTTAATGATGAATGTAGGGAAAATATTGAATAACAACCCCATTACCACTGAACTATTTAAATTGATTATGATTACCCACACCAGACATAAAAAATAACTAATAACTAATATAATTATAGATAATAATTAAAAATGTCGTTTATTAATGTTTATTTATAAAAAATATATTCATAAATAGTTTTTTAGATAAGTATGTGTGTTATACAAGAATTTGTATCATTCGACTAAGTGGGGAAGCCAGGTAAGGTTTTCTTGGTCACATTTTTAACTCTTTAAGAAATGTTTTGATATTATGCAAAAAAATTTCATTTATATACTCAAATAACTACCCAATTTATTTAATATTTTAGTATATATTCTATTTTATGAGATTTAAAATTTCATTTCATTATCTTCAACTGAAGATCCATTGTTTCAAACATTTCCAATTCAATGAGAGTTTACGTCAATCAATTATCAATTCATTAGATCATAGTATTTCATATTTTAATATACCATTAAATAACTCATTGATCTTGAAATTTCTATATTGTATATTTTATTTCATTTTTACCAGAGGAAATTATAACTCTCCAAAAATATCGACTTAATTGATAAAATATTTTGCTAATAAAAAGATTATCTTTTAAAAGATTAACACCAGTTCTTACAAATGATTATTTTATTCCATGTTTGTTACATCCATCCCACCCATGTTATCCTATGTATTTTGGAATAATAATATAGGTTATTTTCTATAAATCTCATAATTATATTTTTCGCCTATTTTTCAGAAACTTTTAATTGTCATTTTACAATTTCGTATTTCAAGCAATGGTATTTTAAAATATGTAAAAGGGTTTTCCATCATTAATAAGTCAAATGTTTTTTATTGCAAAGGAAATTTATTTTAATATGCTTTATTTCCTTTGAAGAATAGAATAATAATTTTTATATTTTAAAATAGTAAATTGATTTAATATTTTTTAATTCATCCTTTTCGAAAATAACATTGGAAGTGACCCACAACATCATTTTTCATGATAATTAGAATTTTTTTTAAAATCACTTTTTACGATTCCATATATAATTATGTTCTATATAAATCTCTATATATACATTTATTATAAATGAAATTATTTTTTCCATGTTTTATGAAAAATTTCCTTTAAAATGATTTAAAAAATATCTTGAATATTTATTACTTACAATGTGTTTTCACTTAAACTATTAAATGTTTTATTCAATTTTTTCCATTATCCATTGATACATGTCATATAAGATCTATTATATTCTTAAAATGATAACATAAAACTTTTTACCCTATATGTATTATTAAATTTATCTTATATCTTATAAATTATCATTTATTATCTTTATCATTCCCAATCATTGCTAGTTTATAATCCAATTGTCTCTTCCATAACCTTCCCAATTTGAATACCCTATTTTTTATTCCTATTATTAAAAGTTGTTCACCTATATTACATACATTTAATAATTTTGTATATTAATATCGTAAACATATACCCTTAATCTCTATGGCGAAAATACCATATAATTTATTATCCTAATTTAATAGTATAATTGTAGAAATTTATTTATAGAAATTGTATTACCATTTTTTCTGTGGGTTTATCATTTTATGATTATTAATGTAATTATAAATGATTTCAATATGGGATTAAATTTGAAAATTATATAAAATACAATTTATTTCCTTGAATTAATTATTTTTTGTTTAATGATTGATTTTATACAGAATACAAAAGTATGAACGATGATAGGTGGGGTGATATATCACACTCAAATGAATTAGTTATGTGTTTATATCTAATGAAATAAGTATTTGAGATTACGTCTTAGTTTATCATTGGAATGGGAACAGATGGTGTGGCCCATGAAAATAATATTCCGTATACTAATGTATGTTTCACATTTGAATGAGGTTTTATAGTTTTCTATTTATTCTAATGACGATGTTATTATCTTATATCTCATGTTAATTGAATCACTCTTTAGATTTATGTATTATTTTATATCAATCATTATTCCAAGAATATATCCTAATAATTTTTTGCTTCTCCTTTTTAATATATCTTTAATATACCTTTATGATAATCCTTTTCTCACTTATGATCTATTATTGTTATCACTTATTTTTACCTTTATAGAGTATCTGATTTCAACACTTATTATGTTACTGTTAACCAAGGCTATGAATATAAGAATGGTATAAAATCTCACCAATAATATATTATTTAAATAATTATTTAGAGTTATTGAGGACTCATTATGGATTAATAAGTTACATATATAGTGAAAAAGGGGAATTTGTTGAAAAATTCATGATTTATGTTATTTAATTTTTTCATAATTATCTAAATATATAAAAAAAATTGTATTTGGAATATATTTTAATAAAATATTTCTATTATGACATGCAATTTTCAGATTATTTAGTCAGGGTTATCGTAGTCTAGGGAAATGATGAGGGAATGAGGAAAATTTTCACATTAACTCATATAACTCCCTCCAATACATCATCAATGGAGGAAAACAGAAATGAAATGATTCTTGGGGACAATGGTATACCATGAAACCCCACATGAGATCATGACCAAAAGTTATTACCCCAAAATTATTGATTTAGAGAAGAGTACACTGGAAAAAATATCTACAAGAGAGAATGAAAGCTACTGCAATAAAAAATAATGATAATATATTTTAAAAATAAAATACCAAATAAAAATCTAACCCAAGAGTACTCAATGAATTATAGAACCAAATGCAAAATGATAACAAATTGAACAGTAGTCAAAACAAAATAAAAGTGGACTCTCACTTGTTTTATTGGCATGGTAGAAGATCCTAATTATTTTCTTCATGAATGGGATTATTCAACATAACAATTACTAATGGAAGGATAATTATAAATTTTAACCCCAAATTTCATCTACAAAATTTATTTAGTCATAAAATCCATGCTAAAATCATTATTTCACTCATTTTCAAAGTTGATATCTTGTGAAAATTTTGAGCATATAGTTCCATATTTTTTTTTGTATAATAAAAAACATGAATTTTATGGATGATGACTCATGAATACATGAAATTTCTATCGAAAATCAATACATTTCCCAAAATATATTGCCAAAAGGGGAATTATGTTTATTATAGCACCATAATGCTTTTTTTGTGTGATTAACGTTGTTTTCAGGGGATCAAATTATATTTTGATCTAAGTGAGTGATGAAGGTACATTATTTCATGTTATAGATACTAATTATGAAAAGGAGTGAACTCAATCCTATATTGAATATTTTACATGAATTTAAAGAAGGTTCTTAATTGGTGAAAGTATTGGTATGATCGTGGTTGGTATTTTTGAAATATAATATGGTATCAATGTTTTTTCACAAGCACCAGTAATCATATGAATACCACATAAAACAAAGGGATTTATAAGAATGTGGTTGATAAGAATAAATTCATGTTTCTACATCTCATTTCATTTTACCATGTACTAGCTACCTACTATATTTTGGTAGATATTGATGTTGCTTTTCCCATGAATCTAGATCCCATATGAAATTGATCTTATGTTTTATTAAGGGCCTCCAATCATTCTCCCTTGGCATGTATCTACGAACACATATAGTTTCCATACTCATAGTGCCCATTTTTATTAGATTATCTACCGAGGACTGAAGCATTTTTTTCTATGACTTACTACAATTTACATTCTAGGATAAATTACATTTTTATTACATATTTTTTTGTTAATAATATAAAATCAATGAATATTTGTTAATAATACATGTGCTTTGTATTTTTCCTTTTATTATTTCACAATATTCAATGATCACATATGCATCAATATTACATAAATAGAGACATTAAAACAAAATTTTAATTTCATGTATATGAAAATCTAGTTCTGAATTTCAGATTAACCACTAAAATATAATTATTAGTCCATATATATTATTAATTCTAAAATATCATAATAAAAATATATTTTTTTTATTTACTACATATTATAAAAATAGCAGATATTATAATAATTTAATATAATGTAAAATAATATAAAATATATTTTCTCTTCATACCCCAATGAAATTGATTATTTTAATTAACTCAAACTATGTCCTACAATAATAAAAATATTCAAAAGTAATGAATGTATTAATAATTTAGAATATATATAGAAAATAACCAAAAAAACTAATTAAATATAAGGATTCAACAAGGATTAACAAGAAAAGTCCCAAAATCCCTATTAATAATATTATAAATTTCATTATTAGAGAATAAATTATATAAATGGTTTTGATCACGATTAAGCTTTTCAACCACTAAAAATTACAAATTCAATGGAAAAATTTTTCACGAAACAAATATTGGGGATAAACAACATATTTTGAGTTCCATGTTAAATATATTATTCTACATGTTATAATATTATCAATAAATATCCTTAAAACAATTCAATGTGTTTATTTATTTATTAAAACCGCATATTTCTGGCATAGGGAACTACAAAATTGGTGATTAGATCAAATAAAACACCATACATAACATTTGATTTGTTACCCAGAGGAAAATTCCAAAGTATTTGTTATTTAATGCTCATTTTATCTATCAGGAAACTACACTGTCAAAAATTTTATATAAGTACTCAGCAATGAAGTCCAATTAATCAACTATAATATCTCAATTTCCTTATGATCATCACCTTAATAATAATATCATTTTCGTTATGGATTCTTCAAACATTCATCAGTTATAAAAACATCAATGTATTAAACCATGAAAAAGTGATTTTTCAGTTAAATGTGATGTTAACGACAATGGAAAAATAGATTATTTGAGTATGTATTTCATTACAACCACTAAATAGAATCAAAATTTAATCACAATAATATTCTAATTTCAATTTTTTTATCCAAAATATTTTTTATATATTTTTTACAACTATATAATAAAAAAGATACCTTATATGTCTCAACATTGTCTAAATAAAAATATCTATCACCACCAATATATAAAAATTATATCAATACAATAAAAAAGACATGAAAGTGTTCCTCTAAGGGGTTTTTTTAATCATTGTTATTATAACAAACAAATATTCAATAGGTAAATATTAATTAAAAAATAAAGTGTCAATATGAATGTGTAAAATAATAAAATCAATATTTAAAACATAATACTAAGGTAATATATACCAACTTAAAAGTCACTCGATGTCTAACAAAAAAAACAATTGTTGAATTATATTGACCTTTAATCATAGGTCTACCTATAGTTCACTGTAAATAACTAACCATCAAATAAAAATAATCATACATACATTCATACATATATACGTACATACATATATAATATAACTCTCACGCCAATATAGAATATTAATAAGTACCCTCAAGGATGAATATTTTTTAGTTAGTCACTTAATTAAGATTTATATGGTCATCGAAAAATATAGAATTTAAATAAGAGAAATGTGACCAATTCACACTAAAAATAAATATTTGAGACCTAATTGATTGATGGTTGGACTATTAATAAAAGGAAAAACATTTATAATAAAGTACATATTTGGGTACAATTTATTTAGTAAGAAATGATAGGTGTTTTTAGGTTCTTAGAAGTATTAGATAAGTATTAGGAAGTATTTTTAGGCGATTATAGATGAATTGGGACATTTTTTCAATGAATATTACCTATAAATGTCAAATTCATGGACTCAAATATAAAACATGATTCCAAGGAATATAATGGAAGCTGTTTTGTGTGAGGTAGAGAGGGATTCATGGTCAATGTATGATCACTTGGGACCATTTAGTTGGGATGTTCATATCCAACATTTGGTGTATATTTTCAATTTCATGGATGTTTCATAGTTTTTAGTATTGAAAAATCAACTTATATAGCCAATTAAAGTCACATCCAAGACATTTATTTTTACCCGATATTATAGTCGTTATCAAATTTTCTTGAAGGGACACGACCGTGTAATGATTTATTTGACTGTATTCATTGGATACTTTCTCATTTAAATAATGGATGGTTTTGTTTCTTGATCAATGTTATGAAACTATTTTTCCTTCCTCTATTATAATTTCCCCCAAATATAGGGTTTTAACATTCTGTTTTTTATCATGGAATGGGAAAATCATTTTTTAGTGATTAGGTTTTTTGTAGGGATTTAGCAGTTTTTATAGAGTGAGGACCTCATATTTTGTCATGATTCCTAGACTCTACTCCAGGTTGAGGTAAGTGGATACTCTTATACCCCATTTTGTTACAAACTGAATTATATTGGATGTTGTATTTTCATTAAATTGTTATTTTTATTTAAATATGTTCAATTATTTTTATATTTTTTTAGAGAAGATGGTGGCATGAATTGGTTTCCAATTATTTTTATATAATTTTTGGCCAAATGAGTTTTGGCATGTAAAATTCATAGAAAAATAGAACATGATTATTTTATATGACTGTGTGTAATTTCTGGGAAAAAAATTTGGGTATTGGAAATTTGGATTCTAAAACTGGTTTTTTTAAAGGGTGCATTGAGTTTGGTTTTTTATTGTCATTGATTTATGGACTAATTTTCAAAAGATATTATGTTAATATTGAATGGTGAAATTGAATTTTTAGTTGATATATTATGATTTTTGATTGGATGACACCGTTATTAATATTATTAGGAAGAGGCATTGCACATCAGATTAGAAAAATCCTACTTGAGTGTGTGAACCACATTATAAATAATTATACAAGGTTATGGTAAACATCTTGTTGGGTGGGGGAAACATACTCTTAATGATAAAAATAGGTTGTAAAAAATTCCCCCATGGGCATGGAGACCTTATCAATAATGAAAAATTGAGTTTCTCTTGTGTTCATTCCACTAATTTGTTGTAGATACCCATTTGGGATTCTGCTCATGATCTTGGGGTCCCCTGAGTTACTTTACATAGAATATTTGAGTCATTTGTGATATTTTGGTTATTAGACAGGGTTATATTTATTTCATGGAGTTTTTTATATTATTATACTTACATTGGGTATTAGGTATTAAATTATTGGTATTTTATTAATTATATGACTTCTTTAGAATGTGGTTAGAGATCGGGTTTGTTTAATACACAATTCCCTATGGTTATTGTATGATTTTTTAATATTCTGTCAAGAATTTTGCAGCTAAACAATCGGAAATAACCATATAATAGAATTTAAATTCATTTTATGTTTATGATAGTGTGGTTATATGTGGCCATGATATTATACAATCGTCCTTTAAACATTGGTGGAAATTCAAAAAAATGAGGAGTGAATAAATCTTCTATAAAATAAAATATTATACCATATGAATTCTCACATTTAATAAAAACATGTAAGAAATAGATGATGTGACAATATTATAAAGATAAGAAATATAAACTATAAAATAGTGAATTTTTTGGTTTTTTTGTGTGGGGATAACACTTTTCTAAACATATTGAAATTAACCTCTAAATTGTTTTTCTATAATTTCATACCATGTTTTTTTTGAATTGAATTGAAAATAATTAACAAAAATAAATCACTATTTGAAACTGAGTCTACTAAGCCATTTAACATGAGATTGAAAAAGATCATTTAGAATTAATCAATAGTATCCTTCTTCCTAGGATACATCATGGGTTGTATGAGACCCTTCACACTTATGGAATATTATATCTCATGTTATAATATCATAGGATATATTTTTGAAGGAAAATATACAATGACATAATCAACATAAAGCTTTATAGATCGAGTGTTCGGTACACATTTTTCTCACAATTTTATAGTAGATTATACAATCTTTTAGACTTAAGAATAATCTCCATGGTTTCTTAATATATAAAAATTATTAAATCATAATTATAGTTTTTTATACTATTCATATTTTTACAAATTTTTTTAATATTTGGTTTAATCTTCATAAAAAAATTTCTGATTAGAAAAATAAAATAATTTAAAACTTATTAATAACATCTTCCAAAAATTATAAATTTATTTTTATAACGTACATTGGAGAAGTAAAGTTATATTTTGTGTTCTCTCATAATTCCCATCACAACACCATTGTGACAATCAATACCACATTATTTTATTTAGAATAAATTATGGCGTACTTACCTTCAAAATTATAATGGTTTTATAGTTCATATTTTTATCAATATCCATCTTTACTAAAGCCCTGTAGATCGTATTATTTTCTCCATATGTCACGTCATATATAATAACTTTTGAAACCACACCCAAAACTCCCTTTGGACATCCAAAAAACTCATTCTGTAGAAGATATCATTATTCAGTCAATTTTATATAAATACACTTTATAATAAAACATATATCCATTCCAACAAGAGCAAATTTTGAACCTATAAGACTTTTTATCCATAAAAAACAATTATGAATCATCAAATATAAAATTATAAAAATTTCGAGGCATCTAGTAAAGCTTCAATTATACACCCGATATAATGTGATACAGTGCGTTGTCTATTAAACTCATGTATCCCTATTCCAAAATATACTAAATGTATTTAATACATAATGTTTAATCCTATAATTTATTTTTCCAAAACATGATGTAACCGTAAGACACATAATATTTCACCATTGTATAACTCACCCATATATTATTGATTCTTTGAGTAATGAATAAGTAAGAAGCATGAACACATTTCATGTCAGGTATCCAATTAGATTAATGCTTTACAAGCCACTGACCTATATATATATATTAGTATATCACATGTCAATTTTCTAGGTATATCCATACAATTATTTATTTAATCTCAATAATGGGGCTAAATTTCATAAGTTTCATGCAAGATGATAAATCAAATCATAACTAATATAAATACCCCACAAAATAAAAATCATCCTAAAACTCACAATTAATATCTCAACATCATGGAATGTATATGTAATTTATCAATGTAATTATATTCATATGAAATATTACTTATTAACCAAGAGTAATGGATATTGGAATGAATCATTGAACCCTATTCAAACAAATAAAATTTATATTGAAAACATAGTGGGTCATCTTGAAAAAAGAACATTTTTCCTATATTAGTGGAACTCTATAACTCAATAGGAGACCCAACATAAGATAATATTAATATATTATAAAAAATAATAAATTTCTAAAATCAGAATTGATAATGAATACCTAAAAGTCATATTTTTCAAAGATAATTCTCAGTTCATCCTATGAATTTTGAAGGTCACATGTTTAAATGATAAAATAGAGATTTATTTTGTAACATCCAACCCTAAATCATTGGCTTGATATGAGTTAAGTATTATAAAAAATTTATGTTACATCTCCAAGACACCAAATGTTGTAAATAAGTTCCATAATATTAAGGAGCAATTAATGAATGAATTTCCCTATAGAATAATGGAACTAGCTAATATAAAACATTTTCCCTAAAAATACAATATTATGAATGAACAATACATGGAATCTAAAACAAATAACCAACATAATATCATTGTCATAGTGGAAAAAGAAACAAGTGATAACATTAAAAAATACAACAATACTTAAGACATCATGTGATTATCCGATGTTCCAAACAAACAAGCTCTATGCTCTAGCACTACCTAGCAAGCTCATGGGATCAAAAGTATCACTAAAAAATTATGATACATTTTCCTTCCTTGTATCTCACCATTTGTCAAAAATACTATCCTAAGTACCCAATTATATGGTGAGTATAATTTTATTAGGAATTCCACAAAAAATTCCTATCAGAAACCAGTAGGATGGAACAAGTTATCACATTTTATATAAAACAATTGGAAAACATTTAAATAGTTTATATAAACCATCAGGAAAATTAATGTGAGAAAAACCATAAAAAATATACTTCTCATCCATTTGAAATTTTTATAATTATTTTAGGGATAACAAACACCCATACATGTACACACAACCATACACCCAATACAATAAATCTCGATCATACCATTAATGATGGTAATCCTTGAAAATAATTTATCTAATCTTAATAGAGGAAAATTTGACCTTATCCATCCAACTGAACACACCCACTCAAAATTATTCCCAGTTTTTATGATAAATTTTTTTTATAAAACTATTATTTCATATAAAAATTTCATCAAAAATTATATTGAGTTCATAAAATTTCATAATTTTACAATTGAAATTTTAAAATCATATCAAAAAGGGTTTTACTAAAATCCATAAAATTTTCCAAAGGGAGAACATAATTAGTTTCCATAATGGAAAAACATAGAGACACCAATGGAAAACAATGTAATCCCTTTTAATAAAACTAAGCCATCTAATTTTGAAAACTATGTAGAGATATAATCAACCTATAATAGAATCATTTGTTTTTGAAAACATATCTATGACAATTATCACTATTCAAATTCATAAGTGTAGTCATCAAAGAAAACCTAAAGACATCTCATCAAAATTCATTCATATCCAATAGATCCAGTATCAATACGAATCTATGTTTTAATTCAAGGAAAACATAGAGATATGATAAAATAAGAAAAAGAGAGACATACAACATCATTCAAAAAAATTCAAGCTCAAAGATCCATTCCAAATAGAGATCAAATTTTATAGATAATTGAAAAACACCTATAGTTTCCCTACGAGTTGAGAGGAATGAATCAGGAATTATAAACAAAAGACAGACATAATCTAACTACACTTGGACATATTTATAGTAAAATTGGGAATTTATTTCATGAATCCATTCATGGGCTTCATTCATCCAAAAACACAATTCCTATGTTTATTTTTACGGGAATACTATTTATAGTTAAAATAATATCTCCATTATTAGAATATCAACCAAAGAAATTTTATTGATTAAAGGATTTTAATATATTATACCACAACATATTTATATCACCAATCCAATTTATGGAATAAAAATTTCATTTATAATGTTCCAACAACCATAATCTTGTTTTTTCCTAGTTTTACACTTATGAACCCTTCTAGACGCAATCCCAACAACTAAAATCATAAAATTAATACAAAAAATACAACATAAATCAAACTGGGGGAGCTACATTTTCCCAAAAATTAGTTTCTCCATCCTAAAAAAATTAGAAAAATGTTTTTTAGAAGAGCTATGGATATTTCTCTCATATTTACTTTTCATGCTCCAAAACCTCTTTTCGAATATTACCATGTGAGAAAAAACCCCTAAAAATGATCAGGATACCACACTATTGAATATAATTCATATCCATAATCTATAAGGGGACATGATTCAATACAACATCTAGGTCTTGATCAATATGTCCTCATCAAATTATTTTTTCATAATAAGGGTATTACTTATTCAATTAAGATACATGAATCACATTATACACAAAACTAAACTATCGTGTTAAATCCCATTGATAATAATCCTCATACACTAAGTAAATAATATTAAAATAGATTATTTTCCATTGATACAACTATCCATTATTACCAAGACAAATTCTGATAATTAGAGAGATCTTCAAGAAAACAAAGTTAGGTACCTCAAATCGTAACACCCATGTATGATTACCATCAAATTATTTCTATTTACTCAGATATATATTCATTATATTTATGATAATTATAATATTTTTCAATGAATAGTTGATTATTCTAGATATTATAATTGAAATTTCACTTATTTACACCCATAAAGTGGAGAACAATAAGGAAGATCAATAAATTTTTCAAAAAAACCATATATATATAGAGGCATGAAAACTATTATTCTATGATATCTCCCCAAATAGTATATGAACCTCCCATGAAACTAAAAAATATATCACAAATTCTCTGAAAATGTCTTCTAATATTCTGATAGTCCATTCATATTGTCAATCCTTTTGATGATGATAAGCTATGCTCAAGGTCATTGTGTTCCAAGTTCATTCTGTTAGGATTTCCAAAATCATGATGTAAACTAGGGGCCCTAGTCATATATGATCAAGAAAAGAAAACTATACCTACTCAAAAATTATATAATATAGAATTTTTAAATTCTTAAACTATATTAAATTCAATAATATGGAGAAAATGATAATACTTCAATATCTGATCCACATTCATTCTTATGGCATTATGTTTCCTAACCATTCTAGGTAGGTCTATCAGAAAATCTAGGCCCAACTACGCCAATTTCCACATGGTAATCAATGAATAATGAAACAAAACAGTTGGAACATGGTGATCTTCCTTGAACTATTGATGGGTGTGGTGTCTCAAAATAATCTCTTCTAATTTATACTCCAATCTATCTAACCTATATAGTGATCATAATATGTATACCTATCCTAGATTCCATATTGAACTATGGGTCACATGAATGAATCAAACATAAGATTCATATTTTGTAACATCCGACCCTAACTCATTGGATTTAGAGACAATAAAGATTATACTAGCCTTTGGTGACATCCATAGGAAACCAAAGGAAGTAAATAAATGATAGGTTATTAAAGAATATTTGGATGGTTTATTTTATATATAAAAGAAAATAGAGAATAAGAAACATATACCCAAAATAAAAAATATTATTCATGAATAAAATAACTGAACTCAAACATATAACCTATATAATATCAATATTAGAGTGAAATAAACTGTGATAAAAATAAAAAACAATAAGACTCAAGACTTCAAGTCAAAATCCTAAATTCCCCCCAAATAAGATCCAAGATCCTACACCAACGTGCAATCCCATGTTACCAAGACACATCACTAGAGATATATGATACATTTATCTTAGGTATATATCAACATATGAAATATAAAAATAAATATAATTGCCCAAGAAAGGGGAGAGAATAAACTCAGTAAGTATTTCTAAAAGACTTCCCAAGACAAGCCTATAGGTAAGAACATGTTAATACATATTATATAAAATAACTGGAGAATATTTAAATATTTAGATAATCTATAAGAGAAATCCATCTATAAATACCTCTAAATAAGATTATTCTAAGATTTTTATACTTGGAATAATAATTCATGGGTTTACACACACACACATTTCTATATGCACCCAACCATAAAATTAATAAAATCATGCATTGTGTTACTAAAGATGGTGTTACTACCTGACCACAGTCCCTCTAACCTTAAAGGAGGAACTTCTGACCTCATCTACCCTCCTAAAAACTCACCAAATCAATTATATGCCCGTTTTCCATGCCAAGACATTTTTCCAAAAATAATTATACCTTGAAATCATTTCATCAATCAATTTCCATTTGTTTGATCCATTTCCAAAATTTAAAAATGTTTTTTTAAATAACAACCATGGAGTATTTTCTAAAAGCCACAAATTTTTCCATTGTGAAAATTGAATCAATTACTTTGATAAAATTAGACAACTATATTAATGAAAATCCATGAATGACCCCTTTAAAAAACTAATATTTAATGTTTTAGAATAAGGGAGTGAGAGAGAGAATACCCCTACCATGAATATAATTTTTCGACTTAAGGATGTATAATGAGTATTAAAACAATAATTCTGTCTTCTAATCCTTGATTAAATCTTAAGAATATCTCATTAAAATTCATCCAAATATAATATATCTAGTATCAATCCCATATAGGGTACCATTCAATAAAAAACTAGGATATCCAAGTCGAGGAGGAAGAATGACACACAAACCATGATTCCCAAAACCACATGCTCAAATAACAATTTGAAATCGATTTTTGATGTAATATGTCTTCAAATACACTTGTAGGAGGTCATGTAGCTGAGAGAACTGAATTAAGAATTATAACCACCAGCTAAATAAAATTGGATTGGCCTATACCAATTGATGGTGTAGATTGGATATTTACATTTTGAATCGATCAAGGGGTATCATATGATGAAAAACCCCATTGCTTTGTTTTTTATAAAAAAACTGATTTGGAAATTGAAGAAAAAATATACATATTTTTTTTTATTTCTTAAAGGATACTTACAGCTTATTCCCCAACATTTTTACAATGTAAAACCAATTTATGATGTCAGCATTTCTTGTATAAGGCTCCAATAACTAGACAACATTTTATCCCACTGCTTACACTTCCAAAACCTTCCTAAGGTTGACTCAGCAACAAAAATAATAATGTAAAAGAAAAAATGATTAATCACATAAAACTTCAATTGATACTTATTTTTTATAACATTGTATTTTTTATATATTAAGAAATACTATAATAATGCTAAGAAAACCATATATATGTGTAAAAATTTACCATATCCAGTATAAAAATAACCAAATAGACTATATCATTACAATATTCTTTTAGTCTTGTTAAACATTTTAAATTACACTTAACACTAGTCACATAACATTATGAGAATAATTAAATCTCTATGTCCCCATCTAGTTAATATTTTTAAGAGACTCTATTAGAGATATAATATTTATAAATCAATATATTTTCATTAATGGTGATATTTATGGTCATATTCCTCATGCTCAACAATTGAATATTTTATTTAAACATATTTTCTTCATAAAATCAAATGTTATGATGTTAATGTTTTATATTATTTTAAATACATAGAACTATAAATCTTTGCAATAACCATCTTAGAACAATTCCATTCAAAATTTTCATTGATATCATTTAATAAACTATAATTCCTTATATTAAAATCATTATTTTTCATTATATCCTATATAAATTATGGATGTAAATTGAATTAAACATTGAATTAGAATTTATTTTTTCATTTTTAATTAAACTATGTTAAAATATACTCTAACTGGCCTCTTATAAACAATATTTTCTGAAAATATTTTTAAAAACATAAAAACCCAATATTTTGGGAAAATAAAACTTATTTCCTTTAGTTTGGATATTTATCAAATATTTTATTATTATCTATGTCCTATATATAGTAATATGTGTTAGGTAAAATATACATGAAAATAAAACCCCTAATGATTTAAAAATACCACTTATGAGAGGAAATAATTCGTTCACATGTATTTTAATAAATAATTATGAGAATATATTTATCATGTTAAAATGTATATTCATTATTTCTTTTCAAAATATGTAATAAAATTGATGAAATTATAAACGATGTGTAACAAGACCATAATCTAACATATTTAATACAACCATAAATTAGAAAACCATTTTTGATAAAGATTGTATAATTAGGATCGAATAGATATCAAAACTCAAAGTATTTCATAGACCATGAAAGTCATTGTTACACCCAATCATTTAGAGGACATGAGATGTTATTAAATATCCATTTTTTAATTTTCATATAATCAATGAAACTTTATATACATCATGTCATTGTTATTCATTATTGACATTATTTAGGTCGCCTTTTATCTTGATTACATCACTACTATAATATTTTTAAATTAAAGGTTCCATAAATAATTAAATAAGAATATATAGATACATAAAATCGTTCTTATGATTTAAGTAACCATATAAATCCACATATTGAAAAACATCACCAATTTATCTATCAAGATGGGTTTTCTCTAATATATATAACTTTTCATCTTATTGAATTACTACTCTTATGTTTTTGTATCAATATATAAGTATTCTAAATTTATAATCTTCTTATTTAAGATTGATCATTAATATATGGTTTATAATGATGAAATTATACTCTTTAATGAAATAATTTATGGTATTAGTATTAGGTTTTAAAGTAATTTAATGATTACATTTATTAAATATTATCCCACTAAAATTATAATCAATTCTAGATTTTTTATCATATATATTAATAAGAAAAAATCTATATTTTACTAAAATATATGTCACATTAGAATATCTCAAATTTTTATGCAATATTGTTAGAATATAAAGTCAATTATAAAATATATGCCCCTTCAATGATTTAATAGATAACTCCTTTTCAAAATTCATCTTATAGATTATCCAAAATTCATCCTTCTATGTACCCAGTCATATTAGGGTCACCTAACTACATGTATCATTTTATTCATGTCCAAAACAAAATCTTAATCCTATTAGGTTTAATAATATTCTAATTTTCTTACATAACATAATATATTGGCACTCAACATTGTCATGGATCAATAAATTTGTATGATTGACGTATTTAAAAATGTTTTCATTGTAATGAATATAAAACACATTATTGCTAAAATATTTTAAAAAAAACTTATCATTTAAACCCATTTATTATATACATGTATTCTATCTTTTAATGATTTAGTTTTGTATTATATACGTTAAATAAAATTTATATTATTAAATATGAACAACTATTATACAAATATTGATTTGTGTTAATTACCTATGAAATCTAATTATATTTATAAATATCTAAATGAAACTTATTCATAATGTATCTGGAACTCTTTTATATAAATATTTCAAATCACATAAAATAATAAATATTTTTATGCGAATGTATGATGTCATATTTATCCAACCCCACTTTCCCACAACTTATCATAATCATTCAGCATAATGAGATATAAAATTGAAATACACACCTCCCATAGTTCAACAATTAATAAATACTTATAAAATAAAATACTAGAACATAAAATGCATAAATAATATATAACTGTTATTATTGCATCAATATCCCAAAATGTAATCTTATAGTTTGTTCAATAAAAATAAATATTCTATCTTAATAGGCATGTAACTACTTATATGCATGGAATGATGTTTATAAGAATCAATTTAAATAATTTAAGCAGAATCACACATCTATTCCTAATATAAATAATTTATACTAATTAATATTTTTCAAATAAAAAATAAAAAATAAAAATTAAATGTAAATTTAAAACATTTTTAATTTATTTATAAACATTTGACAATTAAATAGTCACTATATGAAATGTAAAAATATGGTTATTTTTTCAAGGAGGGTTTACAAAACTACTGAAAATTATAATTCCTATGCTTTATGAGTGTTTATTCCATTTTTTAGAGATAGTTTTATGCAACCAATACAATGTTAGTATTTAGTGGAAGTTGTTTTTGAATAACCACCACTAAATGTATAATTGGTTACTGTTATTTAATGTTGTTGAAAATATTAACCAATTTTCATACATGAACATCCCCCTCAACTTTGTATTACTCTTCTGATCACTAGTCTTGTACTGTTTGTTAATAAATTGACCATTCCTTTTATTTTCTCTCCCATTTGATTAATGGAGTAAAGCCCTACTGGTTAACACCCTCTACTTTCATAATATAGTTATTGTTCATTGCCCTATCCCTTTAGTGTTTTCAGATGGGTTATTTTCTTTGGAACTATTTATACAGATTCCATCATTAGAGATGTCACCGTAGCTCACCCAATATAGGTATAAAAAAATTCATATATATTTATTTTCTCTTCAAAATATAAAACAATGTTGGTTTTAGTGTAGTTGGAAATTTTTTCACTGAATAGGATTATTGATTAAACATAAGGGATATCCATATTTTCTTTATTGTGTTTCATAGAATTCTAAAATTTATAGAATTTTAGATATGATAATTTATGAATCCATTTATATTTATATTATTTATCATGATTTTAGGTACTGTATAGTGGGATTTTAATTTCCTGTATGTCATTTTATAATTTTTTTAATAATTTTTTATTATTATTTTTTTTAATATAAAATTTATTTCATAGAGGTAATTTCATCATTTGAATTATTGTTTAAAATAATCAATAAATGATGATTATATATTTTGGATAAGTTTTTATACTATCAATTATAATTGTTATTGATTTCTTTTGATATTCAAATTATTTTTAAAAATATAGCATGATAGATCATCATAATTGTTATTGATTATTTATAATTATATATTATATAAACCTTATTTGTTTTAAATAAATTTTATCACTTGTCAAATATTACATATATTGAGATCAGAATATAATATGTGTTTTACGGACATCATCATTTCTTCAATTTAAATAATTATTTTCACCTAACAATAAATCTATTTCTAGAAATCATCCTTAATATCAGGGTTTTGTTATTCGAAGTCATATTTTCTTTAATATGTTATATGATATTATTATTTTTATATTATAGATCATAAATTTAAATTTCTTAATATATAGACTTCAATTAGTTAATAGCCACGATTTGAATTTTATTAATTCATTTATATTTATATGTATTTTTTATCAAATTTTTTTATATATGCGTCCACGAGTAATATGAGGGGGGTTTTCAATGACATTATGAAAGTGATAGATTTTTTACTCCATTAAATATTATTTATTATATTTTATTATTATAAAACATAAATGTTATATTTTTAAATGGATTTTTCTCAACTAACATTTTTTATTCATATAAATATTGTATTTGGGTTATAAATAGTTAAAATAGGGATAAAATTACCCTAGAATAAACCTCAATATTTTAAGGGGTTGGGGAATGTTATATTTTTCAATTGAAAATCAATATATAACTGTAATAATTAAAGGATTTTTCCTTAATTATAATTTTAAATGATGGTAAAAAATTAAAAAATGTTTATGAACAATTTAAATTTAAACAATTCTTTAGGATTTGTAAAATGATTTTCGCATGAAAAATAAAATTTTACATAAATATAAATGTTTTTAATTCATTATAATAATCATACTATAATCCTAATGGTGGAGAATGAATCTCAAAACATTACAAACAGTTCTTTATAGACTACAACACAACATGGTTCCGATCATGAAATATTAGTACATTCTCTTGTATATTTTTTATGTTCAATTTATGGTATAGTGAAATTGATAAATAAAATGATTTTTATAATGTAATACAAGATTAAACTAAAGGGATAAATGAATGTTGTGAAAAATATTAAAAAAATTATTTCCTACCAAATATATAACATATTAAGTGCTTATATATAATTAATAAAAATTTAATGTCAATAATACAAGATTTGTTGCATGATGCATTTTCCAAAGATATGATCACTAAATTATTTTCGGAAATGAAGAAAATTATTTAGTTTTTTCATTTCAGTTATATTAAAATAAATTATTTCCCTATTGTTTGTGTTCTCAATTAGGGAGAATATTTTGATAGATTATAATATAAAAGTTATCACACTTTTTAGTGGAAATGGAAGAATCATTTTGATATTTTTTATGAAGGTTCTACTATGATGAAAAAGAATAAAACCTTGTAATAGGTTTTACATTATATTAAATTAAAACCTCATCATAAAATAATGTTTACTATATCTAATACCGTATATCAAAATTTATTAATGATATAGAAAAGTGTATCAATGATTTTATAATAAATATTTATAATTCAAAATCATGGAAATAAATTGATTCATAAAATCCAAATTTATCTTTAGATCACATAAATATCTATTGGGGAGTAAATATCATTGGATTTATTATATTCATAACATTGAGTGAATTTTATTTTATATAGATAGTACCTGCATAATCCCAAATTCAGTCAGATTGAACATCATCGAGTAGGGTGTCAACATGATCTCAAGAGTAACACCCAATATTATTGAGGATATAGACAAGAAGTACAGTTTTATTAGTACCATGAGGAAGACATAACCTCTATTACATATCTAAAAATAATAATGTAAATAAAGATACATAATCATTAACAATTAATAACATTATATTGGTACTAATACTATAATCTGACCACAATTAAAGACATTATAATATTTAACAAAATATGAGATGATTTTATTGTAACAGAAGTCATACCAGAAGTGGAACATAACCCAATAGTATGATAATATAAAAAGCATGGCCCCAAATATAATTAATTATGTAGAATTCTATAAAAATTGAGGCCTAGAAATTTTCTTGTTCTTTTCACCAAATAATTCCATGTATCTCACTTATCCATCAACCATAACACCCATACTATTAGCTACATTCATGAACATAATGTCTGCACACTAACCAAAATGAAGGTATAATGGGTTTAGCCCAAATTCTTAGTAGGACAACACCAATGATGTCCCTAAATAAGTCCAAAAATATATAGGTTCATACACAATGTTTTAGGATAACAAATTAATAATAAAATAATGCCAATTGTATAATGGAATGCACATGATTAAATCTAATGACTATATATTCGTATTTCCCCACTAACAAAATTTGATGATCACTTCTCTCCTCTAACACAAATAAGGAGAATGATGGATTTTTATATCTAAAAAATATTACATATGTGAAAAGAGTGTAAAAATAAAAACAAGTATTGGTGAATGTGTAATCACCAATTATAATATAAAATAGTTAAAAGGGTTGTCACCATTAATAAAATATTCTAGGTGAATGCGTTATCACTATAACATGTTTGACAACTCATTCACCAATAAACTAGGTGATTTTATTTTAGCTATTATATATTAGAACAATTTTGAATGAGTTTTTACAGTAATAAATATCAAATATTCATGGTTAATGGGTCTTCACCATAACATTTTAAATAATTCATGTGACTGAGATATCACCATATTAAAATTTAAGTGTGTATTAGCAATCGCCACCAAAATACAAGTAGCTTAATGAGATATTGTTGTAATATAATCTATAGAATAAAAATTGGTATCACTATGATATATGATGAGGTTAATGAGTTATAAATGTAACATAAAGAGAAAGAGTTATCAGTGGATAGTTTAACACTAAAATCAAAACCAATATGATTATTCAATTTGTCATCACCATAACAATAATTCTTGAAATTTAGAATAAATAATAATAATAATAATAAATATAATCAATGGTGGATGCATTATCACCCTAAAAAATAATAATACAATGTTGAATAGTCCATCACCAATATATAATGATAATCATTGATGAATAGTTACTCACCATAACAACAAATTAATCAATTTTTGAATGCATAATAATCATGAAAAATAAAAATATAATAGTGAATTGGTAATCCCTAATACATTAACATAAGTATGGGTGAATGATTAATCACCACTATAATAACATAATCAATGGTGAATTGATAATCCCCACAAAGAGTAAATATAAAATGTTTAAAGAGTATTAACCAATAAACATGAGGTAATTGTAACATTAAAAGCCCATCATAAATGGGTAATAACAATATGAAAATGATTAAAAAACCAAAATTACTCACTTATATAGCCTTTCACCGAACATCAAACTCCAAGGTTACATATGTCAGAATTAACCTCCCATTGGCAGATATTTAGATCAATAAAAAACATTAATCTTATAAGGTATCACATTAACGTGGGAAATAAACAGACTATAGTCCCACAATAAAGATTATTCTCTACAAAAATAGAAAAATAAAGAGATTATTATCACCAATGAACACTCAATGGCACATCAATAGGTTTCCTAGGTCAAGACATATGTAAAGACACCCTGGCTAGTTCTGATTTCATGGTCACTGATGAATTTTCCAAGAGAACATGATCATCAAGGATTAATCCAAAAAACCAAAAGGCTTGGGGTCCTGTCATGAGTTATACAGTACCTAGTGACCATAGTTGAGTCATGGAGACAACAATTGGTTTTGATTTTGGTCAATTTCACATTCCCCATATACCCAAATATTATATGAACCATAGAACACATTCAAAATAGAGGATAAATTTCGAGACCAACTACCTCAAACTCATAGATTCCATATAGTTGGATACACTCTATTAATTTGGAATAAAATACAGGAAATATATTATATTAAAAATTATCTAAATTATATATTTATAGTTGAGAGTAATGATATGATGGGAAATATAAACAATAGGAGAGTGAGAGAGGATAATCGAATTATTGAAACAAAATAATTTATAAACACAATCATAAATTTTATCAAGGATAAATTCAAAAATTATTAGAGAAAATAAAATTATATTACCTAATTAAAATATAAATTATCTCTGGGGGAATGGTGGGATTGAACCCCACTCCAAACTACTATATCCCCTCCACAAGAAAATTCTCACTACCCCTTATAATATAGTTGACATGTGATCCCTCCATATACTTTCACCCTTTCCCTACTTCCAAATTAGTGTGACTACACCCTATCCAATGTAATATTTTTATAAATATTACATTAAAATGGTTGGGCATGACAAAAACCACAAAAATATCTGGCCACCCAATGTGAGTTATTCCTCAAATAAGAACCCCAATATCAACATTTGAGAAAACAAGACACATAAGAAAAGAAATACCATCATCATATCTCTAATACATAAAATTTGGTAGTGATTTATAAACAAAAACCTATGGGATAAATGTATAGAATAGGTTACTTGAGTTATCCATGGGTTACACACATATAACCCTTGTCAAAGGAATCTTCACTATGTCATTAATATGGTCTATTTTTAAAAAACCCCAATGAATAAGATTTTATGACATGAAAGGTGAAGAGTATTAGAACCCAAAACCCTATTAATCTATGTTTTTATATCCATTCATAGAAGGGATATGTTTGGATCAATGATCAACCTGATTTCATACCTAATGGAAACACAACTATTTCGTACTCATTAATTTTATGAAACGAATGGAACCACCCTACAAAGGTCATGACATTGAAAATATAATTTCACTTATCCATGAATCAATTTAGTCATAAATTCATGGGTGTTATATTTTCCATTTTAATGTTAAAACTATAATAATATAAGCCATTGACAATAACAATATTTCTTATTATATAAGATATCTAACTATTTTTCTCTCCTTACCATGATTCAATAGAGTCCTAAGAATATTTTGTCCTATTGATAATGAATATATATTCTTTTAAGGAATGATGGCGATATTGTTCACCCTAGTATTTTTGTATGGATGTGATAGTTTCCAAGGTTTCTCATCTTGGATACTCACACTATTTCCCACCTCCTATGTGTTCAATAATAATTTCACTAATCTATTTAACAGTTCCCAGGTAGTTCTTGTACATGTGATATCATTTTTTATAGCCTTTATGAATTTTACCTTTTTCAACATTAAATAAAATCAAATCATGGGTGTCATATTCATAAGTACCACATATAAATAGTTTCGAGGCATCTATCACCTAACCTTCCCTGTCGAATGTCTATAATCCACAGGATAAAATTTTATTTGTTGTATATCATTAAATGGACTAATATTGGTCCTGGATTCACAACCGTAAAAGGTGAAACAATGGTATTGGATGCATGACCAAAAAATATACAACATTGGTCCATATCACATGAGACTAAATATAATGATAACTATCCAAATTTAATTGAATTTAAGTACATATTATGAATACTTTATTGAATTAAAATTTTAATCCCTATTTAACTATGTTACATGCATTTTCATATAGATTTAATCTATGATATCTAACTATGTTGGATTTAATTCTTATTTTAATGATATATAGAAACCCTTATATGGGACCAATCTATCCACTATGACACTTTACAACTACTTTGGAAAACATGAGTAATTCATAAATTTGTCAAAATATATATTACATTGATCTATAGATTTAAAATTTATCTTAATTATACATAACAATAATTAATCATATCAAATATAGGATAATAGGGAACGTTTTAATAGTATTTTTTGAAATGAATTAATGTAAAGAAAAAACTATTACCTATGGGTAACCAAAATTCTTACTATTAAGTATTTTATAATCATTTCATAATAAATAATAGATTCTTATTCCGAACAAATATATTCATTATGAATTCTTTTTACCAATCATCCTCCTGATTCCAATATATATTTTCTAATATAATTCAATACTAATAAATATGAATATGTTGAAAATTTCAAGAACATAAAAATAGTGAACCTGACTTGTTATCCTATTCTTATGAAATTGATGGATTAGCAACACATTATCATTTTTGCTACTATACCAAAGGGATTATTTCTTGTGAATTTACTATAAAATACAGATAACATCACAATTTAATACAGATAATGGAATCGGGTTCCCTAGTTAGCGTAGGATAAATTAGATTTTATCTATAGTTTACAATAAATACTAATAAATATACATGTGATCTTATGCTACAACTACTGCTACTACATTAAACTTGGATCTGAGGCATCGATCTAAAATTTCATACACTAAATGCCTAAAATGCCAGGTAGTGAGTTAAATGGTGCTGGAGTATATCCAAAATAATATAATTCCATCCTTGGAAATATTCCACACTAATCTAGAGGGACTCAATCCATTTAATCTGACACAATGCCTTTAGTCCAGCATAAAGTAGGTACATTCATTTATGATATAATTTTTTTCAGGATTTCATCCCTATAATTTGAAAAATGATATATTAATTACCCATAAGAATATGTGATTGCCATATCTTATTTCCAATTTAATAACTAATAACATACATCAATGTATCCAACCAATCATTATTGTTATCACCAATACATGACCTCAGAGCCCTATAATTTCACAAAGGATGATCCGTCAGTGATCATTTTTATATGGGTACCATGAAAGAGACACCATAGGTGAAATCTACCATGAATATTAATTGAAAAATTCATATTATAAATAAAATTTCCTTCCCCAAAAATTAAGATACAATACTGATTGTAAAATGGGGAAATTTATTTGTCACTATAAGAAGTAATCATTGAGAATCATCAAGGAAAATTTTTGTGGCACTATAAACCTATCCATCCCTTGTGATTGAGAACATCCATTTCCTAAAAGGTCCTATATAAAATGAAATATCAAGATTCGTGGGAGGTCCTCCCTAGCGTACTGTCCATGAAGGCCCATCCCATGATAAAAGATCACTCATTGTTATGGTCCTAGCAATGAAGAATCAGAACCCCATATAATATTCCTTCATATAGAAATTGCCAAGAACACAAACCATGGAAGTAATCACCATTTTACATGTTTTAGAGGTCCTCAATACGATTATGTTTCAAATTGACATAGAGGTCCTTCCCCTTAATGTAATATAGATATTATAAATTATATAGGTCCTCTATATAATACCCACTTTAGGGTCCCCCCAATAACATGAAAACCGACCAATATAGAGATCCTATTGATGATGATGATTAAGAAATTTCAATTCATGGTGGTTTTTCACATGATACACAATACATATTTCTTTACCACAGTGATAATAAACAATATAGTAATCTTAATGACACTTCACATGATACCTATAGGCAAGGTTCTCCCTATCATGACGTAGTTTTCAACAATAAAATTCAATCTTATAAAAAAATATCTATTTGAAATAGAGGATATCCCTTTAATGATAACAAGGAAAATATTAAACATATAGGTCTTCCATGTGTGAATCACTACAACATCCATGCCAGCTCTGTCTCATGTACCCTCCAAAACGGTCCTACACATGGAAGTGCATCACCTCAACATAAATATAATCTCTAAAATTTAATGGCTTGAATGTTAATATCTCATGAAGATGATCCTAAAAAAATATATCATTATCATACAATTCCTGTTCATTTGGAGATTCTTAATCCAATCTAATGAGTTATTTGAAATAAATATCATCCTTATTTCCTTCACCAAATTTTATCAACATTGAGGGAGATGAAGATATCCAAAAGGACTTATCCTAATGATATTGAAGTGAATTATACTATATTTTCAGCCACACAAAAGTGTTATATACTTTTTATCTGGATTACTGTTCAATAATTTAATAATTTTCATTAAATAAAATTTTTATTCATTATATAAAGATATATTAAAAAAAGGAAATCTTATTATTCAATATATTTTCATGGAAATACATAAATTTGGAATTTTTTCATAAATTAACTATAATGATATAAGTGGAAAAATTAATTTATTTAGGATTAAATAGTTCTTAGAATCCATTTCATTCAATTTTTATAATTATTAAATCCAACCATGGAATCCCTAAATGAAGTATACTAGTGGGGCTAAGAAATATATCCACAATTTGAACAAATTTTAATGTTAGTTCCATATCACTCAATATTCGAGTCCATATCAGCACAAATGTTTATGGATATAATGACTTTTTCAGATTTTAATTTCGTTAGCTATGAATTCTATAGATTCAACAATTTTAAATGTTATAAAATCCTTAGAAATCATTGTGTGGTAAGTTGAATTTCTATATAGTTTAGAAAGAATGTATTTATTAATTTATTCATAAAATCTTCAAAATGTTTCCAATGGATCCTAATTTTTTTTGGATGGATACATAATATATATATATATAATAAAAAATTTATAGATGATCAAATTTCATGAATTAGAGTTATTATTGGTCTAACTAGAATGAATACTAAAAATTTTATAATTGATGTGAAAACTACCCACTTCTATTTCCTACAAATACATATCTCTAAATATATTTGATGAGTATTCATTTTTCTGAAAAAAATGGATAGTAAGAAAATAAAAGTAAAGAGTTTATAAATTGTTCGATAGTTTTAGGGACCCTGTTATTTCTAATGTAATAGCCATCCATGTTTCAATATATAATATTTAACTATCTCAACATTATATAATTTTATATGTTTTACAACATTTTATCTATAATAATCATGATAATATGTAACTAAATCTAGGATCGGTGGGGTGGATTCCTTCAATGTACCACATATCTAATATGTATTTCTCAACCTTTATTTTTTACATAGAATGTCGATGATATAAGAGTTTTTTTTTGTAAAAATTGTCCACCTATCAAACAAATGATTTCTGACATCCTTATATTACCTTATATATAACTATTTCCCCCATTATAATATGAATGACATTTTTATAATGGATTTTATTTTATTAGAGAGACGAAATTACATATGATAGATCAATTTCTTGGATGGTGCCTCACTCTTGACAGAGATGGGTTCATCATTTTTGGATATAGGAGGAAAAGTGATTTATTTTGATCAATAGAATCTTAATGAATTTAATATATCATAGTGAAAGTAGAAAAGATTTTTTCATGTATGACGTGATGAATTGAAAAATATAATGTAGACAATATTATTGGATAAAGAAGGAACCTAAGTATCCAAACCCATGACTAATACATTTCTTTTAAACTATTTGGGTGTTTTTATTATTGCTTTTTTCTTCATATATTTTCAAACACAAAAACATTATCATTTTTATAAATTTATAATATTAAAAATAAAAAATAAAAGTGATTATAATAATAATAGACTCACAACATAGGCTCCTCGAAAAATCTAAACATGTTTATACAATTTGATGAAATTCGAAAATAATTTGTTTTAGACTACCATGTGATTGGTGTTTAACAATATATCACATTTTCTAGGTATCAAAGATAATAACTCAATATATATTTTCTCATTGTAATTATTTTAATACTTTATATTTAATACAAATCTCTTAAAAATTGAATCATTATTTACTCACACCTACCATTAATGAAACAAAGAAGATATAATAAAGGTATATCTGATAGGTGGGAAAATACTAATATCAAGATAATACATCCAAGGAGATCATTGAATACCTTAAGTAATACCTCATGAGACCAAATTTCATAGGCTTGTCTTGAGAAATAAATGAATTATCCAGCTACTTTTTAGACTTTTATCATGTGGTGATAAAGACAAAAATATATCTCATTCCTCTAATATTTCAAGTTGTAATCATAGTTTTATACATTAAATTACACTACCCATCTACCCCGCATAATTATAATATCCACCTAATGGCCTTGAAAGATGTTCCAATACATTAAATTGATTACTTAAAGTGAGTGTTATTTACCCTATATTCTTTTATTTTAAATATTACACTATATTCAATACCAATTTAGTAATATTTTTTAAATATTTTAGAATGAACACCTATGGTTTTAATATATATTGGTGATTATTAGGATGAAGTATCAACCATTGAGGTGATGATGTTGGTGCAATTAATTGATGAAGAGTTAAATTAGATTTAAATACTAAAATAAAATTAAAATTTGATATAAATTTTGAGGATAATTATGGTTTAAATTTTATCTAATTAACTATTTTTCAATATATTTGTTAAAATATTTTCCACATTAATTTCATGATAAATTAGGAATTTTGAAACCAGACATGGATGTTAATAAAAAACCACCAATGAGGTGGGGATTATGAAATATCTTGAGGAGGTCATTGTGATGTGATTGATTCTTCTATATCAACATGAACATATACTGAAGGAGGAAGCAAAAACATTTCATATGGGTTAAAAATTATTATTTCCTCATCCACCAAGGCATACTTATGCCCATTTCCACTTAGTGTCTTTTGAAAACACCAAGATAACTAAAATGTGGTGATTCCAATTAGGAAAACCCATCCATGTTAGGATTGGGGATGACCATCAACAAGTACCAATATTTAGGTGGTATAGAAACATAAACTATGTTTTATTACCCACGATTATCTTTTATTCTATGTATTTAGGGGTTTATTTAATTTTTAAATAATTACTAAACAATTTCTTTCTTATGGGGAGAATTTGTAAGAAAAAACTGGGAGCTCAAATAAATCCACCCCCAAACAAATTAATGAGGTTTTATTTCTCCTCATTATTTGATTGATGCCCAATAATCAATATACATGCCACTTATTCCTTTATTAATATTGACCTTTTCATTTATGTTTGTGGTTTATTAAACTATTTATGAGTTATATTTATCTCAATTTTTATCATTAAATTTTAAATAACATTTATCATTATTTCATGTTAATATTATTTTTCTCTTTTGAATTTATTTTCATTTAGTAGAATTAATTTTTGAAAAAAGGTTTTAAAATAATTTTTGATATGAAATATATTATTTGAATTTTATTTAAAATTTTATAATGAGTTAGACCATTTAATAAAATCAATATCCATGATACAATATGCTGAGAGGTACTCTAAACCCCTTCTGAAATTTTATTCTAAATACCCACATTCTTTTTTTTTGTGATACATTGGATATTTATGTGAATTGGAAGTTTTTATTATTTGGTTTTAAATATTTATATTTCATGAAATGTGTTTGATATTATTGAGTTAGTTTTTTGGTTATCCATATTTTTAACCTAAAACATAATATATATATCTTCCATTTTATAGCCCTTACTATCCATGAAAGTTATTATAGGTTTAATCTATATTAATATAAAATTTATCCAAATTTAACCTCACTCTGAATATATATTCATTCCTATTTCAAGTTTGAGATTCTAGGAAGGTCCCTTCTTGTGTGTTCATCAAGATGAATTTCATATTTTTTGTGCGATGTGTGTGTTAATATTATGGGTAGTGGATAAATAATGATTAGGATTCATTATCATCATTTATTCATATTTCATATAATTATTTTTACTAAAATTATAGAATGAAAAATGGAGAAGATATTTAATTGTTATTTTTGTATACATTTAAGACTCAAATAAATATAAAAAAAAACAAAAAATATCATTCAATAACTATATTCAATTATCATATCACCCTCTATGAAAAATAAATAAAATAAAAAAGGAAGTAACATTTGATGAAATTAATAATTATATTTATTATTTTACTCTAGGACCATTTCAAAAAAAGAGATTGTGTTGTATATCATGTAATGGGAATTCAGTATGAAATTTTCCAGGGTTTTACTAGAATATTCAGGAATTATATTCAACAGTTTTCCAACTTTTTTGACCATAAAAATTTAAAATGTGTACTCTATATACATTACCACAAATATATACATTAAAATACCACATGATTGAAAAAAAATTAATACCTCAGGGTGTAAAAGAATAAAATTTTTAACTTTATTAAGACGACACATTCATTTTCTAAGTATGAGTATAACTATGGATTAAATTTCTCATGAGTTATGAGTGACATTAATTTCATGTCTGGATTGTTGTTATTTGGTCATAGAAATATTTTATATGTATAAATAGTAAATATTATAAGAGAGGAGTTTGAAACAAAAATAGATTTTCAAATGTATGTCATGATTGATTTTATTTTGAGAAATGAACATTGAAATTGTCTCATTGTTTTTTTTGTGAATTTGATTTTAACATTAAATTAAATTGGCTCTGAAGTGAAAATTGTCATGTGTGGGGGGTGTGATCTTGAAACAAATTATCCCATATTTTTACCCTTACACATGTTTTTTGAAAATTTTATATTGTTTTGTGTCTAATAATTTAATAATTTTTCATTCGATCATAATATTTCATTGATTATATAAAAATACATTTTTTAATAAAAAATTTATATATTTATATATTTTTGTTTAATAATATCAGTTTGGTATTTTTATTAACTTTCATTAAAGTTATGAAAATACATATATTTTTGGTGCTTCTTGATTAGTCTAAAAGAAAATGATCACTGAATAATGTAATCATGAATTTTTAATATTGTGGAAGACTGGGGCACACCATGAGTATGTTTTAAAAACCCAAGGGATCAATGTTTGAAGAGGAAATCTGAGTACATCGATATCTCAATTGGCAAATTATTATCTGTGGTATTTTTTGAAGTGTATATAATTTATTTGTCTAAATCATGGAATTTCATAATGATATTACATATTGAAGAATGTGAGGAATGAAAAAAGAAGTCAATATGAGATTTCCAACTCTTATGGTGCATGAAAATAGAGTGTAAACTAGAAGATGATCATTTATGTTGAAAAATTATTTTATAGTCTTGTATAAAATACAATTATTTCAATATAAGGTGTACCTTGCACCTCCACTTATATACTGAACAAATATATATTGTAAACAATTGAAATAAACATTGAATAAAAATGATTGATCTACTATAGTTGTGAGTAATAAAATGATGAGTTTAATGATGGAATCAAAAACTATAAAAAAAATATTTAGGTTAATTTTATAACTAATAAAATAAAAAATTACAAATAATTCATTGAAAAATTCCCATTTTATAGTTTAAGGTAATAAATAATGGCATGATATGGATCCCTTGAATAGAGGAAGAAGTAACATAAATAAACTAGTGGAATGATACCTACTCGAAGAAAGAATCATTAAAAATGGCGTACATGTGGAACTTCATGTAAATAAATTCGTAATAATGGTTTCAAACCCAAGAGTATGAAAATATAAAGCCTTCTTATCCTATATATCATAATAAGTCCGAGCATGTGGAAAATGAATTTATAATTATATAGTCAGATCAGTTGATCTTGGTTAGGTAGTTATATTAAGGAGAAAACGAGAAAAATGTTTTAAAAAATATATTAACAGGAAATTCCATCAAGATCCCCTATAATTATTTTATTGAGGATTATCGAGGGACCCATTATAATACCTTGAGACCAAGCATGGGGATTCAATTCTAATAGAATGCTGTGTTTTTTAGAATACATAACAGAAAAATACATAGTGCATTATAAAATAAAGGACCTTTTCTAATCTAGGTTCTAGAGGATTAGAAAACACATAACATTTATCAGAGTTGATCAAAAATAAATCTAATGCCTACTATTATTCCATGTGGGCGAACTCCAAAAGTGAATCTATCTGAAAATTAACTTATAATATACAAGTGAAAATCATTATTAATCAATGACTGACTATTCAATTTCCCCATAAGGGTTTATAAAAAATATATTCAAAATAAATTTTATGAAATCATTATATGAAAATAACATTGAGATGGGAATTTTAAAAATTATTTAATTAATTACATTAAAATACATATCAAAATACCATTTTAAAACATAATTGCAATTATTTATGCTTTGAAATATTGTAACACTATCAAAATTTAATACGTTAAAAATTTCATTTAAAAATAATACAATGATTTATAGAATAAATTACACAACATTTCGAAAATGAAAAATAGTGGAATGTTTCGAATTGAATCATTAAAGTCTATCTTAGAGATACCCATGTGTTAAGGGATCATGTTAACTCCCTAATTCCCTACCATATTTACAACATTCAAGTTCCAGATTTACTAAAATAATTTTTATTATTTATTTACAAATATATATATATACTTTCCAAAGAGTTTTTTATTTCGAAAAAATGTCACCACATTAAAATACACATTCGTAAATATATTTATATATATAATTATGTATATACCTAAATATATGGTTTTAATTTTCCTATCATTTTCCCATTTAGATCTAACCAAATATCATTCCAAATAATCTTTTCATAAACATGCATGTACGTGCCAAAATATTTTCGAAATACTTGATCACATATTGTTATAACATCATCAATGTTAAAAACACAATCTTGAATAAAAATTTTAAAGATTTATTTTAATAATTATTTAAGAATAAAATAATGCCATAAATGTATAAAATAATAACAATAGATAACCTATAATCTTTTCTTCATAAAAATAATTATAAGAAATAGTTAATTAGGTGTTGTAAATTTTTATAAATTACCCTATTTCATTGATATATATATATATATATATATATATATATTTCGATGAACATAACGTTAAGTAGTACATTTTATATTTATATATTCATTATCATAGAACTGAAATTAGATGTCAATGGTGTCTAACACTAAATAATTCATTTTTTTCTTTGTTTAATATGTACCAATATATCCTACGCAAATGTAAGTAAGATACTTACATGATTTAATCGATGTGTGTGAAAGATGAAACAAAAATATGTATATATATACAAATAAATAATATATAATTTAAATATAAAGTTAAAAAACAATTTATATACACACGTATTCAAATCATGAATGAAAAATATATTCTTGGAATTCATACAAATATAAAATAATAAATAGAATTATTTATTTCATGAAAAAAACAATATTCAAGATTGGGAATAATAACCATGTAAATATATTTATGTCTGTGTAATTGAAACACATATATTTAAAACAAATACCACTTATAGAATTTTAGTAAATTTGTATTTACCAAAAACTAGAATGAAATTTATTTTCTATATTATAGAAATAAAATTTCCATAAAATACACATTTGAAAATAAATAATTTTCCCCTACCAACAGAAAATAAAAATATTCACTTAAATCAAGAAAATATTATTACTAAAATTAACTTATTAAAAATCATGTTTTTTCAAAAAAAAATATGAAGGACTATATCTCTTAATAAAAATTAATTTAATGTAATATTTATAAAATGTAGTTTTTTAAATAATAACCATATGGGAGAATAATTTTAACCAGATTAAAATTATATGAAAATTTAATTGTCAAAATAGAATTATTTGAAATAAATTTTTCCTTCTAAAACTAAAATCACATTCCATTTTTATGTAAATATGAATCTTAAAAAATTCTTCCCCACCGCTATAACTTTTATAATCTCATGAGTGGAAAAAAATGAATATAAACAAGGCCACAACCCTCATCCTTGATCAACAAAAGATCTACCTCACTGCCTCGCCACACAATTGTGTTCTGCAAAAAATAAGGTGAAAGTATATTATTTATTTACGCATCATCTATAAATATATTATTATACTAATAATATAATGGTTTGATAATTTGAATATATTTTTAGAGAGGTAAATGAGGCGAAAAATAGAGTATCACACAAGATTATCTAAAATTGACATATAATAAAAAAATGTAGCTTATACAATGAATTTAAAAAAAATTAATGTTGTCTATATTTTCACAAAAATAGAATATTCATTGAACATAATAATAGAATCATGAAACTATATCAATATCATATAAAAACCATTATTTTGATGTCTACATGATCAGTTAAATTAATGAGTACATATCTTATAAATGAGCATGTGTTGATGAATGAAAATACACTAATAGTTTGAAGCGAAGAAAATTTGTTGATGGATAGAAAAATTTAGAATAAGACAATAAAAAATGTTGACATTGTTGAAAAATACTCTCAAATAACATCAATAAATGAATGATATGGCATGAGATGAAGAAAAAATATAAAATGCAGCTGAAAATAAAATTTCAAGGAAATTATGATATTAAAATCCTCAATAAACAAAACATACTTGTGGATTTGGATGATACCATATAGATCATCAAAATCGATGGTCATTTTCCCATAGATCTGATGAAGAACCTTAATGGAACATATAACTATCTTTTCAAAAGCTCTCTAGCAGTCAGAACTCACTACGACATCAACATGCACTCAGATACATTAGATCCAGTATGTGACTCCTTGATCGACCACATCAAAACCCTAATCACCATGATCAACCATGCGTAGTTTTGAATTCAGCTAACAGTCTCATGATGACACAATCCTCTACGCAACACCTAATCCCTTAGAGGCTTCGCTTCATTTGACCCCAAAATCCATAATCTCATTCGGAATTTCAGTATCTGATTTTCATTTTTTAAAATTATTTTTATATCATTTTTATAAAACCACTTATTATTTTTATTTAATAGTAATTATTTGATAAAACTATACCTATATTTCAATTACCATAATTTATAATATCATACATAGATAATTTTATGAAATAAATTCAGTAAAATATTATATAAAAATAATAGGTTTCTTAAAAAAAACTTTATGAATAATGTTATTATTAATAGTATTACATTTAATTAAATATTAGTCACTTATATTTTTTATTCTATTAATGTTTCATTTTAATTCTTATATTTTTTTATTATTAATTAAAATATTTCATTAACATATATAGGCAATAATATTATACTTCCTTGAAATAAAATTTCTTTCTATTATTTATTATTATTTATTAAAAAACATATTGCAGAATATTATTTCATGACACTATATTTCATAAAATCATAACTAATTTATATTATTTACATTTCTCATATTGTAGTCATAATGTTAAATTCTTATAAAATAATACTAATCAAATTAGTCAAAATTTCATTTTTATTAAATCAAATCATATACATTTATTAAAATATTATAGAACATTATTTATTTAAAAAATATTTTTTTATCAAATACATAATATATTTTGGATGTTACATCCCCCAAAATGAATTTACTCTTGCAAAAAAACAATTTAACGTAAGAAAATTATTAATTTATATCTTTAGAATTAATGGATTTTTAAAGGGGCCAAACTATGTAAGGAAAACTCTATCCCAATGATTTTTTTCCTCAAAAGACAACATCTAATATCTAATGTTTCCTACACCATTTCTCTTATTCCAACTATAAATCAATGAAAAAACAATTTATAAAATGTGGCTAAAAACAAATTGTGTATTTTTCATAAAGGATAACAAAAAAAATAGTTCTCTATATATTATAGAACATTTTATGATCTAGGATTTGTATGATAAGACAATACCTTACATTTATCAGAATTGATGAAATATAAAACAATTGTATATTATTCTTCTTCACATGCAAACTACAAAATCATATCTATCTCTAAAAGAAAATCAATGATACTTGTGAAAATTATATTAAAACAATCGTTGAGAAATCAGTTTCCCATTAAGAGGTTCTTAAAAAATAAATGATGTACTTTTCAGAAAATAATTTTTTCTAAATCTTTTAGAAGTTCCATTGAAAATTAATTAAATAATAACATTAAAATAATTTTTTAAATTTTATTTTAATACATAATTGAAATTATTTACTCTTTGAAATAAATTTTCACATTCAAAATTACTTCTTTTCAACAAAAATTAAATATAATCCAGTGAGTTTTAGAAAAAATTACATAACATTTTGAGATAAGCACTATGACATGTGGATATTTAAAACATTTAAGTATCTCTTGGGCATACCCAATGGTATAGGGATCGAGTTCACACCCCAAATCCCTACCATATTTAGATCATTACAGTTTTGGGTTGACAAAATTTGTTTTAAGTATACTTTACATATATATATATTTTCATTTGAGTTTTTGTTTTCTAAAACTTGTCAGTACATTAAAATTCATAACCCATTATATATTTATATATATTATTATGTATATACATAATTATTTTAACTTCCTTTTCTTATCATTTGCAAGTTCGTTCCAATCAAAACTCTTTCCACATAGACATTGAATAAACATTCCTTTATGTACCCGTATTTTTACAAAAAACAAGTTTATATATTATTATAACTTCACCTATTTTAAAAACTCAACATTGAATAAAAATTTATAAGACTTATTTTTTTCACTTCATTTATGCATGAATTAATTACATAATTACATGAAATAATATAAATAGAAAAAATATAATTTTTTCTATAAAAATAATAATATATAGTTTATTATGTGTCGTTCATAATTATATATTCATCTATATCATCGTATATATATATATATATTTCTGTGTGTGTGTACAAGTGTTTTTAAGAACAAAAAATTAATAAGTACATATATATATTTATATATATATAATCATAGAACTCAAAATAGATGTCAATGATCATGAACATTGAATAAATCATTTTTGTGTTGGATTAATATGTAACCATATATCTTACCCTCATGTAAGTAAGATACTTACATGACTTAATCGAAGTGTTTGAATGAAATAACATCAATATATATATATATATATATGCATAATTAACAAAATAAATAAATAGAACACTAAAAAAATTACAAACACACATATTCAATTTAGGAATGAAAAATATAGTCTTACCATTCATACAAGTATAAAACATCTAATCAAATTATTTAATTTTTAAATAAATCCTTCTTTATGTTTAGAAATAATACTGATATATATATATTTGTTGGAAACACATATATTCATAATAAAACCCACTTATATAATTTGTATAAAATTTCACAAACTAAAAATTAGAAATTAATTTAATTACACATTTATAGAAATAAATTTTCAGAAAATTATTCATTTTAAAATAATTTTTTTTCTTTCCAACATAAAAATAAAATATTCTCTTAAATCCAAAATCATAATTAAAATAATCACCTTACTAAAAATAAAAATTTTCATAAAAATAAATTGAAGTATATCCCTTACTAACATATAATTTAAAATCATATTTCACAAATTTTGTATTTTTAAACAAAGCCAATTGTTAGAATAATTTTAAAAAAAATTTAAACAAATATAATTGTTAAAATAGAATTATTTGAAATTGTATTTTTTTTATAAAAATAAATTTTCTAACTAGTTTTATTTGAATTTGACTCTTCCAATCATCGACCCCACTATGATAACTCACATAATACCATGAGTGGAAAACACAAAAGAATAAAAACAAGGGTAAGACCTTCTACCGTGATAAAAAAACATTACCTCATTCCCTCAGTATACAACTGTGTTCTTTAAGAGAATAAGGTTAAAGGATCATATTTTGAGAAAAAATATATATAATAATAATATTATACTAATTATATGAATGTTTGATAATTTGAATAGATTTTTGGAGGATTAAATGTGTCATAAAAGAGTTTATCACAAATGATCTATCAAAAGTGATAGAGAAAAAATGAATCATATGTAATGAATTGAATTAAATTAATGATTTATATATTTACACAAAAATTAAAGATTCATATCACCTTTTCATCACATCACAAAAATATTTCCATCATATAAAAATGAACATAATTTTAATGTATAAATGTTCAGTTTGATTAAACAATACATGAATTAAAAATGAAACTGCATTGACCATGGACAATACGATTTCAGTTGGATGAGAGGAAAAACTGATGGCGATTTCAAAAATATATAATATGAAAAAATAAAATGTTGGAATTGTTGGAAAATACCTGAATATAACATAGAAGAATGACAAATATGATGATAATGCTAGATATATCATCAAAATTGAAGGACATTTTCCCTTAGTTCGCATTTGGCACCGTCATGGAACATAAATATGACTTTACAAAAGCTCTATGGTGGTTCGAACAAGCTTTAGCCTCATCACGAACTCTGAAACCTCTGATCCAATATGTGACTCCACTATTGGCCTCATCAAAACCATAATCTCTGTGATCATATTTTCTCGAATACAACTATTGATGGAACCCCTCACGAAGGATCAAACCTCGGCTCAAGACCCAATAACCTAGAGCTTTCAATTCATACGATCTTGAAAAACTCTAATCTCATTTTGAGTTTCCTTATCTGATTTTCATTTTTTTAAATGATTTCAATTTTTTAAAACAAATTTTTAATATTTTTTTATTATAATTTATTTCATATAATTATATTTATATTTTAGTAAACATTACAAATAATTTGATACTTACAAAATTTTATAAAATAAATTCATAAATACATTTTCGGAAGATAATAGGTATCATACAAAAAACATTTCTATTCATATTATTATTATCATTTTCAATACCTTTAATTCAAAATTAAATAATTTTATTTGTTTATTTTTTTATGTTGTTTATTAAGTCTTATATTTATTGGTTATTATTTCACATAATTCAAAAACATATACTGACAGAGATATATTTTTTAACCAAAATTTCATTATTTTAATAAATTTTTTATTAATAAAACATATTACAAAATATTTTTCATTAAACTATATTTCATAAAAGTATAATTAATTTATATAATTTAAATAAGATAACATGTATTTATAAGGTTTATTTTTTATAAAATAATACTAATCAATGTAATCAAAATTTCATATTAATTAAATGAAATTATATAATTTTATAAAAGAAATTTCATAACATTATTTTTTTAAAATATATTTTTCCTATTAAATACATAATATTTCTAGGATGTTACATTCTCTCCATTAAATTAACTTCTCCTTCGCAATTCATTCATTAGAATTAAGTAAATTTTAAATTTTCATCTTCAAAATTAAATAATTTCTATGTTTACTTAACTATATAATGAATACTATATATTTTATATTTATTTTCAACAAAAGTAAATATATAATATCCAATGTCTTCAAGACCATTCCTCTGATACCAATTATAACATCCCAAATCAACACTTTTGGGTTCATTTCTATAAAATGGTATGTATTTTTTTATAAATGATATCTAAAAAATACCCAATGCTTTATAAAATAGATAACCATTTCCTATCGTGGTTTTGGAGGTTTTGAGAATACCATAAATTTATCATAGATAAAAAAAGTATAAAAAATCTACCTAGTATGCTTACACATGTTCCAAATCCAAAAGAAAATATATATAAAATAAAACATATAATATAATCAAAAAAATCATTCTAAAACAAAGGGGGGCATTCAATTTCTCAGTAATGGGTTTCATAAAAACCATTGAAATTATTTTTTGGATTTTTTGGAAAATAACCTTTTGAAGCCCCTTTGAAAATTTCTTAATTAATACCATTAATATACATTTAAAAATACCATTTGAGGACACAATTGAAATTATTTATTCATTAAAATACAATATTGTGTTCAAAATTACATATGTCCAAAAATTGTTTTAAATATAATCATGTCAGTTTTAGAAACAATTATGCATGTTTTTGAAAACAAAACATTATGGAAAGTGGAAACATGAAACATTGAATGCTATAATCGAAATACCCACTTGTTGAGGGATCATGTTCATTCCACAATTCCCTACTTTTTTTAGAACATTAATGTGGAATATATTTTAAAAACATTCTGAAGCTTGTTTTACATATATATACCTTAACTGCAATTTTTATTTCAAAAACATATCAATGAATTAAAATACACTTTCAAACCTATATGTATATATATTATTATTTATATAAATAAATATATTATATTCCTTTTCTTCTCAATTTTTATTTTGGTTCCACCAAAAACTATTTCCATGTAGGCATTGCATAATCTTCTATGTATATACCCAATTTTTAATGAAATACATGTTTACATATTGTCATAACATCAACCATATTAAAGATGCAATATTGAAAAATATTTTTAATGATATATTTGTTTGATTTATTTATGCATGAAATATTGATATAAATGCATAAAATAATAGCAATATAAAACTTATAATTTTGTATTCTTAAAAATAATCATAAGAAATAGTTAATTTTGTGTCGTGCATAATTATAAATTCAAATCACACACACATAGATAAATATGTTTTGAAAACCTCTCTTTAAAAATTACATATATGTATACATATATACTAATAATTATGGATCTAAAATTAAGTTTCAATGATCTCGAATGACGAATAAATCATTTTTTTATTTGATTAATATGTACCCATGTATCTTATGCCCATGTATGTATGATACATACAATATTTAATTAATGTGTTTGAAGGATGAAACTTCAGTATATATATATATATATCATATACATAATAACTAAATAAAATACTAAACAAAAATTGAATTATCCCCCAGAGAATGGGAAGTAATAAAATTATAAATGTTATATAATAACAATATAAGCATAAATATATTATAGATATAATATATGTAATTTAAATACATTATTAAAAGATTTTGGTGTGATAAAATTATGGAATAAATTGGACATCAATTTATGTGGCAGTAGTTCGCCGTACTCAAGAATAATGATTTAATCTCCCATTTGAATAAATATGACATTGTTTAAGGTTAATTAATTTATTTAATAACATCTAAAAATGAATAATATACATGTGTTATCATATGAGAATATTTGAATAGTTTTTTAAGGATGTGGAAGAATAAATAAATCAAAAACCTATAGTAAACATTTTTACCTTTTCTCTGACAACTTTATTATGATTAATCTTAGAGTATTATTATAATGGATTTATGATTTATATAGGGACAAAAAGATAATGAGAATTAATTTTGTAATTAATTTTTCTATTTAGTGGGAAAAAACAAATCCCTTTTATGGTGTGAATAAGAGAGGAGAAGTTTTGGAAATTTATAAGTGAGGTGAGTGGAACACTTTTAATTTTTGGTACAAAATAGTAGTACTCAATTTTTCACCTTAAATATGTGTAAAATGTATCATTCATAATATATATACATTATATGGAATAAATATATCACGAAATTATATTTTAGACAATTTATATGGTCACATTAGCAATTATCTGTTGGTTGATCTCCAAGTAAATCAATTTTCAACTTAATTGGGGTAATTAATTTTTTATATTTTCCAAATTCATTTTGATAAAAAAATTATGTTGACCATATTTGACAATATAAATTTCAACAAATAATAATATTAAATCCAAATTAATAAATTATTCTCATATAGTAAAATTTAATTCAAAATTAAATTCAATGATGTGATGAAAATGCAGGTTTTCAAAAAGATTTTTTTTTAAAGGAAAATATTATTTTATATTAAATTTATTATTAATTTATATTTATTGTATAAATATAAATTAATATATATTGAAATTAAATATTCATATTTAATTTAATAAAACCACATGATTAATTATTTTAATTAAATTTAATGGACGAACATTATTCACATTAGGAGAGTTTCATGAAAATTCCCTTATTATATCAAAATTGAAAATATTCTAAAATTCATTATAATGTTTATCATAAAGATTTTTATTAAATTAAATATATATCAATAACAGTAATTTTTATTTATATATTATTAAAAATAGAATGTTTATTTTTTATATTATAATTTTTTAAAATAAAATGACATTTTTTAAAAGTTTGTTAATTTCACTGTTCACTAAAAATCTTAATTTTTTGAACATTCCAAAAATGTCATCCAAAAAATATTTTAATATTATGATCTGAAAAAATGAATTATTATGAAAATTAAATTTTATAAATATTCCAAAAAATAATTATAAGTTCTTTTCATGAAAATAATATAAATATCATTGTGGTGGAAAATGTATCTTTTAAAAATAAAATTACTTTACATTGAATTAAATTATTATTTAATAAATTTTTTCAATAATTTAAAACATGAGTAAAATTAATATATATATATATATATATTAATCTATTTTATAATATTCATACCCACAAATTTATTGTATATTTTATTAAACCTATATATTTAATCGATCATTTAATCACCTTATTTTGTGTTAAATACAATATTAAACATAATGTTATTTTATAAAATCTGAGTTTTTAACATAATCTTACTTTTATTAAACATGTTCTCTAAATTGTAACTTTATCTCTTAATTAAAATGTTTTACATTTAAGAATTCCTATTTTTGTGAGCCCACATCTTAAGAAAGTGTTAATAAATAAACGGATTGATAAATGTGTATATAAAACACAATGTTCACATAGAATAATAATTTTAGGTTTTAAAATAAGTGAAAAAATAAAAAAAGTGATGATTTAGAATTGAATTTAATTTTTCATTACTGAATTATTATTTAAATATTTATATAAATTGTCAGAGATCATTTAAAACAAAAATTTGAATGATAAACTGATGGTTGATGGAAATAAAACCACCTAACAAAGATTTATGAAAAATGAAATTTATATTATTAGAAATTATGGTAATTGGTCCATTTTTTGGATCCTTTTTATAGTGTTTAGAAACTAATTTACCACTATATTATGAGAAATTTTAAATATACTGACCTCTTGAGTTTAATTTAATACATTGGTAGTTTTCCACCAAAATGCATCCTATTTATCCCAATGATCAGTATTCAAGATTCTTTTTTCATGCATGAAGTATTAAAATCCTCATTTAATGAATACATAACCATAAAAGGAATAATAAATATATTCCACAATTATTTAGTATTATATGAAACACAAATTTTTAGCACATGAGAAGATGTTTACCAAAATGAGTGAAAAATTATATGAGACAATAATAAATTTATCTAAATAATTAGATTGTAATACCAAAAGATCAAGTTAAATCACTTAAAACAAACAACAACATTATAGTAATTTTTAACCAAAATTTTTTTCTCAGCCATTTCATATTTCAAAATGAAATATATTTCAATCTCACTTTTCTTTAAATGAAAATAATCACTCTTTTACCTAATCAAATTTTTATTACATGTTTATATATACAATAAAACTAGTGTTTCAATAATTAACTCAATATCTTGGATCATATAAAAAAGGTTTTTAAAACAATAAATATTATTTCAATTAAATTGAAATTAATATTTCATGTTAAACCAAATCATTATATAAACATCTATATAATAAAATATCTCAAAAAATATCATTATTCAATATAACATCCCATATCATAAAACCTAAAATTATTGTCCATTAATTTTGGCTTATAATCATTATTAATCATATAGTCCTTTTTTGGTATACATAACACATAATGTAACCTCACATTAAAAACATTACATAAAATGACATAAAAAGATTTAATTGATAGAAACTATAATGGCCTCGAGTCCACACACTCATAACCACTATTAAAATTATAAAAAACAAATTATTTGATTTAATACTAATAATGGTGAACCAATTTTCAGCTTCCAAAACAATAAAAATTCATATTCAAATATGGAATAACATGCATTTTAGAAGACCATTAAATTATATATATTTAGAAAATTTGGAAGGACTCTAAACATCATAGAATTCAGAATAAAATGCTTCATAATGATGGACATCATCATCCACCTAATCAAGATTATCATATTTCACAATATTTTATCAAAATTATCTACATAAAATCCCTTAAATACATAATTCAATATTACTTGTGTAAATGGAAATTTTATATGAGTGAGATAAAATAATTATTAAGGTTACAAATAAGTATTAAAATTTTATTTTCATCACCAATAATATAATGAGAATAAGGATATGTTGATAAATTCAATTTGATTAAATATAATATAAGAATATTAATACCCAACAGTACATAGCCCATAAAACCTATAAACTAGGAATAATGATTTAAATAAGCAAGAATTCATCAAAATTAATTGTCAAAATCCATGTGATGTCAATATTGATCACCAGAAATAAAAATTAACTATAAGAATCATAATGAAACCATATTCGTATCTTGGTTCAATATCATTATTAAACCCTTATATAAACAATAAAAATGGAATAAATATACAGTAAAATTCCAATTTAATTCCTTAGTGAAAATAATAATGAATTTGAGTGATATATTGGATCACCCATCCAATAATATATATCATTAAAAATATATTATAATTGGTGATACCAATCGTATAAGCTATTTCAGTCTCACCCAATGATATATAGATGTGTCCATCATGTCAAAAAATTTCAGAGACATAAATTAACTAAATAGATTGTGAATTACAATATAAAACCAACAAAACAATTATTCTATTATGAACTGTATTATCCCATAGAAAAAAATTGTGTTTCATGTATATCTATTTGAAAGATAATTATCATGAGAAAAACAAAATAGATCCATAAAAATAACATTAAAGAAATTTTATCTTATAATAATTATGTTAGTTACATAATAATCTCATCTAATATGATTATCTTTTGGGGAAGAAAATGATTTTATAACAATATCATTGAAATATAATTAACCCATGGAAATGATATGGGTTCTATAACAATCTCATTGAAATATAAAATACCCATAGAAATTAAAAGGGTTCCATAAAAATATCATTGAATAGAAAATAATAAAAGAAAATAAATAATGAACATAGATTCATTAAAAATTATATCTAAATAAAAAAACAATAATATTGGTTGATGTTGAATAATGGAAAATGAATTAAAATATCAATAAAATATTTTTGTGTGTGGAAAATTACCATTTCATTAGGAAAATCAAAATATAAAAAAATTAAAATAATGTAAATAAAGAAATATTATTTTAAAATTTAATTGGAAACATTTAATGAAAACATAAATGAAAATAAGTAACAAGATTGTGGTAAAATTAGTTCATGTTAAAAATATTAAAAATAATCATTATTTTTCAAACAAATTAAAAACAGTGTCAAAAATCACCAATTTAGGGAAAATTGGATTTTACATTTAAATAATTTTGAATAATTATAAAATATAATATAATATGGATTTGATAAATAATTTTTTATAAACGAAAATTTTTGACAACATTTTCTAATATATTAATATAAAAGTGAAGGATACTCTATCTAAAATAAAATATATGATTAATATCACATAGAAATAAATTTTTCAAAATCTATATAACAATATAGGAGAAAATTAAAATAAAACATGGAATATACATTTATCAAAAATCTAGAGGAAATATATTTTATTCAATAAAATAAGAAAAAATGTTTTCCTTTAATGGAACCCTGAACAAAAAAATATCTTTAAAGGAATTAGATTGTAACATAATGTCCTCACCGCTTTGGTAACAACTCAATCATAACCCCCATGAATTTAAAAAACAAAATAATATATTATATAACATTATATTAAGGAGTTTAGTAATATATCATTCCAGTGGGATGTATATACAACTTACAAATGATTATTTGTTCATATATGAAATCAATGTCTCAAATAATGAAAATTTTATATGAATAACACCTACAAAAATAATACCATCATAATCAAAAATTATTTAAAGAATTCATTGTGTGTATGAAACTAAAACAAACATAATAAAAATTTATTTTAGGGACGATTTAATCTAAATTTATTAAAAACATATTCATATAATATCCAATATAATGAAAAGTAATATAATCCAAAGAAAACTAATTGATTTATGAAATAATTTTCACCATCGTAACATTAAAGTCAAATAAATTTAGAATATATATTTATAATTCAAATATATAATAAAAAAATTTATTTATTATTCATAATGTTACATTTATAATTTCTATAATATACACTATAAAATATAAATAAGTCTTTAATGTAGAATATATATCACTCAACTAAAAAATTTAAATGTGAGAAACTCATATAACATGACCATAATTTCCTTGCATATACATTAAATAATTTATAATAATAATATATAAATTATATATTTTATTAAAAAACGTCTCTATTATTAACACCATATACTAAAATCATTTATTTTATTTCATAAAAATTACGTATTATAATACTATATCTAATAATGCTTTATCTTGTTTTTCAAGGATGATCATTAGGTTCTACCAAAACAGTTTTGGTGTATTGAAATTGGACTAAAAGGTTATTATTTAAATATAAGAGTAACAATAATAATTTAATTATTTTTATACATATACATCAATTATAATTTTAATTCCCATTATGATTTTTTTAAATTAAGTACATTATGATCTGAAGATGGTAGGTTGTATGTACGGTTCAATAATTTTTTATTTTTTCAATGATCTTTTTTGAATTAAATTAAGTGATATTTTACAATTAAAAATTATTATAATATAATAAATTTTAAATGTTTTCATTATATATGTTTATGTATATCATCCATTTGGTGTGGTGATTAAAAGATCCACATTAATTTTGGATGGTGGAAACTTACAAAAACATGGACGATGTTATCATTTTTCACAGAGTAAAATGTATAAAATAAAATTATTTATTATCTATTTATAATAGTAAATATGTTATTAATATCATTATGATTTTAGGCATATTAAATATATTTATTAGTAATTTTCATATTTCATTCTATATATAACGTTTGTGGAAAAAAAATCACATCACTTGATGTTGCAGAAATTCCATACACACTTGAATGACATTATAGTATCCCCCCCCCATTGAAATTTAAAAAGATACATGTGATATTTTTACTCCATAAGGGAAAATATTTTTCAAATTATATATATCTACATTGAATATATCATTACTACAATCCTTGAGAGGCTCTGATTGAAAATGAATGACATCAGTTAAGGAGATGGTTGTCTTTTATACACACTAATAATGATTTCATATCACATTTTTTGGATATTCAATTCATTTAATGGGAAGAATATAATTAAAAATTAAACATGTACATGTGATGAAAAAATGTGTATTTAATAAATATATTTTTAAAAGAAAATTATATTTTATAGTAACTCAATGAATAATAATAATATTTGTTTGAAACTAAGTGAATTTTTATTTATATATAAATTTCACTGTTCATTTAGAAAATTCTTAATTATATATTTTAATTTACTAATGACGAGATACATAATGCTCTTAAACATTGTATTCAGAAAATACTGTTTTTAAACTCAATGAAAATTATAGTAAGATCCAGTATGAAATATATTGAAAAAAATAGATGGATAAAGAAAAACAATATAATACTAATGATTTATGAAATAAAACTCAAAACATAATTGAATTTTTAAATTGATAAATTTATTGTTAATAAGTAACATTTTTAAGAGTCTTTATTTTGACTTCTCTCGCAAAAAATTTGTATTTTATGAAATAAAATCCAAATAATTATCCAAAAGTGAATTTTTATATTATTAATTCCAAAGTATTATTAATTTCGAAAAACTATTTTAATAAAATAAAAAAAAAATTAATTATAATACTATTTTCATGAATAGTAATAAAATTAATTTATGGCGAACAAATATTATTGAAGAATAAAATTACATTAATAAAAATAATTTTATTCTTTAATAAATAGTCATAAATAAATTATATTCAGTAGGATATAGTATAAACATATTTAAAAACTAGGTAATAATGGTAATATATTTCATGGGTCTTTTAAGCTCAACATTGTGTAATGAATATGATTTCAAACAAACATTTATTTTCTAAAATATAATGGTGTTAGATATATTTTCTTCAATAGAATACATTTTTATAGTATATAACTAATTGTATTCTTATATTTTCATTTTTAAACTATTATAAAAACATCAATATGTATATAAAAATGTGAAACTATGTTTATCATGGATTGGTGTGGTACAATGATGATTATACCCACACCCTATATGTGTATAACTATTTTTATTCAGAAACAATCATAAGGGATATAGTTAATGAATAATTCAATGTGACTGACTACTGAGGAGTGTGTAGCCATAGGAAGGATGTGGAAATATGAATAACTTTTGATTAATTAAGAAATATTTTTCTTTAATGTCATTTTAAATATTAATTTATAATTATTAAAATACTATAATATGAAACGATTGATATACATGATCCAATTTCGTTGACATATGATAGAATTTATTTTTTTATTAATGATCAATTTTTCTATAATTTTGGAATTAATGTTATGTTTTTACAAAAATGTGATTGTTATTATTACAAATGAAATTATCTCCCAACATTAAATTATACCCTAACCACATTTCATAATTCTCTTCCATATATAATGGACTATGTGAGGTATTTTGGATTTATAGTAAGAACACGATTATTCTAATCAAGTTGTTACAAAATGGTAGTTGTGCCCTGGTGTATATTTTTATATTTTCTCATTGAATTATTCTACAGTTATATAGACAATGTGGGAATAATTTTGGATGTTTTTTGAGATATGAAATTCTCATATGAGATGAACCACAGTGTCACCAGAAATGGTATTTCAGTTATAGTTTTTGTAGATTTTATTATGTTCAAGGGCCATAATTATGTACATTTGATCACATTCTGTATATTTAAATGTTGTGTGGTCCATAATAATAATTCAATATAATACAATGATTTTTATCTATTTTGGATATACATGTTTTGTCTGTCAGGTGATATTACTATATTAATATTTTTTGACACTTTAAAATGTTTACCAATACCATGTTGGTATTTTTTATCCATATATGTTTTTGATTAATGTACAGGTATTGAGTATTAGGCTTCAACCTTTGGTTAAAATAGTTGGGATATAAAAATTGATGGAATTTAATTACATAAGAGGGGAATTTACATATAAATACAATGTGTGTTCCTTATATGGTTTTTTTTATACTAGGAATTTTATTTATGTTTTTAAAATATTTTCATTGTACATCAAAAAAACATACACCATGAAAATTCCGGGTTACTCATACTTGGAATGACACACCTCTGGGACTATAGCTGATGAATAAAGATTCTCATGAGAATGGTTCATCACATACTATAGTTTTTTTGCATGTGAACCTAAATCAGATCAACATCACATAGATTGAGTCTTCCTAAGGAAACAAGGCACATAAGATAAATTTCAATTATGATTAAGACATTTAAAAAATCGATTATTTTCATAAATTTATATTATCTGGTGGCCCTAATACAATGAAGGGAAATATTTATATCATATAGGGTATCTATTAACTAATATATGATCCTTGGGATATCAGTTTGAATATAGATGGTCTAATGATTTAGGATCCTTACATGAGAGTGTGTAGTGTCACATGACAGTACGGAAGGCATGAGCATCATACAAGAAAGGATATAAGGAAACAATTGTTGAAGAAAATATTTCCCAGAACACCAGTGATGAATTGTGATATTTTATTTATAGATATTCATTACTGATTAATGTTAGTTTATATATATGAATCTTTCTTAAAAAAGATATTATGCTTCACTCCAACTCTGGATGGGATTGAGGTGAAGTAGGTTCTGATGATTGATATTACACTTCATCTAGAAATAAAATATCATGATAGGTATTTTTATTAGATTTAACATTGACATTTAATTTTCATGTACTTGAATTATGAGAATGGTATAAAAGTAAAAGGGTCCATAGGGTTCCATCAAACAAACATTGTCTTGATGATATGATTTTTGAATTCATCAGCTTGTTCAAATTCTATAGTATATAGAGGATGGAAATAGTGTTATATCCTAGTGACTGATATTTAGTGATCTGTAGTTATACTTAAACTTACCAATTGGGTGGAGGATCAACAATGTGTTACAACTAAATACAATAGCAGACATTAGTACAATATACACCATGCCACATAATTAATGTGACCAGTGTAGAAATATAAGTCATAATTAGTTATTTTATAATGAAATAAAGCATAAAAATTCTATGAGAAATATTTTGGGTGTAATAAGGGGTCGTGCATAGTATCAAACCTTGATACCATCAGAATTTGGTACTCAGGAGTGCCATTCTCTGAAGAAAGGTATGGTTTATGAAATGTGAATTGTTTTATCTACTAGTGTATAGGTATTATTTACTATAAGAGTTACTTTCTTGATTAACTAAATAAAATCCTATATTATGTATGATATATGGCATTTCCAATATCTAAATATTATTAAATTTTATTACTGGCATTCAAAAACATATTCTATTTTCTCTAGTGTTGCCTTATCATAACACGCCCTTTAGAATATATTTAGAATGACTCTAGAAATTTAATGAGTTTCATGTTAATGTTTATGGCCTAAGAAACATGGGAGAGTTAATTATTTTTGATATATCCAAATTACATTGTATCATTTAATTGTAATTGTATAAAAAATATAATGATCACATCAATATCTAATAGTTGATGGTATTTAACAATTCATTGTAAGGAGAAAATTTATTGATGATCGATTGGTAGGATATTAATATAAGTTTGGGGGACTGGGAATATATAAGATTATAGTGATCTTAAAATAATTAATATGATTATATCTAATTGTATAATCATATGTATTTCAATTTAATTTTACACCACTAGTGTATTATAATGAGGATTTAAAAAATGATTTCAAATTTCATACTCTATACAAGAGATTTTAAAATGAGTGTGACCTTATTGCTGGGTAAAAATATATATTTATTGATCCTTATTATATTAATCCAAATTATTTTAGAATAATGATGGGATGTAAGGATTATTTAAAGGAAATGTGATTTATCAGATGGATTATATCACGTTGGGTGAAATCAAATTTTTCAAAAAGGCAGATTAGAGTACATGTATTTTTATGGACTATGGGAAGTTGAATCTCATATATTTAGATAACAGTAATGAATTACATGGGTGGATGAAATGTTTTTAATAAAAATATTTACTTTCCTTTAGTGGTATAAATTTTTTTAACAATACATTTTCTTTTTATAATGATTTTTAGAAAAAAACAATCATATTAAATTATTGGTTAAAACCCAATTACTAAAGGTCATGGCTATAAAAACAGTTTTACTGAGGTGTAAAGACCTATAAATTCCATGTTATTTTTTTTAATAATATGGTAATTTCACTTGTCCACTAAAATTATTAGCGTGTGTTTTTGAGGCCCTATGTGCCTAGAATGAATTCCTGAACTTATTTTAGGTATGTTCAGTAAACATGATAGTTGGTTTTGTAACTTTTGAACCAGTGCTCGGAATTGAAATCTGTGGGTACCATTGAATTCGCAGCACCAATATTCACTTATGGAGACCTTAAACATGACCGTAGTTGATCGAGGGTGAACATTTGTTTACGTGTTTTTTGGGGAAATAAAAATAATATAAAGAAAAAGTTTTTATTTTATTTTTATTTAAACCTCTCTACATGGGTTATGGTGGTGGGGCCCGCCCAAATTAAAAACCCAAAAACTGAATTATTGTTGTCAGAACCACCTGAACCCTCTATAATGGTAGAATACATTTCAACTCCCCATTTAATTAATTGGGACAACTAAAATTAAATATATGTGGCAACGTTTAATTGTTCCAACATAAATTAATTTGTTAAACTTATTATATATTACATTGGAACCTCTTTACTTTTGAAGGGGTTGGGTTGGCAAAGGAAAAGGAGGGAAATTGGGATAACTGTGGACTATCATTATCTCAATTTAAGAACACCTCCCAATGAAGATCATTTTCCAAAAAAGAACGTTCCATCTTCCCAATAAAGAACACACCATCTCCAATGTGGGACTTCTTTAATGATTATGAACAGAAGTCTGTCCTTCCCTCCACACCGATTTAAACAAACCTTCAAGCTAGGGCTGGGATTTCAATTAATCATCATTTGTTTTCATTCATGTTGAATCTACACACATGAGTCACTTTCTTCGTCTCTAACGTGGACTGTACGAGCCAAACAAACATGGATTTACCTCTCCATAACTCCTTTTCATTCTTGATGTGTTATTTCCGATGGAGGAGGATGGTGACCGACACCAGTGGGGCTTGGTAATGGTGTCTAGGAACACAGCTGGCTGTGACGAAGGTAGCAGCACGAAAATTCCGCCAGATAAGGGATGCGGCACATCTCTCATGGCAGGGAAAGGGCAGCAGCCAGCAGTGGCCGACCACATGAAGGGGACGATGGCATGCATCTGCAGCGCTCGGCAAGCAAGAGTCACAACCTTGAGTTGTAGCGGTGAAGGGAGGGAAGCAGACTAATCCATCCATGGGCGAAGGCGTGGCACATGACCACACCTCATGGAGGAAGGGGCCGGTGTTCCGTCTAGCCAATGTTGGTTGCTGCACCACAGGCCGGTTCGGTCCGACCGTGTTGGGCTGGACCCGGACCAACATCATCCCATTTTCATTCATTCAGTCATATTGTGAGCATCAATAAACCCTTGGATAAACCATCAATGGTGCTAGAAACAATTGATCAATAAGGTCCTATTGGTTTACCCCACATGAGTTTTGGATATAGTTTGGGTATAGCTAGGTTGGATCGGACCCGAATCTAACTGGGCCCTCCGGATGAAAAGGACAATAATATACGGACCGGGAATCCAACTGATGCACCATATATGGCGTTGGAACCCTTTTCTGTGGTGTTCCATTAGGGTAATTCTATGTTGGTCTTCATGGATGTTGGATTATCAACCAGTATCCATAGGAGTGGACCCTCCAGGAATCATGAATGCTTAGTGCTGGAAGCCAGTAGCTAGTTGTAACATGAGAAAGGGATCCTATGTGGGTCAGTAATTTGGGATCCATCATGGGTATATGCTTGATAATACCACGTTGATCCACTCTAGGAATACATGTTGGAATAATTTAGGATCCTGTGTGGGTATGCTGTACTGGGATCCTATGTGGGTCTGATGATGTACACGGATTATATGTGCATCTGATGATTTTGGATCCTATGTGGGAATTCCTTTAAATAGAGTAAGATAGTTCAGTAGTTACATATAATCATATTTACTTCCGTACCTAAGTTATACCTGGTGTGAGATGAGTCTTTACCTTCATTGTGAAACCTTTGTGGTAATCATCTATGTTGGGTTCTTGTGTGGTACTTCCGTTCATGGTGATTCCATGGTGGTATTCTTCTGTGTGGCGAATCTGTGTGGTACTGTCCTTCATGGTGATACCTCTGTGGTATTTTTTTGTGTGGTGTTAACTATTTGGTACATACAATTGTGGTGTTACCTTCAGTTTATTTTTTTCTTTTGTGGAATAATTGACCTTTTAGCTAATGAGTTGGACCTTGTGTTTCCTCATTAATGAGATGCATATACTTGATAACTTTGGTATATTAATGGGAATAATCCTACATAGGGATGACAATTGTTTTCCTGATTTGTGGATTATCCTTTGTGGAATTTTTGAGACCATTGAGGGTCTTTGGATCCTTACTGATTATCGTTATTCTCACCCCTGCACGGGCTACCCCTGCACCTTGTTGTGTTTGGTGTAGATGACTGACATCGCGGACTGAGGAAGAGATTACCAGGACTGATGGTAGCTTGGAGGTGGACCTTAGAAGAGGCATATTGTAGAGATGACCATTCGAGAGTTGTACATATCATTTTGATAGGATATCTGCTAGGTGTTCAGAGGAGCTCTTTCAGTTTACATGTACATTCCATTTTTCTTGTACTTTCCAGTTGGGATTGTATTCTGGCCTCTTTTACTTTCTATAATAAACATTTTACTCTTCATTTTACTTGTGTTCTTTTCTTGTTTTGTTATTGGTCGTGTTTGATTATAGGATATAAAGGAAATTCCTTTCTGGATTTTAGGTAATACTCATTTTGAAGCTAGTCTCCTGCCCCTAGCCTATAGAATGCAGGCTTAGGGTAGTCACGACAAGGGCCCTGGGGGGTGGTCATGAAAAATTTGTATCAAAGGTGTCTGTTCAACCACATAACATTGTAATATGTTCTTTTAACAACAATAGTGTTTAGTGTAGTGAGTGTGGTTAGTAGTTTAGGGAATCCAATGTTAGTGCGGCGGCAGACATTTCCAGACATCAGGACCCCAACATTTTATTTCAGACTTAGTGCATGAAAACACTGATTGTATTTGTTTTGAAATGTTTTCTTTGTGATCTATTCTAGTCATCTAAATAGGTATATCTTATTGAATGTGGCACACCTGTTTTCTTTTAGTAATCCTCCACGCCGACATCCATATAGGGTTCCGTGTATTTTACGTGTTGATATCCCACCGAGTGATGAGGCCTCGGTGTGTAGCCCTTTATCTATAGGAGCAGCAGTTGAGGTAACAGCCGTACCATTACCCATTTGGCCATCAATTACACTACCCCAATAGTAGTCGGTGCATTCAGCTTGAGCATGTTGCATGATTTATAGTGCTAGAGGCCACTGAGATTCTGGGGCGAGACAGTCCCACAGGTGGCTGAGGATTGGCTGGTGGCCGTGGTGAGATTGTTCTTACTAGTAGGGACACCATCTGATCTCATCATGATCATTACTGCTAGTATTTTATAGAATGCAGTAGGCAGATGGTGGAACTTGATGGACCAGGTTCATGATGAGGTGACACTACTCTAGGAAGAATTTGAGAGCCTATTTCAGATAGAGTGTGTCCCAGAAACCCTTCACGCAATGCGCATACAGAAGATTCTTCCTCTGTAGCAGGGTAGCATGACTGTGGCTCAGTACTCATCCAGGTTCACTGACCTCTCATGCCACTCCACTAATATGGTGAGGGACCCATTCTATAGGGCCCAGACCTTCGAGCAGGGACTCAGGATGGAGATCAGGGCTTCGATTGTTTTTCTCAACAACCCGACATAGGTGGGGGTGTAAGAGCGAGCCCTATTTTTAAAGATATTTCATGATAAGTATTCACCAGTAGTGAGACCCACCAACGTGCATCACTTTGCATAGTCTTCTTCTTCTGTAAGTGGAAAGATGTCACAGAGGACCATGTGGTCCAGATTTACTGGTGGACAACTGCAGGATTCAGGGTCAGTTGTGCAGGGCACTAGAGAAAGAGCCAGTCATGCTATTATCAAGATGTGTTACACATGCGGCGGGCATGGTCACATGGCTCGAAATTTCCAAAACCGATGCATAGATGATCAGTATATAGTTGAAGGTACACCTAGGAAAGGACCATGGTTTGACTGAGGAGGTCCTCAGGGAGCAGGCGGTTGTGTCAGAGGATCTGGCCATGCATCTGGAGGTGGGTGATGATTCAGGATGTCACCGCCACCTCCACCAGGTGGTCCACCATGACCACATGGAGCAGGTGGATAGGGGTGATCTCAACTCTAGGCACCAGGGGCCAAGGACCATGGTGCTCTAGAGATGATACAAGGTATGATCTTTGTCTACTCCACCTTAGCTGCAGTACTTATAGAAACAACTGCCATTCATTCATTTATTTCCACTACCATCGTTCGGAGCTCAGAGATTCTGGTGGGACCATTAGCTCTATCATTATGGATGGAGACTCTTATGTGAGAGGATTCGATGATTACACACTAGTTCCAATAATGTGAGCTTACTCTAGGAGGAGAGAGCTTCTACTATGATCTCCTAGATGCGGCACCGAGGCCTTGTGACTTCTTCTTGGGTATGAACTAGTTATCTACAATCCATGCCCAGATCGACTGTTTTAGTCATAATGTGCGGTGTGAACACACATATGGGACACGGTTTATCTTCAATGACTCGATTGGAGTCTTCGCAGTAGAGGATGGACTTACTTGGAGGAGAATGGAACTTTTCACTCATCAGGTTGCTAGCCTTACCCTCGGAACGGTTGATGTGGAGTGTCTGATCTATCCTGTAGTGGTGGACCCGTACGTGAATGTCTTCCCTAATAATGTTCCAGGTCTACCTCCTCGCAGTGTGCAGGACATTTACATTGAATTTTACCCCAGACAAAACCGATATACACACCAGCATATCAGATACCTCCCCTGGAACTTTGTGAGCTATGGGTAATACTAGGGGACTTACAAGAGAAGGGGTACATCCAGCCCAATGTTTCTCCATGGGTAGTCCCTATTTTGTTTTCCAAGAAGTTGGATGGGAGCATGAGTCTTTGTGTTGACTATAGATGCCTGATTTAGGAGACTGTGAAGAACATGCACCCACATCATAGTATTTATGACCTCGTTGATTAGCTGAAGAGAGCATAGTGGTTCTCGAAGATAGACCTCATACCCGGCTATCACCAGCTCAGAGTACATGAAGAGGATGTGCATAATACATCATTTAGATGACGGTTCGACCATTATGTGTTTCTGGTAATGATGTTCGGCATGAAAAATTCTCCAGCAATATTCATTGGAATTAGGAATAGGATATTTCAGCCATACATATATCGCATTGTAGTAGTCTTCATCGATGACATTCATATCTACTCAGCTACTGGGGAGGAGCATGCTTATCATGTCCAGATTGTTCTGGACACACTTTGAGATCACCAGCTTTATGGTAATCTCTCAATGTGCCAGTTCTGGATCAGAGAGGTTCAATTTCTGGGACATGTTATCTTAGAGGCTGGAGTAGTAGTGGATCTAATGAATATCGAGGCTGTACTTTAATTGGAACCACCCAAGAGTGTCACCAAGGTATAGTGTTTCATGGGTTTCACTAGATACTCTAAGATATTTGTGCCATATTTAATCAATTTTTCATCACCTTTATAAACATTGAGGAAGATGGGGAACCCCTTTGTGTGGTCAAAGAGATGTCAGTTGAGGTTTTAGGAGCTGAGTCAGAGGCTGACTAGTGCCCACATCTTCAGGCTTCCAGTGGAGGGCGTTGGGTATGTCATATACTGTGATGCATCTGGGACTAGACTCAGATGTGTCCTTATGCAAAAGAAAGCAGTTACCATGCATGGTTCTTGATAGCTAATACTACATGTGTAGAACTATACTACCCATGAACAGTATTTATTAGCATTGTTTTTTGCCTTGAATATGTGGCGACATTACTTGATGGGTGAACATTTTATAGTCTACTCTGATCACAAGAGTCTCTGATCTATCTTCTCTCAGAATTAACTGAATGTGAGACAATGAAGTGGGATTTAGTTTCCCTAAGACAATGACATTGAAATAGTATATACTATTGGGAAGGGAAACGTTTTAGTGTATGTACTAAGCAATAGATCTGGAATATAGATGATATGTGAGGCGAAAGAGAAACTGGACACTTAACAGATATCTTTTGTGGATCTAGATAGAGTAGATTTTCTTCAGTCTTTTACAGTCACTCCCCAACTTCTTAAGCAAGCGAGGGAGGCGCAACATGGGGGAACTGAATGCGAGGCTCGATGTGCTCAGATATCCACAGGACATGCACCTGATCGATTTTCTAATGTTGGGGAGCATGTATTCCTTTTTAGAGGACGTATCATTGTACCAGTGTCACTTCCGGAGGAAGTGTCAAATGAGTTCCACACATACCCTCTAGCGGTACATCCAAGAGTAGCAAAGATATACCGAGTCCACCTCTAATAGCACTGGTGGATGATAATGAAGAATGAAGTAGCAAGGTTTGTCTCTCGGTGCCTCCTTTGTCAGCAAGTGAAGGTGGAGCATCAGGAACCAGCAGGCTTAGTTCATCCATTAGAGGTCTAAGAGTGGATGTGGGATGATATATCCCTGGACTTCCTGACATGACTTACACATGCATCTAGTGTTCATGATTCTATCTAGATGATCATCTACCGACTCACCACGTCTTCCCACATCCTACTATTTAGAGAGTAGAGTTCAGTAGATATATTGGAACACCTCTATGTGTAAGAGATTGTATGGGTACATGGATTACCCTTGATGATTATCTCTGATCGTGATGCACATTCCACTTCCTGGCTATGGAATGGATGTAGGAGACTTTTGAGACACATTTTCTTTATAAGAACCACCTTCCATCATCAGATGGATGACCAGACTAAGAAGACCAATCAAACCCTTGAGGACATGTTGCGTGACTGCGTCCTCCACATCAGTTGCAGCTGGGAGGATCACTTGACCTTGGTGAAGATTGCATACAACAATAGATATCACTCTACCATTGGGATGGAACCATTCTAGGTTTTGTACAGCTGACCATACAGATCACCTTTGTGTTGGACTCACCCAGGGAAGTCATCACTCATGGGACTAGAGATGCTACGGGCTACCACAATGAAGATTCATATCATACAAGAGTGGATGAAGAATTCATAGAGTACGAAGAACTCTTATGTCGATAGGAGATAGAGACATCTAGAGATCGAGGACGGTGACCAAGTCTTTCTACGGGTCTCTCCTCATTTAGTTTTGTGGAGATTTGGCCAGGAGGCATGTTATCTCTAAGGTTCATCGGATCCATTCAGGTATACAGTAGAGTTGGAGAGGTAGCTTGATGCTTAGCACTTCCACCACAGTTGCAAAGGGACCATGACCTCTTCCATGTATCCCAACCGAGTATATTCCATCCACGACCCTTCACACATCATTGACTGGGGGGAGCTAGACATCGATGACGGGGCGACGTTTACAGAGGATCCAATTGAGATTGAGCATCAACAGGAGATTTCCCTTCATGGGAGATTTTTACCTTTGGTGCGTGTATATTGGAATCAAGAGATCCTATAAGAGAGATCATGGGATCAAGAGGCTCAGATACATGCTCAGTACCCCCACATGTTCCCTTATTTTGAGTTGCGGCTTACGGGGTTGTAAAGACCTGAGTTGGGGAGAATGTAATGACCTGTAAATTCGATGTTTTTTTATTTCTATGGTACCTTTATGAGTCTGAAAAAATTTATGGCACATGATTCTAGGGCCTGGTGTTCCCAGAATGAATTTATGAACTTTTTTAGGTATTTTCTGTAAATATATGAGCGAGTTTTTGTATCTTTTGATTCGATGCTCAGAATTGAAATTTGAGTGCACTGTTGAATTCACATCGCCGATATTATCTTTATGAGACCTTTACCTCGACCATTGTTGGTCGAGGGTGAAAGTTAGTTTATGTGTTCCTCATGGAAATGTAAATAAAATAACGAATAAATTTATTTTTTTATGGTTCAAAACTCTCTACATGGTTTATGAAGGTGGGGACCACCCGAACTAAACACCCCCAAATTGAATTCTAGAGGAAAGAACCTCCCAAACCCACTTTAGTGGGAGAAAACCATTCAAATACCAATTTAATTAATTTAACAACTACAATTAGTTAATTTTGTGAACATTTAATTGTTCCAACATAAATTAATATGTTAAAAATATTTTAATTTAGGTTGGAACCTCTTTACTTTCGAGAGAGTTGTGTTGGAAAAGGAGAAGAGGAGAACTTGGGATAATTGTAGAGGATCATTCTCTCTAGTGATGAACACATCCAAATGATGATCATTCTCAAATAAAGATAGCACAATATTCTCTGAATAAGAACGTACCATCTTCTCCAATTAAGAACATGCCATCTCTAACGATGGACGTCTAGAACGACGGCGAACCGATGTTTGTACGTCCCTCCTCACTGACATCAAAAATCCTTTAAGGTAGGTGTGTGATTTAAATTAATCATTGTTAATTTACATTCACATTGAATAACCTCCCATGATCTTCTTCCTTCCACTCTAATGTGGAGGGTACATTCCAAACGAACGTTGACCGACCTCTTTGCTAATCATTGTGGTTTTTGATGTGTTGTTTGCGATGTAGTAGGACGGAGACCGACACTGGTGGGCCTTGGGAACAGCATTTGACACCACGATTGGCTACGACAAAGGTAGTGGCTGACAGTGCTGCCGTAGAAGGGACACGACTCGTCTACCACGACGGTGCAAGGGTAAATGATGATCACATGACAGATAAAGTAACATGTGTCCACACCACCCAGCGAGTAAGAGCTAAGGCCTTGTGCCATGGTGGAAAAAAGAGGAATACCAGTCGAGTTGGCCGCTGGTGAAGGCGCACCAAACGACCGTGCTGCGAGGAGGAGGGGGGTGGCCATCCGGCCTGCCATGGAAGGATACTGTACCGCTTTCCTCCGCACCACTTTTCGCCCTGCACTACGGGTCATATAACAATGGGACATGTCGCACCAGCCGGCCGAGCCATGTCGGCGGGCTGGGACGGACCCATTGGTCCGGGCCAGATCCATGGGGTCGGGCCAGCCCTATCAGGCTGGGTCGACCTGAACCCGGTCAAGTCAGGTCGGTCTGACTTGGTCGGACCGAACCCTAACCAACTTCGACCCATTTTCAATATTAATGACATATATAGTGATTTGTGAATCTGTTTGATGAAATGTCTATGAATCCAGAATCTTACGATAGAGGTCGTTCTTTTGGTATACACCACATGAGTTTTGGATGAAGTTGAGGTACATGCGGGTTGGATTGAACACGAATCCAACTTGGATCTTGGAAATGAAAGGGCAATAACATATGAACCGAGTGTCTGATTGACGCACCTTCTATTGCATTGAGATCTATTATATGTGTCAGTCCTCTTGGATACTTTTTTGTGGGGCTTCATGGCCGTTGGAGTATCGACCTGTGCCTTGAGTAGCGGACCCTCCCGGAATCCACCAAGCTTACTGAGGGAACCCTATAGTTAGATGTGACATGATAAAGGGATATTATGTGTTTATGTGCTTTGGGATCTTTCGTGGGTCTCTTCATGAGGATCCCACATGGATCCTTTATAGGAATCCATGTGGGAATACATTAAGATCATGTGTGGGTCTTCTGTAGTAGTATCCTATGTGGGTCTAATGATGTACTAGTATTCTATGTGGGTCTGATGATTTTGGATACTATGAGGGTCTGATGATATATGATCCATCATGGGTCTGCATCTTAACAGAGTAAGTTGATTCAGTAGTTACATCTAATAATATTTATTATCGTACCTAAGTTATACATGGTGTGAGATGAGTCTTTACCATCATTGTTATACCATTACGGTACTCTTCTGTGTGGTGAACCTGTGTTGTACATTCTTTCATGGAGATACCACTGTGGTATTCTTCTGTTTGAAGAACCTGTGTGCTACATTCTTCATGGGGATACCTTGGTGGTATTATTTTGTGTGGAGAACCTGTGTGGTACTTCACTTCCTCATGATACCTCTGTGGTATTCTTCGGTGTGGCCTTACCTTTGTTGTCCTTACTATTGTTGTGTTGTCTTTGTGGTATTGTTTCCTTCGTGTAATAGTTATGATTTGATCTAATGAGTTGTGATATGTGTTTCCTCAAGAATAAGATCTGTATACTTGATAACATAGGTATATGTATGGGCATATACTGAAGTAGGGTTGATAGTTGTTTTCATGATTTTTGGATTATCATTTATGGATTTTGTGAGGCATTTGAGGGTCTTGGGGTCCCTACAAGGTATTGATATACTCACCCCTGATCGGGATATGGCTACAAATTGTTGTGTTTAGTGTAGAAGATGATAAACACTGACTGATGATGAGAGTACCAAGTCAGGAGGTAGCTCAGAGGTGGAACTTAGATGAGGTGTACCATAGAGATGACTGTTCAAGAGCTGTACCTACCCTTTAGGTAATACCATTGGTAGGTGTTCAAAAGAGTTGTTTCAGTTTACTTTTAATTTCCAGTATTCTTTTACTTTCATGTTCAGCATGTATTTTGGCCCTTTTACATAGTGTATGTCCAATGAAAGGCAGGATTGGGGTAGTCACGACACGGGTCCCAGGGGACAAGTCGTGACATGAGGTTATAATTGAAATGACCAGGACTCTAGTCACCCAAATCTTGTGTCTAAATAAATATATTATAATATTTTACATGTAATAATACATTGAAGTACCGGATAGTTTAGTAGTTTTCCTAAACTAGATACACACAACACTTCCATATTATAATTGAAAAATACAATTTTTTAGAATATCATTCTTTCTTTAATCATATACATTCATATAATTGTTATTACTCATAATGGTTTCCTATGAAATGATAAAAAAATCGATCTCAAATGCTCAGTATGGTTTATGTATTATGGAAGATATCATGAATTAAAAGGCATAAGCATGGAAAGATAAATATCTAAATAGACATTACATTTAATTAATTTGAATACAATAATCAATATGTAATGGTAAATATTATAAAACACATATCATTTAATCAATAACATGAATATCAGAAATTGATTATGCATAATATATAGGAAAAGGTAAATAACTGAACACATATTCTATTTACTCGGAAAACTGATAATCACATTTATCTAGTGATTATATCATTTGATAAAAAAAATGATACTAATATTTGAAATCTTGAAGATGGAAATTACAAATTATTAGATTTCATGATCTCACTCATCATGGTATATCTATATCCAAGACCTTTCACAAATTATTTTAAATATAATGGGTAGGTATACATATGAAACTAATTAAACTAAGTATATCTATTTTATCATATAATGACATTACTTATGCATCATGTAAATATCTATAACATGTACCCAACAATATCTACATGTCATAGAATTTCGTATTTATTGAATAATTAATTTATTCCTGAATAATATGACTTATCAAGAAATATATGTAATTAGTAAAAAATAAAGATATATCAATTATTTTCCATCAAATCAAATAACATTCAATGTAAAACAACACATGTAGAAAAAAAAAATTTAGGAAAAAAGTATATCCCAAATTAACTATATTTATTTCTATGAGAAATTTTTTTTCCAATGATTATGAGAAAGTGGATAATTTATGGGAAATATAATGAATATAAAAAATAAATCACGAATGTGAATTTAAATACATTACATAGTTACAATGATCATAAACTATAAAAATAATAATTCATATGGTATCAAAAAAAATATCTATTAGAGAATATGTCAAATAAATGTGTTTTCTACTGATGAATTAATATACCATAAATAGATATTTTAAAATATTATTTAGTAAAATATACTTTTCACTATAAAAATATAATTTTAAAACTCAAAATTTCATTGATATTAACAAAATTATTACGTTAAATATAATATTTAAATAATTTAATGGATGATGCAATGAAATGGGTGTTCATGAAGATATGAATATCCATAAATTTGATATAATTTAAAACCGTTCATTTTATACTATTATAAAAATGTATAAAATGCTGTCATTTAGAAATATGGTTGAAGATTAAATTCATATAAATTTTTAAAATGTAAAAAATAGGTAGAAAATAACTTTATTAAATATTCAATATAATTTAAAATGTTTTTTAAAAATAATAAGAATTTAATAAATTTGATGAAAAAGGATTATCAGTTGAAGGGAGAAATGATGTTATATTTTTTTAAGTAATATATATTTCATTTTATGTTTGAATGAATGGAATATGGAACTATTATGTTAATAAAACTATAATAACTAGATATTATTAAATTAAATGAATTTATTATAAAATTATTAAATAGCATCCACCAATTTAATTCATGAATTAACTGTCCCGATTAAATTGTGATTGGAAAAATAAACTGTAACAAAGATCGTAACATTAATGTGGAAATTAACCAATAAATAGATTATTTGTATAAAATATATATCTAAATAAAAAAAAGTGAGGTAAGATAAACTATATTGCATATTCATTACACAAATAATTATAAAATATAAATTTTAATAAATACGTAATATGACCCCATGAAAATAAATATAGTCCTTAAATATATTACCATATGGTGAAATTTTATTCAAAATACTTTTAAATAAAATTAATCAAATTTAAATTTAAGTAACATTTAATAATTATTGTATCCTAATATAAAATTTAATTAATGTAGTATATACACATATAAAATAAATTTTGTGTATAGAAATATCGTATGCCTCAATTAAATGACATTGAGACGAAATCACTTAACTCACAAATTCATTATGTTAGAATTGTATTAAACAATTATATAATGATTTATGGTTGTTATTAATTAATAATAGAACCATTATAATATTTATAATAATATGTATGATCCTCTAATAATATTTTACCACATTTTAAAATATAATACTTAATTATTATCATTGTTTTGTGTGTTAATTGCCTAGTCTTCCCATAGTTTATTTATGATAAATGTTTATGTTATTCATTATTTGATATAAATATATAATATATATAATGATATAAATTTTAAAAATATTATATTGAATAATTATACTCAATTTTATAATCATTCATGGAGGCTGTATATGAAAAATGATTCATATTGTTTCAAGTAGACATTTGGACGTACACACACATGAGTGAGGATATAATTCCATTTATGAGTGAGAGGATAATCATTGGGTGATTCATTAATTTTATAGAATAAATATAATCCCAGATATATAAAATATATATATTATATATATCTGTATTATGTTATGTGTAAATCATAATTGGAAAGGCAATCACATCACTTTATGAGTTTGTAGTCAACTCTAATCATGAGTGATGATATAATTTCTGAAAAGAGATGGAATGTGATTACGAATATATTATATTATAACTATATAATAATAATGATAATAGATATATCATAATGATTTGTTAAATATATTTTCATATCTTTCATTGAATGTTGGGGATGTAAAAAGACGTACATCGTTTCACGAGGATGTAGTCTGCCACACATGTAATCGATGTTTTTGATTCATATTACATGAAAAAAGTTATAGATGATGGAAATTACCATAAAATAATAAAATTTATACTTTATGAAGATAAAAATGATATTATGTAATCATGGATTAGTCAGATTTTAAGTTGTTGAAAAAAGAATCAAAATAAAAATTTTAATTTTAGAGTGTAAACTCTTAATAATAAATCTTCTTTATGTTTTCACCAAATTCAATCATATGTTATAATTCTGATAAAAAAATATTATTTGAAATAGATAATTGAGTAATTATGTGAAATTGATAGGACATTGATGTGATAATTGTCTTTGAATATCCAAAGAGGGGTTTAGAATGGGTTGTCTTTTATAAGTGGTGGAGTGGACACAAATGGATGTATTTAAATGAGTCAATTACTCTTACTTTTTAATTATCCCAAAATCCATTGAAATCGATAATTATAAATCCTATTAGGATATAAGGTTAAAATATTTCTATAAAATAGTTTTTACGGGTTTGTGGGTAACTTGTAACCGTTATATTCATTGATTAAAACCATGTATATCATTTTTACTACGACTATAGTGAATAATTTTTTCTACATGTACGACTCATAAGAGATAATAATTAATTTGTTCATATTAGATAATATAAATTATTTTTATTCTATATATTTAATCCATTTATGAAATTTCAATTCTGATAAATGGAATAATCCAACTAAAAATTAATCATATGGACCCGATATAAAAATATCGGTTTCAATGAGAAAAATCCTATAAGTAATGATGATTTGAATATAAAAATTAAAATGAAAATTTATTTCAATGACCTAAAATAGTTAAATTTTTAATTTTTGGAACTAATTTTACTCAAAAAAAATTAAATTTAAATTTAACTGTGTGAATTATTTAAATGAAAATGTAGTTTTCAAAAACAAATAAGTATTTAATCACTATTCATAAACAATGATAAATTAAAAAAAATCCACCAAAATATAACTTTGATATTATGATTTATAATATTATATTAATTTTATGAAATAAATTTACAAAAATTTATAAAAATTAATATTAAATCATGTCCTCAAATTATAAATAAATAAACATTTAAAAAATATTTTTTTTCATAAAAAGTTTCTTTTTCTGTTATATGATTTATATTTTTTTTGAATCAGTGGATAAAACAATTTTCCACATTTTCAGTAGTATAATTCATGTATTCAAATATAAAATATATTTTATAATAGAATAATGTATGACAACTTATTTATATTACGAGTTGTGTGTTACAAAAGTAGTCAAAGATATTATATTCTTTGAAATATATTTCATCAGTTTTTTATTCTTGGCGTTTAATTTATATTATTTTATTGAAAAAATTACTTATTTTTAAATTTAATAGTGTTACATTTACCCGAGATTAAATTAAATAGTTCCTCAAAATTTGATCTCTTGCTCGAAAATCAAGGGTTTGATATTTTTAAATTCCATTGTTGAAAACCCACATTTTTAAAATGGTTAATAAAATATCATATTAATAATATATAAAAGTAATAACAAATTCCTATATAGTAATACATAATTATTTTTATATATAATATAAAATTGTTGGAAATATATCATATGACAAAAAAACTCATAAAAGCAATGTGGTATCGATAACTATAATGCTTAGGAAGGCATATATAATTCTAAAAATTAATAAAATACTTTTTTTATTAGAAATATTAAAAAATCAATATATGATAATACATATATAATTTAATTCTTTAATTCCATTATCGAAATACATATTTTGTTTTATTTCAAAAAATGACATTCCCTGTTTTAGGGGATAACCCTTAGTTGAGGTTATTTAACCATATAATTCTTAAGATCCATTCATTTATGAAAATAAAAAATAAATGGAACTCCATTATGAGATTTATTTCATTCTATCATATAAATATTTATTTATTATAAATTTATTTATTTGATAACCTCATTTCCACAAAAAAATAGAATTTCTTATTCATATGAGAAACGATAGTAAGGGTCGTGTTTCACATTTTTGAAATATATGAAATTGAGAAATAATTCCTTAATGTTATATAATACATTTTCTCTTATAAAATCTCATCCTTGTCTTCATTACAGTGTCTAGGTGTTGGTTATGGTATATGTAGTTTATCATATTTTAGCACAAATAATTTTCAAAAATCATTATATATTTCACTCTGACCACATACCCTTTTGTGGTTCATAGTCTCAAATGTTTCCTACATATTTATTTTTTACATGATTACATTGAATTTCAAACGTTGGAAAAAATAATTATTGTCTGACAAATAATAATCATTATGGGAAACAAGATAATTATTTATTCGTAGTTTAAATACAATTAAATTACTTTCAAATAATGAAACCTTATTTATATCCTTACTCATTAATAATTATCATCTATTTAAATCCATCATAATTTTTTTTAATGAAAATTTTATATAACCCAACCATATCCCCTAGGAATTCAAATATAGGTGCTCTGTAAAGCCAATTTTAAAGTAATAGGTTGTAATATGGTCAATCCCAATTAACCATTTTCGGAGTTATCACCACTAGGTAACCATGTTCACATGTTGTACCCATAAAGGGACGTGTTTTTATGAAAAATAGGATAATGACTTCCTTATCAAAAATATTAATTGTTATTCTATACATATATTCAAATTCTATCATAGGTTTATGTTCCCTAAAATATATTTTCCAAAATATTGTTTCCATGTTTTCTACTGAACAACCTATGATTATATCAATAATGATCTGTAGTAAAGAAACCTTGGGACAATGTCTTCTTTATAACATCATTCGAAGATTCAGGGAATCCTATCTCAATGTTCTGAATAGTTTAATAATTTGGGTAAAATCGATATAGCATTAATTCCCATATTACAGTTGAAAAAAAAATCTAAAAAATGTTTTAGATAATATTATTTTTTTCCGACAAGAATACTCTTTCATATCATTCCTATTACACTTCCTGGATTCTTAGAATTGAAAAAATGATAAATTTGAGCTCACATTAATAGTAATGATTAAGAAAAATATATTCAATCATGAATCAATCATCATAATCATGGAAACGTAAATAACTAAAAAGAAATCCATTTAAATAATTTTACGGTCATAATCAATATATTAAGGTAAATAATATAAAAAACATTCCATTTAATCAAATAAATTACTATCATAACCGGATAATGAAACTCCCCGACCCAAGTTACCTACGGTCAGTTCATTATTACACAACATTAGCATGATAAAAAAAGATCCAGTCTCAAATGAATGACTAGTTTAGTAGCCTTAGAATCAGTAGATACTTTCATAAAGATTACATTACATCATAAAGTAAAAAACTGCAACAACATCTTTTATCCATAGAACGCAGTCATATCCCCTCATACTATTCTAGATGGTCATTCATAAAATACTTCTTCACATCCCAGGAAAAATAAAACATAGAAAGGGGTGATCTCAAATGCTCGGTAAGGATAACAATATAGCGGAAACAATCATAAATATGAATAAACATTTAAAGAAATGTATAAATAAAAAAATCCTTTTAACCATGAACATTAGCATAATATTACAAAAATAAAATGAAATAATTCCATTTATATATTCACATGGTTTTCTTTCTAGTCTAATAATCACATGCACTATCAATAACCACATTCATAATGATGTAATGAATAATGGAAGTCTATCATAACCACATAATCAAGGCCTTATGCAATGACTAAAAATAAGAATTTATCAAAGCCTTGTGCCAAGACACTAGTTTGTCTCATGAGACCTACCGATGCATCGAGAAGCTATTACGGGCTCCACCCTGATCTTATTAAGTCCAATGCATTCCTCATGTGGACTGGTTTAAACATAACATAAACATTCGTATTAAAAATAGGATAATAAATGTAAATAAATTATCCATAAGCTATGAATGGTATAAATATTACACATCCACATTCAATCATATCACAAAACCTTCAATACTATAAAGAGTTTTGGCATCATAATTAATCAACATCAAATAAGATTACAATCCATCAAAGGATGTTGACATATATGAAATCAAAACTATTTGAGAGAAATATCTCTTTTTTTGAAATCATTTAAATGTCACATAATTTTAAAATAAAATATTTACATTGAAAATATTCTTATAATCTTGTAAGGGAAGCTTCAATGATTATATAATAGTGTAAAATAGCTTCACTCTCCGAATAAGTTAAAAATACATTCTTACCTTAATTCTGTCAAAAAGTATAAAAAGTACATTGTTTGGAAAATGACGGAATGATTCCTATATAAACATCTTATAAAAATTCAAACATGGGTATAAATGACTTTAACCAATAGTCTTTGAAATTGTAAGAATGTTTTCAAATACATTTTTTTAGAAACATGTTTGTGGATGTTAAAGAGGTACCAGTATTTACTTACAAAAAAACAACCTCAGATAATGAAAATATTGTGATATAAACCCTTACATTTTAATTTTCCTTGGTCGAGTGTAGTTTAAAATTTTTTATACTAGTGAAATAATTGTTATTAAATTATAATTGAATCATATACATTAATATTATATCATATATGATCTTTTAACATTGCTTTGTTTATAATATATTAGTATTATCGTCGTTTCGGGTGTTAACTTATATGTTTTGTTACATAATCCATGTTTGTTATGGATAGGTTGTATCCTATTCACATCCAGAATTATATCAAGTCCTTGGACATTATTTTTAATCATCAAATGTGATTTAGAATTGAATGGATACGATGGGGAATGAATCTCATCGCGTTTGTGAAGATGGTAGTCCGTAAGTACGCACGAGTGACAATATCATTATTTTGATATTAAAATAATATATATTTAGATGTTAAATCATATAAAAAAGAATAATTATCATGTTATATTTATTATTTACATCAATTACATGTCATGACACCCTCCCACCAATGATGCCCCTCCTGAGCTGGCAATGGTGAAAGGGAGATAATAACCCCCGAGCCCCGCCTCCAGTAGGCCCCGGGGTGGTGAATAGCAATAAGGGTATGAGGTTTCACAAATATGGGAGGCATTACCCTTTTTTTATTTTGGATCGGGAAATAGGATGAGTCAACCACCAAAAAGGAAAAGAACAAGTGTATAGAAATAAACCCAAACTAATCTCACAGGCATGTTTAAACAATTTTATAACAAGGTACAAGTACAAGAAAGCTCAAAGTACAATTCCAAAAGAAAACAAAGGTAAAACAACAACAACAACTCCAGCTATCCGATAGTAGGGTCCCTCACGGCCCTGGTAGTCCTCTTGAAACCTGAAAGTAAGCATAGTGTGATCATACAAGTATACTCAGTAGGGAAACCTAAAGCTCTCGTGCATAAGTGGGGAGACATCCTATTGTCCCATGAGAATAATAGAAGAACTTAACAAGGAATTCTATCCACCCAACGTCCCCAGCCACACTCACCAAAAACAAAATCACAACTGGTAGTAGTATATAAGAACTAGAGTATTGGGTACCCCGCACCATTCCCCATTAGTTAGCGGCTCTTCCTAACGTCGAGCTTCCTGACGCTTACACACTCTCCCCACCCGCACACACCTGGGCCTCACAAACCACACATCCCGTCCGCACACACCTGGGCCTCACAACCACATATCCGGCCCGCACACAACTGGGCCTCACAACCACGTATCCCGCCCGCACACACTTGGGCCTCACAACCATGTATCCCGCCCGCACACACTTGGGCCTCATCCCGAAGATTCTTGGGAAACAGTAGAACCTGCCTGAAGTGTCTTGGGCTAAAACCATTCCAATTGAAACCTACCCAAAGATTCTTAGGTGTAAGGTTGCCTCAAGCCATCACAACTTAGGGGAGAAGGAGCATGAAGGAGCTAGTAACTAAGGGAAAAACACCCTCTCCCATGAAATAGGAGTGTCCGACACTAAGTTCTCAACACGGGTGGGGTGTGATAAAACAAAAAAGATACAGATATATATATATATATATAGGAACCACTCAGCCCAAACTATAGATTCTAAATAGAGAAACTGATCATGTGCCTCGACACTGCTACTACGAAGCATGCATACAAAAACAACCCCAACCCCATTAAGGTTTTCACATTTCACTAGAATCATTTTATTAGTTCCTTAACTGCTGGGCAACTATCCACAACCAACCACACTGATCTTTCGTAAAACATATCCCTGCCATCCACAAATCATGTTAGGAAAAAAACAAGAAACACAACAAAACCCTTCTTATTAACCAACCAACCCCATTAATTATTAATCTTGTTACATTACCATGACCCACCATTCATTAACTCTTCCACTTTTATTTATTATTCACAACCCACTATTCGTTCACAAACAAGCCCATCCCTGCAGCCCCGCTTCCAAACACCATAACCACAACACACTGAATCTCGTACATCAATATCCCTTTAACACCATTAACGCAGCCTTGCTGCCCACTACTGATATATCATTCACACCAACCCACAACCAAGTAAATTGCAGCCCCACTGCTCACCCTATCCACAAAAACCCACAAACACTCCTATCACATGCCACGTATCCAAGACAACACCCACATGTTCATTATTCCATTTTGTTCAACTAGGGTGATCACACAAGGGTTCCAGATTTTAAACTGCAAACATTACATGATTAACTAATTTCCACATTCCACAAAGTTTCCATCCGTAAGAAAAACCAGATGGAGAGGGAAACATTTAATTGCGTAAGAAAAGGCCCTCAACGACCAAGATTTTCAGTAGGCAGAATCTCATTCAATTCACAACATAATATCACAAGATATAACTAATGTAACTGCATTTACAAACTTCCCATCCCCGTTATATAATCCATTTATTATATTTATTTATTGGTTCGACCATATATCATGAAAACAAGAGGATACCCACCCCGCATGATGTACCAAAGAGAGAGACAAAGGTAAGATCCCTACCTCAACCGATTCCAATTGCAACGCTCCCCCGGATAAACCATAGAAGATTTCCATTGGCGTCCGTCACTTCTGTCGGGTCCTGGAAAAACCTCCTCAGGTGAATTCGGAAAGGAAAGACCAAAGGAAAGATATCATATCTAAGCATCGAAGTTCTGCCTCATCGTTATGATCCCGTGGCTACTGATGGATCGTAAATTAGAGATCGGACGGAGAAGTTATGGGAGAAAGAGCCTTCAAGTCTCTTGGGATAACTCTTCTTAGGGGAAAGGGGAGGATAGGGGTGAGTTGAAAGGAGGAGGGGACCCGTCCTTTTATAGGTGAGAAAAGAAAAATTACACGGCATGTATTTTATGGTACATGGCGTTTACTCGGTGATTTCACACGGTCTCCACGCGGCTTCCAACATGGTTCCGCGACCGTTGACTGGTCAACAAATGGTTTGAGGGTAACGCATATGCGGGAAGGACTACACAGCGTGTAGTTTGGACACATGACGTGTACTCATTTATTTCACATGGAAAGGACACAGCTCCAACATGGTACACGACTGTCGACTGGTAACGCGTACGTGGGGAAGGAATACATGGCGTGTAGTACTCGACACACGGCGTGTACCAATTTACTTCACACGGCGAGGACACCCCCTGCAACACGAGGTATAATCGGCAAGGGGGTACACGACGTGTACTTAAACTATACGGCGTGTAGTTTCAAAATTCTAGAAAGTGTGGGAAATTTCCATTTTACCCTCCAGAACACATCATGGACTTCTTTTTGAAAACAGAATGGGCCGGAGAGGACTAGGCCATTACATTAGATACCTCTTAAAACATTATCGTCCCCGAGAATTCAAAAACCAACACATAGGAACCCAAAAATACACCTCTTAGGGTTCTCGTTATAATAGGAAACCAACCAACAAACCTATTTACATGTGTTAGGAATTTCCTCCCCTATGTAAAGATATTATTCGCTTTAAGTGGTGCTGACTCACCTGCACGGGTTTAACCACATCCGCATTAATGCATCTTGATTATGGATTGGTTCTTCCCACTTCCATATATTAGAATTTTAAAACATACACTTCCCCCAACACCGCACAACCAACACACTTCCCGAACATGTGGTTTGAGGAAATTCCTTCTCCTATGTCGAGATATTATCTGCTTTGGGTGGGACTGACTCGCCTGGACTTGTTTATTCGCATCCGCATTAATGTGTCTCGATTAAGGAACATGAATTCCCCTTTTTCCTACACATTTGGACATGCTACAAACATACAGAGAACAAGGAAACAAAAGTTCTCACAAACTGACAAGCCAAACATTCCATAAATCAAAGTTACAGAGTACAAAATAAACACAATGCTCAGAAGAATAATGGAAAAGCATAAGTCAATACAAAACCAGGTACTGAGCGTGCATCTGGGTCTCTCGCTCCCATGTTCTCTCCTCGAGGCCGCCATGCCTCCACAACACACGAACCAATGGAATAGTTCTCCCATGGAGCACCGTCTCTTTACGATCCTAAATTCTGACTGGTCGTTCCTCGAAGGTCGTGTCGTCTCCCATATCTAGCTCTCCCCAATCAATAACGTGGGAGTCATCATGTAAGTACCGACGAAGCTGGGATACGTAGAAGACATCGTGAACCTTGTCCAACTGATGAGGTAGGGCCAACTGATATTCCACCTCACCGACTCGCCTCAACACATCAAAAGGTCCGATGAACCTAGGTGAGATATTTCTCCCTTTCCCAAACCTCCTCTGCCCCTGTCGAGGGGAAACCTTCAAAAACAAATGATCTCCCACCACAAACTCCAAGGGCCTTCTCCGACGATCAGAATACGACTTTTGTCGGTCCTGGGCTACTCTCATCCTCTCACGTACAAGATAGACTATCTCTATTGTACTCTACACTACCTCTGGCCAAAGGGAACCTGTCTCACCAACCTTTGCGCAGTAAATGGGTGAACTACATAGCCTTCTATCCAAAGCCTCAAACAGTGCCATGCCAATTGTAGAGTGGAAGCTGTTGTTGTAGGTGAACTCTACTAAAGGCATGTGTTGTACCCATGATCCTCCGAAATCCAGAACGCATGCTCGTAGCATGTCCTCCAATGTATGGATAGTCCGCTCCGTCTGCCCATCGGTCTGGGGGTGGAAAGCAGTGCTAAGGCATAGCTAGGTGCCGAAAGCATGCTATAACCCCATCCAGACTCGTGAGGTGAACTGAGTATCCGGATCTGAGACGATAGTCTTTGGGACTCCATGCAACCGCACAACCTCTTCTATGTAACTCTATGCTAAGGTACTCACCGGGCCTGACCCCTTAATTTCTAAGAAGTGAGCTGATTTCGTCACTTAATCCACCACTACCTAGATAGCATCATAACCTCCCTGAGCTCTGGGTAGTCCTATGGAGATTTCCATCGAGATTTCATCCCACTTCCACTCGGGGACATCTAAAGGATGCAACAAACCACTGGGAACACGGTGTTCAGCCTTCACTTGTTGACACACTAGGCATTTATCCACAAACTCTACCACTGCCCATTTTACCCCGGGCCACCAAAACTATTCCCTCAGGCCCCGGTTCATTTTCAAAGATCATGGATGTACTGCCAAGGCTGAGCTATGGAACTGACGGAGAACTCCATCATGCATTGTCTTCGGGGAAAACAACCTTCCATGGAAAAGCATCTGATGTCGGCTATCCTCTGACCATCCTTCTGGAGAATTCCCTAATCGACATGATCCCACATCACATCTGCCTCGGAGTTCCCCCACTGAGACTCTTCCACCTGCTGCAACAAGGGAGACTGCACCGTCATCTGAAACAAACAACCTCTAACACCTTCTACACTGGCATCCAAGTGCATGGAAACCAACTCTCCCATTTCCTTCCAAGCATTAGTGGATTCCCGAACTACTTCCTGATGCGACTTCCTCCTCAGGGCATCAGCCACAACGTTTCCCTTACCTTCAGTGTAATAGATTCCAAAGTCATAGTCTTGGAGGAACTCGACCCATCTCTGTTTCCATAAGTTCAGGTCACGCTGGGAGAAGATATAACGCATGCACTTGTGATCTGAGAAGACCACAAAGAGCTCCCCAAAGAGGTAATGTAAGCACAACTTCAGTTTGAACACTACTGTTGTAAGCTATATGTCATGGATGGAATAGTTACGCTCATGAGGGCGTAACTGCCTAGACCCATAACATATCACTCCCTTCTTATGCATTAGCACACACCCCAGACCAAGGCTAGAAGCATCACAAAACACCTCATACAACAACCCTTCTTCTGGAAACCTGAGTATGGGAGCACTGACCATCTTTTCCTTCAGGTACTCGAAAGCATTCTAGCACTGCTCGCTCCATAGGAAGACCTGGTTCTTCCTCGTCAATGCTGTCAATGGAGCAGCAACTCGAGGGAAGTATGAAACAAAACTCTAATAGTAACCTGCTAACCCCAGGAAACTACGAACTTCTGCCACCCTCTTGGCTACCACCCATGAAACAACTGCCTCCACCTTTGACGGGTCCACTGACACTCCATGCTGAGATACCACGTGCCCAAGGAAGTGTACTTCTTGCGTCATGAACTTTCACTTAGACAATTTCACATAAATCTGGTGGTGTCTAAGGACCTCCAAGACTACCCTGAGATGCTCAATGTGCTCCTCCTCTGATCTTGAGTAGATCGGGATGTCATCGATAAACACAACGATTAACTGGTCCAGAAACTCTCGGAAGACAATGTTCATATGTCCCATGAACACAGCTGGTGCATTCGTAACTCCAAACGGCATCACTACAAACTCGAAGTGCCCATTCCTGCACCTAAAAGCCATCTTCGAGATGTCACTATCTTTTACCCTCAACTGATGATATCCAGATCGTAGATCAATCTTGGAAAACCAACATGCTCCCCTCAGTTAGTCGAAGAGATAATCTATCCTTGGAAGGGGGTAGCGGTTCTTTACTGTTACCTGGTTCAACCTTTGGTAGTCTATGCATAGCCTGAGACCACCATCTCCCTTCTTCACGAACAAAACTAGAGCACCCAATGGTGATATGCTGGGTCGAACAAAACCCTTCTCCATCAGATCGTCAATATGAATCTGCAACTACGGCAACTCTGAAGATGTCATGTGATAAGGGGCCATCGAAATCAGATGGGCACAGGGCAGTAAGTCTATCCCGAACTCAACGTCAAGTCGGGGGGGGGGGGTAGAGTCACAACCTTCTCAGGAAACACATCGAGTAACTCCCCAACAACCTTTGGGATATCCATCATCTCTGTATCATATGGAACCAATGATAACCCGCCTAACAAGGAAAGGAGAGGATCCACATTTCGGCTTCCTACATTATAGCTTCTCTCGCCAACAAAAGATACGCGCTTCCCATCCACGTCGGAGAAAATGAATCTTCTCCGGAAGCAGTCGATAATGGCACTAACTGAAAACAACCAGTCGATTCCTAAGATGAATTCATATGGATGCATCTGTAATAGAATAAGGTCCCCACTAGATCGATGTGGTTCCAACATAATCCCACATCCCCGAAAAACACAAGATACACTAGTCTGGCCTCCAACTAGTGTACTTAGCACCAGTGGTACGGAAAGTCTCTCTACTTCTAGTCCAAAAGCATGGGATAGACCAGGTGAAACAATGGAGTGTGAAGCTCCCGAATCGAACAAAGCAGAGATAAGAGTGCTGAACAAACAAATCATACCTCGCACCACCTCTGCTCCTACCAGAGCTGCCAACTCTACTGCGTGCAACTGTCCACACCCATCTCCTCTACCGCTCTTATGTCGTCCACATCCCCAACCATGCCCTGGTCGAGGTCCTTAAGGAGCACCCTGAGGTCAGCCTCCTCCCGTAAAGTCTGCCCTCGGAGGAGCATGGTCCTGCTGCTGCTGGAAGGGCCTCGCTGACAATTGGTGCTGCTGAGGTGGGCGCTGAACCTACCCACCTCCACCGTACTGAGCTCGGGTCGGGCACCGACTCTGAACGTGGCTGAAACCTCCAGAAGAAAAACACTTCGGTCGTGGGCTTGTGAAAAAGGGATGAGGACCCGAAGATCTGAACTAGAATTGCTGGTGCCTTCTCCGCACTAGGGTCAACCTGGAAGGTCCCGTCGCAGGAGACCTGCTGCTAACTACCTTCCCCTTCGACGAGCCCGGCTGGATCCCCTCTCGGGGTGCACCTCCCAGCAAGTGAATCCTCTCTACAACCTCTTCCTTCTTCTGTACCACCATGTACGTCGGAAGGGTGAAGGGGGTGACAACATACTGGAGCGAAGCACGAAGCGCCTCCTCCAAACATCTCGCCCGAGACTCCTCATCCGGAAAGAGATCCGGAGCAAAGCGCAAGAGATCCTTGAACTTGATCCCCAGCTCTCATACTAACTTACTCCCCTACTGAAGGGAGAGTAACATCTGCTGCTTCTCCTCCTTGATCATTGAAGAAGGAAATTCCTCACGGAATTCCTTCTCAAAGTCGGCCCCTGGAACCTCTGCCTATATCCTCTCTCCGAGGTAGAGCGTCCACCACTGTCATGCCGCACCTTTTAGCTGACTGACTGCTAGGGTAACCCAGTACTCCATAGGATCACGGATCAAGGTAAAAGAGATCGATATCTCCTCAATCCACCCCCCCCCCCCCCCGTCTCCGTATCCGAATTACTACCCTCGTACTTCTTGAGGGTTTGTCACTGGGAAGAATGGAGAGTTTTCTACCACTGGCTGTCTTCCTCCTCTCGGTCAATCCTCAAATGATCGACCTCCTGAATCTGCTGGGCCTTGGCCATCTGAGCCACCCAGGGAAGACGTCCAGGTGCCATAGCTTTATGGTTAACAAAGATCGCCTAAGCCCAAGTAGTAAGGATTAACTGAAGGTTTTATTTTTATCATTTTAATTCAATTTCATCCCCAAAACACCCAAATCAAGTAAAAAACAATCATGATGATGCATGTACCATCCCTAGGGTCTCTACCCTGTAATCAATGTAGTCTCAATTGGTCATTCGGTAGGCTCAGAGTCCTTGCATCGGATCACGGGGGCCCTAAAATCCCATGTCCTAGCCGGTCTTCCCTGGCCTATGTCACACACCAAGATTATCTAACACTGTTTCCCTACCATCCCATGCAATCCTCGCTATTCCTAACTTCAGACTCCATCCTATCTCTTAACCATCAGCTTTGATACCATTCTGTCATGTCCCCCTCCCACCAAAGATGCCCCTCCTGATCTAGCAATGGTTAAAGGGAGATAATGACCCTCGAGTCCCACCTCCAGTAGGCCTAGGGGTGGCGACTAGCACCAAGGGTCTGAGTTTTCACAAATATGGGCGGCATTACCCTTTTTATTATTTAGGATCGGGAAATAGGATGAGTCAACCACCAAAAAGGAAAAGAACAAGTATATAGAAATAAACCCAAACCAAGCCCACATACATGTTGAAACAATTTTATAACAAGGTACAAGTACAAGAAAGCTCAAGGTAAAATACCAAAAGAAAAAAAAGGTACAACAACATCAACAACTCCAACTGTCTGACTAGTTGGGTCCCGCACGGCCCTGGTAGTCCTCCTAGAAACCTGAATGTAAATGTATGGTGAGCATACAAGTATACTCAGTAGGGAAACCTAAAGCTATCGTCCACAAGTCGGGAGACATCCTAATATCTCGTGAGAACAACAGAATAACTTAGTATGGAATTCAATCCACCCAACCTCACCAGCCACACTCACCAAAAACACAATCACAATAGGTAGTAGTATATAAGAACAAGAGTATTGGGTACCCCGAACCATTCCCCATTAGATAGATGCTCTTCCTAATGGCGAACGTCCTAACGCTACCAAACACTCCCCACCCGCACACACCTAGGCCTCACACACCACACATCCTGCCCGCACACACAAGGGCCTCACAACCACGTATCAAGCCCGCACACAACTAGGCCTCACAACCACGTATCCCACCCCCACACACCTGGGCCTCACAACCACATATCCCGCCCCCCACACACCTGGGCCTCACAACCACGTATCCCGTCCGCACACACTTGGGCCTCATCCCGATGATTCTTGGGAAATAGTAGAACCTGCACAAAGAGTCTTGGGCTAAAACCATCCCAATTGAAACCTAATCGAAGAGTCTTAGTTGTAATGTTGCCTCATGCCATAAAAACCTAGGGGAGAAGGAGTAGGAAGGAGCTAGTTACTAAGGGACAAACACACTCTCCCAAGAAATCGGAGTGTTCTGCACTAAGTACTCAACATGGGTGGGTGCAATAAAACACAAAAGATACAGATATATATATATAAAAACCACTCAGCCCAACATATGGCTTCTAAACAGAGAAACTGAGCATGTGCCACGTCACTGCTACTACGAAGCATGGACACAACAACAACACCAACCCCATTTAGGGTTTCGTGTTTCAGCAGAATCAGTTTATTTGTTTCCTAAATACTGGGAAACTATCCACAACAAACCACACCGATCGTTCATAAAACATATCCCTGCCATCCACAAATCAAGTTTGGAATAAAAACAAGCAGCACAACAGAACCCTTCTTATTAACCAACCACCCCATTGATTATTAATCTTGTTCCATTACCATGGCCCACCATTCATTAACTCTTCCACATTTATTTATTATTCACTACCCACTGTTCGTTCACAAGTAGGCCCATCCCTGCAGCCCTGCTGCCAAATGCCATAACCACAACACACCGAAACCCGTACATCAAAATCCTTTTAACACCATTATCACAGCCCCGCTGCCCATTACTAACATAGAATTCACACCAACCCACAACCAAGTCAACCGCAGCCCCGCTGCTCACCCTATCCACAACAACCCACAAACACCCCCATAACATTCCACATATCCAAGACAACACCCACATGTCCATTATTCCATTTTGTTCAACTGGGGTGATCACACAGGGGTTCCAGATTTTAAACAGCCAACTATATGTGATTAACCAAATTTCCATGTTCCAAAAAGTTTCCATCCATAATAAAATATATAAAGAGAGGGAAACTTTTAATTGCGTAATCAAAGGCCCCCAACGACAATGATTTTCTGTAGGAAAAAGATCATTCAATTCACAACATAATATCACGGGATATAACTAATGTAACTGCATTCAAAAACTTCACATCCGTGTTATATAAGCCATTTGTTATCATTATTTATTAGTTCAACTAGATATCATGAAAGAAAGAGGATACCCACCCCGCATGATGCACAAAAGAGAGAGACAAAGGTAAGAGCACTACCTCAACAGGTTCCGATTGCAACGCTCCCCCTGATCAACCTTATAAGACATCTGTCAGTGTTCGTCACTTCTGTCAGGTCCCAGTAAACCCTCCTCGGGTGGATGTCGTAAAGGAAAGGACAAAGTAAAGAAAATGAATCCAATCTTGCAAGTTATGTCTTGTCGTTACGATCCTATGGCCGCTGACAGATCGTAAATCGGAGCTCGGACGGAGAAGTTATGGAAGAAAGAGCCTTCGAGTCTCTTGGGAGAACTCTGCTCAGGGGAAAGGGGAGGATAGGGGTGAGTTGAAAGGAGGTGGGGACCCCTACTTTTATAGGCGAGAAAAGAAAAAATACACAACGTGTATTTTATGGTACACGGCGTGTACTCAGTGATTTCACACGGTCTCCACGCAGCTTCCAACACGGCGCCACGACCGTTGACTGGTCAACACACGGTTTGAGGGTAACGCATATGCGGGGAAGGACTACATGGCGTGTATTTTGCACACACGGCGTGTACTCATTTATTGCACACAGCTCCAACATGGTACACGACCGTCGACTAGTAACGCATACGCAAGGAGGGAATACACAACGTGTAGTACTGGACACACGACGTGTACCCATTTACTTCACACGGCGAGGACACGACCTACAACATGGGGTATACCCGGCAAGGGGGTACACAACGTGTACTCAAACTACACGGCATGTAGTTTCAAAAATTTTGGAAAGTGTGTGAAAAGTACATTTTACCCTCCAAAACACTTCATGTCCTTATTTTTGGAAAAGGAATGGACAGGAGAGGTCTGGGCCATTACATTACACATCATTATCATACCCATCCAAATAATAATCTTTTGAATAACAATTACACCACGACATGGAGACTGTAAGTTGTACGTACGCACGTATGGTGACATGTCATTCAAAGGGTGGATTGAATAGTGAATATGGATGTAACATATTTATAATAACATCACATTATATATAAGATACTGGAGTTATTATTTTAGAATGTAAATAACAATGAAAAAATAAGTGGATGAAGAAATGAACTTGAATGAGGGTGGTGAAAAAATTACCTCTTTTTTGGGTTCATCCTTTTGATATGATCAGATGGGCTCCATAGGATGGCTTTATGACTAAATTAAGGCCTCATAGATGAAGAGAGAAAATTTGAGAGAAAATTTGGGTTGGTTTTGGCTGATCCAAAAGGCATTGAAGGTTTGAATTTGAGAGAAGGTGGAGTGCCCTTTTATAAGAGGGGTGAGGGGTACCTTAAGAAAAACTTAAAATATTATTTTATAATAAATTCATATTCGGTTTATAATGGCTCTAAACTGATTTATTTCAAGGATAAGGTGGGGATGGGTCTATATCTACTTAACCAATATGTATTATACAGATTTGGGTCACTATATTAACCTTATATTTTATATTTAACTCTTAGTTAATTAGTTTGACATTTACCATGTCTCTTTGTATTTTTCTATTATTTGGTTAATATACATCCAATAAGCAGCCATGTTAACACCACGTGGTTTATTAATGACATATCAATCATCATATAAGTCCTTTGGCCGAGATTTATATTTTTATGAATATAATATAAATTAATAATATAATATTTTCATTAATAACTCTTTTATGTCAATTTTGACACTATTTAATAAATGATTTCTGGTAATTTCATAAAAACTTTATTAATTCGAACCAACTTCATTTAAGTAATCCTAAGATGTCATATTAACCAATAAAATTCGTTTATGTCATCAAAACATTTAAATTATATTTATTTTAACATTTATAATACAAAATATTTGATTCTTTCATTAATAAGGAAAATACCGCATCATTATTGTGTCATTAATAAATTTAATTATTCGGTGTCTAAAAATTATATATAAAATACCATTATGTAGGAAATATTTTTATATTTCTAAAGAAAATTTATAGTCGAATATATAACATGTATAAACCTATTTAAAAATTGTTTTTCTAAAAGATATATGCTTAGGTCATTTTTCTACTTAATTTAACTTAATTAATATAAAGTTTCATTATCAGTTACTAGTGGCTCCATGGGGTCCCGAAATCAACCCAAAATGAAAATGGTCGGAGATGAATCAACCAATATGGTTAGGATACATTTTATTGTAATATAATCATATTATAATATTAATTGTTTACCCTTATTTACCAGATTTAACCTTTAACCATGGTAAATAAAATATTTACTGAAGTAATTATTCAAAATGTCTAAAAATAAAATTTACCTATTTAAACAATTCAGACATCCTAATTCTAAATATTTAATCCATTTTTATATATTCAAAACACAGATGTAGTAGAAATTAATTTAAAATTAATTCTCGTTGTCAAAACAAAAAAGAGTGTTTTTTTTTGAAATAATAACTATCAAAAGATTGGCACTTGCTTTTGTTGAGTTTAAATATGAAATTTTGTCCAATGACCATCATTGGATAAAATGGTAGAAATATATTCTATTTATACATTAAAATCACTCAAATTCATAAATTATCACTATTAATTATTTTTATTAAAAAATGTGTTTTTAATTAAAATTTAGTAATTTTCAATATTTAACAAAATAAGAAATTTATCAGAAAAGAAACCAAAATTCATCCTAAGAAAATTTCGATATTCAGAATCCAAAATTGAAGGCCACTTAGAAAAATAAAATTTATAAAATTTAAGAAAGGGGGTATTACTATTCATAGCGGCTAGTTTGAATGGTTGGGGTGTGTGTTAGAACCTGATGTGGCGTACAACACATGCTACTGTATTAATCAAAGGGAAGCGTATCATGAAATCTTGGGGTGTTACATTCTCCCCTACTTAGTATAATTTCGTACTCGAAATTTCTATAATAGTACAACATAAAATGTCTCAGGTGGTTCATCATAAGTTCCTCAGGTTCCCATGTCATTTATTCCATCTTATGGTTTCTCCATTAAACTTTCACCAGACGAGTCGTCCGGTTTCACAACACTTGTTCACTGCTATCAAGAATCCTAATTTTCTCTTTCAAATAAGATAGATCGGGTTCCAATTCTAATTCCTCAAAGGTGATTACATGCGTTGGGTCAGGCATGTATTTTCTCAATAGTGATACGTGGAACACATCGTGAACTTTTGAGATACTTGGAGGCTTTTAAAAATGGTATGTTACAACCCCAATTCATTCTAGAATTTGTAAAGACCCATTATAACTTGGACTCAATTTAACCTTCTTTCTAAACCGTATAACACCCTTCCAGGGAGATACCTTTAAGAAAACATGATATCCTACATGAAATTCCAAATACTTAATTCGGTTATTAGCATAGCTCTTCTTCCTACTTGGTGATTGATGTGGTTTTGGATTACCTCCACCTTTTATATAGTTTCCACCAATAGTTATGGGCCAATGAGTTTTCTTTCACCAACCTCATCCCAACAGGTTGGTGTGTGACATCTCTTTCCTTATAACGCTTCATATGGTGTCATCCGAATACTTGAATGGAATCTATTCTTATAGGAAAATTCTACCAGATGTAAATATTTATCCCATATACCTTGAAAGTCATGTGATCATGATATCAACATGTATTCTATTCTTTTAATGGTCCATTATGATTGTCCATCAGTTTGGGGGTGGTAGGCAGTGCTCAAATGATGATAAGTTTCCAGGGTTTTTTGAAAACTTTTCTAGAATCTTGTTGTAAAACATGGATCATGATCATAAAAAATCAAGATGGGTACTCCAAGAATTCTCAAAACTTCATTAATATATATTCTTGCTAGACATTGCAGTTGTAAATCTTCTCTTAGAGCAAGAAAATGTGTTGACTTGGTAAGACGATCATCAATGGCCAATATTTCATCGTTCATTCTTGGAGTATTTTGTAGCCCCATGACAAAGTCCATCGAAATATTATCCCACTTCCAATCAGGTATGGGAATAGGTTTCATGACTCCTCGAATATGTTTCCTTCCAGCTTTCACTTATTGACAAATTATACATCTTGAAACAAATTCAGCAATCTCCCTCTTCATGTTGTCCCATGAAAAATGTTCCTTCAAATTTTAATACATTTTAGTGCTCCCATGGTTTATAAAGAAATTGTAACTATGCGCATCATCCAATAATTCTTTCTTTAGATCAGTTATATTGGGAACACAATGCCTCTTCCCAAATTTCAAAATTCCTTCTTCATACATAATATCACACAATCTCCCATCATTCACATCTTTAATATTCTTTTGAAATTCTTCATCATCGGTATGAGAACTCTTAATCCTTTCTAGTAATGATGGTTTGGAAACCATTTGAATAAAGTATCAAGGCTTAACCTTCCATGGTTATTCCCATATCCATCATTACTAGATCCATGGAAATTGGATCCCTCTCAACTCTCATCTTGTTCAATACTCCATGATCTGTTCTGCTCAAAGCCTCTTCCACCTTATCTTCCTTTCCCGCATGGTAGTGTATCGTGCAATAATAATCCTTGAGTAGCTCAAGCCATCACCTTTGCCTAATGTTGAGTTATTTCTGTGAGAAAATATACTTCAAACTCTTGTGATCGGTATAAAACTCACATTTTTCACCATAGAGATAATGTCATCATATCTTCAAAGAAAAGATTACAGCTTCTAACTCAAGATCATGAGTATTATAGTTTTTCTCATGAATTTTCTACAGTCGTGATGCATAAGAAATTACCCTATCATTCTATTTAAGTACACAACCATGTCCTTTCTTTGAAGCATCACTGTATATATCAAACCCATCATTCCCTGATAGTAGATGAAATATAGGAGAATTCACTAATCTTCACTTCAGTTCATTAAAACATTATTTACACTTTTTGTACAAATAAATTTATCCCCTTTATGTGTGAGCTTCATTAACGGGTTAGCCAATTGGGAAAAATTCTAGATGAAATGCCGATAATAACCTGCCAAACCAATAAAACAGTTTTCCTCAGTTATACTCCCTGATGCTGGCCATCCTTGGATTTCCTTGGTCTTAGAATGATCAATGGAAATTCCATCCTTAGAGACAATGTGGACAAGAAAAGAGATCTTCTGAAACCAAAATTCACATTTGCTAAACATCTCATATAATTTATTTCTTCTACGAGTCTTTAGAATAATGTGCTAATGATTAACATGATATTTGTATCTTTTGGGGTATTTCAGGATATCATCAGTAAATACCACTACAAAATCATCAAGATATTCCTTGAAAACTCTATTCATAGATCCATGAATAAATACAGTGAATTAGTCAATCCTAAATGCATTACTGTAGACTCGTAATGCCCATACCTGGTTAGAAATGTTGTCTTAAGAATGTATTCCTTATTCACACAAATGTGATGGTATCTAGACCGATGTTCAATCTCTAAAAAGAATTGAGCTCCATGTAGTTGGTAAATTAAATCATCAATGTGAGGTAGGGGATACACATTCTTTATTGTTGTAGCATTGACTTCCCTGTAGTCCATACATAAGCTCATAGATCCATATTTATTATTAATAAAAAGGACAACGACTCCCCATGGAGAAACACTACGGTGAATAAATCACTTATTGCTCAATTACTCTAGTTGTTTCTTTACTTTAACTAATTCCACAATGGCCATTCTATAAGGGGTCTTCGATATAGGCCTTCAACCAGGATTTAAATCAATGGAAAACTCAATTTCTTGTTTTGGAGGATGTTTAGGTAAATCTTCCAGAAACACTTCTACATATTCTTTCTCAATTGCTACATCCTATTTTCAAAAATTAATTTCCTCACCCACAGTTATTTCATTTTCTTCCACCCCGATAATTGATTTTAGTTGAGCTACTGGAGGTGGATCTAGATAATAATAAGGTGGTGAAGATTCTGCTCTAAAGAAAATGTCTTCATTATCATAATCATCAAAAATATTAACCTCCTTCTTCCTACAATAAATTTTTGCATCATGGTCTGAAATCCAATCCATACTAAGGATTATATCAAATTTAATCATCATTATGATGACGAGATCAGTAGATAAAGATCATTTATATGCCCTAATGGGAACATATTCAAATAACTTTGTTGCAATGATACTTCCCTTAAGAGTTTGGACTAAAAAATACCTTATTAAATAAAGTTGGAAGTATCTAATTTTCATAGCAATGTAGGAAGCTATGAAATAGTGCGATGATCCAAAATCAAATAATGCACATTCTAAACTTGAGGAAACCATTAAATTATATGCCACCACGTCTTTCATAGCTTCTACCTCAGCATTAGTGATATCATAATCTTGTCTTTTATCACATGGCCTTTTGTGAGGAAAGTTCCTTGATGCTTACACTACTGGAAATACACTATTTCCCAACGGTTCACAACCGTTGGGAAAGCCCCTCAAACCATTGGTATATCATATACCAACAGTTCTGATAATCGTAGGGAAGTTAGCCGTTGGGAAAGGTTTTCCCAACGGTTTACTGGAAACCGTTGCAATAGGCCCATAGAAGTTACCCTATCCCAACGGTTTGGGTGAACCGTTGGGATAGTTTTTCCCAACGGTTCTCCCAAACCGTTGGGAAAACCAAATACCACTTAACTATCCCAACGGTTCTTGAAAACCGTTGGGATAGTTTTCCCAACGGTTTAGGGCCAAACCTTTGGGATATACCATGTGGGAACATTTTCCCAACGGTTCCAAACCGTTGGGATATACCATGTGGAACATTTTCCCAACGGTTCCAAACCGTTGGGAATTGGTGAAGTCTTTCCCAACGGTTTAGAACCGTTGGGAAAAGACATGCTAAAAACTTATATGCCAATGGTTTGAAACCTTTGGCATACCCTATGCTGCAAATTGCAACACCCTGCAATTTGCACAGCCCCTGTCCCCTATCCATCACCACCAGTCATCAGGCTTCATTTTCACCTCATTTTCACCACATTTTCACCACATTTTCGATCCAACTATTGTACCAGTAATAAAATAAAACATACATATTCAATTACGAAAAAATTCATACACATTTAACATATAATGGATCCTGAAACTATACAAATCCATAATTAAATTACAATTCATAAACATACATAATTCATATAGAATTCAATTTAAAATTTAGATGACAATTATACGTGGAATCTGAAATTCAATTCATAATATGATCGGTTTTTTCTATACCATATATTTTTACCTCAAATGATGTCCATTTTAAAAAAAATACATACACCTGATGTGATACCGGCCACACCGCACCTCAGATTGAGGCGGGGTTAACTCATACACGTCACATTTGACTCATGGATCGTTGTGCTAAAGTATCGACAGAATCCTAATGCGTTTGGTCGGTTTTCCGTATGCCAATTGATGTTTTTCACTTAAAATGGCGTCCTTTTGAAACAAAAGACGGACACTATGAGTGGTTCCGACCACACCGCGTCTCCAATTGAGGTGGGGTTGATTCGTACACATCACATATGACTCATGGATCGTTCTCCTAAAGTTTAAATGGAAACCGAATGCGTTTGGTCAGTTTTCCGTATGTACTTAAAATGTTGTCCATTTTAAACAAAAGAGTGACACTTAGACTCATCCCGACCACACCGCGACTCAGATTCATCCCGGGTTGGATCGTACATGTCACATATGACCCATGGATCATTGTGATAAATTATCAAAAGATTCCGAATGCGTTTGGTCGGTTTTGCGTATGCCAGTTGTTCTTTTCATTTATAATCATGTCCATTTTAAACAAAAGAGACATAGTTAGAGCGGTGTCGGCCACACCACATCTCAGATTAAGACGGGGTTGACTTGTACACGTCACATATGACCCATGGATCGTTGTGCTAAAGTATCGATAGAATCCGAATGCGTTTGGTCGGTCTTCCGTATGTCAGTTGATGTTTTTCACTTAAAATGACGTCCTTTTGAAACAAAAGACGGACACTTTGAGTGGTGTCAGCCGCACCGCATGTCGGATTGAGGCGGGATGATTCATACATGTCACATAGGACCCATGGATCGTTGTCCTAAAGTTACAACGGAAACTGAATGTGTTTGGTCGGTTTTCCGTATGTACTTAAAATGATGTACATTTTAAACAAAAGAGAGCCATTTAGACTGATCCCGGTCACACCGCGACTCGGATTGACCCGGGTTGGCTCGTACATGTCACATATGACCCATGGATCATTGTGATAAATTATCAAAAGATTCTGAATGCGTTTGGTCGGTTTTGCGTATGCCAGTTGTTCTTTTCACTTATAATCCTGTCCATTTTAAACAAAACAGACACAGTTAGAGCGGTGTCGGCCACACCGCGCCTCGGATTGAGGCGGGGATGATTCGTACACGTAACATATGACTCATGGATCGTTCTCCTAAAGTTTCAATGGAAACCGAATGCGTTTGGTCGGTTTTCCGTATATACTTAAATTGGTGTCCATTTTAAACAAAAGAGAGCCACTTAGACTGATCTCGGCCACACCGCGACTCGGATTGAACCCTGGTTGCCTCGTACAGGTCACATATGACCCATGGATTGTTGTGATAAATGATCAAAAGATTCGGAATGCGTTTGGTCGGTTTTGCGTATGCCAGTTGTTCTTTTTCACTTATAATCATGTCCATTTTAAACAGAAGAGACATAGTTAGAGCGGTGTCGGCCACACCGCGTCTCGGATTGAGACGGGGATGATTGGTACACGTCACATATGACCCATGGATCGTTCTCCTAAAGTTTCAATGGAAACCGAATGCGTTTGGTCGGTTTTGCGTATGCCAGTTCTTTTCACTTATAATCCTACCCATTTTAAACAAAACAGACACAGTTAGAGCAGTGTTGACCACACCGCGCCTCCGATTGTGGCGGGGATGATTCGTACACCTCACATATGACCCATGAATCGTTCTCCTAAAGTTTCAATGGAAACCGAATGCGTTTGGTCGGTTTTCCGTATGTACTTAAAATGATGTCCATTTTAAACAAAAGAGAGGCACTTAGACTGATCTCGGCCACACCGCGACTCGGATTGAGCCCGAGTGGGCTCGTACATGTCACATATGACTGATGGATCGTTGTGATAAATTATCAACAGATTCAGAATGTGTTTGGTCAGTTTTGCGTTTGGTCGGTTTTGCGTATCCTGTCCATTTTAAACAAAAGATAGACAGTTAGAACGTTGTCGGTCACACCGCACCTCGGATTGAGGCAGGATTGACTCGTACACATCACATACGACCCATGGATCCTTGTGCTAAAGTGTCGACACAGTCCGAATGCCTTTGGTCGGTTTTTCGTATGTCACTTGATGATTTTCACTTAAAATGACGTCTTTTTGAAACAAAAGACCGACACTTTTTGAGTGGTGTCGGCCACACCGCGTCTCCGATTGTGGCGGGGTTGATTCGTACAAGTCACATATGACCCATGGATCGTTCTCCTAATTTTTCAACGGAAACCGAATCCGTTTGGTCGTTTTTCCGTATGTACTTAAAATGGTGTTCATTTTAAACAAAAGATAGCCACTTAAACTTATCCCGGCCACACCGTGACTCGGATTCATCCCGGGTTGGCTCGTACATGTCACATATGGCCCATGGATTGTTGGAATAAATTATCAACAGATTCGGAATGCGTTTGGTCGGTTTTCCGTAAGCCAGTTGATGCTTTTCACCTAAAATGACGTCCTTTTGAAACAAAAGACGGACACTTTGAGTGGTGTCGGCCACACCGCGTCTCCGGATTGAGCTGAAACCACCGTGAAACATTCTAATTATTATTCGTGACGTGTACGCGCAGACGGCACGTCAATCGGACGTGCGTTTTGCCCGGTACGGATCAATATTCATGTTTTAAGTGAAGCGCGCGCTTCGAAACGCGCGTGAGGGGGTCCAAACGGGCCGAACGATGTCGGAATGGCCTGAAATCAGACGATAAATATGGGTGAGTGATTTATGAAGTGGTCGAGCAGAGGGCATGTCATTCGGACGTGCCGTGTGCCCGCGGTGACCGACAACGCAGTTATGGTGTCATAAACGGCCAAAACGGGCATCCAACGGTAAAATTCATAGCGGACGCCCACGGATTCACCCGAAACCATCGTGAAACATTCTAATTATTTTTCGTGACATGTACGCGCAGACGGCACGTCAATCGGACGTGCGGTTTGCGCGGTAAGGCTCAATATTAGTGTTGTAAGTGATGCGTGCGCTTCGTAAACGCGCGTGAGGGGGGTCCAAACGGGCCGAACGATGTCGGAATGGCCTGAAATCAGACGAAAAATACGGGTGAGTTATTTATGAAGTGGTCGAGCAGACGGCACGTCAATTGGACATGTCGTGTGCCCGCGGTGACCGAGAACGCAGTTATGGTGTCATAAACGGCCAGAACGGGCGTCCAACGGTCAAATTCATAGAGTATGACCTCGGATTGAGCTGAAACCACCGTGAAACATTCTAATTATTATTCGTGACGTGTACGCGTAGACGGCACGTCAATCGGACGTGCGGTTTGCGCGGTACGGCTCAATATTAGTGTTTTAAGTGATGCGTGCGCTTCGTAAACGCGCGTGAGGGGGGTCCAAATGGGCCGAACGATGTCGGAATGGCCTAAAATCAGACGAAAAATACGGGTGAGTGATTTCTGAAGTGGTCGAGCAGACGGCACGTCAATCGGACTTGTCGTGTGCCCGCGGTGACCGACAACGCAGTTATGGTGTCATAAACGGCCAGAACGGGCGTCCAACGGTCAAATTCATAGCGGACGACCTCGGATTGAGCTGAAACCACCGTGTAACATTCTAATTATTATTCGTGACGTGTACGCGCAGACGGCACGTCAATCAGACGTGCGGTTTGCGCGGTACGGCTCAATATTCGTGTTTTAAGTGAAGCGCGCGCTTCGTAAACGCGCGTGAGGGGGGTCCAAACGGGCTGAACGATGTCGGAATGGCCTGAAATCAGACGACAAATACGAGTGAGTGATTTCTGAAGTGGTCGAGCAGACGGCACGTCAATCGGACGTGCCGTGTGCCCGCGGTGACCGACAACGCAGTTCTGGTGTCATAAACGGCCAGAACGGGCGTCCAACGGTCAAATTCATAGCGGACGGCCTCGGATTGAGCTGAAACCACCAGGGAACATTCTAATTATTATTCGTGACGTGTACGCGTAGACGACACGCCAATCGGACGTGCGGTTTGCGTGGTACGGCTCAATATTTGTGTTTTAAGTGATGTGCGCGCTTCGTAAACGCGCGTGAGGGGGGTCCAAATGGGCCGAACGATGTCGGAATGGCCTGAAATCAGACGACAAATACGGGTGAGTGATTTCTGAAGTGGTCGAGCAGACGGCACGTCAATCGGACGTGCTGTGTGCCCGCGGTGACCGACAACGCAGTTCTGGTGTCATAAACGGCCAGAACGGGCGTCCAACGGTCAAATTCATAGCGGACGACCTCGGATTGAGCTGAAACCATCGTGGAACATTATAATTATTATTCGTGACGTGTACGCGCAGACGGCACGTCAATCGGACGTGCGGTTTGCGCGGTACGACACAATATTCGTGTTTTAAGTGATGTGCGCACTTCGTAAACGCGCGTGAGGGGGGTCCAAATGGGCCGAACGATGTCGGAATGGCCTGATATCAGACGAAAAATACGGGTGACTGATTTCTGAAGTGGTCGAGCATACGGAACGTCAATCGGACGTGTTGTGTGCCCGCGGTGACCGACAACGCAGTTCTGGTGTCATAAACGGCCAGAACGGGCGTCCAACGGTCAAATTCATTGCGGACGGCCTCGGATTGAGCTGAAACCACCGTGGAAGATTCTAATTATTATTTGTGACGTGTACGCGTAGACGACACCTCAATCGGACGTGCGGTTTGCGCGGTACGGCTCAATATTTGTGTTTTAAGTGATGCGTGCGCTTTGTAAACGCGCGTGAGGGGGGTCCAAACGGGCCGAACGATGTCGGAATGGCCTGAAATCAGACGACAAAAACGAGTGAGTGATTTCTGAAGTGTTCGAGTAGACGGCACGTCAATCGGACGTGCCGTGTGCCCGAGGTGACCGACAACGCAGTTCTGGTGTCATAAACGGCCAGAACGGGCGTCCAACGGTCAAATTCATAGCGGACGGCCTCGGATTGAGCTGAAACCACCGTGGAACATTCTAATTATTATTCGTGACATGTACGCGCAGACGGAATGTCAATCGGACGTGCGGTTTGCGCGGTACGGCTCAATATTCGTGTTTTAAGTGATGCGTGCGCTTCGTAAATGCGCGTGAGGGGGGTCCAAACGGGCCGAACGATGTCGGAATGGCCTGAAATCAGACGACAAATATGGGTGGGTGATTTCTGAAGTGGTCGAGCAGACGGCACGTCAATCGGACGTGCCGTGTGCCCGCGGTGACCGACAACGTAGTTCTGGTGTCATAAACGGCCAGAACGGGCGTCTAACGGTCAAATTCTGTCCGGAGGGTGTTTGAGGGTTCTTCAGGGGGTTGTCCGGGGTTGTTTAGGGGGCTGTCCGGTGGTTGTTCAGGGGGTTGTCTGGGGTTGTTCAGGGGGTTGTCTGGGGTTGTTCAGGGGGTTGTCCGGGGGTGTTTGGGGGGTTGTCCGGGGTCCAAGGGGGAGGGTGGGGGGGTTGTCCGGGGGGCTGTCCGGGGGGCTATCCGGGGTCCAGGGTGGAGGGTTGGGGGCTGTACGGGGGGCTGTCCAGGGGGCTGTCCAGGGGGCTGTCCGCGGGGCTGTCCGGGGGGTGTTTGGTGGGTGTTCGGGGTCCAAGGGGGAGGGGGGGTTGTCCAGGGTCCAAGAATGAGGGGGGTTGTCCAGGGAGTTCTCAAACACACAACCACTAAAAGACAACAACATCCATAAAAACAGACAATATATAAAAATAACTCAACTCCAATACTATACTACGAGTATAGATAAAACCAACAACTAGAATAGATTAAACATCAAATCTCAAGTCAAAAATGTAACGGATCAATATGTCCCACATCAACATCACCATCTCCATCATCATCATCATCATCGCCCTCGTCATCGTCCTCCTCATCGTCCTCACCCTCCACAACGCCTTCCTCCTCGCCTTCGCCCTCCTCCTCGCCCTCCTCATCTCCCTCCTCTTCCGCATCAGACTGCTCGCCATCATCATCTTCAAGCTTGACATCGGCCTGACCACCACTGGAACTGCCACCTGGTGCACCATATATATAATGTATCGACGACATGTATTCATCAATCACTGGGCTGGCCTCTGCTAGAAGTGTTGGACGTAGAACTTCAATAAATTTCATAAATGCATTGTTTGCCCTTGCAGACTGTTCTGCCGTCTCTGTGGCCCTTTTCTCAGCCTGTTCTGCATGTGCCCTAACTTGTTGCAGCTCGGTGGCACTACAACTCGTACCTGAGGCAGGCCAATACCTCATCGGGGCTATCCTAGGTCGGCAGCGTACTCTGCCAGAATGATCATCTCCCAAAACCTGATGTAAGTGATCAGATGGCCCAAAATTGTCTGCTTCTTGGGCATCGAGGGCCTCTAAAACATCCTGTTACGAATATAAATATATTGTTAAGTTACGAATTAGATATTAAAATATAAAATCAACAGATTAAAACTTACAATCTGCTGCTGAGTCGCTTCGTTGACAGCACGTCCATCCTTTTTTCGTCTACTCGAGCAAAACAGTTTTGCTCGAGGCACACGTCCTTCAATATTTTGTACTTGCCTCTACAATGACATTGGAAACAAAATTTATATAAAGACTTCAGCAAATAATTAAATAATTGAGGAAACAAAAGAAAATGTAAGTCGTAAAGAAAACTTATAAACAATTGTCATACCTGCTGCCTCTCATGATCCGACATCGTCGTGCGTCCTAGTGTATGGAGGTATTTTTTTGCATCAATGTTTTTTTTATTTTTTCCAGATGATTCCTAAATAAAATTCGATAATGCAAAGGATAATTTTAATGCAAAACTTGAAAGTTATTATTTAAATACCTCAAATGTAATTCATACCTTAAACTGGGTACTCGTCCAATGAGTAATCATCTGACGATACTGCTCTATAGGACAATCATCCACGACTGGTACCGCCTCTAACTCAGTGCCAACTCTAGCACGCCAGCCAATATACAGCTCATGCTTGTAGGCTCTCCAAAGCTCGCCTAAATCCTTTAGACGTTCCATTCGTGCACCCTCACCATCAGGAAAATTAAATCGAAGATGAAATGAAAATATTAATTTATATAAATACAAAAAAAAATTCATGGCATTAAATACAACAGATTTTTTTACCCATATCTCTGCCCAAGATCTATCTTTGACCTCATGTGGCAAATGTCTCCATGACAGCGGGCTGACGGGAATGATGTCAGAGTATTTGGCAAGCGTCGCCATAAAACTCCGACATTGCTGCCCTGTTTTCTCAACCATCTGATTGTCTCCATTATATTCCACCATAACATGTGTGCGACGCTTCCACACCGAACGCATGCGTGTACGGCCCCGCCCCCGCCTCCTTTCAGTAGATGTATCTGTCATGAAAGAAAAACAAATATTTTATCAAAACATGTTATAATGAAAATAAATATTGCTATAAAAATTTGATAGGGTTTTATAAATATACCTGTGCTAGTCTGATCAATGTGTGGCGCCGGATCCACAGAACCTGATGGAACACCCTCTGGTGGAACAGGAGTCGAAGACGATGGAATATAAAAGCTCGGAGATACAGAAGTAGAAGGAAAAGAAGATGGAACAACTGTATGACCTGATGCTGACTGGGGAGTGGGAATCATAATGGGATGTGAAAATGATGGGGCAGAAGATGCAGAAGGTAGCGAAAACATGGGAGGTCTAAATATCCCGTGTGTCCCTAACGACACACCGGGATCAGAATGTGGGAAGGATGAAATGTCAGTGGGAGGGGCAGGGTCTAGTCGGGCACGCGCAGCTCTATGTCCACCTCTGGTACGAACCATCCTCGTACCACCGGCCTGAGTACTAGGACCAGTACTAGGCTCCTCGTCGAATAACTGTCGACGTAATGGTGGATCCTACAAAAAAGTTTACAAAAAAAATTAATCACATGACATTATATATTCTGTAAATATATATATATATATTTGAAATAAAGTACTCACTGTAGGCACTAATGGTGGAATGCCCATCTCCTCCATCCGACGATTGTTCTCCGCCATTTTTTTTCTTCGTCTCTCTTCAATTGGCTTCATTTCCTGCATTGGAAAACAAATATGTAATTAATTAGAAAAAGAAAATTAATGTGTAAACCAAAAAACTAAATATATGAGGGAATGAGGGGATTCATTGGTAATTTAGCTATCAATTGTTTTAGAAGAGCTTGAATGAATTTAATAAAACATACAAGTTGTAATGTTCACCAAGTTAGAAATATTGTTTGATTTGGTTTGAATACAGTTCAATTCCAAATTAGAAAATGCAATTCAAATAAAACAGAAACCAATAAACATTGAAAATTCACATAACGGTCAAGTCAGCTAAAACATATTTGTGATCAATACTAAATAAATATGAATATTACCAACCTTAACAACCCAACTCGAGGTAAACCAAAAGAATTGAGAACATGGATGAATGATTCTATATATTTCCAACCACAACTTCAGGTTCACAATCAACTCTGACAATTGAGCTATTGGAGTCATCAAAAGAAATAAATGGATTGGTTCCAATGGCAATAGGGACAGTGTCAATTCCATCATCAGCATCATCAAAAATATGTCTTGGAATTACTTCAACTACGACACCAAATTCAGGTTGAAGTTGATCTTTGACATAAAAAACTTGTTTAGCCATTGATGCCAACACATATGGTTCTTCGGTTGCAAGAGTGCGGGTCATATTAATTACTCGAAATCCACAATCATCAATAAATGTGCCATGTCTCGTCATCGAATCAAACCAATGGCATTTCATCATTGTGACTCGTCCATGAGAGTAATAATCCAATATTATTATTTTCTCAACGACTCCATAATAACCCACATTTTCAAGTCGCGGTCTACTATCTGATGCGCTAGCATAACAATCTGTTGTGGCAGTAACCATAATACCATCATGTTGTGTTCTCATGTTTTTGGCTCGTTCAGTGACAATAAATCTGTACCCATTGATAACAATTGATTTACAGTCACGAACCACGGTATTAGGACCAAAAGCCAAAGCTCTTATTTCCTCAGAGACAGAGTCAGCAGACAAACTCAATACCTGCAATATAAATGACAGTTAAACTTAAGTAAATATTGAAATAATTAATTTAAACAGTAATATTTTTACCTTCAATTTTAACCAAGCAGAAAACTCTTTGCTATGCAAAGTCTCTCTCCTTCTCAAAGATAAAGAATGATGCTTCCTATTTATCATTGTTTTATGTTCCCTGTAGATAAAAAAATATGAATAGTTTAACAGATATATATGTAAGATATACATATTCAATTTTGTTACCTGATATAGTCATCGAACAAATCATAGTTGAACAAAACTGTGCGATGTGCCATCTCCCGCTCTTCATGGATTAATGTCTTCAATGTATATGATCCAAGAATTCCTCCTATTTGAGGAAGTGATGGAAAACTGGGTTCAATTTGCTCATATTGTTCTTCTTCATTTCTCATTGGTCTGTTCATTCTTGTAGTAAGATCAGAAAAATACATTGAACAGAAATCCATACATTCTTGAGCTAAGTAACCGTTCACGATAGAACCTTCGGGATGATTCTTGTTTCGAACATAAGACATTAATGTGAACATATTTCTTTCAGTTGGATACATCCAACGAAAAGAAACAGGTCCTCCGAGAAGTATTTCAGTTGGAATATGGACAGTCAGATGCAGCATGCATGTGAAAAATGATGGGGGAAATATTTTCTCCAACTCACACAAAATTAATGGGGCATCTGTCAACATTTTTTGCAAGAAAGACTTGGACAACTTCTTAGCACAAAGATCTCTAAACAAATGGCACAACCAAATAACACCCACCCTTACATTATTGGACAAAAGATGACGGATTGCTATTGGAAGCAACTCATGCAGTAGAACGTGATAATCATGAGTCTTCAAAGATTTTAGCTTCAACTCTCTTCTGTTGACCCGTTTAGATATGTTGCTTGAATAGCCATCAGGAACTCTAATAGTCTCTAATACTTCCAAAAATTGTTTTTTTTTTCAGTAGGTGTCATCACATAAGAAGCACATGGAAGTTGCCATTTATTTTCACTGATACGCACAGGATACAATTCTGGTCTGATGCCCCAATCCACCAAGTCACGTCGAGATCGTAAATCATCTTTTGTCTTCCCCTTGACATTTAGAAGAACTGAAAGCAACATTTCACATATATTCTTTTCAATATGCATTACGTCTAAGCAATGACGTAGCAAATTGGTTGACCAATAAGGCAAATCAAAAAAGATACTCCTCTTCCTCCAATTGTAACAGGTTTCTGTGGAAACATTCTTTCTCTTTCCAGATTTCATTTGACCCTTCCTGAACGAAAAACTGAAATCTTTCAATTCATTAAGCACATCAGTTCCAGACATACGCTGAGGTGGATCATCGGTCTCTATAGTATTATCAAATCTTCAACGATTCATTCTATATGGATGATCCTTTGGCAAAAATCGTCGATGTCCCATAAAACTGAAACTACAACGATGTTTCAGTCTTCTGGATCGTGTATTCTTCATACAAACTGGACATGACAGTTTCCCCTTCGTGCTCCATCCAGACATCATTGCATAAGCCGGAAAATCATTGATTGTCCACATAAGCACAGCGCGCATCTGAAATATGTCTTTCGAACATGCATCGTATGTGCGCACACCCACATCCCAAAGAAGCTTCAACACTTTTATTAAAGGTTGCATGTATACATCAATATCAATGCCAGGATCAGAAGGACCAGATATGAGTATACTCATGAAAGTGAAAGGTTTTTTCATACACAACCATGGGGGAAGATTATAAATGTGTATAAAAACAGGCCATGTGCTGTGCGAAGTAAGCATCTGCCCAAACGGATTAAAACCGTCGCATTAAAGACCCAGCCTCACATTACGCCCGTCAGCTGCAAAATAAGGATGTCGAGCATCCAATCTCTTCCATGCAAATCCATCTGCAGGATGAACCAACTCATCATCAGTCTTCTTTCTCTCGGTATCATGCCATCTCATTTTTATTAATATGTCATCAGACATAAAATGATTCTGGAGTCTTGGGATCAATGGAAAGTTCCACATTACTTTCTGTGGAACGCGGGATGGTGTTCCATCAGATTTTGACTTCCAGCGGGATGTGCCACATTTTATACAATCATTTCGTTCAGCGGTTTCCTCCCAGAATAAACTGCAATCTTTCGGGCAAGCATGAATTTTGTTTCTTGAAAATCCAAGTTCCTCAACTAACTTCCATGCCATATAGTGGTTTGAGGGAATATCTGCATCATCTGGAAGTAAATCCTTCAAGAGGGTAAGAATGTAATCGATTGCTGTATTAGAAATCCCATACATAGTTTTCCCATGAAATAATCGGATTAAAAATTCCAGCTTTTTCATTTTATCGCATTGCCGATATACTGGAGTCGTGGCAGCATCATTCAATTTTTTCACCCTATCAATATCATCATTTTCACTAGATGCATCAGCTGTCCTCATATCGAAGTCTTCTTGAGTCGAAATCCTTTCTTTTTCATGATGACGAATAAACGGAAACCGATCATCTAACAAATTCTCCATTCCAGTCTTTTCATTTCGATCATCACCAATTTGAGATTTCGTTTTCTCCCCATTGTGATACCACAGAATGTAGTTTGCTTGAAACCCATTTTTGGTTATGTGGTAGCTGACTTCTTCACGGCTCAACCAAGGTCTACCAACACAATTGGAACATGGGCAGTGTATGCGACCACTATCTGAAGCATTGTGAAATGCAAAATCTATAAATCTCTCCAAATTGTTTTGAAAATCATCTGAGATCCGATCGGTTTCATACATCCAACTTCTGTCCATTCTGTAAAAAGAATTTATATAAGTCATTTTGTCATAAACAATTCAATAGGCATTAACTATAATAGAATATACATTTAAGTAAACAATAAAGGAAGAAAATAATCAAGGTATCAACTACACATGTCAAAAAAACATACAAATGTGTTATTGAAAAAATGTAAAACAAACAAGAACTTAATGTGTTATATCACATAACAGCATGACTCATCCCATAACCATATTAGTAGGGTATCATGAACATGAATAACATCAACCTTGTGCCATCCTCCTACCCTACATGACCCCAACCACATGCCACATCTTATTATAGCCTTATCACATCACACCTCATCGAAAAACACTAGGGAAATCATAGTACATCTCACCTGAAGACACATGGACAATCACATCGCATCTTGCCTAAAAACACATGGTCAATCACTTTTGAAGGAGGAGTAGGGAAGACATGGTAGCTATCCAAACATATAACCACCATCCTAGATATTAGAAAAAATACCCATAACTCAAAACCTCTGATCGTTGGTAAGTTTATCCAACTCTGGTTGGGAATGTGTAGAAATAACATAAAAATACATGATATATAGATAGCACAAAATACTCAACCTATGGGTTCACATTAACTACATAATCACACACTTCACTACTACCATAAAACACATAAACCACACCACCACCACACAAGACGCATATCATTGGAATATAATTCTACATTCAATAAGTCTATCTATGGAATTATCATAAGAATCCATGTATCAATTGGAATATAATTCTACATTCAATAAGTCTATCTATGGAATCCCTCCCTTGGATCCATGTATCACCAATGGCTTAATCAATATTCAAAGAAATGAGTCTATCCGTGGAATTCCACTGTGAATCCATTTATCACATAAAGCATATAAGTTAACAGAAACAAGATTATATACCTGACATCCTAATAGAATCCATGTATCACTATTTACTATTAATCATTTAATGAATTTCATTTCATTTAAACAATTCATTAAACATACCAAGGTCAAAAACAAAGGTATTTAATACAACTCACCTCAAAATGGTGACTCAATCAAATAATAACCTGAAAACAATGAAGCTTCATTTACTCATGTTGTAATGACAAGATAATGAGATTCTCTTGCTTAATCAATCAATTCCATATCATGGTCTCAACATAACTCATAATGGCTAGAAATTCAATGAAAATTCAAGCACTCAATTGGGAATTTTTAATATAACACTCCTAACAAGACTATAAAGATATCACATGCATTAGTTATAATATATCTAACATGGTAGCATAAAATATAAGATAAATTCAATCCAATTTCATAGATTCATAGCATAGTCTCTACTTTACTCACATTGGTAAGGCAATACAATTAAAACATGTGTTAAAAAATTATTGGCATTCATGTGTTAAAGGGGAATGCAAACCATAAAATACCCTTAATTAATTTAATTTACAATTCAATTCAGAAATCAAACAATCAATTAGATTTATATAACCTTTCACAAATGACATCCCATGTTCAAGGGGTAAAATCCAAAAAGGAATTTTCAAGAAAACTCACCCTTAGGCGCCGGCAGTAGCTCCAAAATCGTCTAAACTGAAGGGAAAAATAAAAATAAGTTTAAATACTATCCAAACATTTGAATACCTTTTGGTGGTGTGAATTTCACTTTGAATTGTTAAAAAATCAAATTGGTAGGATGTTAGAACCAAAGTGATCTGAGTTTGAGAATGATAATGATTTTTTATTTTTGTAAATTTATTTTCAAGTTGATCAATGTATAAATATGAAGGACTAAGACATAATTTATTTCATGATCCATAAAATACATTCCCAATAATAAAATCCAAGGATCTAGAGGAATCACATCTTTGTAAGATTACATACATAAATTCATGATCAGAAATGTAAAAAATAGGATTATTTAAAACTCCACATAATTCTTATACAATCCATAGAAATTATAAAACTATATATGACAATCCAAGGCACAAAAAAAACAACTTTGAAAGTTCTCTCAACACCCCACAAGCCGGATGCCACACTAGTTTGGGATAACACTCAACTAGATGGAGGTTTTACTCATTGGGATCCAAACATTTGAATACCTTTTGAGATAAAGAAGAAGGCGAACCTGAAGAAGAGCCGGAATCCGGCCGGCAGTATCTCCAAAATCAGCTGCTGCTGCTCCCGTTAGGGCTCTGTAACGCGAATGGGGGAGAGAACGGGCGGCTGGGTTTTTTGGGGAAAACCATTGCCAACGGTTTTAAAAAACTGTTGGCATATGTATGTTTTTCCCAACGGTTCTATAGAACCGTTGGGATAAACTCCCCCAAACCCATCTATCCCAACGGTTCCTTCGAACCGTTGGGAAAAACTCCCAAAAACAAAGCATATGCCAACGGTTCATGAGAACCGTTGGGAAACACTCCCCAATACACATATATCCTAACGGTTCTAATGAACAGTTGGGAAAAACCTCCCCTATTCACATATATCCCAACGGTTCTAATGAACCGTTGGGAAAAGCCTCCACTATTCACCTCAATACCAACGGTATACTATAACCGTTGGTAAAGCCTTCCTAAACAATCCTACCCCAACGGTTTCATAGAACCGTTGGTATGTAAGTGTGGGGAAAAACCCAAATTCCAGTAGTGTTAGGACATTTATTGGCATAATGTCCCATCTCACTGCAATTATAGCATTGATCATCAGTAGCTTCTTTCTTCCCCTAGCAATCACGAGCATGGTGGAATTTTTCACCACACTTGTAAAAGAAACCCATTCCCTTCAAGAAAGTACCAGGGTGTTTCTTCCTACATCCATTGTAGGTTAGATATTCAATATTTCCCTTCTTCCCACTATTTCCTTTCCCATAGTGATTAGTAGATCTCTTCTTCTCTTGCTTTTCATTATAGTCGTAAGACGTAGATATTTCTTTTTCTGTCTTGATATCACATGAGGTAATATCATCATACAACAATAAGGATTGTGAGACTAATGCTCGACGGAGAAACGGTTTTAACCCATCAATGAATTGATCAATCTTAATTCTTGGGTTATGTGTATAATCTGCAGCATATCTTGCTGTCCTTGTATAGTTAGCCTCATACTTTGCGACATTCTCATCCTCCTTTTTCCTCCGACTCAGAAATGGTCTTTCCATATCTGCTCGATGGTCATGGGGAAAGTATTTTTCTAATAAAATCTTTTTAAATTATATCCATTAAATATTTGATACTTCATCATATCCATTCATATTTTGAATCAATGACCACTATTGATCAACATCTTCAGTGAGGCAGTAATCTGCCATGATAACCTTTTCCCTTTCACTACATCCTAAGGCATGGAATATTTTATCTATGGAATTTATCCATTGCTCAGATACTACTGGGTTTGTACCCCCATTGAATGTTGGGGGGTTTTTTCCTTATTAATCAATCTAACATTGATCCTCCATGCTATCTATCTGGGTTCTCCATACGGGTAAGGTAATTATTCATAACCTGAGTGAGTTTTCCCAGTATGGTGATTAGCTGATCAGCACTAGTTGCATCACCAGCTCCACAATAATTATCTTGAGAAGGAGGGAAATCCCTACATGGAGTGTAAGTATTGATACAGATTACATTTCATCCAATAGGAGCCATTTCTAAACAAAGGAAAACACTATATTAGTTTTTGAATCGCAATACATAAATCCAAACTTGTAAAACTCTTAAATTGAATTAAACAGCTTATGGATATAATCCATAATCATAAAAAAGTTTTCTTTGAGGAAGTATATACTAATAAATCCTTTATAATGGTCTGTTAAGAAAATGATAATTATCATAAGCATATCCCCCATGATTTTCATAACCAAGAGTGCAAAAAGGCCCGTTGTCATGCACCAGTTCCCATTGGAGTGTAGCTCAAAGCGCTGTTTTCAGGTTTTACCCCTAGGTACATATGTGCCAGAGCCGCCTCTACCTGCTCATATATAGACATAGATGTATTGATTGTAAAACTCACTAAATATCTAAAATAACAAAATTCTAGGAAGTTCTTCTATACTAATCCTGCAAGTCCATCTTTGGTCAATATGCTCTAATCAAAGTTTATCTAAATATAGCTTCCAATATTTTTACTAAACATCATGTGGTACCATCTATAACGCCTCGAACCTAGTTTCATAGAGTCAGTGCATTATTATATAACAGTGGCATGATCACAAAAGATCATGTCTCGAAAGGATGATTAGTTTAGTAGCCTTGGAATAACTAGATACATTCATAAAGTGTGCATTACATCATAAAGTGAAAAAACTACAACAACATCTTGTCTCCATAGACCACACTCATATATCCTCATATTATTCCTGTAGTTCATTCATAAAATAATTCTTCCCATCCTGGGAAAAATAAAACATATAAAGGGGTGAGCTGAGAGGCCCAATAAGGATACCCATATTGCGGAAACTTTCATAAATAAGCATAAACATTTAAGGAAATGTCAAACTAAAAAAACCCCCATTTAACCATGAACTTCAGTATAATATGGAAAAAGTAATATGAAATAATTCCATTTAATTATTCATATGAATATTCCACTAGGCTAGTAGTCCCATGCAATATCAATAACCAAATTCATAATGATGAAATGCAAAATTCTAGACTATCATAACCACATAGTCAATGCCTTGTGCCAAGACTACAAGTAAGATTTTGTTAAGGCCTAGTTCCAAGACACTAAATTGTCTCATAAGACATACATATGCATTGAGAATCTATAGCGGTCTCCACTCGTCACATATTAAGTACAATGCATTCCTCATATAAATAGTTTTAAGCATAACATAAACTTTCATATTAAAACTAGCATACGAAATGTCAATAATTTATCCATAAACCATGAACGGAATAAAAATAACACATCCACATTCAAACATAAAATACAACCTTCAATACTATATTGATGTTTTGTATCATAATAAATCAACTTCAAATATGCTTAAAATCCATCAAAGGATGTGGACAAATATGAAATAAAAACTATTTGAGAAAAATATCTCTTTTTTGAAATCATTTAAAAGTCACATAATTTTAAAATAAAATACTTATGTTGAAATTATTCTTATAAGATTGTATGGGAAGCTTCAATGATTTTATAATGGTGGAAAACAACCATCACTCGCCGTATAAGTTAAAAAAGACATTCTATCCTTAATTCTGTCGAAAAGGTTAAAAAGGTCCTTGTTTGGAAAACGACAGAAAGATTTATTTATAAACATCTTATACAAAGTCAAACAAGGTTATTAATGACATTAAACAATAGTATATAAAATAGTATGTATTTTTTGAAATACATTTTTAAGAAATATGGTTGTGGATGATAATCTGGTCCCAGTAGATACTAATGTAAAAAGAACCTCGAATAATGAAGATACTATGAAATAAACCCTTACCTCGCACTTTTCCTTGGTTGAGGGTAGTTTAAACTCCTGTATAATGGTGAAATAATTGTTATTAAATCAAACAAAAATCACATACATTAATATTATATCACATATGATCTTTTAACATTGCTTTGTTAATAATATCTTTCTATTATCGATGTTTTTGGTGTTAACTAATATGTTTTGTTACAAAATCCGTGTTTGTTATGAATATGTTGTATCTTATTCATATCAAGAATTATATCAAGTCCTTATACATTATTTTTAATAATAAAATGAATATTTGACTTGAATGGATACGATGGGGAATGAATCTCATCGCATTCGTAGAGATGGTAGTCTGTACGTACACATAAGCAATAATATAATTATTTTGATATTAAAATATTATATATCTTTATGGTATATCATATATAAATAATCATTATAATGATATATTTATTATTTAGATCAATTAAACATCATTATCATACCCATCCAAATAAAAATGTTTTGAATTACAATTACACCACGACGTGGAGACTGTAAGTCATACATACACACTTATGAAGAAATGTCATTCAAATGATAGACAGAATACTGAATATGGTTGTACCATATTAATAATAATATCAAATTGTATAGAATATACTATTTTTATTATTTTAGAATGGAAATAATAAAGAAAGAAGAAGTGGAGAAATAAAGGAAATTGAATGTTGGTGGTGAAAACATTATCTCTTCTTCCGGTTCTTCCTTTTGATTTGATCAAAAGGGCTCCATAGGTAGGATTTCTGACTAAAGGAAGCCCTCTAGGATAATGTGAGGGAATTTGGGATAATATTTGGTCAGGGTTTGGCGGAGTCAAAAGCCTTTGAAGGTATGAATTTGAGATAAGAGGGAGTGCCCTTTTATTAGATGGGTGAGGGGAACCTTTGGAAAAACAAAAAATATTATTTTATAATAAATTCATATTATGTTTCTCATAGATAAAAACTGATTTTTTTCAACTCTATGGTTGGTATGGGTTTAAATACACTCAACCAATACTTTTTAGACAGTTTTGGGTCACTATATTAACATTAGCTTTTATATTTAACTCTTAGTTAATTAGATTAACATTTACCATGTCTCTATATTTTTATATTATTTGGTTCATAAACAAACTATAATCTTCCAAGTGAACCCTAAGTTGTTTGATATTTACATATATATCATTATATAATTCCTTTGGCTGATCCTTATATTTTAGGAATATAATATTAATTAATAATATAATGTTTTCTTTAAAAATTCTTTTATTTCAACTTTCACACTATTTCATAATAGATTTATGTTAAAGTCTTAACAACTTTATTAATTCAAACCAAATTCATTTAATAATCATAACTTGTTATATTAACCAATAAAATTCATGGATGTCATCAAAACATTAATATTATATTTATTTCAACATTTGTAATACCAATTATTTGATTTATTCATTAATAAAACGAATATTGTATCATTATTGTGTCATTAATAAATTTAAGTAATCAATGTCTAGAAATTATAAATAAAATACCAAATATAGGAAATATTTTTTTATTTCAAATTAATATTTATAGTCTAAAATACAAAATATATTAACCTATGTAATTTGTTTTGCTAAAAGATATATTGTTAATTCATTTTTTTATTTACTTTAACTAAATATATATAAAGTGTCATTGTCACATAAAAGTGGCTCCATGGGGTCCCAAAATATACCCAAGATTATCATGGTCGAACATGTATCAACCAATTGGGTTAGGACACGTTTTAGGGTAATATTATATTATTATAATTTTATTTTTTACCCTTATTTACCAGATTTACCCTTTAACCATGGTAAACAAAATATTTACCGAAGTAATTATTCAAAATGTCTAAAAATAAAAGTTACCTATTTAAGCAATTTTTACCATCTGATTATAAATATTGAATCCATTTTTCTATATTCAAAACACATAAGTGGCATAAATTAATTTAAAATTAATTCCCGTTGTCAAAACAAAAAAGCGTGTTTTGAAGAAATAATTGCTATCAAAAAAATGGCAGTTGCTTATATCCAACTTAAATATGAAATTATATCCAATGACCAAAATTGGATTAATTTTTAAATATATAATCTAATTATTATTTAAAATCACTCTAATTCATAATTTATCACTATTAATTATTTCGATTAAAAAAGTTGTTTTTAATTAATATTTAGTAATCTTCACTATTCATCAAAATATAAACGGTATATGATAAGTACCAAAACATAAACCTAAAATAATTTTGATATTCTAAATCCATAGATGATGTCCATTTTGAAAAATAAAATTTATAAAATTTCAAAAAGTGGGTAGTACTATTCATAACGTCTAGTTTGATTGGTTGTGGTGTGTGTTAGAACTCAAAGTTATGTACAACACATTCTACAGTATTATTCAAAGAGAAGCATACCGTGGAAGGATGGGGTGTTACAGATAGGGCATAATCAATAAGAAAAGGTAAGTAACTGAAAACACATGCAATTAAATTAAAAATCTTACAATAAATTACATCTCAACATAATAACATTGTGAAAATATTATAGATAATAATAACAAAATTTGTAAAATGGAAATTCTTACTAATTTTGGGTCATCGTCTCCAGAATCATGATACATCTTTTACCAAGACCTTTTATAAGATACATTAAAAATGATTGGTAGGTATACACTAGAATCCAATATAAAGAAATCTAGCCATATGCTTATATCAGGATATTATGAATGCTTCAAGGGGATCATAATAATTTGTACCAACCAATATATTAATTTCAATATAATTCCGCATTTGTTGAATAGTAGATTTTTTTCATCTTTAATATTACTTATCAACAAATATCGACATTGAGTAAGCTTTATTGATTTATCCATAATCTACTAGTAAATTTAATGTCATTGAATTTAAATATATATATATATATATATTAATTTTTTACTATTTATGAAATAAGTATACCCATTATATATAATGGGGATATTTATTTTAATTAGCTTCCAATGATCATATGTATGTGGATATCTCAAGGGAAAGTTGTCGACTACAAAAATTAATCATAAAATTGTATTTCAAATAATTCGTTGGTAAAAAAGATAATAAAACATCTATCAGATAAATAAATATTTTATAAATAAAAAATATCCCTAAAATTGTTTATTTAGAATAATGGGTTATTGTTTTTTATAAACATATATACATATAAAATATTCATTAAAAAATTATTTATTAAAATATAGTTTAATATATGATAACAAAATTGTGAATCTATAAATTACAGGAATATTACACAAAAAATTAGTTTAAGAATAATATTTTCCCTTTTTAAGGTAAGATGCATAATAATAGATCACAATGACACGGATATCTATACATGTTTTATATGTTAAATGTATCTTCTATACACACTATTATAAAAGTACATATATCAAATTTTTCAAACGGAGATAAATAGATTCCATTGATACAATTTTTAAAAAATAAAATTAGGATTATAAATAAATTTAACAAATAATTTGAATAACTTAAATATATTTTGATAAAAAATTTTAAATCATTGGGATGGAAGAAAAAATATTATTGATCGAACAGAAAATAAATTCAGATTTCCAAAAAAACTATTATTTTTATTTTTATATACTGAATATATTATAATAGTAATATTACATGAAACCATAATTAATAGATATATTATATGAAAATAAATGGGATTTATATCTCAATGATCTAATAATTTCCTTCAATTCAATTTTCGGAATAAAAAGTTTATATTAAAAAGAGATTTTGGAATTAACACTTACAATGATCATAAAATTGAAGTGAGAATTAACCAATGAATATTTTTTTATAAAATGTAAATAATATTAAATAAAATATTAATTTCAAAAATTTATAGTTTAAATTAAATAAAAATGTAATCTTAATATATTAATGAATATGAAACAGTTATATAACCCAATAAATATAAGTTGAGTAGTGAAATTTTTTACCACATGGTAAAATTTAAGTAATATTCCATTAGATGAAATCATTAAAATGAATACGTAGAATAAAATTATTATTTTGTAAAAAAATAATATAACACATCTCTAGGAAAATATATTCACCATTTAATATAAATTAGGTGTATAACATTACAACGAGCCTTAATGAAGTAAAATTAAAAAGAAATCCATTCCCTCATGCTTCTATTTGGTTGAACATGATATAAAATATTGTATAATGGGTTTTAATGTAATTAAATTATGAAATAACCCAGATTATATTAATAATATATTATAATATACTCTTAAAACAATTTACCACCCATTAAAAGATAATATTTCATTATTTTTCTTATTTCACATACTAATTTTCGTGTTTTCTTATTCGTTATTTTCATAAAAGTTGTGTTTCCTGGTAAGATGATATATATAAATAATATATAGTATTATATAAATGTTATAATTATATTATTTATGAATTATATAAATTTCTATATAATTCTGAGAGGTTGAACATTGAGAAATAATGACACCATTTCATTGATATGGTATGTTGTACATACACATGTGCAATGATGTCATTAAATTAATGAGTGAATGGATAATGAAGGGGGTAGAATATTGATATTATATAAAAAATATAATCTCACATATATAACGAAAATTCATAAAACATATCCTTATTACTTTCTATATAATTTTTAAGTGAAAAATGAATCAAATCGATTCGCTCGGTGGTAGGACACCCTTTACACAAGTGATATTGTCTTATTTTAAAAAGAATGGAATGCAGGATGTTATATGTGATATCATAATAAAATAATTATAATAATATAATAAATATCAAAAAAATATGTTAAATACAACATTATATCCATACATGGATGATGGGTATAGAGAATGATTTAAATCTATTTGTGAGGTGGTAGTCTTCCGTACACATGAATGACAATTTTGTTTCTATTTTTTATAGAAGGGATATATATATATATATGTGTAATTTAATTTAAAAAATAATAAATAATTATAATTAATATTTTTAGGATGTTATATAATTATTATTTAATATTATTTTAATGTGGTGACAAAAAAATATAAACAGTCGTTTATTAATAATAACTTTTCTTCAGAAATATTATTTAGGTTTATAGCAAAATCATTCCTATTTTGAATTTATGATTCAAAAAATGGTATATATAACACCTATAAATGATTAATAAAGTGAATTTTGCTTGTATTTGCAATAAAAAATGTATTTAGAAGTGTTAATTGTATATGGGAGGGGAGTCCCTTTGTGAGTGGGGAAATGACTCACTTGTAATTTTTTAAAAATAATAAATTAAAGCTATATTTCGGTAATTTTTAATGCAACAAAAATATGTATTTACGTAACTTAGAGGTTATAATGTCTAAATATGTTGCTAAAAATGGTTTTTAATATTTTATTTGGTCATTTTTTCTTTATCTTTTTAGTTTCACCCCTAAATACATATTTTCTAACTTAACTACAGTAAAACAATTTTACATATTTTTTAATGAGAATCGTAAAAAAGTAATATTAACTTATTATATAATATATATTATTATTATTATAAATATAAAATATGTTTTTAAAAATTAAATTAACTGATTTGGTCGAATCCAATTTAAAATTGTACCCTTAATGGGGTTAAAAAAGTTGGGTTTCAATGTGAAAATATCCATATGTATATAAGGTTTTAATATAAAAATTAAATAATAAAATTATTAAAACGATTAATAAAAGTAAAAATATAATATAATATAACTATATTTTCAGTGAAACAAATTTTTAATGTAGTATAGCCATTTATAATATTTGATCAAAATGTTTTTTTCAATAAAAATATGTGTTTCCAACTATTCATTAAAAAATGTAATATTTATAAAAAAATTAAAAAGTAACTAGAAGATAATTTTAAAATTTTGATATAAAAAAATTAATATAATTTTACCAAATAATGATTCTATAAGTTATAGAAAAAAAAACTAAATTATGTGAGAAATGTGGGACAAAAATAAATTTTTGAAAAAAATGTTTTGTTCTTATTAAAAAGTTAATTTTTTGAAATGATTAATGATTTTTATAATTCATAGTTTAAAATAAAAATTATTATTTATTAAGTATTATTCAGAAAAACATTAACTTCTTTCTTAATGTTGTGTACTATATTACGTTCATTTAGACTCGGGGATGCATGATCCACAAACTATTAAAGAGTTTAAATTTGATGAAAAATATATTATAGGTTATTTATGCTTAGTTTTGAATGTCACATCCTCTACCAAATACAATATTATTCATTTATATTTAATGGGAAACAGAATAAAAATTGTAAATAAATAATATTAATGTTAGGTTGATTTTTATAAACAAATTAATATGATATATATATCTATTTGTTATATGAAAATCATAGTTTTTAGGAAATAAAATTAAAATATATTTGTTTCTTAGTTTAATATTATATAAATTAATATTTTTGGGGTTTTAAATATTTATATATCAATTTTTACTTCATATTGTTTATAACACACAAAAATAATTTGAATAATAAGAGTGTTTTCAATAGTTTATTGGACACACAACACTATATACATCTTTTTTTCACAAAAATAATATGATTAGTTTGAATTATGTATAATAACGAGTCAATATTTTATTACATGCAATAATATGCTTAGATTTAAATACATAATATACAGAGATTAAAATAATTACTAAATAATATTAAAATATTATTATTTTATAAAATAAATATTGATTTGGCATTAAATTGGTGGTTATAAAAATTAAATGCTACGTTTTTAAAATTATAAATTTCTATTGATTATAAATAATATTTTTATTATTTAAAATTGATGTATTTTTAAAATTGTATTAATTAGAGGGATGTATTTGTCGTTATTTTCATATATAAGATTATTTTCATTATTTTCATTTTAAAAAAATCAATATAAAAAATTTATTTTTCAAACCAGAATACAAAACTTATATTAGGATGAGGTTTTTGATTTTTTTTCAAATCATTCTATTTTTGAGGAATAGTGAGAATATTGAATTTCAATTTGAAAATATATATTTTTAAATAATATATAATTTTGAATTATATTTCATATTTTTTTAATATAACATTATTTGTATTATATATATATATACAATTTAAGTCAATGAAATCATTTATATATTTAATTTATATATTAAAACCTTGTAAATTGTTGAACCTTTCCTCTTCAAAAAAACTTCTTTCCAATCCCGTCTATGTGATTAATTTAAAATGAATACATTTTAGTTCTATGAATTGAAATTTAGAAACTAGATTCCATATTTTCATTAATCAAAATTTATAATTTATAAAAATATTTAAATATTTTTTAACAAAATGAATAGTAAAATATATAAAAATTAATTACCGTAATTATGGTAAAAATGCATTCAATATGTTGTTAAATTAAGAATAATTGTCATATATTCCATAATATTTTTTTTAATTCATAGTATATAGTAATTTCCATTCCATCCTTCCCTATTTCTAATAAATTTCTATTTTTACTCATTTTTCATGTGAATGACTTAAATATTTGTGATTCTTTTTGGGAAATTGCAATGAAATTTTCTGAAGGGTTCAGTTTCTACACATTTAAAAGGAAATTCCCCACCACCTATTATTCACTCTCCCATTACCATTGTCTTAGCCAAAACCTTCCCATTTCTATCAACAACATCCTTATTTACAATTGAAATCATATTTTTCTTTCCAAACTACCATACCTATGATCCATAAGAGGAGATCCAATTAAGGTTTCACTTGTAAAAGGTAATTACCTTATCAAAGCTCTTTATTTTTCATTATTCTTTTTCATAATCTATAATTTATTAACTCCTAAAATATAAAAAACCAATAATATACATAATAATACTTTTTTATTTTTTAAATTTAATAATCATAATGTATCTCAACATCTATAAAATGGGTTTTGAAATAATCCATTATGTCTACGATGGAGCACTATCTCACTAACCAATATCATTAATTTTTCTATTACATCCTGTACGATTATGTTTTAATTTAATTTTTACTATCTAATTGTTAAATACTCACGTTTTCTTTAGATTTATAGTTGACTAATATAATCGATTCAGGAAAAAATTCCTACTTCAACAATATTATAATTTAATGGATTTTTTTCTAAATCTTGTTCTAATCTATATTATTTATTCCTGAATTTCAGTTGAAGTAATTTATTTATCATTTTATAAATAATACCATTTAATATTTTTTTCATTTTTTATTAATGGTAATTACAAGTAATAGTACTTTTATCCTCTCTATGGTACATAAAATGTCTTAGAAAAGTTTTTATGAAAATTTTAATTTATTTGTCTATATGGCTGGAAATCTATTTTCATCCAAAGCCATGATTTATAAAAATTGATTAAAAACTATTTCTAAACATTTAGAAATGATATATTAAATTAATTTTAAATCTTTTTTATATATTAAAAAATTATTTCAAATGAATTTTTAAGTTTTTTTCAATAAAATTCCCTTTTAGATATCACTGACAATTTAAAGGAATATTTTTATCACATTCAAAAAAATGTATAATTATAACCATTTCATAGTGAAAAATAAATGAAATTTTTATCATGATATAATTGAATTGAATTTCCATCCTTTTTTATCATAATTTCTTTCAACCCTCCTTTCCATGTTCTCATTTATTATGTTATATACAAAATTTATCAATATGATTTTCAAATAAAAGGATTCAAAAAATGATTTCCAAAATTAAAAGGTAATTTTCCTCAATAATTCTTCTAATGATCACATATTTTATTAATATCCATGAATAAAAAACCATTTATTAGTACCGTAATGGCTATATTTTGTATTGATTCCACATTTGTTATTTCATTCGATGGTTTATGGCCATTTTGAAAATGGACCATATTGGAATTCACAATTTTAATTCATTTATATTGAGATTTACATTCCCTTTAAAAGTTTACATTTCTATGATCATGGGAGAATAAAATTCCACAAAATATCAAAATTATATGTCATGGATCTATTTATTTTTTTAAAAAATATATTATTTTTACATTTGGTATTCAATATTGAATGTTGTTTTTGGTCTAATAAAATATTGATAGATTCATAATCTATACATAATATTGAAATTTGAGGATAATTTAAATTATTTAGGATTTTATAAAAAAGGATAAATATTAATTACTCAAGTAAATTAATTGAAGTCCTAGACAAGAAGATAAAAAAAATTCAATAATCCCTGAAAAGATAAATGATATGTACAGTGGGAAAATATGGTGTCAATCACCTTCATACAGGTACTAATGTGTAATTTAGTCCATATTGTGTGTAACGGTCGACCAAAATAGAGAATGGGGATTTTGGTTAGGCATAGAATAAAATAGGTTGAAAGAAGGGTAAGAAAAAATTAAAAAGCAATCAGGGAGGAAAAAATAGTGGAGACCTAGTGCATCATTCTAGATAAATACAAAACACTCTATGGGTAAGGAACCAATGTCCTAATAGATTGAAATAGGGTTTTCCTAGATACCTTTACTGGCTAGAAAATCATACACATGATTTCCTTCAATCCAAGTATGTTATATTTTTTCACGACCAGTATACTATGTTAATATGTGCATTTGATAGATGATGGATGAAAACATGATGAACATACCATAGAGAGAGTTGAGTATGTCAAGGGAGTCAGATTAAACCACTGATGGGGAAATGTTTTATGATTGAAACACCTCTAACCCATTGAAATAATCCTTGGCCTCTCCCTGAAGAGAATCAACTTTCCAATAGCAACCATTAAAGGCAAGAAAAATCAAGCTATTGTAGTGATGAACAACTTCTCCTCCCCTTATTATTCCACGGCTGTAAGAAGCGTCATAATTGATCATGAACCCCTTAGAGGGGGTTTTATACCATAATCATATAATATAGGTCATCACTCGCTTTTTTATATGTTGGTTGATGATTCATCCCATTACTGTTCTAAAAGAAAGGAAAAATTTTCTAATGTTTTAAAAGATGAACTATTTCAACTTCAAAAGGCATGGACTGAGACAGTAAAGAAAATCCCAGGCTCTAAAATACATCGACCCTTAACTAGTTCCTGGAATTCGATATACACCTAATTCCACCCACAACATGATATGATCATTTCTTACGATAGGTGTTGTTTTTTCCACCCTTTAAACCACATATTGAAATAATATATGTTCTCCCCTTCTTAAACAAATGACACATGAAGGAGTACTTAAGCTGAAGAAGTTTTGTTTTTCAAAAATGAAAAGGAAAATTTACCTTTGTGTGTCAATTATCATAGTTTTAACCAAGATATTATAATTAATATTTATCTACTTCCAGGTTTCGATGATCTATTTGATCAATTATTTAGTGCTTAATGGTTATATAAAAATGATTTTCAATTAGAATATCACTAATTGTTGGTTCAAAATGAAGATATTCTAATGATGACATTGAATAGTAGATATATCCATTATGAATATGAGTTAATTCCTTTCATTCTTATAAAAAATCCTAAAATTGCTATAGATTTGATTAATCAGATATTTTAATGGCTTCTATATTTTTATGTGGTGGTGTTTTTGGATTACATAGAGGGGTATTCATGGACAAAGGAAGATCATGAGAAACACTTGGAGATAGAGTTTTGTATTATATGAGATCACCATCCATATAAAAAACTATCAGTTTGTGATTTTAGGATATATTAAGTAAGATTCATTTTCCACATAATCTCTAAAATGGTTTTTTCTATTGATCTAGAAATAATAGAGGTTGTTATCTCTTAGAACAATCTAATAAATATCTCCAACAATCATGGTTTCCTTTTCCTAAAAAGTTATTAATAATGTTTTATCAATATATCTAATGACTCGCTTCATCAATGGTTGTTTAAAAAAATAACATTCTATTCCATTAGAATTTTGAATTTCAAAAAACACGTTCTATATATAAATGGTCACCATAAATCATAAAAAATCTTGATATTATTTGAATAAGGATAAGGGTGTGCGGTGTATTTTGATGATTTGGGATCTGGGATGGGAAGTGATCTAATAAAAGGAGATGATCTTTTTTCATTTTCCTTAATATAGTTATGGTAATATGAAAATAACTACACTGGATAAGATTTTAATTTATCTACTGTAGTCTATTATTTGAATAAATGGTGTCATTAACTCAATGATGGGAAATTTACACTCGTTTAATATCATAATAGAATAAAACATATGTTCAAAAAAAATATTTGAACCTGAGAGCAATAATATTGATGGAGTGTCTCAAATGATTATAATTTCATAGGATGTATACATGGAGTAGCACCTAATCGATGGCAGAATCATTAAAAATATATTAATATAATTAGATGGAAAAAGACGATTTAGATGAGTAGATGTTGAAGTTATTCCTTGATGAAATGCATATGGAATATGAATATTGAGGTTAAGTTGTTGCTTTCTTTACAATTTCATTTTTTACTAATTTTGTTTCGAAAATTAAATTAGAACAAACATCATATTCTGAATATATTTTTTTGAGGTAAAAACTCAATAGTTGGGAGACCATTGAAGGACTGAGGCAGGATGAGAGACTAATTTTGTGGTTTTGAAATTGGATGGTCATAACTATTTCAAATTATGAAAAACATCTACATTATTACCACACATTAAGATGAGGTTTTAAGACTTGAAAATAGAATATATATATATATATATATATAAGTAATTGAAAGAACAAATTTGAAAGGTTGCTTTGGAAATAAAGGTGGTTGAGTTTTTTTAGATATTCTCAACTTTCCATAAGGTTATGGAAGAGAAACATCAAATAGAAGGAATGTTAAATTCCATAACAATTTCTATTTCGAATTGGGGGAAAACAACAATATATTTTTTAACCAATCTCCCAATAATGGTTCGGAAACATGATACCATATGGGTGATAGTTTACAGAGTCATAAATATTTCCCATTTCACCCCAATTTGTGAATCTCATACGGTGGAGGACTTGACAAAAATCTATATATGATACGTGGTAAAGATACATGGAATCCCTATTTTGATAGTATCAAATAGATACATGATGATTACATACAATTTTGATAAATCCATAGTGCAATCTCATGCGTCCTAGTTGACCATGGTTATGACATGTCATCATCATATATTTGGGAAATTTGAACGGATGATACAATTATTTGAATACATGTTTTGGGTGTGTAATTGATTTTTGTGGATCATGGAAAGATAAAATATTGTCAATTGAGATCTCATAATATTATAGTAATCCAGCCTCTATACTTATGGATCCTTTTTAATCATTGTATGGTGTCATTATTGGGTGGAAAAAACTGATACTTAGGCATATGTGTTGATACCTTTCTAGGAGGAAATAGAGATGATTTAATTTATCTAAAAATGGATGGAGAAATATCAATGTCATCATAAATCATACGTAGATCATCGTCAGTAGTTTTTCCCATCCAAGGTTAGTGATCATGTGTTCTTCAGAATCTCTGAGACATAGACATTATCTTTTTGGAATGATGGACATGTTATATTCATGATACATAATATCATTTGAGATACATGAATGGGTAGGTGTGGTGGAATATAACTTGTATTTCCCCCCATTGTTTACTGTTTTGCATAATGTGTTTCATCTATCTTTGTTGATTAATAATTTCCCTGTTCCAAACCATGTGATTCTATGGAATGTCATTAAACTATATCCAAATTCACTATTGGTTCATATCCCATTAAATATTATTTATTTGGAAATGAATTTATTACATGCAAGAAATCATCATTGTAGTGTGTCTTTTATGGAAACATGGGAAAATTACACAATATAATTAGTAACAGGAGATCGAAATGTTTGAGAAGTGGGATAAACACCTTCTGGAAAATAGTTATTTTATACATTCTAGGGATGGAATTTCCAATTATATGTGGATTGTAGAAACCTCATTTTCAATTAAGTAACACATTCGATATTATTTTTATGTATGTAATGCTTTTGGATGAAATTTTTTAGGTTTTGAAAGACCTTTGGAATGATTTTTGGATTTTTTAATAGTGAACAGTTGGAGAATAGTAAGTGGAAACTGGGAAAATTATATATGGAACCATTCACATTGAGATATGGGTTTAGGGGAAGGCACAAGGTCAAGTACACACATTTTTAGAACTATATATACAACTCGGATAATCCATAAAATGTATGATGGTTTGATTTTTCAGAATTGTTTCATGGTTTTTCTAACTGTGTTGTCCAACCATGCGACACACTCCATAATTTAGTGGTTGGTACAAAATTAACGCCTGATTTTTCTAACCATGTGAATAACCATGAACAGTTTAAAAACAAGATCCTAAAAAATGTTATCTATGTAATAAATAACTTTTAAGAAATCATTTTATTCTCTTTTGGCCCTAACTCAATAGTAATTCCTCCCAATGATTTTGGAACCTTTTTTATCAAACCATAAGAAATCTATACGATTTTATTAGGGCATTCAAGCTTGAATAAAATGATAATTCCATTTTTGTGGAAGTATTTCATGGTGTTTCTTAAATGTACCTTATTACCTCTCTCTGTTTCTTAATTTCAGTCTACTTTGGAAAAATATGAAGTGGTTTAGGAAAATCTTTATTAGATTTGAAATTTTATAATTTAGGGTATGCGACCTAAGGAGGGTTTATTGGTTCATGCTACTTTTATCAGTTTTTTCTTGCAGTTCATAATTATCACAAAATTTTATAAGGTAGGTGGCTTCACCCTTGACTAATCTTCTTTAATAATTAATTTTGTGTATCAAATAGTCTAATTTTTTTAAAATTGAAGTTATTTTTTTCAACAATTTATGAAACCATAATTAGTGATGGTTTGTGAATTTTTTATTGTAATTGTCGAATTTTTTTGCAAAGTCCTTTTATAAATGATTTTAAACAATTTATATTAGGAAATTTTCATGGTAAAATTAATAGATGACATTTTTTAAAAAGGATTTTCAATATAAATAGTTTTTTTTATTGAAATGGTTTTTTAATGCTTATATTGTCATGTTTTTGGGGAATAAATGGTTTTTTATTCATGTATCATTTTATGAGGTGTTATTAAAATATGACATGGTGCTTTATGTAGAGGTTTCATGGCTCATGGGATATTCGTTACTATGTGACCAAATGGTATAATGATGAGAGACTAATCATAAGTATATAATTATAACATAGGTACGAATATGGGGAAGTTTGGATGTGTGGATTGAAATTGGGTATACTAATTAGATTGTGAAATGGGTTGAAAACAATTCTTGTTTTCTTTTAAGAAAATCAATTTTAATTAGGAAAAAAATATTATTTAGAAATACTTTTTATTTTTTGATACAGTGATTGAAATTTTTAGATAAATTGTTTTCTTTTTAATTTTATAACTTGTTCTATCATTTTTGAGTTAGTGGGGAATTAATTCTGGGAAAACCTAATGAGTCTTGATAATTACCCCTTCTTTCGAATATTGGTGGTTTTCCAGATATTTTTAATAATATCAAACTAAATGGAGAATTTTCTAACTAATTTGGTTGTTCTTAATGATTCATATGTATTATATTGGAGTTTGGGCATAGGGAATGTTGTCAGCTTCAATTTTTTTTTCGTCTCATTGAGTTATTTTTGTTTTTCTTCCTACATTTATCATTGATGTTTGTTATTTTGTACTATTTTACTATATTATAGTTATATTTTGATATAAATTATATTAATATTAGTTTTATTAACATTTTTATCATGAATAATGATGTGGTCATTTGTTATGGAATGTTGGTTTTGTAGTTTCATTAAAAAAATTATCATTCATCCCCAATTGTTATGAATCCCATGGAATTTATATTTAGCCTTTTCTGAATTTTGGATATCTCTTAAGGCCTTGAAAATTCCCTTATGCATTCTCATTCCAATTGGGGGGGGGGGTGGTATTTTACCTGAATTTTAATTTTTAAAATATTTCATTGTATATTTAAAATTTTCTTTTAAGTGGAATGTTCTTAAATTTGATTTCCAAAAAAATTATTTTCAATATGTTTTCAAAAATTATATCAATTTTTTGAAAATTATTTTGAATTAAAATATTATTTTATTTATATTAACCCATGAAAACAACCAATTATTCACACTCCAATGTGTTTATGTTTTATTAATATCATCCTAATTCGTTCTATGTATGCCTTATAATCATTTGGACCAAGAATGTATTGGAATTCACATTCATTGTAAATTTTTAAATTAATTAATATTCCGTTAAAATTTCCACTTTCTTGTATTCATTTGAAATTAATGTTCCCCTAAATATACATATTATTTATCATGGAAATATTTATAAATTAAAACATATATATTTTCTAAATACGGTTTTCCTCATTGAATGTCATTTTTTATATGTGTAAATCTTGATACATCTATTTTTTTTCTAAATATGGATATTTGATGTTACAGAAAGTTATTTATGAATTCAATTATTCATTTTTTATATGAGGAATGATTTTATCCAGTACATACATATGGATAAGGGTGTCATATAGCCCAAAATTTCATTGGTAGCACTCCTGAGACAATTTAGTAAAATAGAATAAATTTTTATTCATCTATTGTTTCGATCTATATTATTAAAGGACATCGTAGTAGTGGTATCATGATAACTAAGAGAATGGAATCAAATAATTAAGTATTTTTTTAATTAAGAATTCAATTATTATTATCCATGAGAATTTCACAATGATATTATCTTAGTTCATTTCATTTTCAGTTTATTAAATAAATGTCATTTTATTTCACTTATTTTCATTTCCATATTTATTATTCTTTTCCCAATTATGATAGTAATGTTTTTGATTAAATGTTTTTTGTTTCTAGTTATTTAGCATTATATATTTATAATTTTTAATGATTGATTGTAGCATATGGTATATGTAAACTATACTAGGATTTTGGACTCACCGTTATATTGTTTCCATTCTCGTGAATCCATGAATTTTAATATATTTTATTTACAATGATATGGTGTAGAAAATTATGTAACTCTAAAAAAAATCAATGTAATTTTTTTATTCAAATTTAATATAGTAATATTCTATGTATATTGTTTATAAAGGATACAAAACTAAATAGTCCATCTGAATGTAAATCATTGTATCGTATGATAATGTAATAATGAAATCTATATATCTAGGATACATGGGTTGGGTTGTCAAAATTTATTATTATAATTATATTTTTTATATATTATTTTAAATACATTACAATAAAAAATCATAATATATAAAATCCTAACAAAATGATGCATTATTTGATGAAATGTGTCTAAAAATTATTTAAATAATTTGTCAAACATAACGAAAACAAAAGAATCTATATCAAACATTTTTAAACATGTTCAGACTCAATAAAAATATATCTAGGACACCATCAAACTTTATCAATTGCCTATTTATCTTATAAATCATCTACAATTTGAATATTTTTATACGGTGTGTGCTGCACAAATTCAGTTCACAAACATAGTCATGTCATGGGATTGATGTTATAATTCTCATTTAATAGGATACAAATGTCATAATGAAAAAGGTTAATCCTAATTTAATATGTAGGATGATAGAAACAGTTGATCATTCCCACTCATATATGTGTTTAGCCTTCAGTTTAAATGTTTACGGAAATATTTAATCCCTAATATCACATTGGAACCAATAATAATATTCATATAAACTTAAATAACATAAGATTTAATGGGGTTATAAATTTTCAAAATAAGACAAGATAATCAATTGGATAATGGAAAATAAAAAACCATGAAAATATTTGTCAATGGGATTATAGATGCATACCAAATCATAAAAAATTGTAGATGAAAATAAAAAATGATGTGTTATGGGAAGTAGTGGTAATTATTTCCCAAATCACATGGGAACACAACACAAAAAACAATGGGAAGGCATATAGAAACCCTTTTAATTACGAAATAAAATTAAAAAACAATGATGAATATAAACAAAAAAAATATCACCATAATAATTAATATAGAAAATTTATTTAAAATTACTATCATGAACTAGTTGAAATGAAATAGGACAAATTTTTTTGAATTTATAACATAATATAGTGTTATAAGGATATTTATTTAATGGAAAAAAAGAAATATTAAAATGAAACTACTAATTTTTTTAAATATTTTTTCTCCATTACACATTCTGAAGAAAAAAATATGAATCTGGAAATAAATAATAAAAGATTCCAAAGTCATAACTATGAATATCATTAGATTTCATATGTGATTAGACTAACCCATTTCCTGTTTCTGAGAATCCAGGTGTATGGAAGAGTATTGGAGGTATCCTAGCTATTTTGGCTGAAAAAAATGATGAATCCAGGAAATTTTATTCTATGTAATCATTACATGTGTTGTAAGTGTATTTCTTTTCTTTTCTTTTGTTTCACAGGCTGTTACAAAGAATCTAAATAATTGGGGGAAAATAAAATCTATTGTTTTTTCATTGGTAATTGTACATCGAAATCTACACAATGTTTTAATTGATTACACACCATGTAGGTCTCTAGTTGAGTGTGCTAATAAATGTTTTCGTGATGGGAGGGCTCCTAAAACCCAATGGTATCTCTCTTTTTTCTAGTGAACACCAGCACCTCCCTTACATTTATTGAGATAACTTTGATAGGGATTGATCCTTGGGAATCCATATTTGTTTTTTAGCGACCCTTGTCGATCCATGGTCTCTTCATTTATCGTTTTATAGAGGGTTCTTTTGGTTGGATATCATTTCAATGCATTTTTATTTTTCATGTAACGGGGGATCATAATCCATGATTATAATTTGGTTTCATTTATTATTTATAGTGATGTTTTTCCATTTATTCCTTGGATGGATGTTGTTCCTATGAGAACAATGATTGTAGATCTATAATAAGGTAAACTATCTTGTGAAGAATGTTGTTAGATTTGGAATAAAGATATTCATTAATCCTGTTTTATTTATGTGAACATGTTAATTGATCATTATTTTTCCCTTTGTATGGAAATTTAATTGACCAAATCTTTAATTTAACAAATTAATTATTTGTTTATGATTGAATGTTGTTGATATTGATTTTTTTTCTTCAATATTTTCTATCATGATTATTTTCTAAATAGTGTTATATATTTGTGTACACTTTTTAACATGTTCTTATGATTTTTATGGAATGTTTTAAATAATGAAAGGAGTAATTATATAGTTTATTAGTAATTTGTCTAAGGAATAATTCAATAAGAATAATTTTTATAATCCAATTATTGATGAAATTTGATGATAATCATATTTATTCAACGCACTTGGGTAAATGAAAATTGAATTCCATGTGATTAATTTTTTTGATAGAGAATTAGAATCATGTTCAATATTGGGGATAAAAATTTAAAATCTATGCTAATTGAGAAAGGAAATTATATATAATAGTTGAAAATTGAATAAATTTGTAACACATGTGTATTCTTTTATAGCTTCATATAACATGACGCCTTGGGTTTCACATAGTTGGAACCTTTTAATAAATGAACAGATAACTCGATATGTAGTAAAAATAGGATGTTAAATTACATTTAATTTTTTGGCTTGAGTTTCCAATTTTCCTAAAAAGGATGAGTGCCTAGTTTTGGATCCTGGAGAGCTAGTTTTCATGAGAGGGTTGAATTCGCTATTATGAGGGCCTAGATTCTAGGTATATTGGTTATTTGATTCATGTAATGTTTTGATGTTTTATTTATAAGATCAATTAAAACCCATAATATCGGGGGTGCATGATGTGGCTACCCCAATCCCACTTACAATAGGATGGGGGCTGATGACTAGCACTGAGTAGGCATATCACATAAATGTGTGGGAATATGCTATGTACCAATAAACACATAACCATCACCAAGATAAAAAATTATGAAATGTAAAAACCTCTAATTAAACAATGCAAGGATACCACAATTTATCATACAACATAGTATGATAGTAAAAGTACAAGAAAGTGAAAAGTGTCAATTACAAGCCAATCATAAGGTGTTTGTAAAAAAAGTTCAACATGGGTAAAATGTTATTGAGGCTATTGTTTGAAAGCCAGATTAACACATCTCTTTGTGTCCAGCCTCACTACTAACCTCCTATTCCTAGTCCACCATGGACATCGTCAAAAGGGTTAACCGTCTACACAAGACACAACATGTGTGGGAAAATCACATGATGGGGTGAGTATTGAAATAATCTCTAGGTCTTCCTAAAACCACAAAGTAATACCAAAATGGAATAGAAAAAATGAATTCCACAAAGAATACTAAAAAAGGAATACCACAAAATAATATCACAAAAGAATGTACAGTGAACTCAATACATGTATATGTCTACAACACAAATAACAAGAATATCCAGATATCCTAAAGAGGGACACCATTCCATCAAGAGGTCATATGAAATATTCATCCGTATATTATACTCGATTCAACCACATTTTTGGTGAACTCAATCCTCAATCTATGATACCATCATAGACACTTACAAAGAGGTCCAGCTCATTGGGGATTTCTTATAGAGAATATTTTAGTCAAGGAAGTCAAAATTACATTGAGAGAGATTCGTATAGAGAACATGTTGGGGGTGTGGGACCATAGATGGAACAAACACTCACATTGAGATACCACATACAAAATCTTGTTCGACCTACTACAGGTGTGATCATACCCAGAACAAACCAAGAAATTCCACTGACCCAACTTATGTTGTTCACTAGACTGAGGATCAATTGCAAACTCATGGAGATAACAGAAATCCACATACTCCACTAGTTTTGATAGGGGATTTCACTACAATATTAGCTAGGGATACCATACACTACTTGATACTCAACCCTTAGAGTGCATTACAATATTGTTATGTCGATGTAATTTCGTACTGAACCATCAAGGAAAGGACCAAGGTAAATCATTCTTACTATATTAGTCCACACTAGGAAAACGAAGAACCTAAAACACTCTTGAAGTGAGTATAGGGACTGTCTAGCTATCAAATGTTTTTCTATGTGGAAGAGTCAAACACAACATGTAGCCTCAAAATAAAAAGTGTGTAGAAAGGTATACATAGAGTGTAGAGGCAAACAGGGAAAAAATGTGTTTCAATATTATCATATCAATGTTAGGGTCTCAATTCTACCAATATCTTGTAGATTAGATGCTCTATTTATGAGTAATTATCATTATTATGAAGTCGAATGAACCATGATAGGTGCCTGTGGACCTACAATTGTCGTTGGTCTACCTACAACGATGGTTGACTGCTATATTTGGTACAGCTTCCACGTAGACTGGAAACTTGTGTACTCACCATGGTGATTTGTCCACCTAACACGATTAACCAGCCACTATGGTCAAACGATGCGGTGGGTTGTTGTGCCCATCAACAAATCGAGTTATCTCGGTGCCACAGTCGACCTCATTAGCCATCTGCAGCATTAATTTGCAACCATCTATGGCTGTTTTCCTCAAAACTAACTATGATTATATTTTCCCACTAGTATGGCCTGAATAAATGACCTGACCTGACCTATATGGTTTACCCAGTGGTTAGTCTAGTCTGCATCGTGCCACCTTGGCCAACCCAATTGGATTCTCCACGTGTGTCGGAAACCACTACCTTCTCGTCCACGATCCTCCATGACATCTCTGGTACTCAAAAAATGAAAGGATAATATATTTGGGATCACCCATGTATCACTGTGATCGACCAATAGGTCCTTTCAATAGATCTTCTAGTAAAAAAAACCAAGTCACCATTCTTCATTATTCATCGATGAACACAAAGTCAAGGATCATCTATGATTTGAATTTCTCCATATCATATATTTCACCTCTGTCATGTCATATCGATCCTAGATCTACGATATCATATCTTCTCTCTGTGGAATGGGTCCTCAACAATCAATTGATCAGGATGTGTCAAACCCCAAGCCAATGAAGAATGACCACAGTGAAATGTGGAATTAGGTGGAGAAAAGAACCGCCAATAAAATGGAAAGAACCTTTATTGACGGTCATATTGATCATGATTCATTTTTATTAAAAATGAAAAGATAAAACCCTCAACACATTAATTGTATGAAATTATCCCTCGAAATTCATGCCAAATATATCATGTCCCTCAATACACACAATATATGAAATAGTCTGTTCATCAATTGATTCGAGTCCATTTTAGATATTATGAATGGTGAAATTAAACGATTTAAATACATGACATACATAGACCTAAATAAATCTTTAATGAAAAAAAAATTTGCATCATATTTATTTTTCTATCAATGATCCCTCAAATATGAGGCTTCGTCAATTGATCAATCCATGATCCAACATTGGTCAACCAAGAGGATTATCCATGGTTCTTTCTTGAAACCCTCCAACATCTCTAGGGTGATTCTCCTAACCCTGGATTTGAAAAAAAAATATATTTATATATTGAAAATTTTCATTACTAGATAAGTGAAATAAAATAATTATATTAAATAAATTTATTCATTTCCACGCCCCTAATACAATTTAAAATGAATCCCACACCAACTAATGTTATGTCGCATCTAGGTAGAACACTGCATTACAAACTCAATTGTGGTATGAAATTTACATTTTGAGTCTCTATTCATGATTCATTAGGATTAAAAAATTAAATAGTTTTATTTAGTAATTTTATTTATGATTATGACCTTGGTGTCTTTTTCTATCAATCACCTGTGCTGATGAATGTTAGCTCTCTAATAGTGTAAAGATGTTTTTTTTAATTCAAAAGTGACCCCATATTTATGATACAAGTGCTTCTTATGGATTTATTCAACATTTCTATGAACATAGTTCATGGTTGCTATTAAATATTTTAATATTTATCAAAAATTTGTTCTGGTAACATTGAGCCTTAGAATCACACATCGTCTCAGTGTCTAGTCTTGATATGAATACATAAATTATCAAAAAGTAATAAAACGAAAATATGAGATGTTACAATATCCCACCCTGCAGATTTATGTCCGTGAAAAGAAAAAGAAAGGGTCACACAAATATATGAGGGAATTTAGAATTAATATTAGCCTCCCATTCCCATGTTCCCTCCATTAGATTCCAATTTAGCCATCTTACTTGATCCAAATAAATTGACAACCCACAAAATATCCTCTCATAATTATTCTTGATCTTCACTAGGTACCTAGAAAATGTCACTCTATCCTCAATGTCCATCTCGCCCTAGTCAGTGACGTGCGATGGGTTTTACACATACCTCCTTAGTTACAACATGTTGAATAACTCATGTTCATAATCTAAATGTGGGGGTATATCCAAGAGGTATATCACCACACCTACTCTAACCAATATTTAGAATGGGGTGATGAACCTTGGATATATATTTGCCACCCAACCAAACCCTTATAATCACCATTATTGTGAAACCCAAAGGATCACATCATTTCCTTTCATAACCGGGATGTAATGTCAGAATCCAAATAAGAAACAATATATAGATGGAACTCCATAGAGTTGAAATATAAACTGAATAGAGAGGCATCCCAAGATCTCTAATGGTCTCAACTCATGGAATTCTAGGAAGTGGGATGACTAGGTGAGTCGTTTAATGATCATTGATATTGCATCATGTCCCTATAATGTACATGGTAAAACCATCATGATGTCCATCAATATACCATCATACATACAATATAGTAACTCATGGGGTTGAGCTAGACCTTCTAGAACCTTCTTCTCATTCGTCACCTGCTGATATGAATGGAATCTAAAAATAAAACATGAAACTCCTTTAAATATCTCTAGACACCAAAAATGATATTGGGGGTCCTGGTACATCTTCGCCTCACATGGATGTACCGAATAATGCGATGTATGAAACTCTTTAGGGACATACTCCCTCAACAACACAGATACTACAGTCCATCCTCTAAAAAGAACAATATTCTCCCCACCATTTTAATATTCATCAGGTGCAAGCCCTATGGATATTTGAGAACTTACCATATTGTAGATGGTATCACCATGTTGTGCCTCATTGACCTACTGTAAGAGTGGAGGGGTGACATCCATCGATTGCAGGTAATATGATCCATCTTCATCTAAAATGGATAAATGCATTGAGGAAAACTGATCTAATCCATCATTTATAAATTAAAAATAGATGGTCTATTGAGATAATTACCAATACTGTTCCTATTAAAGTTAGTATAGAAAATTTTAATGTAATAGTCTTGGAGGAATTCTATCCAATGCCTATGTCTCATGTTAATTCACTTCTAAGAGAAGATAAACATGAGACTTCTCTGACCATAGAATATAGTAATCCTTTTTACCGTAAGGCAATGTATATACTTATTCAATGTGAATACCACCACTACTAATTGAAGATCATAGGTCATATTATTTTTCTTGTGTGGTCTAAAATGGTTTGAACGATAGTATGTCTAGGCTATCCTCGACATTCGAACACAACCGGTAGAATTACTTAATGCATCAGAGTACACCATGGACTGAACACCTTCCTCTAATAACATTGGGATGTGATCCTTCACTAACCACTTCATTAACTATATAAAGTAGTGATGGAACTTTTCTATCCACATGAAAGATTCCCCTTTATTGTAAAGATGTAAATTTTATTCCACTCTAAAGATGTCTGGTGCAATCCTCATATAGTGACAATCCAATATACCAAAACTCTATACCTCATGAACACTCTTGGGTGGCTCCCAAGAGAGAATTTCCTCAACCTTCTCTGGACCGACTAAAACTCTTCCACCACTGCAGAAAACTAAGGACTCATAAAATCCATTTTATAGAGGTTTGGGATAGAAAATTGATGGGTAATAGGTTGCACCCTTATAATTCTGAGTCCATAATATGCTTCATGAAATTCCTTTTCATGAAAAAGGAAATCCTCTATCCTCCATGAAATAAACACTTCACTCCTCACCTAAAATAGTCAATATGAAAATGAAATATAGATTAATAGTCAATATATATGAATGACTTCATAAGGACTCCAGACTTTTACCCAGATATCCCAAATGAAACACTCACCCCCAAGAGTTATGTAAAACATTTTCAAAAAATAAATACTAATTAGTTCTCCTCTAGTATGAGTCTCCAAGCATCATGATCGAGTCAAAGATTAAACTGGAATCAATGCATCCTTAAAAAGAATCACGACATGAAAATAATGACTAACACCCATGACTATAAATATGTAAATTACAGTATAAAAGACAAATATCATACCTCATATCATTCATGGACACCATAGGTCATATTCTTTGACCACTTTTAGCTATCACAAGCCATGTCCTCCAACCCCTAGAGCATTATGGGGTCTACCTAAGGGTAGTTGTGAGAACGTGTCAAAACATGAAAAATATCCTACATATCTCATATAACCTCTACCACATCCACCACCCTTCAGATATGTATTCTCGAATCACTGTCTCTACCTTGTAAGGTCAATCCATAGTCTCCGTATCAGTAATACAATGGTTGGAAAAATTTTGGTTTATATATCCCCTACAATCACATAAATATCACCGCTCATCTCTATGTTGATTGGAACAACACAGTAGATACTCTGTCCTAAGACCACCTCATGAAATTTCTTGCAAATCTGAGTCCGTATGACTGATGTCGACTCCCTACTCTTGAGTTCTATGCTTTTACTTGACCACTACTAAAAATCGCTTGTTGTATCAGTTTATCCAAGAAAATATTGATTAATGATGCTTTATTAAGCACCCTAGCATAAGTATCAATGCTCGTAGGGATTAGATATGCTCATATTTCCAACACAAACCTCACTAAAATGCTTGAGTCATTATGTTATAAGAGTATATCATAACCATATAGTACCAGGAGAGGTTGGTATGCCACGATGAATACTCAGATAATGACATGTCATTCTATAGGTGTTGTATGATCTTTTGGATATGCATAGACAATAGCATATAATTTGAGAACTCCTCTAGGAAATGTTTCTAAAAATAAGTCCATGGAAGAGTCACCTCATCATTATATTGAGTAACAAAACTCCACCGTCTCTCTAACGATCTATGTAGAAAACTCTTTTATAGGTCTAACATCTCAACTTTTAGGGTTTAGACGAGACTTAAAAAACGTTTCACCACCTCAATATAGACTATAATGGCCTATTAGTCAAGATCTCCTTAGAACATGATGGGTATGTTCTGTTGAAACCAGTGATGTGCACTCATCTTGACCAACTCATATTCTAGTACAAAGAGTTCCATTTGCTACTCTGTAGGCAGTGGTATGGCCGATGCACCAAATGGAGGTGTTATATTTAATAAAAATATCTCTAGAATTGTCTTCTAACCCAGTGTATCATCCTCATGATCACACGATGGAATCAAAGCTGGCTATCTATGCCGAGACATACTGAATTAAAAGAAGATTAACCACATTCCACTGACTATATTTGGGGATCAGAAACAAAAATGACATGAAAAAAACCATTCTTATATGATGAAAGTTCCATTTATTTCCATTAAAACAAAGTTTCATTTACAAAGTTAAAGATAATGTAACTAGATTCCATGTGTATGGAAATGTTGGCTTCCACACCAAAACTAGAGTCAATATCTTAATAGCCTAATTATAAAAAAAACTCTATTTCCCCAAACATATTTCATACACTCTCGGTCCAAAACAGAACATACCACCTCTAATACCACTGAATCACGACCTGTATCAGAGGGGCTCATGCCATGGCTTCCCTAATCCAACCTTCATTAGGCCAGGGGCTTGTTACAACTACTAGGTATGAGTGTCCCCCAAAGTCAATGAATTAGCCAAAGTACCAATACACACTCACACACACATCTTCAAGACACAAAATGATGATATTTAAAATCCATAAAATAAACAAATGTTGCATTCCACTAAGATCACACAACATAGTATAACGGTAAAATTATTGGAATGTAATCATGTCCTAATACATTCCCACTGTAATGAGTCTTTAATAAAATTCCAACAGTGATGTAAAGGAACTAGGACAATTTTTTTAAATCTAAAAGAACACACATCAGTTTATCTGATCGTACTAAGAATCTTCTAGTATTAGTCATCTTTGGACTCCATCAAAAGGGTCGACCATCTGAATAAGACGTGGAACATGTGGAAAAATCCTATGAAAGGTTGAGTAAAATAATACTCTATAAGACCCCATGAAACCACCAACGAATACCATAAAAAATACAAAAATTTAATACCATAAACGTAATACAGTTATCTCTACATAGGTATATGTCTACAAGATATATAACAAGAACATTAATATATATTAAATTTAGACATTGTTCCACTAGGCAGTCATAACTAACGTCTGACCCCATGATTCTACTTGAATCCTGCTCATTCCCAGTGAACTCACTTAAGAGCAATGATATTATTGGATACACTCACAAATCGATATAGATCATTGGTAAATCCCCAGATATATAGTATTGGTCCAATAATACGATGATATATATAGAGGGGGTCATGCCTAGAAATAACTGGGGGACACTATAGATCAAGCACAAAGTCATTGGGGAATACCACACACCCAATCTGGTTTAACACACTACATAAGTAATCATGCCCATAACTGAATGAGGGCTTCTATACACCCTACTGATGCAGTCCTCTAGATGGAGGACCAGTTCCCTACAAAACGAGGTTATGTGATTCCATAGGCCCCAACTAGGGTTGATACCTTATCACACTCCACTAATGAAGAGGGATATAATACTATATCTGATACTCATCGTCTAGAGGGGATTGCAATCCAATGATCTGGGTATAGTTCTATACTGATGACTCAAGGAATGGACCAAGATAATGCACTCAACCGTCACAGGTCCAACCAAGGAAAGCAAATAACATCAAACAATCTTTACATGAGAACACTACGGGCCTATCTATCCAATGTTATCACTGGTGGAAGAGACACACATGACATGTAGTCACCATATGCAAGATGTATAAGAGGTTTTACAGGGATTGTAGAGACATGAGGTTCCCAAAATATTACTAAAACGAATTTTTCAATCTTAGGATGTCAACACCATTTACGACTCATCAATGGGATGCGCTCTTTAGAAGTGAATAGAATTTGAAAGAAACTACCCAAAACCTATCAGGGGCCTGTGGACCCATCGCCACGATTAAACACTATGGTCAGTCTAACTACTATGTAGATCCACCACTAGTGGACTGAATGTCACAGTTTGTTCTCCCGCCATTACTAAACATCCTATTCGGTCGACCATCATAGTCTATCGTCACAGTTGGTCACGTGATCATTGTTCCCCATGGTAGCTAGATCTATCATGAAATCATTGTCCACCGATGCAGTTCCTCTCCATGGTCGATAGAAAACACTTTTCCCATTTTACCCATATCTGACTTGGGTCCATCCTGGTCCACTATAATGACTCGTCTGAACCCATCTTTTTGACCAACCACATCTATCATGACCTGGACCACCTTGCTAGCCAAATCCAATCCGCGTCCACCTCAGATTACCCAATTGGCTTTATGACATTCATTGTACTCAAGCTTGTTGCATCTGTCTCGACCTCCCATGACACCGACCACTTCCACTATGTTCCATTGTATACACTGGTCACCGCTGAATCATCTTCCACATGCATTGATCAATCCTCTTGTACCCAAAACAAGAAATGTTAATATTTTTGAGATTGTTCAAGCTCTCTGTCATCGAACAATGTTTCCCATCATCATATATCCTTTCAAAACAGATCAAATAAATTTTCTTCATTATTTAATGAGGAACAAAAAATTTGGAACCGTTTGTCATCTCAATCAATCTAGATCTTTTCATCTCACATCTGTTGTGTTTTACCAATATCATATCTACAATATCAAATCATTTCAACATGAAAGAAGATCACAACAATCAATTGATTGGGATGTCTCAAACCTCGTGCCATCAAAGAATGCTCATGGTGAAACATGGAATTGGTAGGAGAAATGCACCATTAGTCATGGTGAATGATCCTCGATTGATGTTCGTGTCAATCATTGTTTATTACCATTAGACTGGAAAACCAAAACCATCAATAGTTTAAGAGAAAGAAATCATTCTTCTAAATCCTTGCAAAATAAATCGTTTCTAGAAAATAAACATGATATATGAATTGTTTTGTTCTTAAATTGATTCACATTCATTGTTGAAATTTAGAACTGGTAAATTAAAAAATTTCAACAAAATCCTTACATCGAGTTAGATTGATATTTTATGAATAACAAAGCTATGTTGTTGTCATTTGTTAAACCTTGATCCATCTAATCTGAGGTTTCATTTATTGATGGATACATGATCCCCTTCAGTTTTCATGGGAGGATTCAATAATGATCTCTCTTGTAGTCCTCTTTGGTCTCTAGGGTAATTAGGCTAACCCTGGATTTCCCACATAACAATTATTTTAATTATTGAAAAATCACATCACCTATGAAACAAAATAAATTAATTTTATTAAATTATTTTATTCATTTTTAAATTTGTGATAACATTTAACAACCAGCCCATGGCACCTAAGGTTCTGTTAAACATAGGGAAAACACCACATTACGATGGTAGTGGTGGAATCAAATATTCAATATGTGTCCATTTTCATGAGTTTTTAGTATTTAAAAATATAATGGTCTTATTTAATTATTATTTTCATGGTAAAATTCTCGGTGACTTTTCCAATAGATGTCCTATGCTGACCAATGATATGTTACACTTAAGGAAAACATGTTTTTCTGAATTCAATGGTGCCCATGGATTTTTTGATCCAGAACCCAATTGAGAGTAATTCCACATTTTTGGGATCACAATGCATGCATGATATTAAATATTTTAATATTTTTAAAACATTTTTACATGGTACAACAGGCCACATAATCACATGTCGTCTCAACGCTTCATCTCCAAATCAATCTATGTAACATCAAAAAACAATACATGGAGAATCTATGATGTGCATGAGACTTATGATATGAGACTGATATTGATGATTCAGGGATAACTAATATGTGGTGGTGAGGCTCAGATGTGATGTGAGATATGTAATGTTAAGCATGAGATTGATATTTTGAGATGTAGGGTAGGGAGGCCCAGAAGATGTGGTAGTATATGACACTTATGATTGATATATGTAATAGTATACACATTTCAGTGTCATGGATGGAACTGATTGTGATAGAATATGTAAAATACGGGTTTAAATATTGATGAGAAGTTGATATTTTGTATCCTGTATATTAATATGTTTAATGGGTTATGGATGAGTTGATTATTTGATTTTTATTCAATTCACATGGTTATGAGGTAGGTGGAGGTGCATGGATGAGTATTCTATCTATGTGTTAGGATCAGATGGGTGTTCATAAGTGGGTTGATATAGAGTGAAAATTATAATGACGTAAATAATTTTTTAACACATATGGTTGGATGATGAGGGAATGAATATGCTTTAATAGTGTTAATCATGATAGACAATAGACTTTGTTCATATTATTCCAGGTGGGAAGGGCCTTAATTTTGATGATTAATGTAAATTAATGAATTGTGTGAAAATGTTAATTGTTAAATAATGGATAATGAATTAATGAATGTAAATTAAATAGAAAAGAAAATGTTTTATTTTAATTTTTTCCTTTTTTATGCTTATCTTCTCATATTTTATCTGGTCGTAGCATTGGATATTCAAATTCGAGCAAAGTTATTTGTGGTTTAGTCTATTTATATGATATTCCCATTGCGTGGTTGTGAGATATGTCATATCATGTATATTTTATGATTTCATATGATTCCCCAACCCTATCGGTTAGGAAAAATGACACCCAGTGAACTCTAGTAGGGTGTTTCCCTAAAATCCATGGTGGGAGGATGGATGTCTGACTATCCCCTATGGACGTGATCTCTTCTCTTGGTAGTTACCTGTTCTAGTATGGATGGAGGATTGAATTCCCATACATTCATGTAGATGGATTTTAGGTCTTTCGGTAATTTCAAACACATTAATTTTCAGATATTGTGTCTATAGTGTAATTATTGCAATGGCACGTATAAGATGTGATAGTTGAGGTACTTACATGGTATATGAGAAGTAATGGTTTGAGGAATAATACTTGATGCTTGATATAAATGATACTGGATACAGAAGTTTCCTAGGAATACCTGGTTAATATATGTGGATATATAATATGGGATCATGTAGTTATGTGATACACAAGGATCATGTTGTGATACCATGACTAGGTGTCTTCAGGATGGATTAATTTTCTTGAGAGATAGATCCAGATGTAAAATGGTAGGGTAGAATACAAATCCAGTGGGTAATAGAAAGTTTTTTTATCAATGATTTTTTATTAATATTGATATAAATTGTGTTATATATCCATCATGATGATGAGAACATAGTATTCGTTTTTAATTGACAAGTAAGTTTCACTAGTTTAAAAATGAATTTTTACATGATTTTTTATTCATTTTCTTGAGAGGATCCATGGAGGAATCTAATGATTATAATATTATTCACAAACTACATATATATATAAAATTATTTTGTTATCCAATATAGGGTTGTGACCGGGTTATATATTAGTATCTAGGGGTTTAACAAAAAAAAGTCAGCATCATGTTCGCTACCTTTTTAATATTTTCGGTACTTTTATATTTATTTTCAAATGTTAAGTAATATATGTAATTAAATTTTTTCAATATGTATATATTTTCAATATATTTATCTACATGTCCTAGTATGAGTTGGTTTTGGTGCCATTCTTATATCTCTCTACCTCATGTTTTTAATATAGGGTAATGTATCTCATATGCATCTTCACTATACCCTCTTTGGTAGTCACCAACCTAGTGCCTACATGATGTTGGACTCAAGAAGTCACCATATCATTCCCAACATTGTGGTATCCTTATAAGTAGGTGATTGTGAGAGAGTTAGATAATATAATCATATTGGAGGGATAATTTGGGTATTTGAGTTAGGCACATGTGATGTTGCAAGAGATTGTAAGGAAACATTGTCATCTAAGTTTAGTATGTGATGTAAACACGAGAAACCCACTAAGTCATAATAATTTTGGGGGCCCATGTATTCTATTTCACATACAATTTATTATTCAGAGTTAAAAAGGTGATTTGATACTGGATGTATTTTAGAGAACATGTAAATTATCATGCACCATTCACCATTGAGTTTGTGTTTCAAATGAAAATACCTTTGGATATAGTCAAACCATAACAATATAATTTAAAAAACAAATTAATTAATGTTTTTATAATATATTCTAGGTTTATGACCTCAAATAGTTTTACAATATTTTAGGAATGGAACTTGGTCTAACACCTCATATAGTTCATTAATATTATGTCCATCATGTTGTTCTATATAATAATCACATAGAAGAGTTCGATGAAAATGACACTTGTAGAAGGATGATCTTATAGTTTTACAACCTGATTATATATTTTCATCAGTGTTCTCTTCCAAACATATTCATAGAATACTGGTATAAGTTAGTTAAGATAGATTTAAATATTATCCATCCTTAGTAGGATAATTGGTTTCATTGGTCGTGATGATGCTGCATGAGGTAGTGTTGAGGTGGTGGTTCTTATTACATAGGGATTGTGAGGAGTCATCAGTCTCATGGGTGATGTTTCAAAACCACTTTTGATATGTGATTATTTATTTGAATGAAACAGAGGCCATTCTCATTGATCTTTATAAACTTTTTAGTGATGTCAAGTGTGCGTGGGGTTAGGATCGATTTGAGTATCCTTTTGTGAAATTCTTCATAAATAAATTCTTATGAGGAAGACATAATGAGGAATTTCATGGAGGCATTACATGTAATTATTCAACATTAGGATAACAAATTTATGTTGATCAAGTTTATTAATGTGATGAAAGAAGTATATGTTAATAAGATGATGTCGTCCAGACCCAAGTTGCACAAGTGGCTATTCTAGAAAATTCCACTTGAATTGGAGATGTTGTCCAAGGTTCTTAGTTTTCCTAGCCAATAGTGATTTCGGTCAGATGGGGGTAGGTTTCATCCATAATAATCTAATTTTTCTATTGTTGGAAACACAATTATTTTATAGAAATAGTGTTGACGCACTTTTTTCGTCACATTGTCTAAAAGAATGTAAAGGGAAATGACTGAGCACAAATTAATTCATTCTTTGAAGAAAACATCCAAAATGGAAAATGGTATGAACAAAGCATCAAAAGAACATGTGCCGCGCAAGTTACATCACTATCACGGAAGTCCTCTTGCGCAACACCTAATGGTCGCCCAAGTGACTTGCGCGCCCTAAAGGATAACCGCTCGGGGTCTTCTCCATCCTATAAATAGACCCTGTGGGCCCCCCATTCGAGGGGAATTTTTTTCCAGAAACTCAGATTTGAGCTCCCGGGGCCCTAGTCTCTTCTGAAAGATTCTGAAACATTTCTAAGGTAATTTATTACCTAGAATAGAAGATCTAAAGAGGGGGAGGAAGGCCTAAGTGTTGAAACTCATCAACACTTGCGCACCTGAGTGGTCATCCCTTAAGGTAAATGGCCACACTTGTGCGCCGCCTAACTCCTTCAATTGAACCTACGCGCCACTCTTCTGGAAGAACCTCAAGATTATTCAAAAGGCATTAACCAAGAGTCGCTCATGTATTAACCTGCTGTTTGACCATCACGCAAGTACCCATGTGTCGCAAAGGTATACTTGCATGACCAGGACTTGCACGCCCACACAGTACCTCCGCGCCTGCCAGGACTTGTGTGCCCCTAACTTTTTGGGTTACCTTCTTTCCCATTTCACCCATCTTATGCCATTCCACCTCTCCTATTCAATATTCAGTCTTCAAGAAACCCTTCAACGACATTTATGGCATGATTTATTGATTGCAATTCTTTATCTGAAAGGTATTCTATGGAATATCTCTCAAAACCTAGTGATTTACACATATTTATGTCACTAATGATTGAGATTTCATTCATTCAACCTTATCCATTAAGATGAGAGAACTCATTAACCTGGGCGTCCTTTTCCAGAATAAGCCCCAGTCTCAAATATGGGCCTCCTTTTCAAGAATAAGCCCCAGTCTTAAATATATGCTTCATTTTCATGAATAAGCCCCAGTCTCAAATATGGGAACCCTCCTTAGGAGTAAGCCCCAAGTCCTCTTTTAACCCGGGCCTCCTTTTTTGGAATAATCCCCAGTCATAATTCTGAACTTGGGCCTCCATTTCAAGAGTAAGCCTCAGTCTTAATATGGGCATCCTCCTTAGGATTAAGCCCCAATTCCCTTAATTTTTAATGTCCCTTAACCTAGGTCTCCTTTTCCGGAATAATCCCCAGTCATTATTTCTCTTAACCAGTCCTAATTTACCTTTGATCTGGGATTCCTTCTAAGGAGTAAAACCCAATCATAAGTCCTCTCCTAATTTGGCCCTCTTTTTTAGGAGTAATCCCCTAGTTAGAGTATTCAAATCTCCATGAAGCACATATACCTTTATGGACCCTATCCCTGGATTTCTTCCCTAAAGTAAATCCTAATCATCATTTATCTAGGAAGTCATACATACATAAGTCCCACATTATTTCTTAATGATTGCATCTTTCATGGAACAATTATATGATTTTTACCAATACCTATTGTTTCTCACACCGAGCATGACTCGCGTGAGCTTAGAGTGTAAAAGTAATTATGACATTCTTCTTTGAGCCATCAATCATAAATATCATACTCCCTTACTCGAACTACATTTGTTCTGATTCCTTTTCTAATCAAAGGATACGTAGGTATCCCATCTGTGGGTTCGATCCAAACTCTAAAATAGTCTATGTCCTTCTAAATGACAATAAACATCAACTACCACACTGAGTGGCTTTAAAACCAACATGGTCATCATAATGACCAATAGATTTCTATATAAATGTGTCAAAGGATACCATTGACCAAATAATATCTAATAAATACAGATGATTATTTATTGTTGAAGAACCTCGAATACATATAAATGATTCTCAAAATTTTATACACATTTAATCAGTGATTGTCAGATCTGAAGGAAAACTAATTTTATACTTTGTAATTTAATAAGGATTTACGAACATAACATAAATCAATAAAGAGAGTCCCGGAGTAGACAATAATTCCCCACAAAATGGTATGATGAGTCCAGCCTCCCATCCTCTCGACCAATGCAAATTCCTAGGCCTCATCAGTCCACAAACTAATTAGTGCCTACCTATGGAAAGTAGGTCCAAATAGATGTTGAATAATTGGATGTTTCCTGTTCTACGAACAAACCCTTTAGAAACAGATCAAAATGTTTGAACCTTCAATCAATCAGGTAATCACCAAAATTCCGAGGGAAACAAAAAATGGTGAACCCGACGTGAATCCTTAACCATGTTAAAATAATATTTTACATATTAGTTAGGCCCCTATTTAAAACTCAATGAGAGGGCCAACAAAAAAATCATTGAAATATGTGCACATCCAAAAGATATAGTGGATGAATTTATCTTGATTACGTCTGTTATATCAAACAGGCACTGTTTTCCAAGATCTTCTGCATTTCCAGAATGGATTCTCTCATGTTCACACCTGTGAATACTGCTACTACAAATGCCACTGCTACTACTCCTGCCGGATCATCATCCGCTCTAAGGATGACATCATATACTCAGTGTCTTCAACGATGGGTATCAAATGCAGTGGTTAAGGAGTACCGTCAACATGGTACCATCCCAAATCTGGAGGCTACCCAACAAGCCCTCCAGGTGAACAATTCACACCGGTCGTCCGAGCAATGATGACCAGTTATCAAGAAGCAGGCGGTGCTAACCACCATCTCCAATCGTTTCGGGTCGTTATCCCTGGAACACAATCACCATTCACTCCCATATTCTGCGGAGGTGAATGAGAAGGTCCCTCAGGGCCTTAATTCAAAGAATCAGTAGTCCTTATTGAGGGATCCTATCAATAATTGACACCAGAATCATGCGGCAGTACGCCCTCAACATGATGATGGTACCAACTCAAGGCGTTCGGCTCAGGTTACTCGAACCTGAGTAGGCAAGATGAACCGCCAGAGGCAGAATCCAGTCAACAGTGAGCAGGTTCTCATCTCTACCATCTCTGGAGAAGTCCACCATCCTAAATTGGTGGTAAGCAACGAGCGAGCACACACACCTGCCCATTTTAATTCCGTTGTCCAGCAGACTCGTCTGGAAGCATCATGACAATCCCACCAGGTAATTCCAGTGCAGTACTATAGGCAGGAACATACACCTATTTATACATTATCAGTTTGTCAGAAGCCCCATCTGACTACATATGATAGAGCTCACAACCACGTTCGGTGAAGTGAAATCAGTATGAACATACACCTTATAGTATTAATCAAGCCTTCCAACAGTCTGGCTTGGTAGCACACGAAGAAGTCAACCGGAAAGCGCCGACGATAAATAGGAGGCATACTCAACCCTATTCCCCCACACTTGAGTACTTTCAGGATTCACTGACAGAAAAAGTAGGACATGAGCATCTACATAAACCTACTCCAAGCAAGGAATGGAGGTATATCGCTGTTCCAGCATCTGAAGTCACCAAGCATATTCTATCATTGGTGAAAGAGAAAAAGAAAATCCCTGCTCATATTCTGGATGCCTGCCGGGATATTATAACAACATCAACGACATCTCAGTGAAAGACACATAAATCTATCCCTACTAGTGGAGTGACACATCAAAAATTCACTCCATAACAGACACACACATCTGTTCCAGTCGAAGAGGGTTGTGGGGAATACTCCCCCATATCATACGGACAACCATGTCAGGCACATACTCCCGATTTGAGTGGGGATTGTCAGCCTAACCTGGCCATATTTCCTAATCAGGCACATACACCTACTCAGAGAAGCCACATTCGTCAATAAGTTGTTTCCAAGGTGAGTAAGAAGGTGTCTAAGAAAAAGACTTGACCAGCACAGTCAGGAGATCAAGAGCTAATCTGTAACAAGTCCTTGTTCTAGGATGGAGTTATTGAAGCCCTAAGATAGTTATCTGTTGGAATTCAAGATTCCACACCCTCATTTCCCAATAGTGGTAACATTAATTCCAAATTTCTTCAACAAACACTTCCTCATGAAGGCTTGCTTCATGACAATTCGGTCTATCTCGATGTTTCATCTTCAGATGAGAGCCACAGGAACCCTCTATGTGGTCATAAGACCAAGGAGCAAGAGATCTCATCTTTTGTTGTAACCCATTATGGTAGTCCTCTCCATGATGATGAATTTCGCTGCAAAATTCCTCTCCGTACTAGTGATGCACATTTCCCGAAAAATGCTCCAGTGGACAATGTAGTACTGAGAAAGCCCTCTTATCGTGAGGCACTTGAAAATGTGAAACCAGTCATGTCTGATGCTTCATCGCTAGTGGGTGAAATAATTTCTCAATCAGAAGATATCCCAGGGTGTAGGTCATTCTCCGAACCACCCCTATGACATGAATCTTCTAGTTGGATCAATGATTTCTCTTCCAATCTTGTTGAATCTGATGAAGCAACAAGGAAACACCAACTCTGGTCAAATCAGGTATAATAATCTTCATTTAATGATAAAGAGTAAATGCTGAACATGAGAAAACAACTGGCAAAAGGTGATGTACCAGTCATGTTTTGGCCTCTGGATGACTATCAGTATGACATTCCAAGGATGTTGAAGGAAGATGGAATTCATGATATTCGTCTCAAAATATGGAAAACTATTTTTCAGTTGACGAAGAAAGTGTTATCTTGTGATGAATATGAAAATCATATTAAGATAATAGAAGAGTTACAACGTCTGATTGATTTGGCATCTCTACCATTCTCTCAATATCCGAAGGCTGAAAAGCAGCAGAGAGCCCTTCAACGTTCCTGCCTTGGTGCACTAAGAAGATTTCATCAGTTAATTTCCAATTCCCCATCTAGTATTCATGTAAGAGGATTGGGTGTTCATGGAGCACTACATTTCACGGTTCTCTCCAGTCAGCAAAGCCAACCGAAAATTGTCACATACAATGATATTGCCCATGGCCGGCCACATTCAATGTGCTTTGTTTGTAATCAAAAGCGTTCCCAGGAACATGCTTCAACTAGTTCCTCTCAAAATCAAGCATACAGAGACCAAGTTGTTGAATTACTCCTACATCAAGAAAATGAGAATATTGAACAGGCCTCTCTTATAGAGAAAGCACATCATCAAGTGACAGAAGTGTCGGAAATCATCCAAGGGTCTTTTGAACCAGGTGATAAAAGTGGATACAGCTTAATGCATCCAGATAATTCTCGGACTAAGGATCTCAGGATCAGGAGAGTTTTTAAGAAAGTCTCAGACATAGAATGTCAAGAGCCACCCCATCTTGCCAGACTTAGGACTCTTTTAAACCAACCCTAAGAATCAACAAATAGGATTCGAGGAGTTGAGTGGGAACAACAGGAACATCCCCAGTCCACCAGACTGGGGAATTTTAAAAATTATCAATTCCCTCCTCAGAGAAAGTCGGCCGTTTCCTGATTGGGGAATAAGCCTCGAGAGGAAAGAAGAGCCAAATTATCATGTGATTGCCTCCAAATTACAGTTTATCAAGAAGTTCCTGAGTGATCGAATCAAAAAAAGGCAAAATCTCATTAAAGACATGGAATAAGGCAATATCAGAGAAATGCTGATAGAAGGGATGTGATACATTATGAGTCAGTCAATGTCATCAATGTCGTTGTTGCTGATCCACCAAATGAAACTCGCTCAGGGGACTCATATGAAGAGGTTCCTGCTCAAGAAGATGTATGCACCGACACAAATGAAGAAGGTGTGCGTACATGAAATCAATAGATTACTAAAAAACCTAGGTAATCCTTTGAGTAACCAACATCCCTCTCTCCGAAAAGTTTTCAATAACAGGAGGGGAAAGAATCAGGTTACATATCCTTCCACTGGAGAAGGCCAATCGCTCTCACTAGAGAAAAGGTTTTCACAACAGGTGGAAGAAATGAAGGAATTAAGGAGGTTGAATGCAGAACTACTTCAAGGTAGTCTTATTCTTAAGCATGGTGGAGTCAGTTAGCCAAGGTAATTTGTTGTAGCTTCTGATATGGATGAAGAATATCCTTCTCTATCAGTACACCCTCACACGTCTAATCCTACGGGTCTAGTGAAACAAAAGCTGGCAGTGCTACCATCAGTTGCAGCACTAACCACCACATCTTTCCAAGCTCCAGTCACTGCACCTACCCAAGTCCATGTTCAACCTTATGTTTCTCAAAAGTTAATAACTACCATTGAGTCATTAATAGCTTGGTTAGAATCTATGGAAGGGAAACATGGGTAGGTTCCACACGAAAAGAAAGTTTACCTTGAATGGGTAGATTCAATCTCTCCTCCATCCAGTTTTGGAAACCCTGTATTCCCAATTTTCAATGGATCAAGTGACCCCGAACAAAATTTGATGCATTATGTATCTTGTTGTGATCCTATGATGGGAACTCCAGAGTAGCAAGAAGCAGTAAAACTCATATACTTCGTACAGACCTTTCAAGGACCATCCTTTGTCTGGTATACAAGCTTGCAATCCTAGTAAATTACCGGTTGGGAGGATCTTCGCCAAAAATTCCTTCTTCAGTTCATCTTAACTTTTCCAAAGACAACAGTTTTCGATCATACAAACTGTAATCAAAGAGATAATGAAAGGTTCTCATATTTCATTGCTCGCTGGAAGGGATTAACATATTCCCAAAGATTAACACTCCCTCAAGAGAAATTGTTGCCGATCTGTGTGGAAAATTTGTGTGACGAGTTACACATGCCACTGATCCCTATTAATTACACATAAGGGTTTCAAGACCTTAATTCAATTGCTCCGAAGATTGAAGATTCCCTTATACAGGCTATGGCTAAAGCTTGTGTAATTCCATCAGCACCAGGAAGGAGAATGGGTAATGTAGAAACTGCTATAGTTATGCTTAAAAAGGCACCTGTACCTATTTCTACTTCAAAACCTTCTTTTTGTCAAAGGTATCCACCTCCTGAGCACCATCAACAAAGGCTATTTCTTCCAGATGATCAAATAAATCAAAGAAAAAAAAATTTGAGCATCTGAAGAGCAAAACATACTCTTTCCGAAATGAACAAGTTCTTGGTTACTTCATTTCGGCTCTGGAAAATAATCTGGTTCAATTGCCAAGGACCAAAATGCCAAACAAGGAAGGAGATAAAGACCATCCCAATTATTTACTCTTTCATCAAATGTTGGGGCATCCCATCCAAGATTGTTTTGTCTACAAAGACCTCCTTCAAAAGATGGTCGACTCGGGACAATTGAAACTGAAAGGTTCTTCAGATCAGGTAGCATGTGTTACTACTACAGTTTCAGAGGAGGAAGGTGAATGGTAAGAAATAAAAAGACAAAATGTACATAAGTACGATGATTGGATGGTTAGAAGGAAAATCAACCGAAATCATGATATTTTTCAAACACAATTAAAGAAACTGATTGTGTCTTCTCCCTTGAATGTTGTGCCCAAACCCTCTTCATCAGAGGGAAAGTCCTCAACGAAATTAAATGATTCAAAGAAAGAAAAATAATCAGAAGAAGATGAGTATGTGTCAAAGACTAAGTTATCATTGACTCTGGAAGACTTCATGCCATCTACTTCAAAGCCATGGGCACTGACCCACTAAACGGAACAACCTAAATAGGCTAATCATGTAGAGTCTTCATTAGACGAAGAGTTCATCCTCGGTTCTGTTAATATGACTCAATTAACAGATCCATATGCGAGTCGAAATTTTGATTTCAATGAGCTGGAATTTCGTGTATCAAACAAGGGAATCAGAGGAAGTTCTAGAGGATCAGTATTTAGGGGAAGATGTGGATCTTTCTAAAGCCACTACTCCAGTTCTACCACTGCTAGAACTGTGTATGTAGCAGAAGCTCGTGGTAGAGCCCTTAAGAGAGCTCAGAAAGAACAATCTTGTTCTTCTACCAATAGAAAATTCAGTCCTGGCACAATTATTCTGGATGACCGGTTGAAGGATCTATCTTCTTCCTCTCAGCATGTAAATGGATCTAATCGGTCTAATCTTCCAAAACCAAGAATATTGTCAAATCCTATCCCAATACAAGATGCATCAACTTCTAAAGCATCTGCTTCGAAGGTACCTGCTAAACCACATATTCTTGTAGGGAAACACATACCTCTGGATTAAAGGAATGGTGTATTGAAACACTTTGCCCAAGTACGAGCCATGTTATCAATTCAGGATTCTTTGAATTTGTCAAAAGATCTTCGAGAAGCACTCATCGAGGCTTTGTCAAGTCCTCAAGAGTTTGAAACTGAATTTGCTGCAGCTAATGTCTATTACATAGAGAATAATCCTGCAGAATGCCATGAAATAATATCTTTTACTGAGGAAGATGAAGATGATGTTGTGCATGGGCATATTATACCTTTGTACTTATCTGGAAAGTTCAATGGTGTAGATGTCCGAAGAGCTTTCATTGACAGTGGTTCAGGAGTCAACCTCATGCCCATTCATACACATTGTCGATTGGGCCTCACAGAATCTGATTTATCTCTTTCTAACTTGATGTTACAAGGATATGATAAAAATGAACAAGAACCACGGGGTGATGTTACACTCAGAACTCATTTTGGAGATCTTATATCCAATTCGGATTTCATGGTTGTTTATCAAGAATCAGCTTTCAACATCTTGCTTGGAAGACACTAGCTACATCATCATGTGGCTATCCCTTTATCATACCATCAGTGTCTCAAAAATTGTTTCGATGGTCAAGTTGGGACATTGTATGGTGATAAGGCCTCATTCAAGAAATATGAGTCTCAATACATTGAGGAGGAATTCTATTACATGATGGGAAGGGAGAAATCCACAACAAAAAAGATTACCAAAGTTAATTCTCCATAAGGTTTGGAGAGGATTCCAGTAAATCGATTTACACATGTGAGTATTGATTATGGGTTTCCTATCAGTAAAATTGACAAGATAGACCCAAATCAAAAAACTATTATGGAATGATCCATAATGTCAGTTAAGGCAATCGGGCCAGACAACATGGGAGAAATTGGTAACCCACACAGTAGTGATGAAAGCACAAATGGTGACGTCTTCATTTCATCTTATGAAATCCAAAAAGTCTGTACTTCGCCAATTAGGCCAGATTATGTTATAGAGAAATCAGTGGTGAACAATTATGTCGATTCTCAATCTAGCATCTCCTCTTTATTACCCAAAGAAGACCCATCATTATCAATCGAGTCGGAAATGGAAGCTTCTTCTTCAAGATGTGAAAATTTTCACATATCTTCTGATTATGAAAATTATGCTTTATCATCTACTATGCAAGTAGAAATGGAGGAAATAATACATGATGAAGAAGAATAGGAAGATCTCAGAGATGCTCCTCCAGCATTTGAAGAGGGTATCTCTACCAATGTGGATGAACTCAGAGAAATAAATCTAGGTGAAAAAGTAGATCCACACCCCACTTTAATCAGTGCGGACATGACTCTTGAGGAGCATGAGATGTATATTTCTTTTCTAAAGAAAAATAGAGATATATTTTCTTGGAAATATATAGAAATGTCTGGTCTTGATCCTGATGTTGATACTCATCATTTGGGTTTACCATAAGAACATCAAGGATTTAAGCAAGACGTGATAAAAACATACCCATCTTATACTTCCAAAATTGAGGATGAAGTGGATAAGCTTATCAAATCTACCTTCTTCAGAGAAGTTCAATATCCCATGTGGTTGGATAATATTGTCCCTGTAAAAAAGAATAACGGACAAATTATAGTTTGCATCAATTTCAGAGATCATAATTGGCATTGTCCTAAGGATTATTTCCCCATTCCGATTACAGAACATTTAATTGATGCAACAGCTAGCTATGAGGCACTTTCCTTCGTTGATGGATATTTCGGATATAATAAAATCCGAATGGCCCCAGAAGACAAGGAATCCATAGCCTTCATATCCCCTAAGGGTGTGTTTTGCTATCGGGTAATGCCATTTGGCTTAAAGAATATAGGTGCAACATATCAGCGTGCCATGCATCATATCTTCAAACCCTTCGTAGGGAAGTTTGTTGAATGATATGCAGACAATTTGGTGGTTAAATCCAAACAATGTTCTAATCACATGGCTGATTTGGAAGTCATACTCCGCAAGCATCGACAACATAATTTGAAGATGAACCCCTTAAAATGTGCTTTTGGGGTATTTTCAGGAAAAATTATCGGCTTTGTTGTACGCCATCGTGGTATTGAAATCGATCCTGAGAAGACCAAGTCAATCCTTGGTATGTCACCTCCTTGGAATTTGAAAGAATTAAGAGGACTTCAAGGAAACATAGCCTATATTCGGCGTTTCATCGCCAATTTGGCAGGCAAAAGTATACACTTTACGAAATTGATGAAGAAGGGAGTCACTTACCAATGGACTGAAGAATGTCAAGAAGAATTCGATATTCTCAAGAAATACCACTTCAGTCCACCGGTACTCATGACACCTATTAAAGGAAGACCACTAATCCTCTATGTGATAGCTCTAGAGTGATCATTGGGTTCCTTTCTTGATCAAATGAATGATGCTGGGAATGAAAACAGCCGCTACTATCTTAGCTGAACTATGCTTGAAGCAGAAACCCGGTATTCAAGTATTGAGAAGTGATGCCTGGAATTATTATTTGCAGTTCAGAAGTTGAGACACTACCTGCAACATCACGAGGTCCAATTGGTATCTTGCAATAATCCACTCAAATTCATCCTTAGGCGTACGATGCTTATAGGAAATCTGGCAAGGTGGGTAGTTATTTTGCAGCAATTCGACATTCAGTATGTGTCTCAAAAGGCGATAAAGGGCCAAGATCTGGCAGATTTCTTGGCTGAACACCCTTTAGTGGAAGACACATCTTCGGATATTGAACTCCCTGATGAGGAGGTCTTCTCTATTCAAGAATGTCCTCAAGCATGGGAAATATATTTTGATGGTGCTTCAAGAAGACGAACCGGGAGGAAAATGGTAAATCCTAAATTGAACAAAGTTGGCTTAAGAATTGTGCTCATTTCCTTTGAAGAGGCAATGGTACCTTATTACTTATTATTGTGGGCGATTGGTACCAATAATGAAGCAGAATAACAAGATATCATCGCAGGCATGGAATTAGTGCTTCAAGCACATGTGAATCACTTAAAGGTGAAAGGTGATTCAGACCTAGTAGTCAAACAAGTCAATGAGGATTATGCCGTCAAAAAAGAGGAACTAATCCATTTGTATGATTACATCAGAGAGTTAATGGAGGAATTCACTTCGAAACCAACATTTTCTTATGACCCACGATCACAAAATGCTCAAGCTAATGCACTGGCTAATATATCCATAACTCTGGTAGATCCAAATCGGGAAGAGACATCAATTAGTATTGCCAACTGTCGTGCAATTTCACATTATGTTCAAATTAGAACAGAGGAAATTAATGAAATTAGTCCCATTCCTGAACCATATGGTCATACTACAGGATGGATGTCACCTATCAGAGAATACCTTCAAAATGGAACACTTCCACCTAATAGAGATGAGAAAGAACAAATATGGCGACGTGTGGGAGATTTTACTCATTATGATAGCCCAGATCACCTAGATAAAATTCTCTACAAACGTGGTTTTGATAGATTTCTCTTCAAGTGCATTGACGGTGAAGAGAAAATGGATGTCATGAAAGAAGTGCATGAAGGAGTCTGTGGTGCCCAACAGTCTGGACATAGACTGTCTGATCAAATTCGACGGCTTGGATACTTTTGGCCTTCAATGATACAAGATTGTGTTGATTTCACAAAGAAGTGTCATTCATGCCATGTTCATGCCAACATCATTTATCAACCTCTAGAGTTGGTTCATACAGCTAAATACTCATGGCCATTTTCCACATGGGGAATGGATGTGGTGGGAACTTACCCTTAGGCTACGACCAAGCAGTTTAAGTACATTCTTACTGCTACTGACTTCTTTTCCAAATGGTCAAAGTCAATACCTATCAAGGAAGTCGGTTCTAAATGCATTGTTAGCTTCATCATGTCTAACATCATTACCATATTTGGTGTCCCTCATACTATATTGACGGACAATGGAACCATCTTCTGTTCATCCGAGGTGAAGAAATTGTATCAAGAATACAACATCATATCCAACCATTCGACTTGGTATTATGAAGCGGCCATGGACAGATAGAAGCCTTCAACAAGTCTCTTTAAAATATACTGAAAATTATGGTGGATAAAGATAAGAAGTCATGGCCTGATAAAATATTTCATGCTTTATGGTCTTATCGGACTACCACCCGCACTGCAACTCGGTCAACTCCATATTCAATGGTATATAGAACGGAAGCCGACTTGCCAATTGAATTTCAATTGCCTTCGCTCAGAGTAGCCATTTGGGATCAGTAATCTACAGATGAACAATATCAAAAGTGATTGAATTAATTGGAACGTTTAGATGAGAAAATATTGTGCACTTTGAACCACTTTGAAGTATATCAGAATACAATAGCACGATCTTTTAACAAAAAAGTGTTTCTTCGTTCATTCACTCATGGAGAAGTGGTATTAGTTCTCAGAACTCGAATAATACCAGGAAAGAAACCTCCCAAGATTGATCCAAAATGGGAAGGACCTTACTCAATACATAGGGTCTACTCCAATGGAGCTTATTCGTTAATATCGATGGATGGAGAACTCATCACTACTCCATCCAATGCCATATTTTTGAAGAATTATTTTTTATAAACACAAAATATATCATAAGTGGTCCGGTATGACCCTAAATTGCACCACCTTCTAGCAAGACGTTTCATCAATGGTCCATACATATGACCTTAAACTATTTGTACTTTCATCCCACATGACGTTAAACTGTGAAAGAGTTCCCTAAGTGGTTCAGTATGACCCTAAACTGCACCACTGTCCAGCAAGATGATTCATCAATGGTCCATACGTCTGACCTTAAACAATTTTTATTTCTGTCCCACACAACGTTAAACTACGAAAAGTCCCTAAGTGGTCTGGTATGACCTTGAACTGCACCACCATCAAGAAAGACATTAAACTTCATCATCAATTGTCCATACATATGACATTAAACTATTCTTACTTTCATCCCACATGACGTTAAACTGGGAAAAAGTTCCCTAAGTGGTCCGATATGACCTTAAACTGCACCACCGTCCAGCAAGACGTTAAACTTCATCATCAATGGTCCATACATATGACTTTAAACTATTTTTACTTTCGTCCCACATGATGTTAAATTGTGTCTCCTTCATTTTCCTTGCTATATGACATTAAATTATACAGAAACGGTCCATACATAAGACATTAAACTATTTATATTCATTTCGTCTCACATGACCGTAAAATGTGACATCCTAACTACATGATTATTATCTTTACAGAAGTCCCATTATGTACATCATTACATTAAACTGCACCATCCACGTTCCATGCATATGACCTTAAACTATTCACACTTTCGTCCAACATGACGCTAAACTGTATTGCCCCTTTTTCATCCAACATGATGTTAAACTATGAAACAAAGTCCCCAATACGTCCAACATGACGTTAAGTGGTGTACTTTTTTGTCCTCACTGCATGACAATAAACTTTATAGTCCCCCATTTGTCCAATATGATTTTAAACAATATTTTACCCATAGTCCTAACTACATGACACTAAACTGTTCATAACGTCCTTCGATACATCCTACATGACATTAAACTGTTCTTTTTCCCTGCTACATGACACTAAACTGTACAGCACCAATAATCCTAACTGTAAGACATAAAACTGCATAGTCCCATTATATGTCCTACATGACATTAAGCATGCATTGTTAAGGTTTTTGTTACCTCTTTTTTCTCACACCAAGTATGAATCACGTGGGCTTAGAAAAAACCTCAACCATAACACTTTTTCTGGGCTACTAACCATGTTTAAGTCCCAACAACATCATTTTTTAGGTCATTGTCCCCATGAAAAACGTGATCATAAATTAATTGTTTAATTGAACTATATGGAAATTGATCCTTGACTTCCAAGCATGGTACGTAGGAAACCTCCCCAGGATCATGCCCAAAATCAATCTCTTCACATCGGTTCACCTCCATCTCATACAATGTTGATTCTTGAAACCACCCCTAGAATCAATATTTTTACATAGTTTCACTTTCGTCCTAGTTATACGACGTCAAACTATGCAACAATTTTGTCCTTTATGAAAATAAACTACAATATTATTTAATACCCTCACCTGAGAGGGAACCATTATTTAAATTGATTTTTCAATCATGTTTCATTTCAAGGACTACGTGCATACATGGCAATGCCTAGACCTTTTATCTTGGGTTAAACCATCATTGTACTAAAGTCCCCTTTCACCCTTCACATGTACTAACCAAATTTGTACAGAGCATATTTCCAGAACTGTGTGGGCTTGATTCCCATCCTTATGGGATACTTAGGAACGTTCCAGTGTCCCTCGAATCTATCCCCAAGTATTTTGGGCCTTACCCCAAATTCCACATTCAGTCCCTTGGCTGAAAAGTCCCCTTGAAAACACACACTGTGTATTTCTTATAATGGTCCATTCTCTATGACCCTAAACTAAGATCTCTAATCCTTTTTTCCCACACGACGTTAAACTGTAGTTTAACAAATACATATGGGTGGATTCCCATCCTTCAGGGATATGTAGTGAAGTCCAACATTTCCAGTCAGGACCCAGCCACAACAAGATTATGGTTAGCATTGATTTGTGCATCTCTATATACATTGAACAATACCCATATTTATGTGTCATAATCCTAACCTTAAATATTTTCAGATCTTCATAACCCTTTTCTTCACTTTTAGTCAAAAAAAATTCAAATTTCTTAGAGTTCTTTTACCTCCAATTGTCCAAAGGCCTTCATTTTTAATTGATTTTGATAATCCACCTTTCAAGGCATGAGGTGGAACCCTTACAATGCCCGTAGGCGAATTACATGCCCGTAGGCCATAGAGGAACCATTACCTGACTATGCAGTACATTACCTTAGGTGGCCTTGCATAAACAGTCTCCATAATAGATTTGTCAGCTAAAAGATACTATTATCTGACTATACAGTCAATTTCCTTAGTTGGCCCTGCATAATTCAACCCCATAACGGGTTTTTCGGATACTGGTAACGTCATTATTAGGAAGAAATCATCCTTTGTCCTTATTGGTCTTAAATGACAGTATGTAGGGATCCCCAAAAATAGCCATCCTTAACATATTTGTCCCATATCCTTTTTCATGATATGAAAGTATTCAACTCTATGGTTTATATTCTCATTCCCTACGTTTGAGTCAGACATTCGTAATAGTGAAATCCATCTAGTTCATCGATAATATAGTTTGGAAATATCTTCTCCATATTCAAGTACCTCATTCCATACAACAAACTCTATACATTGGAAAATTTTAATCTCCATAAACATTCACTGGATTTTAGCAGTAGAAAGGTAAATTTCTGAGAGTTCTTTTGCCTGAATATGCAGCACGTGCCCATAGGCGGCCATGCATAAACAGTCTACATAACAGACTTGTTAGCCAAAAGATGTTATTTATTTGACTATGCAGCCAATGCCCTTAGGTGGCCCTATATAATTAAACCCCCTAACAGGTTTGTTAAATAATGGTAACTTCATCGTTGGGAACTACTTCTTAAAATTCCTTTTAGAAATTTTTCATATCATTCCTCAGATTAAAATATTCTTAAGTCATAGTTTACATTTTCCCTCCTCATACTTGAGTATGGTAATATGTTTTCAGATAAATTGTCAAGGAATTAAGTCAATTTTAATCCATTTCGGTCAAAGCTATTTCGACCTTAAACATTAGCCTTTGTATGTCCGACGTGCATGAATTTAAACTACCCACAAAATACAATGGAACTCAAAATAAAAGTCAATTTCCGGCTCACTAAACATACATTTTGTATGATATAGGTAATATTGAGCAATTAATAGATTAAAAGTTTAAATGTTTGTAGGATTATTTATTATAATCCTAGTAAAAATAAAGCTATGCATACTAGGCCCATCAGATTAGGTAAAATGTAAAGCATGTAGAAATAGAAAGCATGTAAAAATGATTGAAGATAAAGGTGTTTTTCATTGATACACAGGAGATAGGAGGACATCCACAGACTGCAGTCTCTTCCCTTTTTCAGGAACTACAAAAGTCTTTCAACATAAGTCTTCATTTTATTTACGGCATCCCTAGCTTCATCAGCAACCACCTGGAATTCATTCATTTAATTGGATACAATAAGAGATGCAGGGATACCATCTCTTCTTGGAACAATTGTAAAAGGATGTTCGTGAGTGCGGTTTGAAAAAATTTTCTTCGTATGAAATAGTGACTTTGTTTCTGGTCAAGAGACTTGGAAGATGGATATATGGATTTCAGAATGGATCATTGGAAGTAAAGATCCATTTGGAGAGAGTACTCTTTTCAGATCTTCCTCTAATTCCATGTTGGTCATCTCTCCACCAACCAGCTGCGAAAAACATTTCAGCCCATGGGTTTTCCATTTTCATATCTCCAAGGAAATGGCATGGAGGAAAAATTTGAAAGTTCACACCAATGTTGTTGCTTTTAATGCACAGCATAACCGAAATAGAGGAGTAGCGGTGCAGTTGCATTTCAGGCATATAGTTATTTGCATCTAGAACATTGACTCCATGCAGAAGACCATGACCATATAGGGATAAGTAGATTCTCTGTGGGAAATTAAGATGATATTTCTTCAAGTACTTATCCAAAATTGGGAGAGTGTTGTCAAAGATATCATTGTAATCATGCCCAACAATGTTCATCATGTCATCAATCTGCTTAATAGATAGTTCATTAGCCGTTCTGATTCTCCTGAGAGCCATTGAATCTGCACAATAGTGGAATAAATTAACTCTTAAATGGGTTTATTTTTCATAAAATTTGTGATGGAATTCAGATAAATGGTTAAGGAATTAAGGTGCGCAAGTCTAAAACATGGCACACAATAATGGAAGTTCCGTGAAAGTATTTGGCATGCATGTATCACCTCGCAAGCCCAGATACCTTGACAATAGCGCGACATCAAGGAAACAGCAGGAAACATAGAAACATGCGCGGCAAATGCAACTTGTGTGGTGAGAGCTCGAATGTTCCAAATCCATATGCTTTTTACGGAAGTGAGGCCCTCTATTTATAGACAATGACGTAACCTTGCGCGCCATACCCTGCGCGACCAAATGCCATACCCCTGCATGCCAAATCATGCGTGCCCGAAGCTGATTTGTGCGCCAGACCTGGCGCGCTGCCTTTCCTTTAGTTTTCTTCTTTTCCTCAAAGTCACATACCCATTTCTTTCGTATCCAACTCTACGGGGAAAAGTTTGTTGATGCTCTTTTTTCATCACATTGTCTAAAAGAATGTAAAGGGAAATTACTTCGCACAAATTGATTCATCCGTTGAAGAAAACATCAAAAATGGACAAAGGTACGAACAAAGATTCAAAAGAACATGTGTTGTGCAAGTTCCATCACTATCGTGCAAGTCCGCTTCTGCGAAGCCTATTGGTCACGTAAGTGACTTGCGCACCCTAAAGGATAACTGCCCAGGGTCTTCTCCAGCTTATAAATAGACCCTGTGGGCCCCCCATTTGAGGGGAATTTTTTCCATAAACTTAGATTTCTGCTCCCGGCGCCCTAGTCTCTTCTCAAAGATTTCGAAACATGTCTAAGGTAATTTATTACATAGAACGGAAGATCTAAAGAGGGGGAAGAAGGCCTAAGTGTTGAAACTCATCAACACTTGCGCGCCTGAGTGGCCAACCCTTAAGGGAAATGGCCACACTTGCGCGCCGCCTAACTCATTCAATAGAACTTGCACGCCACTCTTCTGGAAGAACCTGAAGATGATTCTAAAGGATTTAACCAAGAGTCTCTCAAGTATTACCCTACAGGTTGACCATCATGGAAGTACCCATGTGTCGCGCTGGTATACCTACAGGACCAGGACTTGCGCGCCCATGCAGTACCTACGCTCCTGCAAGGACATGTGTGCCCCTACCTTTTTGAGTTCCCTTCTTGCCCATTTCACCCCTCTTATGCCATTCCACATCTCCTATTCAAGATTCAGTCTTCAAGACACTCTTCCAATCCATTTATGGCATGATTTCTTGATTTGACTTCCTTATCTGAAAGGAATTTTGTGGAAAATCTCTCAAAACCTAGTGATTTACACATCTTTATGTCACTAAAGATTGAGATTTCATTCATTCAACCTCATCCTTTAAGATGAGAGAACTCATTAACCTGGGCCTCCTTTTCAGGAATAAGCCCCAGTCTCAAATATGGGCCTCCTTTTAGGAATAAGCCCCAGTCTCAAATATGGGCTTCCATTTCAGAAATAAGCCGTAGTCTCAAATATGGGCATCCTCCTTAGAAGTAAGCCCCAAGTCCTCTTTTAACATGGGCCTCCTTTTCCGGAATGATCCCTAGTCATAATTCTTAATCGTGGCCTCCTTTTCAGGAGTAATCCCCAGGCTTAATATGGGCATCCTTCTTAGGATTAAGCCCCAAGTCCCTTAATTTTTTAAGTCCCTTAACATGGTTCTCCTTTTTTGGAATAATCCCCAGTCCTAATTTATCTTAACTAGTCCTAATTTACCTTTGATTTGAGATTCCTTCTCAGGAGTAAAACCCAATCATAAGTCTTCTCCTAATTTGGCCTCCATTTCAAGAGTAAGCCCCCAGTTGGAGTATTCAAATCTCCATGAAGCACATATACCTTTATGGACCCTGTCCCTGGATTTCTTCCCTAATGTAAATCTGAATATTCATTTATCCAGGCATTCATACATACATAAGTCCCACATTATTTCTTAATGATTGCATCTTTCATGGCACAATTTTCTGATTTTTACTAATACCTCTTGTTTCTCACACCGATCATGAATCACGTGAGCTTAGTGTGTAAAAGTAATTATTACATTCTTCTTTAAGCCATTAATCATAAATATCATACTCCCTTACTCGAACTACATGATTTATGATTACTTTTCTAAACAAACGATATGTAGGTAGCCCATTTGCGGGTTCGATCCCAACTCTGAAATAGTCCATGTCCTTCTGAATGACAATAAACTTTAACTACCCCACTAAGTGGCTTTAAAACCAGCATGGTCATCATAATGAGAAAGAGATTTCTATATAAATGTGTCGAAGGATTATATTGACCAATGAATATCTAATAAATACAGATTATTCTTTATTGATGAAGAACCTCGAATATATAGAAACGATTCTCAAAATTTCCTACATATTTAATCATTGATTGTCAGATCTGAAGGAAAAATCATTTTGAACTTGGTAATGTAATACGGATTCATGAACATTACATAAATCTATAAAGAGAGTCCCAGAGTAGACAATAATTTTCCTCAAAAAGGTGCGATGAGTCCAACCTCCCATCCTCTTGACCAATGAAAATTTCTTAGCCTCATCATTCCACAAACTAATTAGCCCCTACCTTTAGAAAGTAGGTCCAAATGGATGTGGAATTATTGGATGTTTCCGGTTCTATGAAAAAACCCGTTAGAAACCAATCAGAATGTTTGAACCTTCAATCAAGGAGGTCATCCCCAAAATTTTGAGGGAAAAAAATAGATCAGACTCATGTTATTCTTGGGGAGGTCATAGTCTTTTGTGGTAATATTACTTGACCATTCTGGGTAGTTATCCTATTCCATACATTCCACATTAGGTTATTATATTGAGAATGTGTCTACTGTGGAAGAAACAATAAGATGGTCTAGGATTTTATAATTTAATTGTGGATGGATTTAATATAGAACACCCCTGAGATGCCTCTCATCCTCAGATAGTATACCATGACCTTGAAGGTTTTCATTAGTAGGTACAGAGAGGATTTGGAGGATTTCATGGTATTCTTCATTCAATACATTTCCATTTCCATGTGAGGAATATTCCATTCGTGGAACATTATTGTTTTTTTGTACATGGGTGAATGATTTATTACATTCAAGAGTGACAGAATTAATTATATCACTTATCATAATTCATCATTTTGGACATGAGTTTAGGGTATTACAATTAATTTTGAATTTACAATGCTAGTTGGGGGTTGAGTTAAATTCTATGAAGTATAAAGAGACTGTAATCTAGTGATGGGGAAGCACCAATCATTTTGAGATTTCTGATTGTTATATATATTAGCATATTAAATCATCCTCAACATGAATTATTTATATTTTGAGCATGTTACCATAATTTGTTTTAGGTGGCATGAAGTGTTTAATGATGCATATGGAGAACCTCATATACAAACAAATTTTTTCAGTCAGTGAAGAACCTAGAATACATACATATGATTCTATATTCCACATATGCTAATAAATTATTTCTAATATTGGGATTACCCACATAATACATTGGAATTAATGAGGGATTAAAGAACATATCTTATATCTATTCAAGAGTCCTAGATTATTCAACCCCCCTAGGGTGCGATGAGAACGATCTCCCATCTTCTTGACCAATGCAAGTTATTAAGCACCATGCATCAAAATCACTAATGAGCACATGCCTTTGGATTGCAGGTTCTTATAGATACAAAACCATTGGGGGATTCCATTTTCAGGAAAAAACCCATACTAAATAATTCAGAAATAATGATTTCCCCAAAAAATTCAAATTTCTGTCTAAAACAGCGGGGTTGATGAACACTATGTTTAGATAGTACATGGATATGTTCATGGTGGGTCTCAACGAATGCATCAATGAGTAATCCTCATTTGAGGAGGAACATAAAGAGCATCTCCAGGTCTTTTTGGGAGTTCTTCATTGTGGGTAGCTATTTGGGAAACTAGGAAATTGTGAATTTTGGGGATGAGAATGTTGTTTCATGCAGAATGTTTAAATCCAAGAATAGTTATGTATAATTCAATAATAGAGGTAGTTATGTCTGGGGCATCCTCCATGAAGGTGATAGAGGTGTGGAGTTTTCTTGGTAGTGTGGGATATTATTGGTTATTATCCAATTTCACAGGGTTGGTGATTCCTATTACATACTTAACCCCAAATGATCTGGAATTTTGAATGACTAAATAGTCTTCGAAAGACTTTGAGTACATGTAGGATAATTTTATTATTTCATCAATATAATACTTGTCCAGTATACTGTGTTCATTAGGTTTTTTCCTATAATTCTTTACATATTTGATTATGATGAGTTCTGGTGTAGAAAATATCCATTATTTCTTATGGGCCTAAAAAGTTATGTCACCAAATGTGTAACATTGATACAAGTGATTTTGAGTTTGTAAAAGAGTAGTGTTATTTTACATTGTGGTGGAATTACATCATCAATGAGAATATTGTGGTTTTTACTATCGATAAAATCAAGATGATTGTCTTCTCCCATTATTACATGAAAATGCATCAACATACGTGGATTCAATAATTGAAGGTTAATGAAATTTAGATATCGTATATGTTATTAAAGGTATATTTCTTGGATAATATTAATTTCAGAAATTAATAACCAGAGTTCATGCATGAATATGCTGATTCATAGAGGGTAATTAAAGAAATCATAACATTGAATTTGATATGGGAGATGGTTGGTGAAGTAGTTTCATTATACAGATAATAATTAATTAATATTTGTTGATAACTTTGAAGGATTATTTGTAGGATATTCTTAGGTGGATGTTTGGAGAGACCATATTTTTTTTAGTGATGCCTCGAATGGTATGTCTTGGGATGGAAAACTTGTGGTGTTTTTCTTTGGGATGGCTTATTATTCCTTCAATGATGCATTATATGGTACATTGAGAGTTCATGGGTTTTTCATTGTATGTAAACCCCACGGTACAAAATATTTATTGATCATTGAGAAGTAAATTTTCATTTAATGGGTTGATGTGTGTAATTGTAGAGCCTTTTTCTCGATGTTAGGATTTCTAAAAGGTGAAGTCCATGTATTGTCTTCGAAATGTCCATCTCCTACCATTTTACATTCATTAGTGGAAGTGGAGTGAATCATTATGGTATTTATTATAATTTATCTTATATCTCAATTTTGATATGATTTTATATGGGTGATTGTGGATTGGTTGATGAAACCATCCAACAATATAGTGATGATGGAGTTGAGCGCAGTAGAGGGTTTACCATTGTTGTATCTGGAGGAGGTGGTGTGATTCCATGAATTCTGAAGTATGATCAATTTTGATAGTGACCCTCCATTTAGCTCTAGTGTATGGAGTGGTCTACAACATTATATTAGGTCTTAGTTATTCCTTAACACAACATTTCATATATTGATGGATGGTCAGATAGTGAAGACCATGAAAACTTTCATGGGAATGCTTCACTCTTGTTTCTTGTATTTTAAAGGTTACTAGATGAGACACCTTTAATTGGTTGATTATTCATACAACAACAGTTTCCACTGAACCACTTTTATGACTTCATATTATGTTATGTGCGATTGAACATTATGTTTTCCATTATGATGCATTGGGGATAGAGAAGAATTAATTGTTAGTTACCAAATCATAATACATACAACAAATATGGTCTAGTTAATTCTATAGAATATAATGGTAGTTAAGGATGATCATATTTCCTATGACAATAATAATATTAGACCTATGGAGTGTTATATTAGAGGTTTAATTATTCAAAAGGTGACTCCTCATCATGTGATGTGTTGTTTTATCCATTGGAGTAATTATTCACCTTGGTTTGTCGGGCCTTTTTATGTGTTGGTTCATGGGAGAGCAATGGATTCTTGGATAAAACATCCCCCATAGATGATATGGATACATGATTTTTTTCATGTATAAATACTAATTTTTTTCATGATGTGTATAATTTCATCAAATGGGGTGAGATCAATGTTAACGATGATGAAACCATTGAGGCAAATCTATTGGAGATCCAAGAGCACAATAAGTTAGTGGTTCAGGGTCGTGATATTCCACTTGTTCATGTATTGTGGAGGAATGGTGGAATTGAGGATATCTTCTAGGAATTTGAGTTATAGGTGTGCACTCAGTATCCTGAGTTATTTATTATTTCATAACTCTCCTATAACATTGATACCATATGTATGTTGATCATTTTTATGAGTCAGTTATTCTCTTATTTTACATTTGATATTTTCTATTATTGGAGAACTATCTCCCATGGGAGAGTGTGTAGGATAAGGTAATTATTGATTCATGTATTTGTTCTATTCCCATAAGTGATGTGGTTGAGATCCTAATATGAAGAGATAGTTGAGAGGTATCACATGGGGTGGTTGTTTAGAAAATGAAATTTTGTCTTCTAATATATCCGATTTGGATTCACTTTGATCAGAGTAGTTTGATTGGTTTGTAATTTAAGGTCCTAGATCCGAGTAGACCAATCCTATGCAAGTTTTTGAGGATGATGGATCTAAAAGGAGGCTTTGCAGTATACTAGTGGTGTTAGATGATTAAAATTCAAAACATTAATATTTAACATTATTTAATGTTTTCAATATATATTTGTTAATTTCAGTGGGTTCCATACTACATGTAAATTATCAAGGATAAAAAATTGATGGAGATGTAATTCAACCTGAGAACCAAATCCTCACACTTAATTGATGTGTTAATTGTATATATTCAATATCAATATTTGTTGCATCACATTATTAATGCTATATCGTCTTAATTAATTATGAAACCATATGAATTTTCTTGTATTCTAGTAGCTATCATCTCCTTCCTTTTGTATTTTGAGACCCCTTCTATTCTTATCGATCCATGGGAATCCATAAATTATCTCGAGTGAAAAGATTAGATCTATGGAATGTTTATTATTTTGTTATCTTTTTCCTCAATTTGGTCATTTTTAGCACATTTAGTCTTTCCATGTGATAGTAGATAATCAACCATGGTTCTATTGGGATTTTCATTGTTTTTATTAGTGAGGTTGTCTCTCTATGTCCTCATATGGATGAAATACATGTGTGAGATGTAATAATTGATCTATGAATGGGTCCAATATTTTGTGAAAAACATTGAAAAAAAAATTATGTTGGGGGTTTGATACTATATTTTATTTGTGTGTAATCATAAATTGATCATTCTTTATCCCTTTGGATGGTAACAAAAATGAACTAGTAATTATTTACCAGATGAAAGATATTTTATCACATTTTTTCATTGTTGTTTCTTTGATCCTTGATATAAATTTTCCTCGTGATTTTCCAGATAGTGTGAGATCAATATTGTATGTTTGATAGAATATTATTATTCGTGAAATGGAAGGTTGAAAATTGGAAATGAAAATATAAGTACAAAATTAATTAATTGGAATAAGAATATATAATTATGAGGTCTATTTCTAATCTTGTAGTTGATATAATTTGATGATAATCCAAATTGATGAAATATACATATTTAATTGAAAATGATCTTCCCTATGGTAAATGGAATTTATATTTAATGTGATGCACGTTTATAGTTAATGATTATAACTGAAAAGGCTTGTAAATTTAGATTTTTACTTATCTAAGTTGGTTGAAAATAGAATAAATTATTTTGAAATATTTCCCTTTGACACCATGTTATTGGTTGATGCCTTAGGATTATCATAGTTGGAGCCTATTAAAAAATAAATCATTTAATTAAAGATGGAATAAGAATCAGTTGTATGATAATGATAACTTTTAGAGTCCAGAGGTTCCCATTTTATTGAGATGGTCATGTTCCATCGATTGGAGTTAGGATAGATCGTTTTCATTATATTTTTGAATGCCTTGTTATGATGGTGTAGTTTCCCTGTTGATTTCTTATTTGTTTCATGATACTTTGTGATGTTATCTGGATACAAAGCATATTATATGAGTATTAAAAAAATTGGTTGGCTTATATTTTAGAGGGAGGAATAGATGTTATTTTATCCTTGAATGGATGTGTCATGGATTAATATTATTATATGTGGGGAAGGGAGGCATAAATCATGTTGTATAATTGACGCATGTGATGGAAGGATACATCAAAATATGTATGTGGGTTTCAAGGATGGAACCATTGGGGATGGATGGGTTTATATTTGTTATTACCATTTGATGATATTATGAGAGTAGGTGTGATCACTTATGTAGATGTTAAATATTTGATAGAAAAATGTATTATTTTATTTTCATTCTTTAATCCACTACTTGATATTACATGATGTAATTGGTGGAATGTTTTCAAATACTGGCAACTTAAGATGCTTTTAATAGATTATATGGATATTAAATATTTTTTTGTATGAAATAAATATATTTTCAATAAATGAGGTTGTTTGATTATAAAATAAAAATGATTTAATGATGTTAGATATGATAAACCATAGACTTTGTTTGTATTATGCATATAGGGCATAGAAATCATTATGATGATTAATGAAATGTATTGAAATGTGAAAACATGTTATCTTTTAAATAATGAATAGTGATTTAATTAATGAAATTGAATTTTATAAGAAAGTTTTTGAATTTAATGAATCTCATTTATATTATTTTCATATATTATTGATTGTCAATGTATTTTCATCGAAGATTCCAAGTGAAATTAGCGGTAGATCACTATAATACTAGTATATTACCATAGATTTTTTATGTGATATATTATATAATGTAAATTATATGACTTCATAAGCTAACACACAAATATTAGATTTTGAAACAAGAACACAATAGAATATTGGACAATGTTTTCCCTAAAATCCAAATGGGGGTGGGATAGATGACTACCCCCTCAGGCCCTACTAAATTTTATTTATAGTGAGATGTGCCGCTATGCATGGTGGATATTTTCAAATATATTAGGGTAGTGGTCTATAAGTGATTATTTATACATTCCACACACGTGTAATGAAAAATAATTTTGAATAGATTATTATAATTATGATATGTATAGGTTGAGATGTATTAAGGTACATACTTAGTGTACATGATGTAATGGCTTGAAGCGTAATAATAATTGTTTGATGTATTTAATACTGGCTATGGTGGATATTATAGACTACATGGTTACAATATCTTGATTTATGATATTGGATGGTGCAAATATGTGATTCATGAGGTTCATGTTGGTGTTGCGTTCCCAAAATTCTTTCTAATGGGTTACTTTTTGAGATATATGGATTAGGATTAGAGATGTTTGGGTATAGAGGCCAACCAGTATGGATGTGGAATAAGGGTACCCTTAATGTTTTATTAAAATTTAATAAACACTCTTGAATGTGATTTCTATTGAGAGATATCCTTGGGGAGGTTGGGAAAACATTATACTTGTTTAAGTGATAAGTTAGTTTCACTGTTTTTCAAAATTCATTATCATTATTGATTTTTCATTTTCATTAGAGGATCTAGGAAAGATCCAAATGAGTATACTATTATACTTATACTACATACATATAAACTATTTTTTCTATCATCTAGAGAATGTTGGTGATTGGACAGTATAACACCAAATCAGGTTTTAGTAATAGTTGTTTAGGATTTGTGGTCACTACTATCTTTATCTTATTGGTACGTATAGTCTTGTTTTTAGTTGACTAGTACTATATAGAAGTAAATGTAACCACATGGGATTTGAGATATATATCTATTTAGGTTTTTTGTTGTTGTATCCTTGTTATCTCTCTCCTCCACATGTTTCTCATAAATTGAAATGCCTCCCATATAAATGTTTACAATGCAATTGGTGCCATTCACTAACCCATGGCGCATTAGATGAGGGACTCAGGATGTCACCATCTCTCTCCCCTAATTATAGTTTCTATTTAGTGCGGGGTTATGATAGAAATTTCATACTCAGTTATGAAAATCAGGTATATGTAAGTTACTTAATGTTTAAAATTCACATTTCATAAAAAAATTGGAATCTAGTAATCTAAATTGTATATTCATAATACTAAATATTGAAAATTCATTACGTTAGTAAAATATTAAAAATTATATGATTCTTTAAAATAAAATTAATATTCCGTAAAATATTATGTTCATTCTTATTGAATTCATTATTATACTAATAGAATTAAATAATCATAGGAAAGTGCATGAAAATGGAATTCTATAAACACATTAAAAAATGCAATATTTCCTATTGAACAAAAATTTAGATTCAATAAATGTATATTCTATATCATCAAAACTAATATTTTCTTGAAAATTGATAAATATAAAACCAACAAAAAATAAAAACGAAAAAAATTTTATTCAATGATCAATCCATGCAAAAAATACACACTATGAGTATAAATATGATGGAGAATCATCTAAAAAGAAACAATTGAAAAACCATGGTCATGAACTACTATTTAACACATGTAGTCATGGAGTGGCTATTGGGAGGAATTGACATGGGAACGTCATTAGTTTTGATTATTGTTTCATTAGTAAGAGGAAAATGAAACAACAAGTGTTATAACAAATTATTGTTGTAAATATATATAATATGTACTTCAACAACATCTAATAAAAATTAAAAAACTCAATGGAAAAATTTCATATTTTTTAAAAAATATTAATTTATATAAAAATTAAATATAAAATAGATGTTGACGTATGATCCTTAAAAAATATAATGTGAAATTAGATTCCACAAATAATTAATTTTTTATCATTTATAGAAATTATAAACATATAGAATGCACTGGTTGTTAAATATGAAATCCATAATCCAAATAGAATTTTATTCTAATGGCATGTTGAGAACCAATATTATGTAATAATTCCTTTCTCGATAACATAAATATTTCTTGAGATCTAAAACCAATTTAAAATAAATAAACAACATGACTGCAAAGGGAGGGGAGTAAAATAGTGATAACATGATATGTTTGAAATTTGTTGGAAATAAATATCCAAATATAACATATCATTATATAATAAATATAATTCATTTTCCCTAAAATTAAAATTGGAAATATCATATTTGGGAATATAATAAAATATATAAAAAACAAATCACCCATATATGTTTATCCACTAAAAAAATATTTATATGACCAAACACATGATAAAATAAAATCCATCTATAAGAAAACATAATATTTGACATTAAACATAGTGATTCAAAATCTTTATAGTTCATTTATTTATTATTTTATAACATATAAAATGAATTATGTATTTCAATATTTAATATTCTACATTTATAGGATGTTAACATTTTTCTACATTAATATAAGTTGCATAATCGTATATAGGACATAATGTTTTTTGTGTAATCACAAGAAACACACTGTTTCATTGATTTAAATGATTTATTAAATTAAAATTTAATTCGATATTTTGGAAATTATTTTTTGGGAATTGATAGGACATTTCTATCACACAATCAACAATTAAGCATTAATATAATACTTTAAACATAAATTTTTAGACACCACTGCACACTCCATCGTGAATTACTTAAATAGAACTACGCAACAAAAATTTCATAAATAGTATAAAATTATATGATTGCAACCACTCAAGAAATAAATAATCCATAATATGTTACCATTAATATATAACACTCAACTCCTCTATACAATACATGACTAACTACTGAATTTACTAAAATTTATCACTCTTCAAGTTACAATCTATTATAGATTAAAATTAATATTTTATGTAAATGTCAATGTCATAAATATTTATATTTTTCTCATATATAAAAGTAATAATACTCTATTAGTTAAAACAAAAATAATCATTTTTCTACTATCATTATTAACAAAAGCCAACATGTTGAAAAATGTATTAATAAAAACAAATCATTTTACCACATAGACATATTTTCCCAAAACATTTATTTCTAAAAAATCAATTGAATTAAATGTGATTATTAGGAGGACTAAAATTAATTTTTCTATCAATACCATATATTCATGTAATATAAAATGATTTTAATAAATTTAATATAAATAAATTATAGATTTTTAACTAATTGAAAACATCTATATAACATAATATCTCTAAGGAATTGAATAAAAAAATATAATATCAAAATAAAATAGATTAAAATGTAAAAAATAAACTATATATACATAATAATGTGTCTAATAAAAATAAAAATAATATTATAACATAAAAAACTAAAATAACAAACATATTTTTTATCTAATCATTTCATTGATATTAAAATTTACTAGTATGCCAGTTTCAGTGTCTGATCCTAGTTTATGTATTAAATTCTATACTACATCCATCTAATTTTCCTATCTAGAAAAAATTTGTTATAATTTAGTCACATATCATCATTCGATTAAAAATCATGAAAATATAATATATAACTTAAATCTGATTATTTAAATGGATAAATAGAGGTTTCATAAGTAAATTTGAAGCCCTGTTTCATGGTATATAATTAAATGAAATTGAAATATATTTGATATCAAATTTTCAAATCATGACACTAAAAAAATATTTTATAATGAAACCTACCTTGTTATTTATAGAAACAGTTAGTGAAATGAGAACCATAGACATTCAATATATTGATTGAAATATAGTCTGAATGAATCATTTATAATTTTATAAATATAACTAAGAAAGTGTTCATGAAGATTAATATTGGTCACTTAGTGATTGTATTTTTTTCAAAAGGAATATAAAAGAGTTGGAAACTAGAATGCTAGATGTTATATGAGTGTTCGGTTCTAATAACATATACAATATATTTTTTTATATAGATATGCTGGCCTAGATTCAAAATTATTTTCAATATTAACATCTTTTAATAATGAATGTAATGTTAGAATTGATTTTTAAATAATAAATAATCACATTAAATAAAAAAAATATTTTCAATATTTTTTATTTCTTTGATGTATCTAATATTTATGGATATGAATACATGTTCACTAACATTTTCACAATGTTTGTATTTTTATTTGTAACTATCATTATCATCAATTGAAAAATGATATTTCAGTATATGAATTTCGTAATGATGGATATTAAAAAAATATTTTCACTAATTAATGAAAATAGGTTCAATGTTCCATCCAAAATTTGTTAACATGAAAGAAAATATAATTAAATCATTTTTATATATTGCATTTTCCTTAACCATATATGGTTAGAATGCTATTTTATATTATATAATACTTATTATCAATCATTACCAATTCCTTTTGAATTTTTATGTGAAGTAACTGAGTTGTATTAAAAAAAATCATTATTAGAAGAATAATTTCAGTATAGTACTATTTCTATTTTTCATATTCTCCTTGACCAATTATAGATCATGATTTTTTGGTGTTTGTATTGGTTTATTTTGGGTGGAAATTCGATATTTTTTAGGTTTTCTATGTTGTTCATTGTTGGGGAATGGTTTTCCAAAACCATGAATTACTGCAATGATAAAAATGAAACCTTAAATAGTGGGGTTTTTATAGTTGGAAACCCATAAACAAATTAATAATGAAAAAATATTATCTATCTAGTATACGAGTAGATACCATTGATGGAGAACCTCATATACATACAAATGTTTCTAATGAGTGAAGAACCTAGAATTCATACATATGATTTTAAATTCCACATATGCTAATAAGTTATTTCTAGTATTGGGATTACCCGCATAATACTTTGGAATTAATGAGGTATTAAAGAACATATCTTATATCTATTCAAGAGTCCTAGATTATTCAACCCCCCCAGGGTGTGATGAGAATGATCACCCGGCTTCTTGACCAATGCAAGTTATTAAGCACCATGCATCAAAATCGCTAATGATCACCTGCCTTTGGAATGAAGGTTCCTATAGATGCTGAACCATTGGGTGATTCTGTTTTGGGGAAAAACCCATACTAAACAATTCAAGTAATAATTATTTCCCCAAAAAATTCAAATTTCAGTCAAAAAAAGTGGGGTTGATGAACACACTGCTTAGAGAGTACATGTATATGTTCATGGTGGGTCTCAACGAATTCATAGATGTGTAATCCTCATTTGTGGAGGAACATGTCGAGCATCTCCATGACATTTTGGGAGTTCTTCATTGTGGGTAGCTATTTGGGAAGCTATGAAATTGCGACTATTGGGGATTAGAATGTTGTTTCATGGGGAATGTTGAACTCCAAGACAAGCTATGTATAATTCAATAATATAGGTAGTTATGTCTGGGGAATCCCCCATAAAGGTGATAGAGGCATGGAGATTCATTGGTAGTGTGGGCTATTATTGGTTTTTTAAGCCAATTTCTCAGGGTTGGTGATTCCTATTACATATTGAAACCCAAATTATCTGGAATTTTGAATGAATAAATAGTGTTCGAAAGACTTTTAATACCTGAAGGATAATTTTTTCAAATCATCAATATAATAGTTTTCCAGTATAGGTTGTTCATTTGGTTTTTTCCTATATTTCATTACATATAGGATTATGATGATTTATGGTGTAGAAAATATCTATTACTTCCTATGGGAATCAAAAGTTATGTCCCCAAATGTGTAACATCGAAACAAATGATCTTGAGTTTGTAAAATAGTAGTATTCTTTTATATTGTGGTGGAATTTCATCATCAATGAGAATATTGTGGTTTTTACTATTGATAAAATCAAGATGAATGTTTTTTCCCATTATTACATGAAAATGCGTCAACATCAGTGGATTTAATAATTGAAGATTAATGAAATTGAGATATCATATATGTTATTAATGTTAAATTTCATGTATAATATTCATTTCAGAAATTAATGACCTGTGTTCAGGCATGAATATGATTATTCATAGAGGGTGATTAAAGAAATCATAACATTTAATTTGATATGGGAGATGTTTGGTGAAGTGGTTGGATTATCGAATTAATATTGAATTATTATTTTTAGATAAATGTGTAGGATTATTTCTAGGATTTTCTTAGGAGGATGTATGGAGACACCATATTGTTTTCGGTGATTCCTCGGATGGTAGGTATTGGGATAGAAAACACCTGGTTTTGTTATAGGGATGGCTTATTATTCCTCCAATGATGCATTATATAGTTCTTTGAGAGTTAATTAATTTCTCATTATATGTAAACCCCATGGTAGAAAATATTTATTGATCATTGAGATGTAAATTTTCGTTTAATGGGTTGTTGTGTGTATTTGTAGAGCCTTTTTCTCGATGTTAGGATTGCTAAAAGGTTAAGTCCAGGCATTGTCTTCAAAATGTCCTTCTCCTACCATTATACATTCAGTAGTGGAATTGGAGTGCATCTTTATGGTATTTATTATATGTTTTCTTATATCTCAATTTCGATATGATTTTATATGGGTGATTGTGGATCGGTTGATGAAACCATCCATCATTTTAGTGATTATGGAGTTGAGCACAGTAGAGGGTTTACCATTGCTGTATCTGGAGGAGGTGGTGTGAGTCCATTAAATCTCAAGGACGATCAATTTTGATCATGACCCTCCATTTATCTCTAGTGTATGGGGTGGTCTACGACATTATATTATGTCTCAGTTATTCCTTAACACAACATTTCATATATTCATGGATTGTTAGATAGTAAATACCACGAAAACACTCATGGGAATGCTTCACTATTGTGTCTTTTATTTTAAAGGTTACTAGATGAAACACCGTTAATTGGTTGATTAATCATACAATAACAGTTTTCACTCAACCAATTTTACGACTTCGTATGATGTTATATATGGTAGACCATTATGTTTTCCATTGTGATGTACTGGGGATAGGGAATAATTAATTATTAGGTTTGAAATCATAAGACATACAACAAATATGGTGTAGTTAATTCTAGAGAAGATATGGGTAGTAAAGGATGATCATATTTCCTATGCCAATCATAATAGTAGACCTTTGGAGTGTTATATTGGTGATTTAATGATTCAAATGACGACTATGCGCCATGGGATGTGTTTTTTTATCCATTGGAGTAATTTTTCACCTTGGTTTTTTGGACCTTTTTATGTATTGGTTCATGTGAGTGCAATGGAGTCTTGGATAAAACATCCCCCACATATGAGATGGATACATGATTTTTTTCATGTATCAATACGGATTTTTTTCCTCATGATGTATATAATGTCATCCAATGTGGTGAGATCAATGTTAATGATGATGAAACCATTGAGATGAATCCATTAGAGATCTAAGAGCACAATGAGTAGGTGGTTCAGGGCCGTGATATACCACTTGTTCATGTATTGTGGTGGAATGGTATAATTGATTATATCACCTAGGAATTTGAGTTATAGATGTGCACTCAGTATCCTGAGTTATTTATTATTTCTTAACTCACCTATAACATTGATTACTTATGTATGTTGACCATTTTTTATGAGTCAGTTTTTCTCTTATTTCACATTTGATATTTTCTATTTTGGGAGTGTTCTCTCCCATGGCAGAGTGTGTAATATATGGTAGTTATTGATTCATGGTTTTGTTCTATTCCCATGAGTGAGGTGGTTGATCTCCTAATATGGAGAGATAATTGAGAGGTATCACATTGGGTGGTTGTTTAGAAAATGATATTTTATCTTTTCATTGAACGGATTTGGATTCACTTGGATCAGAATAGTTTGATTTGTATGTAATTTAAAGTCCTAAATCCGAGTAGACCAATCTAATTAAATTTTTTGAAGATCATGGATCTAAAATGAGGCTTGTAAGTATACTAGTGGTGTTAGTTGTTAAAAATACAAAACATAGAGATTTCACATTATTTAATGTTTGCATTATATATAAGTGAATTTCAGTGGGTTCCATACAACATGTAAATTATCATGGTTAAAAAATAAATGGAGATGTAATTTTATGTGAGAAGAAAATCCCGAAACTTAATTGATGTTTTAATTGTATAGATTCCATATCAATATTTGTTGCATCACATTATTAAAGCTATAGCATCTAAATGAATTCTGAAACCCTATGAATTTCCTTGTTTTCTAGTAGCCATCGGGTCCTTCCTTTTGTATTTTGAGACCCATTTAATGCACATCGATCACTGTGAATCCATAATTGATCTCTAATGACAAGATTAGATCCATGAAACATTCATTATTTTGTTATATTTTTCCTCAATTTGGTCATTTTTAGCCCATTTATTCATTCCATGTGATAGAAGATAATCACCCATGGTTCTAGAGGGATTTTCATTGTTCTTATTAGTGAGGTTTTGACTCTATGGCGTTCTATGGATGAAGTTCATGTGTGAGATGTAATGATTGATCTATGAAGGGGTCCAATATATTGGGAAAAACATTGAAAAAAAAATTTAGGTTGGGGGTTTGATACTCTATTTTATTTCTGTGTAATCATAAATTGAACATTCTTTTTCCCTTTGGATGGAAACAAAAATGAACTAGTAATTATTTACCAGATGAATGATTTTTTAACACATTTTTTCATTGTTGTTTCTTTGAACCTTGATATAATTTTTCCACATGATTTTCTAGATAGTGTAAGATCAATGTTGTTTGTTTGATAGAATGTTACTATTCATGAAATGGAAGGGTGAAAATTGGAAATGAATATATAAGTACAAAATTAAATAATTAGAATACGAATATTTAATGAAGAGGTCTATTTTTAATCTTGTATTTGATATAATTTGATGATAATCCAACTTGATGAAACATACATTTTTAATTGAAAATGATCTTCTCTATGGTAAATGTAATTTATATTTAATGTGATGCATGTTTATAGTTAATGATTATAACTGAAAAGGCTTGTTATTTTAGAATTTTACTTATCTATGTTGGTTAAAATTATAATAAATTCATTTCAAATAATTATCTTTTGATACCATGTTATTGGTTGATGCAATAGGTTTATCATAGTTGGAGCCTATTAAAAAATAAATCGTTTAATTAAAGGTGGAATAAGAATTAGTTGTTTGATAATGATGACTTTTATAGTCCAAAGGTTCCTATTTTATTTAGATGGTCAGGTTCCTTGGATTGGAGGTAGGAGAGATCGTTTTCATGAGAGTGTTGAATGACTTGTTTTGAGGGTGTAGTTTCCCTATTGATTTCTTATTTGATTCTAGATACATTGTGATGTTCTCTGGATACAACACATATTATATGAGCCATAAAAGGTTTTTTGGATGGATTATATTTTATAGGGAAGAATAGATGTTATGTTATCCTTGAATGGATGTGTCTTGGATTGTTATTTTTATATGTGGGCAAGGGAGGCCTAAATGATGTTGTATAATTGAAGCATGTGATGGAAGGATACATAAATATATGTATATGGGTTTCAAGGATAGAACCATAGGGGATGGAAGGGTTCATATTTTTTATTACCATTTTTTGATATAATGAAAGTAGGTGGGATCAATTATGAAAAAGTAAAATAGTTGATAGACAAATGAATTGTTTTATTTTCAATATTTAATATACTACATTATATTACATGGGGTGATTGGTGGAATGTTTTTAATTAGTGACAGCTTAAGATGCTTTCAATAGATTATATTATTACAAAATAAATTTCAGTATGAAATAAATATATATTCTATAAATGAGGTTGTTTGATTATAAAATAAAAATTATTTAATGATTTTAGATGTGATAAAACATAGACCTGGTTTGTATTATTCACATAGGGCATGTAAATCATTATGATGATTAATGAAATGCATTGAAATTTGAAAAAATGTTAATTTTTAAACAATGAGTAGTGATTTAATTAATGAAATTAATTTTTAAAATGTATTTTTTGAATTTGATGTATCTATTTTATGTTTTTTTCATATAATATTGAATGTCAAAGTATTCGCATCTAATATTCAAAGTGAAATTATCGGTGGATCATTATATTACTAGTATATTACCATATATATTTAGGTGATATATTATATAATTTAAATTATATGACTTCATAAGCTACCACACAAATATTATATTTTGAAACAATAACACAATAGAATATTGGAAAACATATTCCCCAAAATTTAAATGGGGGTGGGATAGATGACAACCCCCTCATGCCCTACAATCTTCTATTTATTATGAAATGTTCTGCTAGGCAAGGGGGATATTTTCAAATATATGAGGGTTGAGGTATATAGAGGATTATTTATATTTCCCACAGACGTGTAATGAGAAATAATTTTGAATAGATTGTTAAAATTATGACGTGTATAGGTTGTGATATATTAAGGTACGTACTTAGTGTACATGATTTAATGTCTTGAAGCGTAATAATCATTGTTTGATATATTTTATACTAGCTATAGTGGATATTATAGAGTACTTGGTTACAATATCTTGATTTATTATATGGCATGGTTCCAATATGTGATGCATGAGGTTCATGTTGGGGTTCCTTTCCCAAAATTCTTTCTAATGGATTACTTTTGGAGATATATGGATTAGGATGTGAGATGTGTGGGAATAGTGTCCAACCAGTATGGAAGAGGAATAAGGGTACCATTTATGTTTTATTAAAATGTAATAAACACTCTCAAATGTGATATCTATTAAGAGATATCTTTGGGGAGGTTGGGAATACTATATACTTGTTTAAGTAACAAGTTAGTTTCTCTGTTTTTCAAAATTCTGTATCATTATTTATTTTTCATTTTCATTAGAGGCTCTAGGTAGGATCAAAATGATTATACAATTATACGTATCCTACATACATATAAACAATTTTTCTATCATCTAGAGAAGGTTGGTTATTGGACAGTATAAAACCAAATCAGGTTTTAGAAATAGTTGTTTAGGATTTGTGGTCACTACTATCTTCATCTTTTTGGTACTTATATTTTTTTAGTTTACTATAACTATATGGAATTAAATATATCCACATGGTATTTCATATATATATATCTATTTTGGTTTTTTGTTGTTGTACCCTTGTTATCTCTCTCTTCCACATGATTCTGATAGAGGGAAATACCTCCCATATGAATGTTTACTGTGCAATTGGTTCCATTCACTATCCCATGGCGCATTCTATGAGGGTCTCAAGCTATCACCAGCTCTATCTCCCATCATTTTAGTATCTATTTATAGTGGGGGTCATGATACAAATTTCATCCTCAATTAAGAAAATCATGTATATGAAAGTTACTTATAGTATAAAATTCACATTTCATAATAAAATTAGAACATAATAATCTAAATTGTATATTAATAATAAAAAATATTTAAAATTCCTTACATTAGTACAATATTAAAAAAAAATTGAATATTTAATACAAAATTAATATTCTGTAAAATATTATGTCCATATTTATTGAATTCATTATTATACACATAAAATTAAATAATCATTGTAAATTTCATGAAAATGGCATTATACATTCACATTATTAAAATGAAATATTTCTTATTGAACAAAAATTTAGATTCAATAAATATATATTCTATTTCATCAAAACTAATATTTTCTTGAAAATCGATAAATATAAAACCAACAAAACATATAAAAAAATTCATTGAATTATCAATCTATGCAAAAAAATACACACCATGAGTACAAATATGAAGGTGAATCATCTAAAAAGAAACAATTGAAAAAACAATGGCCATGAAATACTATTTAACACATATACACATGGAGTGGCTATTGGGAGGAATTGACTTGGGAATGTCATTAGTATGGATTATTGTTTCATTAGTAAGAGGAAAATGAAACAACATGGCTTATAAAAAATTATTGTTGTAAATATATATAATAAGTACTTCAATAACATCTAATAAAAATAAAAAATGGAAACAATTAATATTATTAAATACATATTATTTAATTTTAAATCTAAATATAAAATATTTATTGATGTGTGATTATTAAAAAATAAAAATAGAAAATAGATTCCACAAAGAATTAATTTTTTATCATTTATAGAAATAATAAACTTATAGAATGAACTAGTTGTTAAAGATGAAATCATTAATCTAAATAGAATTTTGTTCTAATGGAATGATGAAAACCTATATTATGTAATAATTCTTTTCTTGATTACATAAATAATTCTTGAGATCAAAAACCCAATTAAAATAAATACACAATATGACAGCCAAGGGAGGGGAGTAAAATAGTGATAACAAGATATTATTGAAATTTGTTGGAAATAAATATCCAAATATAACATATCATTCTATAATAAATAAAATTAATTTTTCCTTAAAATTAAAATTGGAAATAGATAATTTGGGAATATAATAAAATATATAAAAAACAAATCAACCATATATTTTTATCCACTACAAAAAATATTTATATGATCTAACAGTTGATAAAATACAATCCATCTATAAGAAAACATAATATTTGATATTAAACATAGTGATTCAAAATTTTTATGGTTCATTTATTTATTATTGTAAAACATATATAAAGAATTATGTATTTCAAAATTTAATATTCTATATTTATAGGATCGTAAAATTTTACCACATTAATATAACTTGCATTTTCATATATAGGACATCAATTTTTTCATGTAATATCAAGAAACACACTTATTCTTTGATTGAAATGATTTATTAAATTAACATTTCATTTAATATTTTGAGAATGTTTTTTTGGGAATTGATAGGACATTTTTTTCATGCAATAAACAATTAAGCCTTAATATATTACATTAAAAATAATGTTTTAGACACCACTACACACTCCATCGTGAATAACTTAAATAGAACTACGCAATAAAAATTAAATAAATAGTATAAAATTATATGATTGAGACCTCTCTGGAAATAAATAATCTATAACATGTTACAATAAATATATAACACTTAACTCATCCACACAATGCATGACTAACTACTGAATTCACTACAATTTATCACTCTTCAAGTTAAGATATATTATAGATTAAATGTAATATTTTATGTTAATGTCAATGTCATAAATAATAATATTTTTCTCATATATAAAATGGATACTAATCTATTAGTTAAAACAAAATTAATCTTTATTCTACTTTCAATTATTAACACAAGACAACATGTTTAAAATGGATTAATAAAAACAAATAATTTTACCACATAGACGTATTTTCCCATTACTTTTATTGCTAAAACTTCAATTGAATTACATGTGATAATTAGAAGGAAAAAATTAATTTTTCTAACATTACTATATATTCATGTAATATAAAATGATTGTAATAAAGTTAATATAAAAAAATTCTTGATTTTTATCTAATATAAAACATCTATATAACTGAATATCTTTAAGGAATTGAATAAAAAAATATAATATCAACATAAAATAAAATAAATTGTAATAAATTAACTATCTATACATAATACTTTTTCTAATAAAAATAAAAATTATTTTATAACATAAAAAACTAAAATAACAACCATAATTTTTTTAATCATTTCATTGATATTAAAATTAACTAGTATGTCAGTTTCAGTGTCTGATGCTTAGTTTATGTTTTAAATTCTATACATCACCCATCTAATTTTCCTGTGGATAATTTTTTTATAATTGTGTCAAATATAATTATTCGATTAAAAGTCATGCAATTATAATATAGAAATTAAATCAGAGTCTTTAAATGGATAAATAATGGTTTCATAAGTAAATTTGAAGTAATGTTTCATGGTATATAATTAAATAAAATAGAAATACATTTGTTATCAAATTTTTAAATCATGACAACAAAATTATTCTTTATAATTAAACATACCTTGTTATTTATAGAAACATTTAGTGAAATGGGAACCATAGACATTCAATATATTAATTGAAATATAGTCTGAATGTAACATTTCAAATTTTATAACTATAACTATGAACATGTTCAGGAAGATAAATATTGGTCACTTAGTGATTAGATTTTTATCAGAAGGAATATAAAAGAGTTGGAAACTAGCAAGCTAGATATTATATGAGTGTGCATTTCAAATCACATCTACAATATATTGTTTTCTATAGATCAGTTGTCCTATTTTCAAAATTATTTTCCAATATTAACATATATTAATATTTAATGTAATATTAGAAATGATATTTAAATAATAAATAATCACAATAAATCAATAAAAATAATTTGGATTTTTTTATTTTTATGATGTATCTACTATTTATGGATATGAATACAATTTCACTAACAATTTCACAATTTTCGTATTTTTATTTTTAAATATCATTATCAACAAATGAAAATTTCTATTTCAGTATATGAATTTCATAATGATGGATCTCGAAAAAATATTTTCACTAATTAATGAAAATTAGTACAATGTTCCATCCAAAATTTGTTAACATGAAACAAAATACAGTGAAATCATTTTTATATATTGAATTTTCCTTAACCATATATGGTTTGAATGATTTTTTATATGATACAATAGTTATTATCAATCAGTAGAAATTTCTATTGAATTTTCATGTGAAGTAACTGAGTTGTATTAAAAAATCAATTTTAGAAGAATAATTTCGATATAGTCTTATTTCAATATTTCATATTCTCCTTGACCAATTATAGATCAAGATTTTTTGGAGTTCTTATTGGTTTATTTTGTGTGGAAATTAGATTTTTTTAGGTTTCCTATGTAGTTCATTGTTGGGGAATAGTTTTCCAAAACTGTGCATCAATGCAATGATAAAAATGAAACCTTAAATAGTGGGGTTTTTATAGTTGGAAACCCATCAATAGATTAATAATGAAAAAATAATATATATGTAGTACATGAGTAGATACCATTGATGGATAACCTCATACACATACAAATGTTTCCAATTAGTGATGAACCTAGAATACATACATATGATTCTAAATTCAACATATGATAACAAATTATTTCTAATATTGGGATTACCCACATAATACTTTGAAATTAATGAGGGATTCAAGAACATATCTTGTATTTATTCAAGAGTCCTATATTATTCATCCACCCCAGGGTGTGATGAGAACGATCTCCCATCTTCTTGACCAATGCATGTTATTAAGCATCATACATAAAAATCACTAATGAGAACCTACTATTGTAATGCTGGTTCCTATGGATGCCGAACCATTGGGTGATTCCATTTTCTAAAAAAAACCCATACTAAACAATTCAGAAATAATGATTTCCCCAAAAAATTCAAATTTTCGTCAAAAACAGTGGCTTTGATGAACACTCTCTTTAGATAGTTCATGGATATGTTCATGGTGGGTCTTAATGAATGCATCGATGTGTATTCCTCATTTGAGGGGGAACATGCAGAGTATCTCTATGTCATTGTGGGAATTCTTCATTGTGGGTAGTTATTTGGGAAGCTATGAAATTAGGAATTTTGGGGATTAGAATGTTGTTTCATGGGGAATGTTGAACTCCAAGACGAGCTATGTATAATTCAATAATAGAGGCAGTTATGTCTGTGGAATCCCCCATGAAGGTGATAGAGGTGTGGAGTTTCCTTGGTAGTGTGGGCTATTATTGGATTTTTTATCCAATTTTTAAGGGTTGTTGATCCTATTACATACTTGACCGCAAATGATCTGGAATTTTGGATGTCTAAATATTGTTCAGAAGATATTGAGTACCTGAATGATAATTTTTTCAATTCTGAAATATAATATTTTTCTAGTATAAGGTGTTCAATTGGTTTTTTCCTATAATTATTTACATATTTGATTATTATGAGTTATGGAGTAGAAAATATCTATTATTTCCTATGGAACTCAAAATTTATGTCCCCAAATTTGTAACATTGATACAAATGATCTCAAGATTGTAAAAGAGTATTATTATTTTACATTGTGGTGGAATTACATCATCAATGAGAATATTGTGGTTTTTACTATCGATAAAATCAAGATGAATGTCTTCTCCTCTTATTACATGAAAATTCATCAACATCAATGGATTTAATAATTTAAGGTTCATGAAGTCGAGATATTTTATATGTTATTATTGGTAAATTTCATGGCTAAGATTCATTTTATAAATTAATGACCTGAGTTCATGCATAAATATGCTGATTAATAGAGGGTTATTAAAGAAATCATAACATTGAATTTGATATGGGAGATGTTTGGTGAAGTGGTTGCTTTATCCAAATAATAATGAATTAATATTTGTAGATAAATTTGCAGGAATATTTCTAGGATATTCTTAGGTGGATGTTTGGAGAGACCATATTGTGTTCGGTGATGCCCCAGATGGTCGGTCTTGGGATGGAAAGCACCTGTTGTTGTTCTAGGGATGCCTTATTAATCTTTCGATGTTTCACAATATAGTACATTGAGAGTTCACGAGTTTTTCATTTTAAGTAAAACCCATGTTTTAAAATATTTATTGATCATTGAGATGTAAATTTTTGTTTAATTGGTTGATGTGTGTAATTGTAGAGCCTTTTTTCTTGATGTTAGGATTTCTAAAAGATGATGTCCATGCATTGTCTTCGAAATGTCCTTCTCCTGCCATTATACATTCAGTAGTAGAAGTGGAGTGCATCCTTATGGTCTTAATTATAATTTTTCTTATATCTTAATGTTGATATGATTTTATATGGGTGATTGTGGATCGGTTGATGAAACCATCCAACATTATAGTGATTATGTAGTTGAGCGCAGAAGAGGGTTTACCATTGCTGTATCTGTAGAAGGTGGTGTGAGTCCATGAATTCTCAAGGACGATCAATTTTGATCATGACCCTCCATTCAGATCTAGTGTATATAGTGGTCTACAACAGTATATTAGGTCTCGATTATTCCTTAGCACAACATTTCATATATTTATGGATTGCTCGATAGTGAAGACCATGCAAACTCTCATGGTCATGCCCCATTTTTGTGTCTTGTATTTTAAAGGTTACTAGATGAGAAACATTCAATTGGTTGATTATTAATAAAATAACAGTTTCCACTCAACCACTTTTATTATTTAGTAGGATATGATGTATGGATGACCATTATGTTTTCCATTGTGATGTACTGGGGATAGAGAATAATTAATTGTTAGTTTTGAAATCATAAGACATACAACAAATATTGTCAAGTTAATTATTTAGAAGATAAGGGTGGTGAAGGATGAACATATTTCCTATTCAAATCATAATAGTAGACCTGTGGAGTTTTATATTGGAGATTTAATGTGTTGGTTCTTGTGGAGAAGTAATATTACGTGAGAACCAAATCCTTACACTTAATTGATGTGTTAACTGTATATATTACATCTCAATATTTGATGCATCACATTATTAATGCTATTGCATCTTAATGATTTCTAAAACCCTATGAATTTTCTTGTTGTATAGTGGTCATCAGCTCCATCATTTTTTATTTTGAGACCCCTTTTATGCAAGTCGATCCTTGGGAATCCATCATTGAAATCTAGTGACATGATTTGATCCATGGAACGTTCATTATTTTATTATATTTCCCCCCAATTTTCGCATTTTATCCCATTTATTCATTTCATGTGCTAGTAGATAATCACCCACGGTTCTAGTGGGATTTTCATTGTTTTTATTAGTGAGGTTGTCTCTCTATGTCCTTATATGGATGAAGTTTAGGTGTGAGATGTAATCATTGATCTATGAGGGGGTCCAATATTTTGTGAAAAACATTGAAAAAATTTTTAGGTTAGGGGTATTGTAACAGCCCAAGATTTTATAAAAAAATATTCTTTTTAATTTTATTAAAGTCTTGTGTTGTACGCTACACCAAAAGGAGCTTGCACAACACGCATCCTTGACTTGCCTTGCATTACACGCAATCACGACCTTCCTCGATAGCGTGTGTAATACGCAATACCGAGTTTCACTAAACAATGATATGCTATTAAAACTAGCCGTTATGAATAGTAATAATCACTTTTTGAAATTTTATAAATTTTATTTTTCAAAATGGACTTCATTTTTGGACTCAGAATATCGAAATTAGCCTAGGGTGAAATTTTGGTATTTTTCTAAAAACTTTCAATTTTTGATGAATAGTGAAACCACTAAGTGGTAGGTTAAAAACTGAATTTTGCATAAAACATAATTTTACCGCTTCTGTGAATGGAATTTCGAAAATCCGAGAGACACGGTTAATGTCAAGGACTAAAATGTGGTTCAATGAGATGAAAATAATTTTTTGGTGAATAGTAACTTTTTACCTTTTTTTACCGCGGTTAATAGTAAACAGGGTAACTAAGGGTAAATATGATATTAATATTACCCTAACACATGTCCTAATTCTATTGGACAAGTGTAATTCGACCAAAAACAAACTTAGGAATAAAATATGACCATTTAGGCCCACTTGGATTAGATTAGGACATTTATTATTAATTTATTTAAAGAAGGGTTAAAATAGTTAAAATCAAAGTTTAATAAGTAAATAATTTTTAATATGGGGTTATACATAAGATAAATTCGATTGTAAATATTCATTAGAAAGCTAAAAAGATGTACTACATGATGGTAGTTTATTTGTAATTTTTAGACATCAAATAAATTAATTTATTTATGACACAAAGATGATGCAGTAATTATCTTGTTAATGAAATATTGACATAATTGATGTTATAAACACCAAAATAAATGTAATTTGAGACCTTTTATGAATTCCACTAATTTTCTAGGTTACTATGATATATTAATGATGATTTAATCAACTTGGTTCGAACATATAATTCTGTTATGACTTTCACAAAAATCATATATCAAATAGTGTCAAAATTGACACAAAATAGTTTTTAAATCAAATATTATATTATTAATTGTTATTTTATTCCTAAAAATCTAAGGTTCGGCCAAATGTCTTAGATAAGGATATATATATTAATAATAGACAATATGGGGTTCGTTTGGCATGTTATAGTAAGTGTATTAACCATATAGTGAAAGAAAACAAAAAGACACGGTAAAATTTAAATTATTTAACTTAGAGTTAAATCTAATTGATAAGGTTAAAATAAGAACCTAAACTTGTCTAAATCCTATTGCTTGATAGGCTTTCTACCCATACTCACTTTAGATTCGAAATAAGACCCTTTGGAACCATTATAAACTGATTTTGATTTTAATATAAAATAATATTTTGAGATATTCCTAAGGTGCCCCTCTCCTCCATTATAAAAGGACACCTCCTCCCCCTCCTCCTCACACCAAATTGTGCACTCAAGCTCGAACAAACCCTGCCATTTTCTCCTCTCCACTTCCCTAGAATAATCCTAGAGGTACTGGTCTTCTTCAAAGACCAATCTTAGTTCCCTAAGTGGAGGATTCAAAGAGGCGTTCCAAAGAAGAGGTAATATCCATTACCGATCTTTTCAATTTCTTTCTTCTTCAACTTCTTCTTCTTTAGTTGTTTCATTACGAAGTAATAACATCAGTATCACTCATATACTGATATGTTATTATAAGTATGAAACAACCCTATTTCACCATCTATCCATCCTACGGAAAAAGAAATCACCGCGCGTGCGTACGTACGGAATACCGTCTCCACGCCGTGGTGTAATCTATTTTCGACCACCACCTTACATGGATGGGTATAATGGTGTAAAGAATAACTATACATAGTTATTACAACATCATATTGATTCTGATATATTGTATAATCCACTTCAATTCAATTCAATATTTATAGAAATGATATCATCGCTCATGCGTACGTACAGACTACCGTCTCCACGACGCGATGAGATTCATTCTCCATGTTAACCATTTAAGAATGATTATAATGTATATATAAGAAATAATAATGAAATATATGACATTATAAAGCTACTGGATTTATGTATATATATACATATGTATGTCATCTACTTACATCCATTTCAAGACAATAAGGAAAGGAAAACAGCGTTCATGCGTACGTACGGACTACCGTCTCCATGAACGGTGTTTTTCATTTTATTTATCTACCTATTATATATATATATATATACTGAATATATATGATATATAAATGATATTTTATATTCTGGAAGTGAGTAAATCATGATATAAGTAATAATGATTTCAAGAACAACAAGTCAAAACACCAACGATAAATGGAACGATTTTACCCAAAACGCTTCTTTAACATGGAATTTACAAAAGAACGGGTAATATAATGTCATAAGTGAACCATATATGATATCATAACAATGAATATGATTCTGTAATAAGTCAATAACATGATTTAAATCATTATACAGGAGGTTCGGACACGTACAAGCATGTTGGACCTAAGGTAAGGGAAATATCACAATCTCATTTTTATCCGAGATTGTTTATACGTTGGTATTTACTGGGGTGTATTTTATCATCCACATCCATGTTTTCTCAATATATAATATTATTTACATCCACCTACAATTGTTTAAATCCAATTTTACCCTTCTATGAGTTTTTAGTAAAAGATATGAAAGGAATCTTTTGCCGTTTTTTTTATACGAGGTACTTTTTGACTTTTCCGACAAAAGTACGAAGAATGTTTTTTTTAACTTATACGGCACGAACGGATTTTTACGGTTTTATAAAGCCTTATTTTCATGAACCGTCCTCCAAAATATTTCATGAATATTTTCAATAAAATCTTTTTCTTTTAAAATTGAATGATGTTTTGTGAAAAGAAATTGATTTTGAAGAAGAAAGGATATTTTCCTCAAGAATTCAATTCAATTGTTTTATCAAAATTACTTTCCATCTAAGATAATAAAGTGTTCTGTTTCTATCCATATTTTTACATTGATTTGACTATGTTGTGATGGAATTATGTTTATGATTTCCTTTATCTTATATGAATGGTTTTATGATGTCATGTTGTTTAAGAATTCCATTTTTGTTACATGGGTTATGCAATGATGTATGGTTTATGATTTTGTGGCACACATAAGAATGGTATCATTAAGAGATGGGTGGGACCTATATCTCCCTCCAATGCATTGGATAAAGATTTTATATCTCATGAGATAGACATGGCTGGAATGGTAGGTTATACCGGTTCAGTGAAATAGGACTGAAACGAGGGTTACTCGATTCAGAAAGGGACTTTGTCCACTAAGATAGTCTTGGCAATGAGTCTTGACTAACAAGAAATGATTCTCTATGATTATGTGTGTATGCCACAAAGTTTCATGTTTTAAGTTATGATTATTGGGATTTCATTTCACTACTATGATTTATCCCATGTTATGAAATTATGCTCTCTTTTGCAGGTTAAGATTTCCAAAAGTTATGGTCTTATGAATATGATGTGATTGATTTTTCTTTTCTATACCCTTACTGAGCATTTGAGCTCACCCTTTTATGTTTTCTTTTCCCCAGGATATAAAGAAAGGTTTTTAGGTAAAAAAAAGGGAAGATATTTATGGGAGATGTTGAAGATCTTTCCCCACGATTAGAAGATTTTATTCCGAGTTTCCAAAGACACTAAACTATTACGATCCTTGTGTTTGTGTTTTTGTTATGTACTAAGTATTCCACAAAAGTAATGTAATGTCAATGTACGTCAAGATTCGGGTCTTTACAGTTGGTATCAGAGGAATGGTTTAGTCAACCTTTGGAAACTAGGATGTGAAAATGTTAGTGAGATCCCAAAAGATATTTCTAAGGTATGTCTAGGGATGTCTCTAAGGTTAAGTATACGTATAGGTTATAGTCCTAGAATTTCTCTAACGATCTTAGAATTTAACCTAAGATGTTAGATATTGAGGGTACTACCCCTTTATTATGTTGTTTTCCCTAGCATGATTTTTTCCTCTCATACTATTCTTTTGGGGTTTTAGACAATGGCTGGAACCCGAAGGAACCGTGTTAATGCGGAATGTGATGGGCAATGCAATGATTGTCCCCCTGAGCAACCAAACGATATGGGTTCCGGAATGAAAAATCTTGTAGCCATGCTCACACAACTTTCTCAAGCTATGAATCATGCAGGACTTCCAAACGAGAAAAGGAAGGAGCAACATTCTGTTGAATCCTTCATGAGGCAGCGTCCACCTTCTTTCAGTGGGTCTGCTGATCCATTAGTTGCTGAACAATGGATTAGTACTACTGAAAAGATATTTTCAGTTCTTCAATGTTCTGAACATGATAATGTCATCTTAGCAGTATATCGTTTGGAAGGTGAAGCTGATCAATGGTGGAATCTTATCAAGAATACGAGGCCAAGAGATGAAATTGAGTCCATGGAATGGGACGAGTTCAAGAACTTGTTTTTCAGTAAGTACTTCCCTCGTATTCTTCGAACAAAGATGGAGAAAGAGTTTCTTGAACTAAAGAAAAAGGATGATGAATCTGTTGGTATATACGAAGCGAATTTTAAAAGACTTGCAAGGTATGCATCTGGCATTATCATCCAACCTGAAAGTAAAGTTGATCGATTTTTCAGTGGCTTAAAACCAAGTCTTCGAAGGGAATTAACTATAAGAGACTTCAGTAGCTATGAAGAAATTGTGCGTTGTGCTATCAAGGTAGAAATGGAAGTTGGTGTCACATATCCATCTCATGGGTTTGACAAGAAACGAAAGATAGAGTTCAAGGAGAAAACTCAGAATAATGGTGAAAAGAAGATGAATGTTTCCTTATGCACAAAGTGTGGAAAGAAGCATGGTGGATATTGTCTTAAAGGGACTAGAAAATGTTTTAAGTGTGGAAAAGAAGGTCATCGAGCAGCTGAGTGTCGAAGTAATGGAAAAAGGGTTTCTAATGATGTGAATAAAGCAAACACTGCAGAGAACGAACCGCCAACACTTCAATGCTTCAAGTGCAAGGAAATGTGGCATTATGCTAATAAATGCCCTAATCCAAGGGTTAGTGATGATCGACATGAGCAACCGCTTAAGGCAAAGGACAAAGGGAAATCACATGCGATCACTATTGGCAATGTTGAATATGACAACGATGTGGTGGAATGATTAAGTGTCTATGTAATGGGATTCCAAAATAATGTTGTATCATTGAGTATTGCAATATTTATTGATGTGGTATTAAAAGTGATTGAGATATTTTTTTGGAAATAAGATGATATGCGCATAATGAAGATGAGAAAATGAAATGTTTAATAGTATTCATGAGCTCATGATTGATATAAGGACTAAGTGATATCATGGTTTGAGTATATAGAATTTTGAGGATTTTGGTATGTGGAAAGTGTTAACTTTTAACTGCACTCATGCTTTCACTAAGGTATTCAAGAGAATACACGATTAAGGACTTTGAATGTTTGGAATGTGACCAACAAAACATATCTTATGATATATGGGGATCGACGATGGTATTAAATCTCTGGTAATTGTTTTCACTATATTATGAGAGTGGACTGCAGTATTATGGGTAAGCCTAAAGATTGGATTGGATTATGTTGGACATAAGTTAGTATTGTTTAAGAATAAAAGTTTTTTTCGATATTATTGATGGGATGTTATAGTAATATAGTTTTAGAAAAAGGACAACCTGCAGGACGGGCGACAGCCCATCGTGTCGGACAAGGCTGTGGGAATCGAACCCACAACTGAAATGCGACTGGCCTTTATCGCCTACCAATGGCCTACAGGAATTCCTTGTTTAGTAGAAACTAGTTTTATTATATTAAGCAGTATGATATATGAAGTATAAGTCCATTTTAGGAACCATATATGATTAATCCCACTATAGATCGACTTATGTATATAAATTTTGCTAACCTTTTGAGACAGATGGAATGACCCGTCATTCTATCACATGATCTGCTAACACTTCACGAATAATAAATTCAACTTCATTTATTTAAGAGATGAAGTGGAAATTGTTAAAGGCACGAACAACAGTGAGATTGTACCAAAATAAAGTAAGTATTTATTCTAATTCAAATTCTTTAACTTTAGGGAAATGATCTTGAAAACCAAAAATGTTGTCCTAGTTCTCTTATACCTAATGAATCAGATGGTACCTTAGATCGTCACAAATTTATGGATTTGTGATTACTGGATTTTCCATAGCCATGTTCTCTACCACTCTCCATCAGAACATGATGGTTAGATTTCTCTTCCATATCCATATTTTCACCTATGTGGAAACCCAATGATTAGTTTATTTGGGTAACCGTTACGTTTCATACTTTTGTTTTTAAAGATTGGTTTTGATATTCCTTTTTACGATGTGGGTTTCTATTAAAGAAACTTTCGAATAGTACACCATTTATAACCCCGACGAATTTCGAGGGCGAAATTCATTTTAAGGGGGGTAGAATGTAACAGCCCAAGATTTTATAAAAAAATATTCTTTTTAATTTTATTAAAGTCTTGTGTTGTACGCTACACCAAAAGGAGCTTGCACAACACGCATCCTTGACTTGCCTTGCATTACACGCAATCACGACCTTCCTCGATAGCGTGTGTAATACGCAATACCGAGTTTCACTAAACAATGATATGCTATTAAAACTAGCCGTTATGAATAGTAATAATCACTTTATGAAATTTTATAAATTTTATTTTTCAAAATGGACTTCATTTTTGGACTCAGAATATCGAAATTAGCCTAGGGTGAAATTTTGGTATTTTTCTGAAAACTTTCAATTTTTGATGAATAGTGAAACCACTAAGTGGTAGGTTAAAAACTGAATTTTGCATAAAACTTAATTTTACCGCTTCTATGAATGGAATTTCGAAAATCCGAGAGACACGGTTAATATCAAGGACTAAAATGTGGTTCAATGAGATGAAAATAATTTTTTGGTGAATAGTAACTTTTTACCTTTTTTTACCGCGGTTAATAGTAAATAGGGTAACTAAGGGTAAATATGATATTAATATTACCCTAACACATGTCCTAATTCTATTGGACAAGTGTAATTCGACCAAAAACAAACTTAGGAATAAAATATGACCATTTAGGCCCACTTTGATTAGATTAGGACATTTATTATTAATTTATTTAAAGAAGGGTTAAAATAGTTAAAATCAAAGTTTAATAAGTAAATAATTTTTAATATGGGGTTATACATAAGATAAATTCGATTTTAAATATTAATTAGAAAGCTAAAAAGATTTACTACATTATGGTATTTTATTTGTAATTTTTAGACATCAAATAAATTAATTTATTTATGACACAAAGATGATGCAGTAATTATCTTGTTAATGAAATATTGACATAATTGATGTTATAAACACCAAAATAAATGTAATTTGAGACTTTTTATGAATTCCACTAATTTTCTAGGTTACTATGATATATTAATGTTGATTTAATCAACTTGGTTCTAACATATAATTCTGTTATGACTTTCACAAAAATCATATATCAAATAGTGTCAAAATTGACACAAAATAGTTTTTAAATCCAATATTATATTATTAATTGTTATTTTATTCCTAAAAATCTAAAGTTCGGCCAAATGACTTAGATAAGGATATATATATATTAATAATAAACAATTTTGGGTTCGTTTGGCATGTTATAGTAAGTGTATTAACCATATAGTGAAAGAAAACAAAAAGACACGGTAAAAGATAAATTATTTAACTTAGAGTTAAATCTAATTGATAAGGTTAAAATAAGAACCTAAACTTGTCTAAATCCTATTGGTTGATAGTATTTCGACCCATCCTCACTTTAGCTTCGAAATAAGACCCTTTGAACCATTATAAACCGATTTTGACTTTAATATAAAATAATATTTTGAGATATTCCTAAGGTGCCCCTCTCCTCCCTTATAAAAGGACACCTCCTCCCCCTCCTCCTCACACCAAATTGAGCACTCAAGCTCGGCCAACCCCTGCCATTTTCTCCTCTCCACTTCCCTAGAATAATCCTAGAGGTCCTGGTCTTCTTCAAAGACCAATCTTAGTTCCCTAAGTGGAGGATTCAAAGAGGCGTTCCAAAGAAGAGGTAATATCCATTACCGATCTTTTCAATTTCTTTCTTCTTCAACTTCTTCTTCTTTAGTTGTTTCATTACGAAGTAATAACATCAGTATCACTCATATACTGATATGTTATTATAAGTATGAAACAACCCTATTTCACCATCTATCCATCCTACGGAAAAAGAAATCACCCCGCGTGCGTACGTACGGAATACCGTCTCCACGCCGTGGTGTAATCTATTTTCCACCACCACCTTACATGGATGGGTATAATGGTGTAAAGAATAACTATACATAGTTATTACAACATCATATTGATTCTGATATATTGTATAATACACTTCAATTTAATTCAATATTTATAGAAATGATATCATCGCTCGTGCGTACGTACGGACTACCGTCTCCACGACGCGATGAGATTCATTCTCCATGTTAACCATTTAAGAATGATTATAATGTATATATAAGAAATAATAATGAAATATATGACATTATAAAGCTACTGGATTTATGTATATATATACATATGTATGTCATATACTTACTTCCATTTCAAGACAATAAGGAAAGGAAAACAGCGTTCATGCGTACGTACGGACTACCGTCTCCATGAACGGTGTTTTTCATTTTATTTATCTACCTATTATATATATATATATACTGAATATATATGATATATAAATCATATTTTATATTCTGGAAGTGAGTAAATCATGATATAAGTAATAATGATGTCAAGAACAACAAGTCAAAACACCAACGATAAATGGAACGATTTTACCCAAAACGCTTCTTTAACATGGAATTTACAAAAGAACGGGTAATATAATGTCATAAGTGAACCATATATGATATCATAACAATGAATATGATTCTGTAATAAGTCAATAACATGATTTAAATCATTATACAGGAGGTTCGGACACGTACAAGCAAGTCGGACCTAAGGTAAGGGAAATATCACAATCTCATTTTTATCCGAGATTGTTTATACGTTGGTATTTACTGGGGTGTATTTTATCATCCACATCCATGTTTTCTCAATATATAATATTATTTACATCCACCTACAATTGTTTAAATCCAATTTTACCCTTCAATTAGTTTTTAGTAAAAGATATGAAAGGAATCTTTTGCCGTTTTTTTATACGAGGTACTTTTTGACTTTTCCGACAAAAGTACGAAGAATGTTTTTTTTAACTTATACGGCACGAACGGATTTTTACGGTTTTATAAAGCCTTATTTTCATGAACCTTCCTCCAAAATATTTCATGAATATTTTCAATAAAATCTTTTTCTTTTAAAATTGCATGATGTTTTGTGAAAAGAAATTGATTTTGAAGAAGAAAGGATATTTTCCTCAAGAATTCAATTCAATTGTTTTATCAAAATTATTTTCCATCTAAGATAATAAAGGGTTCTGTTTCTATCCATATTTTGACATTGATTTGACTATGTTGTGATGGAATTATGTTTATGAATTCCTTTATCTTATATGAATGGTTTTATGATGTCATGTTGTTTAAGAATTCCATTTTTGTTACATGGGTTATGCAATGATGTATGGTTTATGATTTTGTGGCACACATAAGAATGGTATCATTAAGAGATGGGTGGGACCTATATCTCCCTCCAATGAATTGGATAAAGATTTTATATCTCATGAGATAGACATGGCTGGAATGGTAGGTTATACCGGTTCAGTGAAATAGGACTGAAACGAGGGTTACTCGATTCAGAAAGGGACTTTGTCCACTAAGATAGTCTTGGCAATGAGTCATGACTAACAAGAAATGATTCTCTATGATTATGTGTGTATGCCACAAAGTTTCATGTTTTATGTTATGATTATTGGGATTTCATTTCACTACTATGATTTATCACATGTTATGAAATTATGCTCTCTTTTGCAGGTTAAGATTTCCAAAAGTTATGGTCTTATGAATATGATGTGATTGATTTTTCTTTTGTATACCCTTACTGAGCATTTGAGCTCACCCTTTTATGTTTTCTTTTCCCCAGGATATAAAGAAAGGTTTTTAGGTAAAAAAAAGGGAAGATATTTATGGGAGATGTTGAAGATCTTTCCCCACGATTAGAAGATTTTATTCCGAGTTTCCAAAGACACTAAACTATTACGATCCTTGTGTGTGTGTTTTTGTTATGTACTAAGTATTCCGCAAAAGTAATGTAATGTCAATGTACGTCAAGATTCGGGTCTTTACAGGTATGATACTCTATTTTATTTGTCTTTAATCATAAATTGATCATTCTTTATCCCTTTGGATGGAAACGAAAATGGACTAGTAAATATTTACCAGAGTAATGATTTTTTATCACATTTTTTCATTGATATTTCCTTGAACCTTGATATAATATTTCACACTTGATTATCCATATAGTGTGAGATCAATGTATTTTGGTTGATAGATTGTTATTATTCATGAAATGGAAGGTTGAAAATTGTAAATGATAATATAAGTACAAAATTAAATAATTCGAATAAGAATATTTAATGACGAGGTTTGTTTTTAATATTGTAGTTTATATAATTTGATTATAATCCAAATTGATGAATCATGCATTTTTAATTGAAATTGATCTCCCCTATGGTAAATAGAATTTATATTTAATGTGATGCATGTTTATAGTTAATGATTATAACTGAAAAGGCTTGTCAATTTAGAATTTTACTTATCTAAGTTGGTTGAAAATAGAATAAATTATTTTCAAATGATTATCCTTTGATACTGTGTTATTGGATGATGCCTTAGGTTTATCATAGTTCGAAACTGTTAACATATAAATCGTTTAATTAAATATGGAATAAGAATCAGTTGTATGATAATGATAACTTTTAGGGTCCAGAGGTTCCCATTTTATTGAGATGGTTATGTTCCAGGGATTAGAGTTAGGAGAGATCATTTTCATTGGAGTTTTGAATGCCTTATTTTGAGGTTGTAGTTTCCCTATTGATTTCTTATTTGTTTCTTGATACTTTGTGACGTGCTCTGGATACAATACATTTTATATGAGGCTTAAAAAAAGTTTTTTGGATGTATTATATTTTAGAGGGAGGAATAGATGTTAGGTTATCCTTGAATGGATGTGTCTTGGATTAATATTATTATATGTGGGGAAGGGAGGCCTAAATGATGTGGTATAATTGATGCATTTGATGGAAGGATACATCAAAATATGTATGTGGGTTTTGAAGATGGAACCATAAGATATGGAAGGGTTTATATTTGTTATTACCATTTCATAATATTATTAGAGTAGGTGGGATCACTTATGAAAATGTTAAATAGTTGATGGACAAATGTCCTGTTTTATATTCATTCTTTAATCCACTACTAGATATTATATGAGGTGATTGGTGGAATGTTTTCAATTAGTGGAAGATTAAGATTATTTTAATAGATTATATTGATATAAAACAAATTTTCGCATGAAATACATATATTTTCTATCATTGAGGTTGTTTGATTATAAAAGAAAAATTATTTAATGATGTTAGCTATGATAAACCATGGACATTGTTTGTATTATGCATATAAGGCATGGAAATCATTACGATGATTAATAAAATTTATTGAAATGTGAAAAAAAAATGTTAATTTCTAAACAATTAATAGTGATTCAATTAATGAAATTTAATTTTAAAAGGAACTTGTTGAAATTAATGTATCTCGTTTATATTATTTTCATATATTATTGATGGTCAAAGTATTGGCATCGAAAATTCGAAGTGAAATTAGCAGTGGATCAGTATAATACAAGTATATTACCATAGTGTTTTTAGGAGATATATTATATAATGTAAATTATATGACTTCATAAGCTACCACACAAATATTAGATTTTGAAACAAGAACACAATAGAATACTGGACAACATTTTCCCCAAAATCCAAATAGGGGTGGGATAGATGACTACCCCCTCAGGCCATAATATGTTTTATTTATAGTGACATGTGCTTCTTGGATTGTGGTTATTTTCCAATACATGAGGGTATATATCTATAGAGGATTATTTATATTTCCCACACACGTGTAATGAGAAATAATTTTTAATAGATTTTCATAATTATGATGTGTATAGGTTGCAATGTATTAAGGTACATACTTAGTGTACATGATGTAATGGATTGAAGTGTAACAATCATTCATTGATATATTTCATACTGGTTGTGGTGGATATTATAGACTACATGGTTACAATATCATGATTTACAATATGGGATGGTGGCAATATGTGATGCATGAGGATCATGTTGGGGTTCCTTTCCCAGCATTCTTTCTCATGGATTACTTTTGGATATATATGGATTAGGATGTTAGATGTTTGGACATAGTGGGAAACCAGTATGGAAGAGGAATAAGGGTACCCTTTATGTTTTATTAAAATGTAATAAACACTCTTTAATGTGATATCTATAGAGAGATATCCTTGGGGAGGTTGGGAACATTGTATACATGTTTAAGTGACAAGTTAGTTTCGCTGTTTTTCAAAATTCATTATCATTATTGATTTTTCATTTTTATTATAAGCTTTTGTAGGATCCAAATGAGTATTCTATTATAATTAGGCAACACACATATAATCCCTTTTTCTATCATCTAGTGATGTTTGGTGATAGGACAGTATAATAACAAATCAGGTTTTAGTAATAGTTGTTTAGGATTTGTGGTCACTACTATCTTTATCTTTTTGGTATGTATAGTTTTCTTTTTAGTTGACTAGTACTATTTGGAAGTAAATGTAACCACATGAGATTTCCTATATATATATATATATATATATATATATTTATGATTTTTGTTGTTGTATCATTGTTACCTCTCTCATCCACATGTTTCAAATAAAGGAAAATTCCTCCCATATAAATGTTTACTATGTAATTAGTGCCATTCACTAACCCATGGCACATTAGATGAGGCACTCAGGCTGTCACCATCTCTCTCCCCAGATTTTAATTTCTATTTAGGGTGGGGTTCATGGTACAAATTTCATACTCAATTATGAAAATCTTGTATATGCAAGTTACTTATACTATAAAATTCAAATTTTATTAAAAAATTGGAATCTTGTAATATAAATTGTATATTCATAATACTAAATATTGAAAATACATTACATTAGTAAAATATTAAAAACTATAAGTGTTTCTGACGCCTTTTCCAGGGTGCGCGCATCCGTCTGTGAGGACGCGCAGCTGTTGCCCCGCATTCCCGCTTTCCAAAGGTGGACGTCATTCATTCCTTGTCTAGGTACGTCTGCTCCTTGATCGAAACAGGATGATGGGATGTTGGCTCTTCCTTCCATGAATTCCTCCTCGGAACTCGTCACCTAGTCCGGGTCTCCCTCATAGATTTAAGACGTTGTTCGTGAATCTCATTCCTAGTGCTATATCTTCATGGACTCCAGTTAATTACACTACTTCGGTCAAGACATTCCATGGGGTCTTGACATGGTAGAAACCTTCGGTCAGAGTAGACGGCAACATCAGGCATGTCATGGCATCTCTGGTGCATGGACATTGGGGAACCTCTATTCTTCCTCATGAGAGGGCATATCAAGGGTTCATAACCCAAGGCATCCCATGTCATGTGCGGGGAATCATATGCCATAGGCATGTACCTGAGCTTTTCCTCAGCTTACCATGTTTAACACAGGGTATGCAACATGTTTAACGTCTTGCGAATACGGTTACGCCAAAGGCATGTCATCCGAGGTTTTCCTCAGGCATCTCATGTTTATCACGAGGTAGGCCATGAGTTTAAGGTCATACGAAGACGGTTATGCCAAAGGTGTGTCATCCGAGGTTTTCCTCATGCATCTCATGTTTATCATGAGGTAGGCTGTGAGTTTAACATCTTACGGAGACAGAATGAGGGTGATCAGAAAGTCCCATAGAGACAGATCAGATTGGTGTACCCTTAGGAGGGAACACCTGGAAGGTTTACCAAGGGGATGGATTAGAATGCCCAATGAGGACGGATATGAGGCGGTGTTCCCCATGGAGGGGATATGTCACACCGTAATGGCTGATCTGAACACCACTGAGGGCAGATCAGGGGAAGTTAACACTAGGACAGAGTACACCATGGATTACCATTGGTTGGGATTAAACCTCTTGGAGGTTTCCTATATACCCTGTGTAGAGGACAGGGATCAAAACCCACGTAGTTCGAAGGGGTGATGAATCGGGGTGTACACAGAGGACAACGACCCGAAGATATGCTGGGGCTTATACGTGGAAAGCGGCCCATGCGCCGCTAAGAGCAGTGAGGTGGTGTATGGCATGATCCCACCGGGATGTGGTGGCCCGGGTGAGAATCAGGATGGGTGACGAATGGATGAATGAAGTGGAGGGGGAATGAAACGGGACCATCGCAAGGGAGATAGTCAAGTTGGGCTTGAGCCTTGAAAATGCTTCCTACATATCCCCGTGGCAGGGAATCAATGTTCGTGTAGTTCGGGATAGTGCCGGTGAACTGACATGAAGGTGGACCTTGGACCGATGGATGTCGTCAGCGAACCAATGTAAAGTCAGACCTTGGTCCAATGCGTCAGCGAACCGACGTGAAGGTGGACCTTGGTCTGATGGGCATCGTCAGCGAACCGATGTGAAGGTGAAGCTTGGTTAGATGGGCATCGTCAGCAAAATGATGTGAATGTAGACCTTGTTCCGATGGGTTTTGTCAACGAACTGACGTGAAGGAGGTCGGAACGATCAGGTGATGGGATTGAACCTTATGAAGACCACGTAGTTCAAATGGGTTTCGTCGGCGAACCGACATGAAGGTGAACCCGGGGGTCCACTTGTGGGGGGTGTCGGTGAACTGATGTTAAGAAGGGACCTTGGTACGATGGGATATGGGCTTGAACCTCACGGAGGATTTCTACATACCATGCCTTGACATGGATCAAATACCACATAGTTCAAATGGGTTTCGTCTGCGAACCAACGTAAAGATGGACCTTGGTTTATTGAGAGATGGGCTTGAACCTCAGGGAGCCTTCCAACGTACCATGCCTTGACATAGATCAAATACCTCTTAGTTCAAAGGGTTTCATCAGTGAACCGGCGTGAAAGTAGACCCAGGGGTCCACTAGTGGTGGGATTGAACCTCGTGAAGGCTTCCTACGCACTATGTCTTGACATGGCTCAAAGTCCTCGTAGTTCGGATTGGTCACAATGGCTTGCCGTCGGACTGGAATATAGTTTAACATCATGATGGACAAGTGTGAACCCTTACATGAATAAACGACGGGCGGTGGGCTTGAACCTCATGGAGGCTTCCTACGTACCATGCCTTGGCATGGATCAAAGTCCCCGTAGTTCAGGACGGTGGTGGGTATCGGCGAACCAACGTAAATGAGGGACCTTGGTCCGATGAGAGATGGGATTGAACCTCTGGGAGTCTTCCTACAAACCATGACTTGACATGGATCAAAGTCCCCGTTGTTCGGAGGGTGGTCACAACGGCTTGTCGTCGGACCGGAATGCAGTTTAACATCATGATGGACGAATGTGGAACTTGACGTGAATTGGATGAAGGGATAAAATGGGTGTGCAGTTTAATGTCATTCGAGACAAGGGAATATAGTTTAACGTCATGATTGATAATGGCTTGTAGTTTAACGTCATCCTGGACGATGGCATGCAGTTTAACATCATGCTGGACGAGGGCATGCAGTTTAACGTCATGATGGATGAGGGCATGCAGTTTAACGTCATGATGGTTGTGGGCATGCAGTTTAACGTCATGCTGGACGAGGTATTGTCATGGACAATTCCAACTCTAAGCCCACCTGAGCCATGCTTGGTGTGAGAAACAAGAGAAATCAAGGACCTGATGATCACGCCGCGAAGGGTGTGTCCGTGTGAAGCGAAGAGGGGCTTACGCGTTAGGCGGCCCATGGTGCTTGGACTTACTCCAGGATGGAGGCTCGAGGAAAAGGGTGACGATAGTTTTGGGCTTGAGCCTTGTGGAGGCTTCCTACGTATCCTCGTGGCGGGGAATCAAAGTCTGCGTAGTTCTCCTGATGACTGCTTACCGCCGATTGGGGGTTTCAACGACTTACCGATAGAATGGGTCATAACGGCATACCGCTGGATAAGGATCACAACGACTTACCGCTAGATAAGGATGTCAACGGCTTACAGCTGGATATGGATCACAACGGCTTACCGCTGGATTGGGTCACAATAGTGAATGGGATTTACGCAAGGATGCTGCTCGGGAGCCCCTATGGAGCGGCAATGGTGAATGGGGCTTACGCAAGGAAGATGCTCGGGTGCCGCTATGGAGCGGCAATGGTGAATGGGGCTTACGCTAGGAAGCTGCCCGGGTGCCGCTATGGAGCGGCACTGGTGAATGGGGCTTATGCTAGGAAGATTCCCGGGTGCCGCTATGGAGCGGCAATGGTGAATGGGGCTTACACGAAAATTCTGCCCGGGTGCCACTATGGAACGACACTGGTGAATGGGGCTTATGCAAGGAGATGCCCAGGTGCCGCTATGGAGTTACACTGGTGAATGGGACTTACGCAGGGAAGCTGCCCGGGTGCCGCTATGGATCGACAATGGTGAATGGGGCTTATGCAAGGGAGCTTCTCTGGTGGTGCTATGGATCGGCAATGGTGAATGGGGCTTACGCAAGGAGCTGGCCGGGTGCCGCTATGGAGCGGCAATTGTGGATGGGGCATATGCTAGGAAGCTGCCCGGGTGACGCTAAGGAGCGACAATTGTGGATGGGGCTGACGCTAGGAAGCTCCCCAGGTGCCGCTAAGGAGCGGCAATGGTGAATGGGGCTTATGCAAGGAACTGCCTGGTGTGCCTCTATGGAGCGGCAATGGTGAATGGGGATTATGCAAGGAGCTTCCCGGGTGCCGCTATGGAGCGGCAGTTGTGGATGGGGCTTATGCTAGGAAGCTGCACGGGTGCCGCTAAGGAACGGCAATTGTGGATGGGGGTTACGCTAGGAAGCTGCATGGGTGCCGTTAAGGAGGGGCAATGGTGAATGGGGCTTATGCAAGGAGATGCCTGGTGTGCCACTCCCGGTGTGCCACTAGGGAGCGGCAATGGTGAATGGGGCTTATGCAAGGAGCTTCCTGGGTGCCGCTATGGAGTGACAATTGTGGATGGGGCTTACGCTAGGAAGTTGCCCGGGTGCCGCTATGGAGCGGCAATGGTAAATGGGGCTTACGCAAGGATGCTGCCTGAGGGCCACTATGGAGCAGCAATGGTGAATGGGGCTTACGCAAGGAGTTTCCCGTAATGTCTTCCTCATGTTAGGCCATGAGTGCATCCCAACTCACTGGTGGGTTTAGGCCTTGACATATGCGCTAATGCACAAGCGGGATAACGCCAAGGGGCATTGGAATCATGCCACTGTAGTCATGGCATTAGGGGTCTCATGCTTGGAGCATAAGACATCTCTTGTCTAGATCAAGCGACACCCTATGTTTGGAACATAGGGATTACTACAATTTATAGTTACGTAGAAAGGAATGTTAGCATCTCATGCTTGGAGCACAAGTCATCTCTCGTATAGGGCAAGTGGCATCCTATCATCTGTTAGACAGGGGGAACTACAGTTTAGAGTCATGTAGGTAGGACTGTTGGCATATCATGCTCATAGCATGAGGCATCTCTCATATATAGTAAGAGGCGTCCTATCATTTGTTAGATAGGTAGTACTATAGTTTAGAGTCATGTATGTAGGACTGTTGGCATCTCATGCTCGGAGCATAAGGAATCTCTCATATAGAGTAAGAGGCATCCTATCATTTGGTAGATAGGGAGTACTACATTTTATAGTCATGTAGATAGGACTGTTAGCATCTCATGCTAGGATCATGAGGCATCTCTCACTTGGAACAAGAGGCATCCTATCATTTGATAGATAGGGAGTACTACAGTTTATAGTCTTGTAGATAGGACTGTTGGCATCTCATGCATGGAGCATGAGGCATCTCTTGTTTGGAGAAAGAGGCATCCTATGTTAGGAACATAGGGAGTACTACAGTTTATAGTCATGTAGATAAAACTATTGGCATCTCATGCTTGGTGCATGAGGCATCTCTTGTTTGGAGAACGAGGCATCCTATGTTAGGAACATAGGGAGTACTACAGTTTATAGTCATGTAGATAGGACTATTGGCATATCATGCTTGGATCATGAGGCATCTCTTGTTTGGAGAAAGAGGCATCCTATGTTAAGAACATAGGGAGTACTACAGTTTATAGTCATGACGATAGGACTATTGGCATCTCATGCTTGGAGCATGAGGCATCTATCGTTTGGAGAAAGAGGCATCATATGTTAGGAACACATTGATTACTATAGTTTAGAGTCATTTAGAAAGGACTGTTGGCATCTCATGCTATGAGCATAAGGAATCTCTCGTATAGGGCAAGAGGCATCCTATTTTTGGGACATAGGGATTACTATAGTTTAGAGTCATGTAGAATGGATTTTTAGGCAGAAGGTTCCTTGAAATGGTTGGTGTTGGGTCTTACGCAAGGGAGGCCCTTTATGGTTCAATCTGGCATAGGAGCCAAGTGATTGGGTTTGGAGGAGTTTCCTGAGGAATGGTTTGACTAAAGGTACTCGGGGGAATTGATGATGAGAACCTCAACTCACGACATATGAAACAAACCAAGAGAAATAAATCAACTCAAGGTGTTTCATGTTGTGTGGAGGAGTGTATCAAATCATGGTATTCCATAAGATGAAGGTGGGAGCGCATAAGTGCACAATGGAAAATCCTGGCATCCCAGCCCGAAACGTTCGCTGTGCGACTCTCCATTTTTCGTCGGGGTATGTGACGGTAGCGAAGGTGCCGGCCCGGAGGGCCGGGACCGCAAGCCGGCACTGACCCCGAGTGGGGGTACGGGGGCGCAGCCCCCGCGGTATGGACCGGTGGGCGCAAAGGTAGGATCCTCACGAAGGATAGGTCTTCATGAAGTAGCTTCGCGGAGCAAAGGCGTCCCGCGTAGCAAAGGACTCTCGCAGAGCAAAGGGATCTCACGAAGCTTGGTCTCGCGGAGCAACATCGCAGAGCATAGGCTCGCGAAGCATGGAATCACGGAGGATGGTCTCGCGGAGAAGAATCACAGAGCAAAGGAGTCCCACGGAGCAAAGTGCTCTTGCGGAGCAAAGGGGTCTCATGGAGCAAAGGACTCTCGCGGAGCAAAGGGATCTCGTGAAGCTTGGTCTCGCGGAGAAGCATCACAAAGCATAGGCTCACAAATCATGGACTCACGGAGGATGGTCTCGCGATGCAGCATCATAGATCATTGGCTCGTGGAGCATGGACTCACAGAGACTCGGCTCGCGGAGCAGCAACATGAAGGAAGCTGCTCGCAGAGCATGGCTTCGCGGAGCCGCAATGCGGAGCTCCGCTTGGCCGCCCAAGGGGATAATTGGACGTGGCTGTCCGTCTGGAGAAGGGGGTGATGTGGGAATTAATAGGCAAGGGGCGCCACGAAGCCGACCTTTCGTGCCTCCTTGGGTGCTTCGCGGCGCGCTCGTGAATGTCAAATCCGCTCGCGGAGAGGTACCGCCTCCGGAGCATCGCGACGGGCTCGCGAACGTCAGGGCGTTCGCGGAGTGTCACTGCCTCTTCTGCTTCGTGGAGGGTCTTCGCGGCACATCGCGAACGTCATATGGGTCCGCGGAGCCTCTCTCCTCATTCCTTCGCGGCGGTGCTCCGCGATCACGGAGGGGGTTTCCCAAATGGGCTTCGCGAACCAGATTTCCATCCCTACATCAAATGTCCATAACTCCTAATTCATAGCTCCGTTCGGGCCCTACGACCTAACAAATCGAAGCTTGCGAAATGGACTATGATCTTGGATCATGTATGGAAGCATTTGGAAAATTTTGGGGACGCGTTTTCCGGTGTCTACAATAAGATTATTTAAAATAAAATTAATATTCTATAAAATATTTTGTTCATTATTATTTAATTTATTATTATACACTTAGAATTAAATAATCATAGTCAATTGCACGAAAATGGAATTCTACATGAACATTCAAAAAATTCAATATTTCTTATTGAACACAATTTTAGATTCAATAAATGTATATTCTATATCTTCAAAACTAATATTTTCTTGAAAATGGATAAATATAAAACCAAAAAAAATAAAAAAGGGAAAAAATTCTTTTAATGGTCAATCTATGAAAAAAACAAACACCATGAGTATAAATATTAAAATGAATTATCTAAAAAGAATCAATTGAAAAAACCATGGTCGTGAACTACAATTTAACACATGTACTCATGGAGAGGCTATTGGGAGTAATTGACATAGGAACATCATTAGTTTGGATTATTGATTCATTAGTAAGAGCAAAATGAAACAACATGGCTTATACAATTTTATTTTTGTAAGTATATATAATATGTACTTCAATAATATCTAATAAAAATAAACAAACTCAATGGAAAAAATTAATATTATTAAAAACATATTAATTAATTTAAAAACTAAATATAAAATAGATATTTTTGTCTGATTCTTAAAAATATAAAGAAAAAATTTATTCCACAAAGAATTAATTTTTTATCATTTATAGAAATAATAATCCAATATAATGAACTGGTTGCTAAAGATGAAATCAATAATCCAAATTGAATTTTGTTCTAATGGCATGTTGACAAACAATATTATTTAATAATTCTTTTCTCGATGACATAATAATTTCTTGAGATCTAATACCAATTTAAAAAAATACACAATATGACTTCATATGGAGGGGAGTAAAATAGTGATAACAAGATATGTTTGAAATTAGTTGGAAATAAATATCCAAATATAACATATAATTCTATAATAAATAAAATTCATTTTTCCTTAAAATTAAAATTTGAAAATGGCATATTTGGGAGTATAATAAAATATATAAAAAAATCACCAATATATTTTTATCCACTATAAAAAATATTTATATGATCTAACACTTCATAAAATACAATACATCTATAAGAGAACATAATATTTGATATTAAACATATTGATTCAAATATTTTATGTTTCATTTATTTATTATTGTATAACATGTAAAATGAATTATGTATTTCAAAATTTAATATTCTACATTTATAGGATGTTACCATTTTACCACATTAATATAAGTTGCATTATCGTATATAGGACATCAATTTTTTAGGTAATCTAAAGAAAAACAATTTTTCTTTGATTGAAATGATTTATTAAATTAAAATTTCATTCAAATATTTTGAGAATGAATTTTTTGGAATTGATATGTCATTTTTATCTCATAAAAAAAATTAAGCCTCAATATATTACTTTAAACATAATGTTTTAGACACCACTATACCCTCCATCGTGAATTACATAAATAAAACATTGTAATGAAAATTAAATAAATAGTATAAAATTATATGATTTTGACCACTCAGGTAATAAATAATCCATACCATTTTTCCATAAATATATAACACTCAACTCCCCCACACAATACATGACTAACTAATGAATTCACTATAATTTATCACTCTTCATGGTACAATCTATTATGGATGAAATATAATATTTATGTCAATGTCAATGTCGTAAATAATAATATTTTTCTCATATATAAAAGGAATACTAATCAATTAGTTAAAAAAATTAATCTTTATACTACATTCATTATTAACACATGCCAACACGTTGAGAAATGGATTAATAAAACAAATCAATTTAGCACATAGACATATTTCCCCATTACATGTATTGATAAAACTTCAATTGAATTAAATTTGATCATTAGGAGGAATAAAATTAATTTGTCTTTCATTACCATATATTCATGTAATATAAAATGATTTTAATAAATTTAATTCGAAAAAATTACTAATTTTTAACTAATAGAAAACATCTATATAACTGAATATCACTAAGGAATTGAATAAAAAAATATAATATCAACATAAAATAAAATAAAATGTAAAATATTAACTATATATATATAATAATGTGTCTAATAAAAATTAAAAATATATTATAAAATTTAAACTAAAATAACAACCATAATATTTATAATCATTTCATTGATATTAAAATTGATTAGTATATCAGTTTTAGTATCTGATTCCTAGTTTATGTGTTAAATTCTATACTGCATCCATCTAATTTTCCTATGCAGAAAAATTTGTTATAACTGTGTCACATATCACCATTTGATTAAAAATCATTAAATTATATTATATAAATAAAATCAGAGTCTTTAAATTGAAAAATATTGGTTTCATAAGTAAATTTTACCTCTTGTATCATGGTTTATAATTAAATGAAATATAAATATATTTGATATCAAACTTTTAAATCATTATACAAGAAAAATATTTTATAATGAAACCTACCATGTTATTTATGAAAACATTTAGTGAAATGAGAACCATATACATTCAATAAATTGATTAAAATATATTCAAAATATATCATTTAATATTGTATAAATATAACTATGAACATGTCTAGGAAGATAAATATTGATCACATAGTGATTAGATTTTTATCAGAAGGAATATAAAAGAGTCGGAAACTAGCATGCTAGATGTTATATGAGTGTGCAGTTCAAATAACATCTACAAAATATTGTTTTCTATAGATCTGGTGGCATATATTCAAAATTATTTTCAATATTAACATCTATTAATATTTAATGTAATGTTAGAATTGTTATTTAAATAATAAATAATCACATTAAATCAATAAAAATAATTTCAATATTTTTTTATTTCTATTATGTATGTAATATTTATGGATATGAATACATGATCACTAACAGTTTCAAAATGTTTGTATTATTATTTTTAAATATCATTATCATCAAATGAAAAATGATATTTCAGTAAATGAATTTTGTAATGATGGATCTCAATAAAATATTTTCACTCATTAATGAAGATTATTTCAAAGTTCCATCCACAATTCGTTAACATGAAAAAAATATATATAATGAAATCATTTTTATATATTGCATTTTCCATACCCATATGTTTTTAGAAAGATATTTTATATGATGTAATAGTTATTATCAATCATTACCAATTCCTTTTAAATTTCCATGTGATGTAAGTGAGTTGTATTAAAAAAATCTTTATTAGAAGAATAATTTTGGTATAGTCATATTTCTAATTTTCATATTCTCCTAGACTAATTATTGATAATGATTTTTTGGTGTTCGTAATGTTTTATTTTGGGTGGAAATTAGATATTTTATTGGTTTTATATGTTGTGCATTGTTGGGGAATCGTTTTCCAAAACCGTGCATTACTGCAATGATAAAAATGAAACCTTCAATAGTGGGGTTTTCATAGTTTCCAAATAGTTTGATACACCATGAACCCACCTAGTGGAAATCTGAGACCTTGGATAGTGAGTTTTGAGGGGGTGGATATTTTGGGAACATATTTTGTCTAAATGTAATTTAACCTCTAGGAAAATATGTGAACATGATATTTTTATTCGAAAAAATTAATTTTATTTTTTTTAACACCCATTTGATATACTAAAACCCTCTTACTCAACCCTATATTCAATTTCATGGTATCTAAGGCTACCTAAAAGCACACTTGGATCTTCAAAATCCTTCTCTTGGTGGATTGAAACATGGATGATATCATTTGATCTCCTCTAAGTATGCTAATATCATATCATCTGTATTCTTTAAATCATTATTTTTATCATCAATAGACTGTGATAAGATGTCATATATATATATATAATACATTTCAGTGGATCCTATTTCTAGGTTTGTTTTCTATGTTTTATTCACCGTCGTTCTTTGTTGTCATTCCCCACTATTGGTGTTGTGTATTAGGACTCCGTGATAAAATCATAGTGTTTATATTGAAATTTCCCAAATTAATGAATTGTATTTTTCACGATTCATTGAATTTAATTTCATTTGATCTCTGAAATCCCTAAATTATGCCAATTGGAATTATATTTTTTAAAGAATTTTTTTTGTGAATACTCCCTAAATTCCAGTGGAATAGGAATTTGTGATGTAATTTGATATTGATGGTTTGATGAATTATTTAACAAAAATTAGAATAATTTGTTATATTCCAATGAAAAATTCAAAAATATGTTTTTAATTGAATAGGTATGAAATAATATATAACAATGTTTTGGTTTGGAAATTAAATACAAATATAGGAACTGTAAATTGAGTAATTTAATTGTAAATGTAATTTGATTTTAAATTAGTTGATTTTATAGTTTGTATTGATTTATTTATAACATTCATGATTGGGGATTTTATGGGTTATTTTTTATAAGAACACTTGGATGTTTATTCTTTATAAATGGATTGATGAAAAACCTATAACCAAAATATTGTTTGGGAAATCATAAACCTAATGCGATATTTATTAGTCCTATTCAACGTCTCGATGAGGTACATGTGTATAAATACATTCCATGTTAATTTATATGATATGTGTAAGAATCCAATGACCAAAAATTATCATAATATAAGGAAAATGGGCATGGTTCTTGTTTTGGTGGATTATATATATATATATATATATATATTCAACTGATTATAGAACTGGTTTTTGGCCTAATGATTTATAAAAACTGTTTTATTTAAAACATTTTTCTATGAATTTCTTGAAATGTTTTATATAATGTAGAAATGATTGATATTTTTTCTAAATACGAAAATTTATTTATATTATAATTTTTATTTAAATTCATTGCATGGTTCGGTTTATTGTTATGACATCTGTTATTGAACACATATTGAAACCCTATTTGGATTTATATATTAAACCCAAAAATTACCTTCAGTTGTTTAAAAAAAATTATTCAATGTCCGAGAAATGGGAAAACACCACATAGTTGAGATAGATGTTTTTGATCTGTTGGGATTGGAGTGATGTGTCCTTTGTGCCATTTTAATTTATCTTTCTAGAGAATGGTCACTGTGATGACGTATTGTTTTTGGGTTTTCCTATACATGTATGTAGGTGGAAGTTTGTCTTTTTTAGTTTTGAGAAAAAAATACTTATATTATTATCTTCAGTTTTTTTCAAAATATTTTCCTTATTACAACTAATATTTTGGGTTCTAGTCACCAACCCATGTGGATAGGGAATATCCTTCGGGTCGGGTTAGTTTCAGCTCATGTATCAGTTTTCCATGGTATCTTGGATTATTTAAGGAAATTTTCTATGAAAGCTGCATGTTGATAATCTTTTCATGATGTATGAATGCAATTTTGAATAAATTATCAGGATGTAGGAGTTGGTTTCAAGTGATTTCTTATACATATCTCAGTATAATAATTCGTAAATAACCAGTCATGGTCAGATAAATTCTACTTGAGGAATAATTATATTAAATTATATTTTCAATGAATTTAATTATGATATATTGAAAAAAAAATATTGATATCTTATCTGAGGTAATTAATTTCCCATACTCTTACTTGATTAATTGGTCGATGTATCATTATTATGTGTTCAATATTTCATGATGGTGTTTTGTAGAATAATTCCCATTAGAAGAAAGTCAAATAGTCCCCAATATGAATCTACCAGTGAACATCATCAAGAATAAACTCATGTAGACCATAATACGGTTGTAAACCTATATCTAGAGTTTATGGTGGAAGAAAATTTTATAGGGGTTTTCAATCTCATGCTGGTTTGAAGGAATAATGAAGAGTAAGCCAGCCACTTTTCCAAGCTTGTATAGTTTCCACATGAGGTCTTATCGAATGGAATTATTTCTAATAAATGGTTTTATATAGTCCTTTGATCATAAATTTGTTCTCAGGATCTATAAATAAAAATATCTACTTATTCTTACATGCTAGATAGGTCATTGATGGTTGAGATATACCTTTATCACATGTCATTTTTAATGGGAGTTAATTTTTCTCTAATTTTTGTTTCATTTCTTTCCCATAAATGGAAGTGTAATTTTGATGAGCATCATGAATGATATAGAAAATAGGGTCTCTTTGGACCTCCTATAGTGCCTCTAAAAGACCATTTGGCTTTATTCCTATGTGTAAAAACATATACCTTCAAAACGGGTTTTCAATGAGCCACCTAATATCTATATTTTATGTGGATGATAATGTTTTAAGATAAAATTATGTTATATCAACTCTTCGGAAATTTGGTTAATGGTTTCATAAAAAAGTCATATGATATATTAATATTCAACATAAAAAAGTGGTTCCATACATAGGGATCTAGAAAAATGATTCTTCTAATTGTTGATGAATCTATATAGGAAGAATATATGGTTTTTGTTATTGTGATTCATATAATCACTATATATTCACTTCTAGCGACTACATTATTTGATAATGGTTCATTTCACCCATTTATATCAACTTTTATTTTGATCCTACTAAATATTCATTCAGATAATTTTTCCGTATGTGATTGTGATTAATAAACCCCTCACAACATTGTGAGAGAGGGGTCTCCTATTTTTAAATTGCACTTTTCTTTTATATGAGATTGAACATTTGTTGGATTTTCTTTTATAAATAAGAAACCTATTTATTTTGTTTTTTGAGTGAGTTGGATTATTACTATTATGTCTTTAATTGGCTTCTATCTTTGATAAGTATCCTTTTCGGCACCCAATGTGGTGAACCTTATCATTAAAGGTGAATGGGACCTGTGTTTGTGAAGATATATACCATCATATCAAGATATTGTAAATTTAATATTTATTTTTTTCATTAATTTGAATGTAAATAATTGAGTGATGATCATCCTCCTATTTTCATTCAGTTTTAAGATTTTTTTCATTTAAAAATATCTAGATCTTCCTGGATAAGGTTCATAGAGTTATCTATTGACTTAGTTATTGGTACTTAGACAATATCTATTCTATCTTAATATATGGAACCAGCATAAAGAATTAGCTAACGATTCATTTGGATGATCTATTAGTGAAAGGATTTAAATTCCCATATTTATCACCATGGGTGGTGCCTATTATGTACACTAATAATATTGATGGAATAGTTCACCTATTATTTAATTAATATAATATCCATCAAGTTATGAAAAATAATATATATAGTCTTCTATATATTTATGTTGATTCTTTCAATTTTAAAAGGGAGAAGTGGTAATTTAAGATAAATCATCCTTCTGGTTATCAACCATTGAGAATAAAGGAATATGACCTCCGAAAAACTACATTTTGGAGTTGGTAAGTACATTATGAGAATCTTGTATTTTTATTTGGTCTAACCAATTATCCTTCTATCATTATGGACTTGATGAATATAATATACAATGAGTATATTGATATGTTTATAGTGGTCTTCATGGATGTTATTTTATTGACTCTTTATCTGAGGAATATCAAATGTGACCTAAGATAGTTGATCAAGAAATTTTGAGAAATCAATAAATAAATGACATAAAACTAAAATTTTATTTTTGAATTATATACGTGAATTTATTATGACACACTTTACTAGATGATTGTATCTAAGATAATAGACAAAAAGGTGAATGTTGATATGACATGTTAGCAGCCACATACTGTTTTTGAGATTCTATGCATCGTTTGTTTATAAGGGTATTATCTCTAGTTTGTAATGGATATCATGAATATAAATTCTCTGATTAACTCTCTCACTCAGATGGGAGTGATGATTTCATGGAATGATAAATGAAATAATTATTTTCTGGAGTTGAACTTTGTTTTCTATTATACACTAGTGTGGTCTCATTCTGAGGAAGGGTTGGGCTATGTGGTCTCCTATGACATATCAGGATTAGGTTTGGGATGTGTTCTTACCATGTGTTATTAAAAAAATTATGTGTGTCTGCACCATATTCCACACATGATAAATTATCCAAACCATATCCATGAACTCATAATACTAATGTTTGAATATAATATTTGGAGTAATTGTCATTTTTTAAAATCTGTACATTGTATCATAACCCAGTGGATTGTGTTATTCCATCTCTAAATAGAATTTTCTTCTCCAGAAGTGGAATTTAGTGGATTATGAGCAATCTAATAATTTTGACATCACCTATACCTTGGGGAAATAGAATGTCATTATAGATGCGTCGAGAAAGAAAATTTTGACACAGGTCGTGAAATAATGATCATAATAGTTTTTCATGATGAATATTTTTTCACTATTTTATAAACCTGTTTAGGAGAAATGAACTGAGGATATCAGTGATATTTTCATTCTTACCAACACTCTTCTCAAGATGATTGTATCAGAGTAATATCTTGATGGAAATTTTTATATCATTAGGACATATATATATATTGTGGGGATACCGTTTTAGGTGGTCCATTTATATTATGTGTATTCTATGTCTTTATAATTTGTTTCTTGTGTAATTATCATTGAGGAAATATGTGAAGGGGGATTTCACTAGTTCTAAATAGAATATGAACCCAATACCCATAAAGATGTTATATGATATAAAATGATGATTCTAGAGGCTAGTTATGTGATGTAAAGATTCTAATTTTATTTCCCATTGTTATAATATACAATAGGTCAATCATGAGCATCAAAGATCATTCTGTTTACTTCATCCCATTCTAGTGAAGACCTGAAAGTGGGATCAGATCTCAATTTATATTACGGTTTTTTTTTCTACTTACCTAGAGGATGAATAATGAGATATGTTTTGCGATTGATAAGTTGACCAAATCACATCACATTATAACCATTTGTTAGAAAAGAAATGTTGAGGATTTGGTAAATAACAATGTGATTATTATTTTTCATTTTCATAGTGTTAAATATTGTATAGTCTCTAATAGATACACATGATTTATATATTTTTTTGGTGAGGCCTTTAAGAGGAAATGAGATATCAGGTTTGTTAGAGTATGGCATAATATTTTCAAATGGATGTTCATATAGAGAGTGATATACATCTTCTTGAGAACCTACTTGGTGAAAAAATCCACAATTTCGGTGGATGTTGGGATGGAAACATGGGGATGGTTGATTTTTATTATAAAAATAGTTATCATCAAGGTATTATAATGGATCCTTTTGAGGCCTTGTATTGAAGGCCATATAAATCATTATTGTGTTCGTCAGAGATGGGTTAAAATTCGTTGGTTGGATAGAGTTTTGCCTTAGAGTTGATAAATAATATATAGTTTATTCATCATAAACTATTGATGGAAGAAATAAAGTATATATCACATGATGATTGTCATAGTATATTTTTTTATAATTCATTTGGTGACAATGTGTTCTTGAATGTTTCATCATATTTTCGTCATTGATGGTGTCATCGGAAATGAAACATTTATACCAATTTTTGGGTGATTTAATGGTTTTTGAGATGGTGTGAAATGTTTATTAACATCAAAATCATCCTCCACAATTGGATTGATTAGGGAATGTGTTTCATGTATCTCAATATCAGATGTATGCTTCTGATCAATTTGATTTTTGATGTAGAGTGATCTTGATGATGATCCATTATTTATTAGTAATTGTGAATCTAGTCATGATTTATGGTAATGAGGAAATGGTACTATGTGGGAGGATGTTAACTTTGGTCCATGTGGAATGGAATTATTATTTTTCTTGAAAGGTTACTTGGGAGTTTGAGCCCCCGAATAGATATCAGTGGCCTCATCTATTTGATATGGAAACTACATGACATGATATCTGTGGACAGAATGTTTCTATGGTGGGAATTTATAACATCATGTTGCTTGTTTTATGGTACTCTTAGAACCTTCAATTAATCATTCATTGGGTTGGGATTGTCTTGGGTTTTTTCATATTGAAAATGGAAATATTTGGTGATTTTCACTAATATGTATAGTTGGCACATGGTATTATGAATTTGTACGCCCCTCCAATACAAATGATGCAACCCAGGACAATGGGTTTTGCGAGGTTGAAACATGATAAGATGAACCATGTTCCTATATTGTATATATATTTTTCATTGGATATTCATTACATAGGGAATATGTTGTTATAGCACAAAATTTGTCAAACCAGGAATCCCACACCAGGAAGTTGTGTGCATGAGATATTTCAATTTTGGAAATTATATAAATTTTAACAAACCTTTAATTATGATAATAAACCATCTCACTCATATAAATCAAAATTTATAGGGTTAATATGTGTCCCAATATGAATTTTTTTCCATACAAACTATACTATTCATGGATCGAAGTGCAGTAGATCTTGTTTAATCTACTCCATGTATGTGAATCTCCTACCATGTATTTTCATAATCCCTCCCATTCCATAAACTATATAGATTGTGTGATAATATTATATTTGATGTATATATGATCATTTTATGTATATCTTTATTATAGGATTTGTTTCCTAGTATCTATCACCATCATTCATTAATTGTGTTCCCTGATACAGGAGTAGAGTGTTGTGATTGTGAGGTTGAGGTGGATCGTTATGTTGAGATTTTCCAAATAATTGAACCAAAATTTTATTGATTTGTTGATATAGAATTAAATTGAAATAGGAACACCAAAATTAATTAGAATTTGAAATGATATATAAAAACATATGGATTTTGGTGGAATCCATTATTCCAATGGAATTGGAATTTTGAACATATTATAAAATTAATAATTTTGATTTTTTTAGGATAATTTTATTTTTGAAATTTGATTAAATTGAAATTGTAAATTCCAGTGTGTGGGATTGTTTTGAAAATGAATTAAATGATAAAAATATCATTTTTTAATATAATTTTTAATTGACATATTGAAACTAAAAATGATGAAATTGAATTGTAATTAATCAATGACATGAAATGAGATGATTTTCCCCATTTTTCTCGATTGATTGAGAACATGAATTCCAATGTAGTTAATTAGTTATTTATTATAATAAAACAAGGATCTGGGTTCTATAGAAATTTATTGATGATTAACTCACTAACAAATATATAGTTTTCTATATCTATTCCTTGATAGGATATTGATGTGTCATTTTAGGCCCGACCATGAGGGACATGTTCATACATACACTTTATGTTCATTAATATGGAATGGAAGAGGATTATATAACTATAAACAATTCCACTACATTAAAAATGAATATAGTTCTAACTATGAATTTTTATATTTATTCCACTAATTATACAACAGTTTTCTTCATTATAGTTGATTTATGTAAACTATTTTTTATAAATTAAATATTGAGAAATTTTTTGAATAATTTTCCATCATTTTGAAATTAAATCGTTTTTTGTTAGGAATTTTGAAATGGTTTTCAATTACAAGTTTTATTTATATAGAAATAATGATTTTTTAATAATATGGAATCGGTTATGGAACACCTTGTGAATACCTAATTATATTTGTATCTAGAACCCTACATTACCCTTAGAGCATTATTAGATATCCTTCATCCATGTCCCAGTATAAGGGAAATAACCTATTAGAAGATGTGGTTTACTTTAACCTTTTGGAATGGGGTGATGAGTCCACTAGAATTTTTGTAATGTATCATGTTTTTAAACTAGTGTAATATATTACAGTTTTCAATTTTTTTGGGTTTATCAACATGTTGGTTTTTAAATCGAGCTCTGGATTATTATTCTGAATGTAACAACACCTAATGGTGTTGTTTTTTTACATGAGTAATTACCCATTAATTTTTAGCGGGTGTCCCGATGAGTCTCGGGGGAACTGGATCTGAAAAAAGTCTAATATAATGGATCTATTGGGGTAGTGCACATTTGCGGTCCAGCCCATGAAGTTTACCTTATTTAATAAATTAATTAATTTAATTAAAAAATATTATATGTGAAATTTTATTCAATTAAAATAATGTCTAAATGATAATAATAATTAATTTTGTATTATTATGACTGTATTTATTTAATTAAATTAATGATAATGAATTAATTAAATAATGGTTGAAGAAATTAATGTGGATTTTGGGTTTAAAAAGGAACCATTTTAATTAAATTATAAGTTTTAGAAAAAATAAATGACTATTTATTATTAAATGGTAGTTATGGGTTTGAGTTTTTATCATTAATATCATATTAATGATGTTGTAATAAATTGTGGGTTTTTGGATTTAATTAAACGAATATTGGATTATAATAATGATGATGTTATTATTATTGTTGTTTTTAATAAATTAAATAAATGTTAAAATAATTTAATATATCTTTTTAGCTATCTCAAATAAACACATAATTAAATAAGGAGCTTCACATTTAATGATGGATCGTTATTATTAAATAGAGGTGTTGGGTTATATCAATGGTTTGAGTAATAATAATGATATTATTACTATTATTATTATTATGGTTTTATGAGTTTTATGATTATTGATAATTATGGTTGTTATTATTACTATAAATAATATATTTAATGAATTGGATAGAATTGGCACGATTGAAAAAAATTATTTTTCATAATATTAATAATAATAAGTTTGTAATTATTATTATCGAGGGGTAAAATAATTATATTCAAGGAATAATAAATTTAATTATTTATGGGAAAAATTTATTTTTTTTAAGTCTAATAGATTTTAATTTATTTTAGGAGCAGTAGGGATTTTGAATTTCTCAAAGAAACATTTCATTATAAAATAAAATTATTGGGGGTTTTGGATTTAATCAAAGAATCATTTTTTATCATTAAAGATTATGTTTTTTAAGAGATGGATTTAATAATATTATTATTAATACTATTATTTTTATGTTTATTATTATAACTATTAGTGTATATTTATTAATCTTTTATGGGTAGTATTATTGTTTGAAAATAAAGGAGGTGTGTGACATCCTTCTTCTTCCAAAAGGCATGACCCCCACTTGGATCTTCTCCCCTACGAAGGATGATGCAACAGCTTCTCCGACCTCCTCCTATGTACGGTCCTCTTTTTCTGGACCCCTAGCAACAGAGAACTATCCATAAATACCCCTATAGTAGTGTGACACTTCCCTGGCCGCCTCCACTACAGCGCGCAATGTCACCCTTTTCCCGGGTCCTTAATTTGTTAGAATTTTAATTGAAATCTTCTTTAGATCTAGTATGAATATTCAAGGTAGGATCTCTATTGATGTTCCTCTTCATATCTTTTGGTGATTGATATTTTTTATGTTCACATTTAGGTTTGAATGAATTTAGGGATTTTGTTTTAACCTGTATTTTTTATGTAATTCGGTTCTAGTGTTGTGCAACGAGGTTCTCAGGATTCCTTGGACTGCGTTCTCGCAACCACTGCCGATGGTAAGGTGGTTTGGGTTGATTCAGTTCATCGATGTTGTTTGGGGGTAAATAATTTTATCGTTGATTGGTTTTTTACCACCTAAAATGAAGTCTAGTATTTTACATGTGTCCTTGGTATATAATGATAGGTGTGTACACCATACAACATTGGTTTTGGTCTTCCGAATTTTTTTGGTTGATTTTTTTATTTTTTTTTGCAAGGCGAGCACATGTGAATATATACATATATATAAAGGTGGTTCATGTGAAAATGTGTGATATTTGAAACAAATTTCCTCCAAGTACATTAATTGCTATTTAACTAAAATGTTGTCTCATTGAGGTAGGGTCCAATATCCCTATCACTTAATTTAAGAAATTTAGCTTCTTTAAATAAATTTAGAATGTGAGTTTCATTTATTATGGAACTAATGTTTTTTCTTGTAATGATAATTAATGAAATACTGGAAGTTAGTGGTAGTGTCATATCATGCTCGGTGTGTTTTGGATTTTCATATGTATTATTGCTAGAGCTGATATATGATATGTCGATACATGACACTTTTGATGTTATTAAATTATGTTGCACACATAAGATAAATGAGGACTTGAACATGTGTTTATTTTAAGCATGTTCTTTTATTTTGTTAATGTGATAATATTAAAGGATTAAATGATTGGAATGGGGTAGAATGGGTAATAGGGTAATTAATTTCCGAATTAATTATCATTCCATGAGTTGAAATAAAATAGTGGATTTTACTATTTATTGAGAATATTGAATATTTGACATGTTCAAAATATAAATAAATAACAAGTAATAATTAATTGATTGATTAATTTTTACATGTTAAATGGTAAATGGTTAATTACTTGATGACTAGTAAATGATATATGATTTAATTAATTAATTTTTGAATTAATTAATTTGCATGCATTAAATTATGATTTTGAATTGATTGTTTTGTACGACTATTGGCCAAGGGTACATTCTGATTCGTTTTTGTTTTGAATGCCATAGGTTATTTTTGATAGAGTTGTTTAAAAATATGATATGTTGTGTGAGGTCGTTATTAAATATCGTTTCCTTGTTCATCATGTTTTGAGATGATTATGATATGTATGTAAATTGTTAAGTCCTAGACATAACACTATTTGAACGACAGGGTTCTGAAATGTTAATGAATTGGATTAATAAATGTTGAGTTAATTGTGTATTTTTCTTGATATGAATAATTAATTTTTTATTAATAATTAACTATTGAGATTCTGAATGGATAATTAATTGTTGACTTATTTGACGGATGATTTATGTTGTTAATTAGTTGTAGAATTTTTTAAACAATTGGATTAGTAAATTTAAGAATTAATTAATTGATGGTTTTAGGATGTTAGATATTGTTTCAACAAAAATGATAAATATATATGTATAATTGATTAACGGGTTGTGAGACATTGACTAATTCTATAAATACACACGGGGTGCTAAACATGACATTCTAGACCCAGCTTGCATGCAAATTGTTTTATGGGGCATGGAATGATGCTCCAAATACCCATTGGATGTGAGATAAGGACTGATGCTCCAAATACTCACAAGGGTTCTATACATGATGTTTTACATCCATTAAATGACATTGTTCTGTGGTTCCAATTTTTCATGCATGAAATGAATTAATTGTTTATTGGAAATTGTGGTGACATAATGATATCTGAATTGGACATGAGAAATTGTTCACACTTGTCAATAAATTCAGTGAATAACAGTTTGTAGAAGTACCCAGGAGCAAATATCTATTTTCATTGGATTGGTATAGACATATATTAGAATGATTAGAATTTAATATCATATGATGCATTATCCATGACAGAGAACTATCTTGGATTCAGTCTTTTTATTGTTTACAAAGATAGCCTTTTGAGACATCTGTGGTGTGTGACTTACACATGGGATGTCGATATTAGGTCTAATTTCAAGACATTCATAATTAAATGAGGTTTGAATAATTGGTATATGATAATGTTTGTGTAATGTTATTTCAGTATTCATGAAAAGTGTATATTGTGGGACCAGACACCAGCTAATTGATGAAGTAGGTACATGGGTATATTGTTACTTTGTAATTTTTAATTTCTTAATGCATGATTTTACACGATTTAAATTATTTATTATATATCTGGATTAGAGTTAGTCCCAGGTGGTCCCTACCTACTGAGATTTATATCTCACATCCTACTCGGTCCACCATTGCAATGAGGTAACTGAGTGGATTCTATTTGGTTGCCGGATTGTGATGTTTTCATTACATGGGAGTTATGGGTAGAGGAGTGAGCGAAAGCTCAGGTTTATAGAGGAGACCACATCGGGGATTTGAGTCATTGTTTTTTGTTTATATATTGGAATGTAAAGCATTCAGTATTGTTCACTACTTTCCATTTTTGTTAAATTAACTAGTTTTGAATGCATATTTTGTATAATTGGCATTGACCACTTTTATAAAATGAGTACTATTTTTCTTCCAATGATTTTTTCAATTTTATATTACTACTTCCACTGTTGGTTGTTATTTCATTTGATGTACCGCTATAAAACTATGATAAGAGGCTGTAGTATTCCCACTAACAATCCTTCAATCCTCACATCTATTCAGTATCATCTGGAATACTGGGAGATGCACTTGAGGTCTTGTGGTGACCAGTCTAGCCACCGGTTTTGGGGTGAGCCAGGATAGGACGTTACAATGTAGTATCAGAGCATTTTGGCTATCTTTCTTTTCCTTTTGGCATTCTGTATAATTTTGGTAAACTGAAGAATATGAATGTTTCATTTCTAATGTTAATAGCTGTCCTTGGGACTGATCACCCCATTTATGGGAAATGAAAAAGTGGTCCGGGGTGGAAATTGATGTTCATGTTTCTTGATATTACAGTTGATATGATTTCATCTTGAGTGATAGGTGAATTTTCTTCTGCTTATTTATATTTACAATTTGGAAAAATGCAATTTTCTTGTCCTAATAAGGAAATGATGTTTAATACATGCATCATCTTAGGCACCTAAGGATTCACATGTCATTCATATAACATACCATGTAGTTGCATTAGTAGGGTGCCTTATCATTTGGATTGTGTTCCTTGGCTGTAATGCCATGTTTTGATCAGCTTTAGCAGGCCTATGTAGATTGCATGTTTTGATGATAGATTTAACATGAATGAGTGATTATATGCCACATTTCCCTAGTTATTAGGATGTTTCTTTATTGTGACATGCTCTTATGTTATAACATATTGTTGATATAATGATTGAGATAACATGTTAGAGATGTTCTGATGTGTGAAAGGGATTATAAAGTTTAAATGTTAAAAGAATGATTATTGTGATAAATGATATACAAATTCTAGTGATATGGTGTATGTGAGCCTTATTGATTGGTATATGGAAACCCATGTGTCTGATCCTTATATAATCATAGTATGTTTTAAAATGGTTATAAATGTAAAACTTTTAACTTTTTATGGAAATGAACTATTATGGGGTTGCTTTCTGTAGAACTCAGATTGAATAAATAGGACTTTTGGTGGTAAGATTTTCAGTAAATTGAATTTAGATTCTAAATTGCCTGTTTATATTTGAATTACATTGAATGATAAATGATTAAAGAGATATTTGTTTTATCATGCACATTTTCCATTGGGGGTTGTTTTAAAAAAAAAGTGACATGTTATGAACAAGAACTTGTGTGTTTTTTTGGAATTCATTAAAATGTTTAAAGGATGAAATGAATTACTAAAATGGTAAAATGAAAAAAAAATTGATTTTGAAATAGTGATATCGATTTTTCCTGACCGATAGAGTTTGTCGATGTTTATGTTTTATAAGAGAGTAGCGAGTGGGACTCAACTGTTATGGAACACTGATAGGTTTATGTTATGGATTTTATGATAAATGTTTTAAGTGGTGATCGTTGTTCGAGGAATGTAACATGTATGCATTAACGTGTTCTTCAATATCAAATTGGTGAGCGGTTTTCTTTTCATGTGACGTCATGAACAATCCTAAAGTGGGTAGTATCACATTGTTTTAAGTAAACATGTCATCATGAGATGCCGAGCATTTACAACAGAGTTTTCATGTATTAGTTCAAATGATAATTTTAATGACCTTCAATTTTATGATGGTAAACTCTTCTGAATATGATGATCATGTCCCCTATATTGACCTTATCATAAAGACACTATGATAGTGTTGGTATTACACTTCACTACAGTTTAAATGTTGATGGGCTTTATTAGTCATTTTTTGTGTAGTACGCGGTATGAGTGTTTGTTTGGGATAAACCTTTACTCGGGTTGTGGCACAATTGTTTGTATAAAAAATATCCTAACGATGGCTTCACCTAGGAATTACACCAAAGGATGGGTAAAGACTTTTATATACATAAGTATGGTATTTTAATACATTTAAAGTCATGTCATTAGATAAATTGTGAATTTGGGTTTTGGTTTTGTGACGTCTTTGGAGGGTAGCATGCACAACCTGATTAATTGGTTGTTTGAGATTCAGCTGTTTTCATTGACGGTGTCCCTGTAATGGCATAAAAAGTAAGCTTTGTTTTTATTTTAATGTTACAAAGTGAGCATTGACTCTAGTTTTCATGGATTTGATATTAGGATTTTGAATGGTTAAAGGTGTGTTTGTCATTGGGAACGTAACACGTCAGTTTTGATGAGATTAAATGACATATGTAGGTCAGCTGTTTTAGCAGTTATTCCTGATGTCTTCTAAAGGAGGAGATGTTTTTTAAGGTTGGTATATTGTAATGTCCGATGATTTTGAACCAGGTTAAAATATGAGGATTTCAATATTTTGGGTTTAGCTGAAAATTGGTTTTTAAATTGTGTTCTAGAAATTTATTTTGTGTGATGGAACACCTAAAGAATTCATTTTTGGATTTCTGTAATTACCCAATAAATTTCATCTGGTTTCCTGATGAGTCTTGGGAGCACTGGATCTAAAATAAGTCTACATTTATGGATCTTCTGGGGCAGCACACGATTGTGGTCCAACACATGAAGATTACACTATTTAATAAATTATTTTATTTAATTAAATAAAATTTTATGAGATATTTTGTTTAATTTAAAGAATGTTTTAATGATAATAATAATGAATTTATTATTATTATGATTGTGTCTGTTTAATTAAATTATTGAAAAAGAATTAATTAAATTACGATTGAAGAAATTAATGTAGCTTTTGGGTTTATGAGTGATCCATTTTAATTAAATTATGATTTTTATAATTAATAAATGACTATTTATTATTAAATGGTTGTTATGAGTTTGATTTTTTATCATTAATATCATATTAATGATGTATTAAAAAATTCGGGGTTTTTGGTTTTAAATAAATAAAATATTGAGTAATGATAATGATTATGTTATTATGGTTATTATTGAGTTTATTTAATTAAATAAATGTTATGATAATTTAATGTGGTTATTGTGCTATATTAATGAAACACATAATTAAAGAAAGAGTTTCAAAATTAATTATTTATCGTTGATATTAAATATAGGTGATGAGTTATATCAATGGTTTGAGTAATATTAATGATATTATTATAATTATTATTATTTTTGTTTTCTATGTTTTATAATTTTTAATAATAATGGGTTTCAATATTATTAAAAATATTAATAGTAATGAATTGGGGAGTTTTGGGTTGAATTGAAAAAAATTAATAATTTAATAATGATAATAATGATGATGTAATTATTATTATTACTTTGTTAATTAATTAAATTTAAGTAAAATTGAATTTAATTAATTGGGGGAAAATAATTAATTTTAGAAAGTCTAATATATTTTAATTTAATTATGGACTAAAAGGGATTTTGAAATTATTAATTAAATTTTTCCTTTTAATAAGGATTAATTGGGTGTTTTGTATTTAATCAAAGAAACATTTATTATCTATAATGAATAAATTTTTTTAGTAATGGTTGCAAAAATAATAATATTAATGATACTATTATTATTATTTTGGTTATTATAAGTATTAATGTATATTAAGTAATCATTTATGGGTAGTATTAGTGTTAAAAAATAAGGGCGGTGTGTGACCTTATTCTTCATCAAAGAGGCGTTATCACACAAGGATCATCTACACTAAGAGTTGGGATGAAACTACTTCTCTAGCCTCCTCATATGTGCGGCCCTCCTCTTCTGGACCTCGATCAACTTGGAAACACCCGGATGGCCCCTTGAAGTAGTGTGACACCCCCTGGGTAGCCTCCCCTACAGTTGGCAAGGACCCCACATTCCTAGGTCCTTTTTCGGTGAAAATTTTGTTTGAATTCGTCCTTAGAAATAGTCATAATATTCAAGATAGGATCTCCATTGATCTTCCACATAATCACATTTGTACTTTTATTCAGTTTCATTACCCATTTAGGTTTAAATTAATATAAGGTTTTTATGGTAAACTAATTTTTTTTGTTCATCATTTCTAGGGATGTTCAACGAGGTTCTCCGAATTCCTTGGTTCGTGTTCTAGAAACTGCCACCGAAGGTGAGGCTGTTCTGGCAGATTCAGTACGTCGATGTTGTTCAGAGGTAATGAATTGTACAATTGTTTTTTTTGTCACCACCTAAAATGGTTTATATTATTTTACATGAGTCCTTGGTATCTCATGGTTGGTTTGTAGATCATACTGCATTTGTTTTGGTCTCCCGAATTTGTTTTGGATATTTTTTTTTGTTACAGGGCACACGCGTGCGAATATATATAAATATATTCATATAGATACACACACACACACATAAATGTGGTGCACGTGTGACTGCATGCCATTTTAAACTACTTTTCTCCAAGTACGTTATGTGTTGCGTAATTAAAATGACGTCACCCCGAGGTAGGGTCCGAAATCCAAATAAATTTATTTAATAATTGTAACTTCTTTAATTAAATTGAGAATGTGAGTATCCTTGATTATGGAACTGCTATGTTTTCTTGAGATGTTGATTAATGATAAACTGTTGGTTGGTGGTAATGTCATATCATGCTTTCTGTGTTTTGGCATTTCATATGTCATCTTGATGGAGCTGATATATGATATATCGATGCGTGAAATATTTGATGTTATTAAATGATGTTTCACACATGAGATAAACACGGACATGAACATGTGTTGATTTTAAGCATGTTTTTATAACTTATTTAAGGTGTAACGATTATACAAAAAAATGGTTAGAATGGGGAAGAATGGGTAATAGGGAAATTGATTGTAGAAATAATTAATAAGACATGAGTTTGAATAAACTTTTTAATTTTACTTTTCATTGAAAATATTTAATATTAGACATGTTCATAACATAAATTGGAAACTGGAAATAATTTATGGATGTATTAATAATAAAAGTTAAATGGTAAATGGTTAACTAATTGATGACTGGTAAAATACATATTATTTAATATATTAATTATTGTATTAATTAATTTGCACGAATTGAACTATGACTGTGAAATGATTTTTTGTTACGACTATTGGCCAAGGGTTTCATTTGATGTGTGTTTGTCTTCCCTTCCTTAAGTTGTCTTTAATAGAGTTTGTTAACAATATGATAAGTTCTGTGAGGTGGTTTCTAAATATATGGGCCTTATTCGGCCTCTTTTGAGTTGATTATTATATGCGTGTAAATTTTTAATTCCCAGAAAAAACACTGTTTGAGTAGATGCATTCAAACTTGTTAATGAATTTGGATTATTAATTTTTGAGTTAACTATTTAGTTTTTATAAATCTTGGGGACGAAGCATCATTTTATTAATATTGAAAATTTCTCAGTTTATTGGGCAGACCGAGACCCATTACATTTCTTGAAGGCCCAAGGACATGTGGCTTGAATACAAGTCTATAAAGCCCATTTTTAGCCCAAAGGACACTTTGGTGAATAGTACTAATATAATTCTCAGTCTTCTACAATCCCTGCTATAGCATCGCCACCATAGTCCCCCTCCTATATCTCTGCCGCACTAGTTTTTCAACTACTATAGTTTTTCTGTTGTGATAGTATAACTAAAATGCCCTCCTAAAGTTTTTCTATAGTGCCCAGAAATTTGACCCTACCCAGATTTGATCATGGGTATTTTGGATGCCAAGCAGTGGCATGTACCTCATGGGTAAAAACTCGTTTGAATAATAATTTAGTTTTCTTATAAATAAAAATTATTTTTTATTTAAATATTATCTATTGAGATGTTTAACGGTTAATTATATTTTTACTTATTTGATGGGCGATTTATGTTGTTAATTAGTTGTTGAATTAATTAACAAATTGGATTAGTTAATTTAAAAATTAATTCATGGATGGTTTTGCGGTGTTAGACATTGAATTCTTCAACAACAATAAATATATATGTATGATTGAAAAATAATATGTGATACATGGACTAATGATACAAATATTGATGGTGTGTTATACAAGGCGTTCTACACACAGCTTGCATGAAAAAATTATTTTGTGGGATAGGTACTGATTCTTCAAAAACCAATGGGTTGCAAGACAAGGACTGACGATCCAAATACTCATGAGGGTTCTAGAAATGATGTTTTACTCCCATTAATTGACATTGGATTGTGGGTCCAATTGGTAGTACATAAAATTAATTAATTTTTTAATGGGATCTGTTGTGACATAAGGATTCGTGAATTGGACTTCAGAAAGGGTTCAAACTTATCAATGAATTGGGTGAATCACTATTAGTAGACAAACCCACGAGAGAATTACTAATTTTAGTGGATACCCTTAGACATATTATATGAAATATTAAAATTTATTATCTTATGACATGATATCCTTGCTAAAAAGAAATTTTGGATTTGTTCTTTACATCTCTTACATATATTGTCTTTTGAGGCATCTGTTGTGAGTGACTTATATAGGTGATCTCGGGATTAGGTCGAATCATTAGACATTTCATAATTTATTGATATTTGAATTATTAATAAATGAAAAAGTTTTTGTAATGATTGTTGAGTACGCATTAAAAATGAATTATGTTAGTTCAGACACCAATTGAGAGTTGAAGTAGGTACATGAGAATATAGTTACGTTGTATTTATTTCTTTATTTATACATGAATTTAAATGGTTTGAATTATTTATTAAATGTATGGATTTTGGGTAGACGCTAGTGGTCCTGCCCCACTGAGATTTATATCTCACACCCTACATGGTCCACCATTGAACTAGGGTACCCGATTAGATTCTATTTGGTTGCATGATTGTACTCTTGGCATTTACATGGGAGTTAGGAGTATATGACTGAGAAGAAGCTCATGTTTCTCGATGAGACAGCCAAATGAAATTGATTAATATTTTATTTGTTTCTATATATGAATATATAGAATATTTTATTGTTCACTACATTCCATTTTTGTATCATTATCATGTTAGGAAGGAATCTTTTGTATAATTGTTGTTGACCAATTTTTTGAAATGAGTACTATTTGTCTTTCACTATTTTTTCAGTCATTTACTACTGCTTCCACTATTGATTGTCATTTACTATTATGTACCTTTTTAAAACTCTGAAAATAGGGTATAGTCTCCACAATGACTATCCTAAGATACCCACTGCTTGTCAGCAACCTCTGGCATACGAGGAAATGCGCTTGAGGTCATGTGGCCACTGGTCTGGCCACCATTTCCAGGGTGATCCAGGTCATAATGTTAAGAATTGATATTAGATCATTTAGGTTTTCATTATTTACATTTTGAATTTCATTATTTATTTGCTGGAATGGAGACTATGAATGTTTCAGTTCAAGTGTTAGTAGTCGAACATGGGACTGATCACCCCATGTATGGGAATTGACCAAGTGGCTAAGGGTTGGAATTTATGTTCATGTTATCTGTTATAACAGTTGAAATGGCTTCACATTGATTGACATGAATAATTTATGATGCTTATTTATTTTGAGAATTTTGAAAAATACAATTGTCTTGGACTAATAAGGCAAGGAAGTTGCAAAAAATGCCTCATCTTAGGCACTCCATGACTCACATTTAATGCATATAACAAGCCATGTAGTGGAATTAGTAGGATACCTACTAATTTTCATAGCGTTCCTTGAGTGAAATTCCATGTTTTGATCTACTTTACGTTGCCTCTATTGATAGAATGTTTCAGCGATATATTTAACATGATTGAGTGATTATATTCCACATTTTCCTAGTTATTAGCATGTTTTGTTATGTGACATGATCCTATGTTATTGAATGTCGTTGTGTTACTTCTTATGATAAATTTCTCGAGATGTTTTGATCCTTGAAAGGGAAGCTAATGTTAAAATGTTAAATGAATGATGATTGTGATTATCGATATCCAAATTCCAGTGATAAGGTGTCTGACTTCCTTATTGATTGATAGATGTTCAGCCATGTGTTTGAACCTTAGATAAATCATACTATGTTTGAAAATGATCATAAATGTAAAACTGATGAGTTTTTATTGAAATGAACTATTGTTCGGTTTCTTTATGAAGAACGTGGATTGACAAAATGGGACCTTTAGGGTCTCCTTTTAGGTAAAATGAATTTATATTAAAAATTTATAATTTGTATTTGAGTAACAGAAAATGTTAAAAAATTGATGTAATATTTGTGATTTCATGCCAATTTTCCGCAGGGTGTTGTTTAAAAAACTAGTGACTTATTTTTTGAAAAAGTACTTGTGGTGTTGTTGAAATTAATTCAAATGGATAAATGTTGAAATGAATTACATAAATGGATAAAATAAAAAAACGAATTTGAGAATAGTTATATCAATTTTTCCTGACAAAGAGAGAGGGATAATATTTATTTTTCATACGCAACTAGCATGTGGGACATATCTATTATGGAACACTGATAGGTTTATATTACAACATTTTTTATTAATTTTTGACATGGTGATAATGTTGGGAGGATCATTACATTCATGAATATATGTGTTTTAAAATAGTGTGCTGGTGAGTGGCTGATCTTTTCGTTCAACATCATGGACAATCCTATGGTGGTTAGTGTTTCATTATTTTCAGTAAATGTGTTATCATGAGATTCTATGCTTTTAGAATAGAGTTTTCTATTTGTATTTTTAATTATCTTCTTAAGGACGTTTGTTTTTATCTTAGTGTACTCTTCTGAATACAGCATAAATATCCACAATCATGGCCTCATCATAAAGAAACCATGTAGTGTTGGTCTTATGCAACACTACATATTAAATGTTGATGGTCTTGATGAGTGGTTGTTATCTAGGTAGTACGGAGGATGCATGGCTTCATTGGGATAATCTTCTATTTTTTCTAAAGGACAATATTTTATTAAAAATATCTTTGTGATGGAATGACTTGATAATTTTACCAGTGGTTGGGTAAAGAAATCATTATACATACGGATTATTTTGGAATAGATTAAATGGAAAATTGTCAAATAAATGGTGAATGTGGGTTTTGGGTATTTGACGTCTTTCTAGGGAAACATGCACAAAATGATCTATTGGTTGATTAAGATTCAACTGTTTTCATTGACGAGGTCCCTATAATTGCCTCATATATATGCTTTTTTATGTTTAAGCTATAATGTGAGATTTGGCTATGGTTTTTAAGCATTATCAGTTATTATTATGAAGGGTTAAAGGTGATTTTGTCATTGGGAACACAACACGTCAGTTCTAATTAGATTAATGGGCATTGGTAGGTCTGTTTTTTAGTATGGGTTCCTGATGTCTTCTCAGGGGTGAGATGTTTTTTAAGGTGGGTAGATTGTAATGTCTCATGTTTTTGAACAGGGGTAAAATATAAAGATTTTCAAATATTTTTGGATTTATCCACCGGTTGGGTTTTAAACCAAGATCCATAATATTAATCTGAGTGTTGGAACACCTAAAGGTGTCGTTTTTTGGACTTGCGTAATTACATAATTATTTTTAGCATGTTTTTGGATGTGTCTTGGGAGCACTAGAACTAAAAATGTCTACTTTAATGGATCTCTATAGGCAGCGCATAGTTGCGGTCTATCCCATGAAGATAAACCTATTTAATAAATTATTTAATTTAATTAAATAATATTATGTGATAGATATTGTTTAATTAAAATAAATTTTTAATGATAATAACAATTAATTTATCTTTATTGTGATTGTTGTTATTTAATTAAATGAATAATAAATAATTAATTAAATGACAATTGAAAATGTTAATGGGGATCTTGGGTTTGTCAAAAATATATTTTAACTAAATTTTGAGTTTTGGAATTAATAAATGACCATTTATTATTAAATATATGTTATGGGTTTTAGTTTTTATCATTAATATCATATTAATGATGTTGTAATAAATTTGGGGTTACAGTGTAAATTTAAACAGTATTGAAATAATTATAATAATGATGTTATTATTATTATTTTTATTTAATTAAATAAATGTTTAAATAATTTAGTGTGGTTTTTGAGCTATCTCAAAGAAATGGTTAATTAAATAAAGAGTATTGGATTTAATGAAGGAGCATTGTTATTAAATAGAGGTGTTGGGTTATTTCAAAGGTTTTTTTAATAATAATTATATTTTTATTATTATGGTTTTATGAGTGTTGTAATTGTTGATAATTTTGGTTCTTATTATTATTATAAATAATAATAGTAATGAATTGGGGAGTTTTGGATGGAATTGAAAATAATTATTGTTTAAAAAAATAATAATTATGTAATTATTATAATTAGTTTGTTAATTATTTAAATTCAAGGAAAAATGTTTTCAATTAATTATGTGATGTGAATTATTTTAATGATGTCAAAGAAAATTAAATTTAATTGTTGAGTAAAAAAGATTTTGAACTTTTCAATGAAAAATTTACTTTTAATAAAGAAGAATAAGGGGTTTTGGATTTAATGAAGGAGACATTTATTTATATTTAATGACATGGTTTTTATAGAGAATGTTATTGTTGGTCGGAGTGAATACTCTAGAGGGGGTGGGGGTGAATTGAGTTCCTATTAAAATTTCGATTAAAATATTGTCTATTTGAAATCCCCCAATTTATAAAAGAAGTTAAACTGCAGAGAATTTATAAATATTGTAAATGTTCACTTAGCATCTCAAATATTGATTTGGTCTCTGTTAATTCAATCAAAATATTTAACTGACTGTTGAAACTATCCTACTGATTGACAATAAGTGTAAACACATGCTAATTTAACTATCAATGTAACCTTAAAATGGTTTTGTATTTCAAAGTAACAGTAGAAGATTTTAAAAGATATTTGTAGTTTAATTTAAACTAAAGACTCATAGCAGATATAACAAGAGGTTTAGTCTCAAGCCGAGTCATAGTCCTCTCAAATTTATATAAAATTGATCCACACCCTGGATCAGGGTTTAAAATAGTTTACAAAACTGTCCAGGCCATGTAGGGACCTCTACAACTGTTCTTCATGGGAATCAAAATAAAGACCAAGCCACACAAGGACCTCTTCCACATTTGACATGGGTAAACAAGAATTAAGAGTTTTGGAGTGAGAATTTTCATATCCTCCAGTTCAGTGCAAGAGACAGTGTGTGTGTGTGTGAGAGATGTATAGAGTACACCACACTACTTAAATGTAAATAAATGAATCACTTAGAGAGAACAGATAATAGTTTAGAAATCTCTAGTGATTAGAAATGTATCTCTGGACTCATCGGATTCAGAGGAACTGCTTCTGAGTCCTTTACTATCTTTTCTGTTGAAAAACAGAGTTCCATGGTACAGCTTGTGTTCCACCAGTGAGAATGATCTCTTGATTCGTCATGTGTTCTTCAGTGGTGTTGGATTGTCCTCATGAGAGTTCTTTGAAAGACATGATATCTCCTTCTTGCTCATGATTGTTCTTCTAGTTCAGCACAGTGCGCAAGGGCATATGTAAGTTCTTCTCGTTGTATATTCACACTCATATATGTGTACTGCAGCTCAATCTTCATTATATTCCACTGGTTCTGGAAGTAGGAAAGATTCCATTTTCATAGGTATGAGATATAGTTTCTTGAGATGCCAACAACTATCATTAAATAACATTAACTGCATTAAAACATCAAATATGACCGTTAGAATTATTTAAATAATATTGAAAAAAAGGTAAGAAACATTGTCACAGTGATTTATGTAAATGGTGTCTTATTCATGGTATATGCTCCACGGTATGTGATTCACTTTATCTCCATGTCATGGTGTCTAGCTCACGGTGTCTCAGTCACGATGTGTCCTTCATGGTGTCTGGGTCACAGTGTGTCCTTCACGGTGTCTGGGTCACAGTTTGTCCTTCCCGGTGTCTGGGTCACGGGTTTTCCTTCACGGTGTCTATCAGATTGTGATTGTGTCTTTTACACAGTCTGTATTACTATGTCAAACATCACGGTGTCTCTATACTTAGACAAATACATGTATTTAGACATATACAATAATATGCAAGATATGAATTAAGCTTAACCAGTAGAGAGTATGATAACATGATTCATAAATATAAAGACATGATAATATAAGTGAGATTAGTGATCATGCATAAGATTTGTAAATAATAAAGCAAGTAATTAACATCAATAATACTTTCTATTATTAAAACATGATGTGTAGTTATTACTGAGATTGGAGAGCAATAACATGTTGGTCAATTATGATTGAGATTAATTAACAGTAATAGGAATTGTGATCATTAAAACATGATTAAATCATGGGGAGTCCAAAAATCTCCCCCTTTTTGATGATCACAAATCATGTATAGGTAAAAATATAAATGAAATGCAACATTAAAGAAAAAAACATACTCTACAATTTGAATACTAATACTCGTACTTATTTCTCCCACTTTTGGGATTATAAAAAAGTAGAGAGAATGAAGTGAAACACTTCATTTTCCCTTAAAAAGGTTCAGAATAAAGCATACAGGATAAATACAAAGAGTAAACAAGAAATGACATCCCATAAATAAAGAACAAACTCCCAGGACTATTTAGGCTGCCAACTTTTCCTTTCCTTTATCAGTAGTAGGAGCTGGTGCTGATATAGAGGAAGGCACATATGTGGAAGACAAAGAGGGTAAGGGTAGACCTTCAAAAATGGAAGGAGACAAAATAGGAGCAGTAGAAGATCTAGGCTGTGGTTGTTCAGGAATGACTGGACAAATATGAGAAAGAGCTTGGCTGACTGTCATGGCAGTAGAGGCATGGGTAACTAGACCAAGTCTATGGGGTGAAGTAGCTGGAGAAACTTTAGAAATACTCTTCACATGAGGATACGGATTAAAAAGCTTTATGAAATCAGTAATGATCTCACCACCATATTGCATATCCTTTTAAAAATCGTCCTTATTCTCCATAAATTTTTCCAGCAATCTAGTGAACTCTGTATGATTTTCAACTTGATCTTTAAAATCTTGAGTGACCGGAGGGATTCTAAAATTCACTACAATATATCTAAATTGATCTGTCATATCACTTTTAGAGAAAATACGGTTGATATAGAAATCAATCTTCTTGATGATATCTTATTGAGCATCACTAGCAATCTTTGAATGAATCCTAACAAAGTCTAATGCTTGATCAATGTTCTTAACCACTTCTGACAAAGAAGACAGATCCATGTCACTGATGGAATTCTGAAGTTCTTCCTTGATTATGGATCTCGCCAGAGAATCAACCAAAGGAGGAACAGAAGGTTGACCAGAAGCAGGAGAAGCCTTGACAGCTTCAGTTAGAACATTGAGCTCTTTCAGAACTTTTTGCAGGCATCCACTGTATTCATCCGTGAGTTTATTCATATTTTTTTCAAGCAACTTCATGCATTCCAGCATTTGTGTGTGTCTTTTTCCAATCTTCTCATCAAATTATAGTAGATATGGATTCAATTGAGACACAATCTCTCTAGAAATGGTTGAATCAGTTGGCTCAGGAGAAGAACCAATAGGTGCAAGGGAAGAAACAAGAGCAGGTCGTGATCTTAAAGACAACTCATTCTGTAAGTTTGCTACCATATTTTTCTGGTTTGAAACATCATCACACAGCACCTTATTTTATACTCTGACTTCATGAATTTCTCGGATCATACATGGTTGAATATGCAATATAATATTTTCTATGAGAATTGATGCATCTTCTTGACTCAGTTGAGTTACTAGACGAGGTTGAGTCGATAAGATCTTCTCAACTCCATCTAAAAGAGTCTCTCTAAAGACTATCAGATCATTTTTAGTTACAAAGGAGTGTTTCTTGGGTAGGAGTGTAGGTAAAGGTTGAAGAGAAGGCTCTAGTTGTGGTTCAGAGTCATCTTTAGACTCATATTCTGATTCAGATTGAGGATGGGGCTCTCGTTCTTGTTCTGAATGAGCAACAGACATTAGTTGAAACACAGAAGATAGATGCATTCCTGTTGTAGTAACTTGTTTTGACTCATTCACATCATAAAAACTTGGGAAAACATATCGAGTGTACATAGAGTATGAATCATCACCAGGTTCAGATTTAGATTCAACAGACTTGGCTGGACTAGTCTCACAGTTTTGAGGTTCCTCTCCCTCAAATGTTTCTTCCGTTTCCAAGACTACAGGGTCAGCAACAAGGTCAAGATCCACATGATCATCCCTAATCTCTTTATCAAACTCCTTCCTTTCTAGCTAAAAGGAAATTTCCATCCTCTCTTCAGCAGAGGGAATTATATCAGGAACTAATTGTTCCACAGGCAGTGCTTCCAGATTGGATTGCTTTTTAACTTGGAGTTATTCTACACCAGTAGACTCTTCCATGGATTTTTGCTATGATTCTGTTACTACAGAATCTCTAACATCCTCAAATTGGATATCAATATTTAAAACAACCCTCTAAAAGCTGGAGCTTATTCCTCACTATGAACAATTGAAGGATCCAAATTCCTTTCCTTTTCAACAACAACTTCCTCTCCTTGAGGTATTTCAGCAGGAACAATAGGAGGGACAACATTCCTTTCTTTTTCAACAGGATCTGCGTCCATTGGAGGTATTTCTGCCTCTTTTACAGGTGGTACTTCAGCTGCCACCTCCACTTCTTCTTCAGCATCTGAGTATTCAGCCACTTCATTTGGTTCCAGACCAGGATCAGCTAGGTTCTTTGGCCTTCTTGGATAATCAACATGATTAAACTTCTTATACAATTGATCATTATCCTCAACCCATTTCTTCTTCTAGGGGTTCGAACTAATCTTCATGCTTCTGATGATAGGATTGGATAAGTAGAAATCAAACTCCTCTAAATTTTCTTCATTCGGCCCAACCATTCCTTTGGCAACTAGCATGGATGAAATCATCATTGATATAACAAGGATGTGGATTTGGAAGTGACTTAAATCTGCTCACAGATATGGATAATAACATAATTACATAGGTTGATATTAAGGCCATTCTTCAATTGGTGAATCAGGAACACATCCTCATACCTCATTACAGAAAAATACCCATTTCATGGACTGATCAAATTCTGAAAAAATTTGAATAGTAGTCTAATTTCTCCATCTAGATCTATAGATATAGACCTTCGCTTAGTACCATTACTAGTTAAGGTTCCCAAATCATTTTCCATATTGAAGATGTCAGAGGAAGGAGGAGGGTTTCTCTGGTAGTCTTCACAAATTCCATCATTTGGAATCCTAAGGCATGCATCCCACAACCTTGAAGAGAATGAACACTTTTGTCCATTTATCCAACCTGTCACCATAATCTCCATAATCAAAGGAAAACATCAGAAATTGGTAGAATTTAGATACCAATCTCAGGTAAATCGGTTTATATTTTCTAGAGAACCACTCAAACAAACCTTGTTCTCTCAGGATTTTCAGGACCAATGATCTGCTAGACAATAGCCACTCAGGGAGAATTTCTTTTTCGAGAACTACAGTATGGTTTACTAGGTTTGGGTTTAGAGTTCATTCAGGGGATATCCTCGGTATCCTCTTCTATTTCTTAGAGCAGTGCTTCTCAGGGGTAGATGATGATGGACGCTTCATCCTTGGTATCTACTGAATGTTCAGGGGAGAAAGAAGAAGATGTTCGCAAGGTAAAGAGGGTTCGAGAGAGAGAGAGCAGGAGAGAGTTCGAGTGACAGATTGAGTGTAACCATTATGTTTTTTCATTTGGGAAAGGTCAACCATCATAAAACAAATGCGGTAAATCGAATAGCGGTGAAATAAAAATTAACGTGATACAGGTTAAAATAAGTGTATAAATAATCTCCACGGTGAGACCGTGAGTAGGCATTACAGTATGATGAAAAATAGTCATCATTGTGAGACATTTGGTGTTCGTCATGGTGAGACAGTGACCACTCTATGGAGTCACAGTGAGATAGTGACCATTCTTTGCAGTCACGGTGAGATAGTGAGTCGAGAGACCATGAGCACTAGGTCTTAACGGTGAGACCGTAAGCATGAAATAGTAACTGTAAAACAGTGAGAATGAAATCGTAAAGTTAAATACAATAAATTATTAAACATTAAGATCATTAGGATATCTATTTATGATTAATCATTCCAAGATCATGTATAATGTAGTATAATCTCTCATAATTTATTGGTTTAGTGAATATATCAGCAATTTGATTTTCAGTACCAATGAATTCCAAAGTGATATCACCTTTTTGATAATGATCCCTCAAAAAGTGATGTCTTACATTAATATGTTTTTCCCTATAATGAGAAACATGATTCTTAGAAATATTAATAGCACTTGTGTAATCACAATTTATTGGTACATTTCTGAATTGATATCCATAGTCTAGTAATATGTGTTTCATCCTCAAAATTTACGCACAACAACTTCCACCAGCTATGTATTCAGATTTTGCAGTAGATAATGCAACAGAATTTTGTTTCTTACTAAACCATGAAACTAGTGATTTGCCAAAATGGTGACATGTTCCAGAGGTTCTTTTTCTATCAAACTTACATCCAGAAAAATCAGTATCAGAATAGCTAACTAATTCAAATGATTGTCCTTTGGGATAGAACAGTCCTAAATTGGGAGTATGCTTGAGGTATTTTAAAATTCTCTTTATAGCATTTAAATTTAACTCTTTATGGTTTTCTTTAAAAGGAGCACACATACACATACTAAACATAATATCAGGATGACTAGAAGTCAAGTAGAGTAGACTTCCAATCATTCCTCTATAACTGGTTTGATCTACAGATTTATCATCTTCATCAAGTTCCTACATACATATGGTACTCATGGGAGTGTCACTAATTTTTGTTCTATGTATTCCAAAACGTTTTAAATGATCTCTAGTATATTTACTTTGAGTTAAAATAATTCCATCAACATTTTGAAAGATTTTAAATCCATGTAAAAAATTGAGTTCACCCATTAAACTCATTTCAGATTCATTTTACATCATTTTAGAAAAATCAGTACATAATGTAGTTTTTGAATATCCAAAAATAATATCATCTAAATAAATATGTACAACTAAAACATCATTATAAATGCGTCTTATAAAAAGAGTTGGATGAGCTATACCTTTTGTAAAACCTTTAAAAATTATAAAAGTACTTAATCTATCAAACCAAGCTCTTGGAGATTGCTTTAAACCATATAAAGCTTTTGATACTTTAAAAATATGGTTTTAAAAATGAGGGATTGTAAATCCATGCGATTGTACAACAAAAACATCATCAGCAATATATTCATTTAAGAAATCACTCTTAACATCTATTTGATATAGTTTGAAATTTAGATGTGAAGCATAAGCAAGTAAAATCCTAATAGATTCTAATCAGGCTATTGGAGAAAAAGTATCCTCATAGTCAATTCCTTCTTCTTGATTGTAGCCTTGTGCAACAATCCTATCTTTGTTTCTAACTATTTTTCCAGATTCATCTACTTTATTTCTAAACACTCATTTAGTGCCTATGGTGAAAGTGTCCTTAGGCATTTCAACATGATTCCAAACTTTATTTCAGTCAAATTTATTGAGTTCCTATTGCATAGAAATCACCCAAAATTCTTCATTAATATCATCATAAATGTTTTTAGGTTCAAGTTGTGACAAGAAGGCTCGATGTTCAACCCGATTTCTAAGAGAAGCTCTAGTCTATCTCGTCCTATCCAGATTTCCTAAAACATCATCTAAAGGATGAATCGTTTGAATTATAATTGATCTAGTAAAGGTAGGACTAGAAATATCAGGTTCCTCTATAGGTTCGGGCTCCTTAGGAGCAGATTCTGGAATAAGTACAGAACTAGATGTCTTTATAGAAGGTTCTTTATATTTGTCATTAAGGTCCAGAACAGATAAATCATCTTCAAGATTTTCAAGATAGGTTTTAGACTCATGTGGATCAGTTTCATCAAATTTGATGTGAATAGATTCTTACACACAATTGGTTCTCTTATTGAAAACTCTATAGGCTTTGCTGGTTATAGAATATCCTAAAAATATCCCTTCTTCATTCTTAGAAGAAAACTTATCATGATTATCCTTGGTATTATGAATAAATACTTTACAGCCAAAGACACTAAGGTATCTAACTTTAGGTTTTCAATTATTCCATAGTTCTTAAGGAGTCTTCTTAAGAACATGTCTAATCAAAACACTATTGATGATATAGCAAGCTGTATTTACAGCTTCAGTCCAAAAGTAAATAGGAAGTTCTATTCATTTAGAATATTTCTTGATATTTCTTGAAGGGTTATATTTCTTCTTTCTACTACACCATTCTGCTGAGGTGTCCTAAAAGCAGAAAAGTTATGACTATAGACATTGTGTGATCAATAGGAATAGAATTCATGATTTTCAAACTCCTGGCCATGATCACTTCTTAGGGTTTTTATCTTACGTCCACCAAGGTTTTCTACAGAAATAGAGTATTTAGCAAAGTAAGAGCAAGCTTGACTTTTGTGAGCGAAGAAGTATAACCAATTATATCTAGAATTGTAATCTACTAATACATAGACATATTACTTCCCATTTAAGCTATAAAATCATGATGGTCCAAACAAATCCATGTTAACCAACTCGAGAGGTTGAGAAGTTGAAACTTCCTTCCTTGATTTAAAAAAAACATTATGTTGCTTTCACTCTTGAAAGAGATTACAAACTTTGTCATTTGGAAACACAAGTTTGGGTATGTATTTAACTAAGTTTTTCCTAGTTATTTTCCTAATTGAGCGCATATAGCAATGTCCTATTCTTTTATTCCATATCCAAGACTCGTTATGAAAAGCATTTAAACCAGTAACACTTTTCTTAGTTAAAGAATTTAAATCAACAGCATAAAAATTTTCTTTCCTTAATGCATAGAATACTAAAACATTTCTAGAATTAAAAACATTACAAGAATCATTCTCAAACATGTAATTAAAACCATCATCACTAAATTGAGAGATACTTAATAGATTATATTTCAGTCCATAAAAAAATAAAACTTTAGAAATCAAAACCGAATTAGTGTTACCAATTTGGCCTAGGCCGATGATATTTCCTTTAGAATTATCACCAAATGTGACATAGCCTCTATCAACCTTTATTAATATATTAAAGAATGAGTAATCCCCAGACATATGTCTTGAACATCCATTGTCCAAATACCATGTCTTCTTGTGGGAACTCTTCAAGCAGGTTTCCTACAAAACAGTTTGAGATAGAATCTGATTTTGGTACCCATATCTTCAGAGGTCCAGACAGGTTCGCAATCAATGATTTTGGAACCCAAATTTGTATTAGAGGTCTCATATAATTTGAGTCACAATATTTTGAAAGATAAACTCTTTTTAATTTATAACTGTGTGAGTATCAAGTTGAAGAAAATGAATTTCTAGAACGTGACCTAGCAGTATTCTATCCAGATTTAAGAATAAATCTATTCCTAATAAGCTGTGTCTATCCAGGTTTATAGCCTATTCTAGTAGTGTATTTTGGTGCCAATTGGTTTCCTATAATTTGAGTTAGTTTTTCCTTTCCATTTCTGAACTTCACTAAGACTTATCTAAGTTTCTCATTTGACATTTTGAGTTCAGTGTTTTCCTTTTATAGTTGATCATTTTTCTCTTTTTCAATAGTAAGTTCAGTTTTAACAGTTGTAGTTAGAGCATGTTGTTTCTTAAATGATTTTTATTTATCTTTAAGTTCCTTGAATGTCTCTTCCAACATATTATAGTATTCAAATAATTCCTCACTAGTCATTTTTTCAGAATCCAAATCGGATTCACATCCAGAATTATAGGAATTTAAAGCAGGAGTATCTAAGGTTACCTCAGATGTGTTTTTAATGAAACACATGTTGGCACATTTCTTCTTAGAATAAAACATTTCACATTCACTTGTGTTGTCCTCATAATCACTCTAGGTAGCCTTCATATATTTCTTGTACTTTCTATCATTGTAATCATATTTCTTCAGGAATTTTAGCTTTGGGAAGTCTACTTTAATGTGTCCTTTTCCTTTGCACTCGTAGCAAGAAAATTCATCAGTTTTATCTTTCTTTTTTCCAGTCCTTCTTCCAATGTCCCTTATTATCATTCATTCTCTTGTAATTTGATTTTCAGACAAATTTCTTCTTCTGATAAAATTTCTTAAAATTTCTGGCTATTTGAGCCATTTCAGCATCACTATCAAAGTCTGAACTTTCACTTGTTGAACTGTAAGTTTTTATTTGAGCTTTTTCTTTGACCATTATCTTTGAATAAGTAGTCTTAAAAGCCACTGATTTCCATTTTGGATCATCATCGTCCATTTTATTTACCTTGAGTTCTTCCTCATACATCATAAGCTTACCCATCATCTCTTTGACAGGTAGAGCTCCAATGTCACATGACTCTCTGATTGAAACAGATGTTCCTCTCCATCGTTCTGGTAGACACCTCAATATCCTCACAATTTGTTCCATAGATGGGACATCATTTCCATGTGAACTCATTGTATTGACTATCTCATTGAACCCGAGATACATATCAGAAATGGGCTTATCAGTTTTCATTTTAAAAGTATCATATTTAATTGTATTAGTATTTAAAATCATTTCTTTTACATTAGTTGTTCCCTCATGAGAAACACCCAAAGTATCCCATATTTCAAAAGCAGTTTTGCAAGCAGATATTTTGTTAAATTCCTCATCTCCTAGAGCACAGTATAGGGAATTCATGGATTTACAATTTTTATTGTAAACAATCTTTGTAGGTTCATCCCAAGTTGTTATTTTAGTTTCTGGAATTTTATATTGAGACTATATAGAAGTTCAAATATCAAAACCCATACTTTCCAAATGCATTTTCATTTTATGTTTCCACTGGGCATAGTTTGTACCATTAAAGAAAGTTGTCTTGTTAGTAGCATCACCCTCTAGTTTATTGTCCATAATTAAATTTTAGATAATAAATTTTAAAGAGATAAAATTTAGAACTAACATAAATTTAAGATCTTTAATGATGAAACTAAAATAAAATTTTAAAAACAGAGTATTTAAAAAATCCTTTAACAAAAACAATCCTCTGATACCAAATGTTGGTCAGAGTAGATACTCAAGAGGGGGGGGGGGAATTATGTTCCAATTAAAATTTCTGTTAAAATATTTTCTATTTGAAATCCCACAAATTATAAAACAAGTTAAACTGTAGTGAATTTATACAGATTGTAAATATTCACATTGCTTCATAAAGATTGATAAGGTCTCATTTAATTCGATCAAAAGATTAAACTGGCATTTGAAACTAACCTACTGATTTACAATAAGTGTAAACACTTGCAAATTTAACTATCAAAGTAACTATAAAATTGTTTTGTATTTCAAAGTAACAGAAGCAGAATATAAAATATATATGTAGTATACTTTAAACAAAATATGCACAACAGATATAACAACAGGTTCAGTCTCAAGCTGAGACTTAGTCCTCTCAAATTTATATAAAATTGATCCACACCCTGGATCGGTGTTAACAAAAGTTTACAAAACTGTCCAGGCCACGCAGGGACCTCTACCATTGTTCTTCGTGGGAAACAAAATAAAGACCAGGCCACACAAGGACCTCTTCCACAGTTGACGCGGGTAAACAAGATTTATGAGTTTTGGAGTGAGGATTTTTATATCCTCCAGTTCAGCGCAGGAGACAGTGTGTGTGTGTGAGATATAAAGAGTACACCACACTGATCGAAAGTAAATAAAGAAATCATAGAGATAAAAAATAAGAGTTTAGAAAACTCTAGTGATTAGTAATGTATCTCTGGACTCATTGGATTCAACAGAACTAATTTTGAGTCCTTCTATGTTTTTTCTGTTTAAAAACAGAGTGTCGTGGTTCAACTTGTGTTCCAGCAGTGAGAATGATCTCTTGATTCGCCGTGTGTTCATCAGTGGTGTTGGATTGAACTCGTGAGAGTTCTTTGAAAGTCTTGCAATCTCCTTCTTACACAGGATTGTTCTTCTAGTTCAGAAAATTGCACTCTGGCATATGTAAGTTCTTCTCATTGTATATTCACACTCGTATATGTGTACTGGAGCTCAATCATCCTTATATTCCACTAGTTCTGGAAGTAAGAAAGATTCCCTTTTCATAGTTATGATATATAGTTTCTTGACATGTCAAAAACTATCATTAAATAACATTTATTGCATTAATACATCAAATATGACTGTTAGCATTATTTAAATAATATTTACAACAATTTAAGAAATGGTGTCACAATGATTTATGTAAATGGTGTCTCCTTCATGGTATATTCTCCACGTTATGTGATTCACTATGTCTCCATGTCATTGTGTCTTGCTCATGGTGTCTCGGTCACGGTGTGTCCTTCACTGTGTCTGGATCACGGTGTGTTCTTGACGATGTCTAGGTCACGGTTTTTCCTTCACAGTGTTTGGGTCACGGTTCATCCTTCACGGTGTCTGTCTGACTGTGACTGTGTCTTGTACACAGTCTGTCTTACTGTTTCAAACATCACAGTGTCTCTATACATAGGCAAATATCTGTATTTAGACACAGATAATAAAATGAAGAATATGAATTAAGCTTACCCAGTAGAGAGTAAGAGAAATTATATCATAAATATAATGACTTGATAATATAAGTGAGATTGGTGATCATGCATAAGATTTGTAAATAATAAAGCGATTAATTAACATCAATAAGACATGCTATTATTAAAACATGATGTGTAGTTTTTATTGAGATTGGAGATCATTAACATGATGGTCAATTAAGATTGAGATTAATTAATATTAATACGATTTGTGATCATTAAAACATGATTAAAGCATGAGGAGTCCAACAGTTATAATAATAGTAATATTAATGTCACTATTATTATTATATTAATTATTATAACTATTAATGTATAATTATTAATCATTTATGGGTAGTATTAATGTTTGAGAAAATGGGAGGGATGTGACCTTCTTCTTCTTCCATGATGCGTGACCCCCATTAGGATCTTCTCCCGTAAGAGGCATGATGTAGTGGCACCTCCGGCCTCCTCTTACGTGTGTCCCTCCTCTTCCAAAACTCCATCAATGCGGAACCATCTAGATAACCCCTATAGTATTGCTACACCCCTCGGGCAGCCTCCCTTCGAACTCCCAAGGCCCCCCATTCCTGGATCCTTCATCTGTGAGAATTTTCATTGAATTCTTCCTTGGATCAAGTATGAATATTCAAGGTAGGATTTCCTTTGAAGTACTGCATCATCACTTTTCCGGTTTGGATCTATTTTTGTATCCATTTAGCTTTGTAAGAATTTAGTGTTTTTGTTATAACTCAAATTCGTGGTGTTCTTTGGTTCAAGGGTTGGGAACAAGGTTCTTCGGATTTCTTGGTCCATGTTCTGGAAATCACCGCTGAAGTCGAGGTGGTTCAGGATGATTTGGGTTGTCAACGGTGTTCGGAGGTAATGAATTTTACTGTGATTTGGTTTCTCACCACCTAAAATGGAATATAATATTTAATATGAGTCCCTGATATCTATGAGTAGGTTCATAGACCATACTGCAGTAGTTTTTATCTTCTGATGTTGTTTAGGTGATTTGTTGATTTTTGTTGCAGGGCACATGCACTTGAAAAAATATATAGATATATATACATATATACATATATATAATGATGGTGTTAATGTTAAAACATGCCATTTGAAACTAATTTCCAATATGTACATTAAGTGATATGTAATTAAAATGATTTCACCCCTAGGTCAGGTCCAAAATCCCAGTCACATTATTTAAGAATTATAGCTTCTTTAAATAAACTGATTATGTGAGTTCCCTTGATTTTTGAACTACGATGTATTCTTGAAATATTGATTATTGATAAAATATTGGTTAGTTGTAGTTTCATATCATTCTTGTTGTGCATTGTATTTTTATATTTCTTCTTATAGGAGATGATATATGATATGTCGTTACATGGCACATTGGATGTTATTAATTGATGTTGTACACGTGAGATAAACGAGGAATTGGACATGTGTTGATTTTAAGTATGATTTTATAATTGTGTTAATGTGATATCATTAAACAATTAAATTATTTGAATGGGGGACAATGGGTAACAGGGAAATTTATTATAGAATTAATAATAAAGTCATGAGTTGGAATAAAACTTTGGATTTTACTATTTATTGAGAATATTGAATATTTGAAATGTTGAGATTATAAATTAAAAACTAGTAATAATTGATGGATGGATTAATTATTTAATGTTAAATGTTAAATAGATAAATAATTTATGAAAGGTTAATGAGGTATGATTTAATAATTTAATTTTTGAATTAATTAATTTACATTCATTAAATTAATATTGTGAATTGATTGTTTGTTATGACTATTGTCCATGGGTTTTTATGCTTATTTATTTTACACGCATTAAGTTGTATTTTATGGGGTTGTATAAAAATATGATATTTTCTGTGATGTGGTATCAAAATATCTGGGCCTTGTTCAGCATGTGTTGAGATGACTATGATGTGAATGTAAATTGTTATGTCCAAAAAAAATTACTGTTTTAGTGGACAACTTCTGACATTTCAATGAATTTGGTTTTTTAAAAGTTTAGTTAATTATTTAGAAGGATTTATAAGAGTAATTAATTGTTAATAAATTATTATCTATTTCAATTTTGAATGGTTAACAAATTTTTGACTTATTTTACAGGAAATATAAGTTGTTAATTAGTTATTGAATTAATTAACAGATAAAATTAGTTAATTTGTGAATTAATTAATGTATTGTTTTAGGGTGTAAGACATGGCCTTGTACACCAATGATAAAAATATATTAATGATTGATAAAATCATTGTGAGATAAAGACTGATGCTCCTAATATTCATAGGTTTCTAGAAAAGGCATTCTACACCCAGCTAGAATGCAAACACTCTTTTATGGGACAGATACTGATTCACCAAATATGAATGGGTTGTGAGATAATGACTGATGCTCCAAATACTCATGATGGTGCTGGACATGTTGTATTACTCCTGTTAATTGTCATTGGACTATGGGACAAGATGTTTTCTTCAATAAATACATAAATTGTTTAATGGAAATTGTGGTGACATAATGATTTGTGAATTGGTCATGATGAAGTGTTCAAACATATAAATGAATTGGGTGAATCACTGTTAGTAGGAGAAACAAGGAGAGAATCCATAATTTTAGTGGACTTCCTTTGACATATTATATAAAAGATTAAAATTTAATATCTTATGACATGGTATCCATGAAAAATAACAATCATGGTTTTTTTTCTTTAGATAGTTTACTTAGATGGTCTTTTGAGACATCTGTGGTCAGTGATATATATAGGGGATGTCAGGATTCGGTCAAATCTCAATACTCATCATAATTTTCTGAGTTATGTATAATTATTAAATGAAAATATTTGTGTAATGATTTTTGAGTACGTATATCAAATGAATAATGTTGGTTCAGACACGAGCTGAGTGCTAAAGTTGCTACTTTGGTATATAGTTACATTGTAATCCTTACATTATTTATACATGATTTTTCACTATTTAAATTATTTATTAAATTTCCTGATTTGGGGTGGAAATTAGTGGTCCCGGACTACTGATATTTATACCTCACACCCAACTTAGGATGCCATTGCACATGGGTACCCGTTTAGATTCTGGTTGGTTGCAGGATTGTACTGTTTTCATTTTTTGGGAGTTAAGAGCCACGAACCGAGTAGAAGCTTGGGTGTCTTGAGTATATGACCTCTGGAATTTGATTCATTGATTATTTTTTTCTAGACTAGAATGTATAGCAATGTTCATTGTTCACAACCTTACATTTTTGAATCATTATCATGTCATTCATGAATCTTTAGTATAATTGGTGTTGGACAATTTTATTAAATGAGTACTAATTGTCTTCTGATTTGTTTTCTATTATGTATTACTGCTTCTGCTATTGATTTTTATTTACTCTAATGTATCACTATGAAACTCTAATAAAAGGGTGTAGCTTCCCCACTGAATATCCTTAGATCCTCGTAGCTAGTCAGCAGCCTCTCATGTACGGTGAGCGGCGCTTGAGGGTGTGTGGTGACAGGTCCGACCACTGGTTCAAGGGTGAGCCGGGTTGGGATGATACAATGTTTGAGTATCAATTTCTCATTTTTAAGATCATTTATAATGTATTCCATCGGTTTTTAGGAATACATATTTTATTTCTAGTATTTTCTTCTTTTTTAGTGTTGATCATACTTACATGTATCTTTATCATTATTTGTATGATTGAAAATTTGTCCCTTATATTATCTTGTATGATTCTAAGAGAAAATCACAAACCCATGAGGATTGATATCATCATTTTTTACGAATTTTTATAGGGTTGGGTGACTCTGTACTAGTGTATCTATGATGGTTAATGGATAATTATATGACTATACATTTCGATGAGTCAATTAATAATTTGGTATCACTACCTATATTATCAAAATTTCACCATTGATAGGAAACAACATCAATGAATCCATAAATGAAATGAAATTTTGTTGACCATATTGATGAAACATCTCCAATTAAATATTTTTAAGACCATATTTTTATTGATTCTATATAGTATAGTATCATGATGTAACAATGTTCTCCCACAATGTTAGGTTAATATCATAATAAAATATATTTATTATTTTAGAAAAAATTACATTCATATAAATGAATGACAAAATAATTTGTTGAAGAATATTTTAATTTTGTTATGTTTCTATAAAATAAAATTATGTTTAAGGAATATACTTTATTCATGGTTGTACATTTTAAAAGTAAAAATTATTAGGTTTTAGGTTTTTTGTGATGTTTTATATGAAAACATGTATATAGTTTATTAGGTTGGACTGTTTAGTATATTTAAAAATCAATCAGTGGCATATTTCATTTTTACATTTGAAATTTTTTAAAGAAATCATTCATTTTTTTTTGTGATTTTTGTTCTATAGATACATAATTGAAAAAAAATTCACTTCTGTGGATTTTTAGGTGTTTACAGGTGACTTTTTTTTATTAATAGAACAAAAAATTAATTTATATTAACATGAATTAGAAGAGATTAAATGAGTTTCAAATAAAATATTCAATATAATGAAATTAAATTTTTTATAGTTATGACATATCTCTAATCATATAAACAAGAATTCAAATATAGCTTCACTAATTTCATATTCTATCAATTATACACTCTATAAACATAAAAATAAATATAAAATTGTGATCCCTCCATATAAAAAATTAATTTTCCACACTATAGATAAAAAATAATGAGAATAATGAACATGGCTTTCCTAAAAATAATTTTTTAATTTATAATGGAATTATATTGTTTGGTTATAATCGTTTTAAATATTTTTTCCAATAAAATAAATTAAAAATTGAATATACAATTGAATGATTATTTATATGATATGATTGCATATCTATATATTTGTTATTAATTGAACAATATACATTGAAGAAATATATAAAATTTATATTTTTCTCATATAAAATGTTATGTAAATTACAATGTTTTACTTTTCTATGTTTTTGATATAGAACTAGTAATGTTAATAGTTTAAAAGACCATGATAATAGGAAACAGATATAAATAAATATCGGTTTAGAAACTTTTTTAAAATATGTATAATTTATAAATTGAATTGAGAGTTGAGATTAAACTAAAATAATGGACAACAAAATGTAAAATTAGTTAAAGTATTGTGTGAGTGGAATTTAATGCTTTAATTGCATGTCTTCCCTTATGCTACCATATATTTCAATGATATTGGAATAAATTAAAAATTTATTCATAGGTAATTCATAATTACATGTAATGTGTCTTGAATTAGTTATTTATAATTGATCTATATAAGTAGGTATTTTAGTATACTAAAAAGAAATAATTTTTAAAATGAAAAAAAATCATTATAATTTCTATTAAATCTGAATAGAAAATAATATTAAATAGTAGATAAAATTTATTCATCATATTAAAAAATTAAAATATGAAACACATACATAATATTAGGGAACATAATAGAATTATTTGATATGAAATGAATTAATATATATGATCCTCTTGACACCTCAACATTACATTTGAAATAAGAATTTTTTTTTCAAATATGTAATGGTTAGGAGTGTGAGAGATGGAATTTAATCAATGTGGGTGTGTATGTTGCAGATGGAGTGGTTGGATAAGATGAATTAGGTGTGTGATAGTAGTATGATATTTCTATTGTGGAGGCCATAGGGATGATATATTGTAAAATAATAAGTTTGAGGGGATGTGATGTTTGGGGATAGATATTCTGTAAATATTTATATAATACTCATATTTTTTTAAATTTTTATGTGAAGCAAATTCAAATTAAACACTACTAAAATTTTTCATTAAACAATTACTGTTTCAAATTAAATATATGAAAATTTAATTTTCTTTATTGAAAATTTTATTATTATCAATAGTTAGTATATATAAATTATTGGATTACTAAAAAAAATTTATTAGAATTATAAGGACGTAAATATAATTGTTTATAACATGTATGTTTTTTTTTGAATAATGAATAAAAAGTGATATATTTATTATGAAAAAAAAAGTAATTATAAAATATATAAATAAAAAATAATTTTTTTAGAATATTAAATTTCACAAATAAATATATTTTATATTTATATATTTCTAATTTAATAATGAGGTTTTTTTAGTGATTACATGTTATGGAGATCACAAAGAATATCCAATATTGATCTTCTTTTGTTCATCAATTAGTAGTGGGTAATTGAAATAGTTATTTTAGATAATGTTTTTCAGAGTAATTAGGGTTTGAATGCGTATATTTTCATTCATTTTGGGTTCATAAATGTTAAAGCACATTCCATATATGTCTTTAAAAAGATACTAATTTAGATCCTTGAGTTTATTATTGTTGTATATAAAGATGATATGTTGACATGTTCCAATAAATGAAATATTCATTATAGGAACATTGATATTTTCGTTATCACACATTGTGAATATCATCTTTATAAAAAAAATTATGTTACCTTTTTTGATTGAGGAGGTATTTCTCATTAGTAATTTAATTCTTGAGGCATGGAATTTAGTGGGTCGAGATAAGGTAGAGGTCGTGATGCCTTGGGTATATCTAACGAACATGATAGAGACTGTGAGATTAGATATGTTTTTTGGGGAATAATCAATCGTTCATCATAGACTTATTTAGTTAGTATCAACCAATTACATGGATTAATAATAATCAGTTTATATTTGAGTGGAGTGGTTAGTGTTAGAAATATATCTTACGGCTAATGTGAATATTTACATTGACCATAGTGATGATAATTCTTTTTCCTGGGTATGGTTACATAATGTAATGTGATGCCTCAAGAGATGGGTTGGGATCTATATTAATGAAGAGATATTATGTGATTGTGTATTGGACACAAAATATAAGACCTATTAGTGAAACCACAACAAAAATGAATAATAGATGGATGTAGTGGCCTACACACAAATTTGTTATTGAAATTATATATTTAAAGAGATGTTGTTTAATTACATAGTCTATAAGCATAGAATGTGTATATTCTATTAGTGGGATGATGATTTAACCTATAGATGATGGTTGGAGTATTTGTAGACATTAAATTGTCATATATCATATACTACGGGTAATGGTAGTGACATTTTAGATGATCTTAGTAGGAATAATCCAATGACACGAGATCTTGAAGAGCTTGATTTATAAGTGGAATGAAATATAATGAGTCGAATCGATGAATTTCTTGTCGAATCATTTTTGGATCATGTAATAGAGAATTGTTAACCAATAGTGTTCATATCATATATGATGTACTATATGATGGTGGGTATATAGTCAAATCCCATTAATTTGGTGATAAAATATTTATTGGTGAGATATGATTTAGTTCTATTATTTCTCATATATTATGATGTTGGGATTAACATTTATCAATGTTTATTTATGTCAACTCATTTTTGGAGTATGTAGTAAAATACTCTCACAATTCAATGTGTGTCCCAAATCTATGGTCCATGAAAATGTATCGTGATATATGATATTAAATTCGTCAATAGGGTATAAAGAGACACATAATGAGTTTTAAAACACTATATATTACATCTAATAGGAAAAATTCTATGTGTAATAATTCATGTGGATTTCTTTACTCACATATTCTGATTATCATGATTTGGGATGTTGTAACAGTATGCTTAAACATTGGCTTACCTAGGACTCAGAGGCCTTATGATATCGTTTGGGTAGTAGTTGATGGGATGAAAAATGATGCACACATTTTTCATTTATAGGTAACCCTTTCAGTGGGTGAGGATGGGAAACTGTATCAATCCTTTGTTATATTCCAATACTTGACACCTTTTAAAATCATATAAGATAGATATGTTTGTCTAAAATTTAAGTGTTTTTAGGTCTTAAAAAAATAATTTTTTAGATATAAAATTTATTATAGAGTACCACCAATAGATGTATGGAGAGTAACAGAGGATGATAAAAATTATTGGTAATGATATACAGTCATGAATCCAAGGTTTGAAATTATATTGGGGTGATAAACTATAATTAGATGATTATGATTACTATATTTTTTTAAAATATTTTATACTAAAGAAAGTATTTTTTGAAATTTATGGATGGATGTATCACTCACTACTATATTAGATCTATGTAGGTAGTGATATATTTTTGTGTCTATGAAAGAAATATAATAACTCTGAGAGGGTGTATATGATATGGAAATGGAAAATAACATCATTGATTATGATACAATAATTTAATGATAGGAGGAGTTGACCCGTGTTGTTCATAGTTGGAGATAAAAATTACTTGTGGGTGACTTCTCCACCAAAGCGTCAACATCTATGGAAACAAGTTAAGTTGGAATCAAAATTCATCGGGCCATTTGGGACTATATGACATGTTGGCATTGTGTATTACAATTTATATCATCCACTAGGAAAAAAAATTACGTGTTATTTATTTTATCTATTTCATTTTTTTACATTTAAAATCATACACATTTGACTGATTGTGAGGATGATAAGTTGGAGTGAAAAATATTATTTTTGGAGTTCATAGTGATGTTTTTAGAATACATAGTGTATGTGTTCAAATGTAATATGATGGTTTCTGACATAATCCTGTGGAAGAAAATATAGATGAAAATGGAGAGTTGGGATGATGTGTTTAATGTTTGTGAGGAGGGACTTAGGATGTATGATCATAAACACTTGAAAAACTTATTGTGGACGATAAGTCATTAAAAAGGAGAATTGTGATCTCCTCATTTATCTAGATAAATATGTTTTTTATTAGTTCTCCTATTTAGTGAATCATGTGACTAAAATGGTCTTTCTAGTGGAACATAAAGAATGGTGTCTTAAGGAATTCATGTTTGCAGAAACAAGGAGATCAGTTCACTAGTGAATTCCACATCTGAGATGTTGGTTATAATAGGGTTTTTTCATTTTTTTTAGAAGCCACCATCCAACTGACGGTCCCTAATAAAATATTCATTATATGAATTTTCAACATTTTCTACTTTTATAGATATTTATTAATCCCATTCTAATTATGAACCATATTTTAATATGACCGTATTTTTCCCTCTCAGGCGGTAGGTTTATGGGTTTGGGAAAAGTGAAAAAAAAATTGGTTTAATGGGTGATGACCATTAATCCATTATTTTAGGGAATTTCCCATCACCATCATTATTTTGACACAATCTTTTTCTTTATCCTTAATGGGTGGATTACATTTACCCATGGGGGACTAGGAAATTCATCCCTTCCACATTACGATGGAGGTGCAACAGTGAAATGGTCCCAGCGAACAACTGCATGTGGTCGAGTATTAGTGAAAATGATCCTCGAGAGATATATCTTACTCAAAAAATCTCCTTCGAGTTTATTTGTCAGGATGAAAGCACCCAACATCCCATGTGTCAATGATTCATAGACCTGCTAACCAATGTTAGGTGCTCGTTGGATGATGATTGGTCCAATGACACTTATGGACATCGTAGGTTGAAAGGATGGGAGGTCTGGCTCATCACACCCTTTCAAGGGAAATAATTTTCTATTTTGGGATTCTCTTATACATTTATATCTTTTTCATATGTTTTTGAATCCTTTTTTTATTTACTAGGAGTGTATCCACGAGCTAGCCCTAGTTTTTAGGATGATAATATGCATAAAAACATTTGACAGTTTGAGTGAAATGATGAATAAATCCATGCAATAAGGCACTATAGAGTTTCTCATCATTATTAGGGATGGATGATGGAATGATGTTAGGAACTGATCGATAATATTAGCTTCCTACATATCCTCTGTAGAGTAATCAAATCCCACATTGTTTGGGAAATATAGGGATTACTCTTGGGAGCTTCTGATTTTAATGGAAAAGATTGAGAGAACGCTTTTGTAAGGGAACCTCTTTTGTTCTTGGGCCTTTAATAAGGCATCATGCATATCCTAGTTTGGCATGGAATCAATGTTCACATAGTTTCAGATGAGTTGGTTGTGTGTATGTGGTTATCATCACAAATCAATTAGACCACATGAATAATACTCGGTGTGAGAAACCAGAGGATTTGATATATCTAACCAACCACACACCACATCTTCCACTGATGGCGGAGGGAGATCCTATGTGGGAAGAAGCTAAGGTAATGGTGGATGAAGGTGCATAGAAATAAACCATTTAATGTGGGAAAACATTGGGGGTCATGCGGCCCGAAACATGGAATATATGGGACTTGCCTTAGTGGGAGTGCCCCAGAATGTGTTCTAGAAAATGGGAGGAATGTCGCCTCTCATCAAAAGGAGGAATGAATATGATTCCTTTGACTGGTCACCAATATTCTTTGAATGGAAAAGTATGTGATCACCCTTATTCCCTAGAACAGGGTGGTCCACATCCATATCCGAAGGATGCACTCTGGGATTCCATGGGAATGTAGTCATACAGACATCCACGAATCTGAACTGTTATGGGGATATACTTTTTGACTCCTCATATATTGGTTTTATAGACTCAGAGTGGTGCGCTGATGCAACCAATGATCTGATCATATGTGTTTGGTGGCCTTGGATGAGGTATTAGATTGATGTTAGTGGACTGGTTCGTGGAGAGTCGGTGGATGATTGGACGATAATAGAGGTTCAAGATTGGAGCTAATGTGAAGAACACATAAAGATTTCCCATTTTGTGTACTATTTTATCATGCGGGATGGAGGAGCACAACATACCATAGTGGTATGCCGGTAGAGTTGCAATCCATGTATCGCAGTTGTACATGGGCTTGGGCAAGGACCACCACGCACCATAGTGGTTCCTGGTCATGGATGCGGTATTCCATGCCACTTCAGTTTCCACCCACATACTGATGTAGTACATGGGGTGAGGTTGAATAAACATAGTGATACACTAAATGGAACACCATATAGAAGGAAGTTTCTAGAACGTAACATTCATTGGGAGTCTATCCGCGAGGAATGTGTATTTTATGATTATTATAATTAAGATCGTGGTTTTCCAATTATTATTATTTTCTATATTATTATGGTTTTCAATTGGTTATACCTGTGGAATCGTGGTTCATGAATTGAACTTCATCAGTGATTTGAAACCGAAGATGTAATCCTCTCTAAATTCTTTCGTTCAACCTCTGGGGGTTTTTATATGCTTTCATCATCAATAATTTATAAATTATTTGTGTTTTATATTTATAGTGCACTGGAGAAATCATATATATGGACATGTAGCACCAATTTTGGAATCCCATGAAGATATATATTGAGTTACCGAAGACTTGATCAACCGGAGTTTTTGGAAGCAATGGTTCGAGAGTCAAGGTTCACAAAACCCTGTAGATTTTATTTATAAGTGAACTGCTGAATCTGGGAGACAGTGTGTGGATGGCCTTTGTGGATTCCTTGGTTCTATAGCCATCACTCCATGAGGGAGAACCTCATGGGTCATCCCATATAATAGTGGTATACAATTTATGAGTTCTATAAGCTAGTTCCTCTCAGGTACTTTTTTATATTGGTGCTCAAGGTTCATGCATTTTGTAAACCCTTACCAGTGATGGTACGCGGGTCACATAAAACTCATTTATAAATTCATTATATTCATGTTTCTTTTGAAGATTCCATAACAATTTGAATTCATTCCCATTATTGGAGAAATATCAATTCTTTTTTCCTTCGGCAATGTGATGATGGGAGTGTTTTCTTCCATTTGAAAAGTATTAATGACCCTACAAATGCCCTCATCGCAATGGGGTCCATGTAGAATGAAGAAGAGTCTATTCCAGTATAGAAGTAGTAAATGAATGATGTGGTTTTTAGTAGAAAATATATGTCCAGTAAGAGGGTACCACACCTATTAATAGTGTCCCATGTCATTTTTGTTTTATCATTTCTCATAGTGAAAATTTATCTCATCTCTACCACCACTATCTTTGCATCTATGTACTATCTCTTTTGTGAAACTCATAATCACGAACTACATTGTTCGTGTAATGAACTGAACTTTTCACAATTAAATCTTCCCGAAACCATATTTGGGGATTCACGAACTGCAATGTGGATTTTAAAACTAAAATATGAACCTCTTTGTAAGTGAACAATACACGGTTTTCATGTACCGCACTCCAAATATAAACCGGAGAACTGAAAATTAAGCCTTACTAATCCATAAATAATATTTTAAAAAACAACCTTGAATATAATCATTGCAAGTAATTGGTTTTTGGTATCTTCTTTCCATGAACCCTTCTGTTTTCAGGACAACACTCCATAGGCCAGAACCTTGTGGGACATTCTCATACAGTGAAATTACACGGTATAAATTTTCCAAATACTATAAATGTATGTGGGGATTTCTTCTGCATATCTTGTACTATAAAGGTATTTCACATGCATATAGTAAAGTATGTGGGAAAAAGATTCCACATAATGTATTCATGAAGAAATAATGGTGCCCCATGTAGAAAATGTTTTATTTCATTTGGCCAATTTTATGTTGCCCTTATCCAACCATCTATTCATTGGGATAACTTTTTGGGGGATTTTCGATCATTCTTTGATGGATGTAATGGCACTTTCATAGGCATTTATGAATTTGACCATGACCTGGGTAACCATTGTTGGGGACACTACTGACTATATTAGATCCTATATTTTTCATTGTGACATATTCATAAAAAATATCCTTATGCTAGATCCCTTCGCATACTTATTTATGTGAAGTTACAATATTGTGGCATTGGTCATCTTGATGACATTCCATTACAATAGGATGGCCCAAAAACTCCATTCACTATCCAAGAAGCACGAAAATTTCAGAGATTGAGACAATATTTCATCAACTGGAGAGGTCCTAGATACTCGGATTCTGGAAAATGTGTCCATATTAGTTTTTTTGGAATGGACTCATGTCAATAATAGGTGTCACACAACATCCATGAGACCAGTCACCCAAGAGTACCTGTCTATAATCATCCTTTCCTGAGAAACCCCTAATTGTGGGTGAAACACTACATGGTACTAGTGAGCCAGATGAATCTTCCCAAAAAAAATGGTCCTAGGTATTCTGGGTTCACTAAACCTATTAAGAGTACCCTGATCAGTTAGAGTCGGTGAATATATATCAGGCATCCTGGGTCTCTCATCTTGTTTCATTATCTCTATGATAAATACCTATTGAGGTGTTTAATAGCTATTTTTCATACAAAAAAACCTTCAATTTGTTTCATGGAGAGGTGGGAATCTGTTTATGGGACATCCACCATCTTAGAGGGCTCCCCATCCTTAGAGATAATTATGAATAGTTTATCCTAGAAACCACTAAATAGGATGATACTGACCATGATTCCTCATTAAAAAATATACTACTGGTTATGGTAGACGGATTACTTGGTCACACCCTCGAGGATCACTCTCTGATCCCATATGAAGCTTGGATAGTGTATTCTTGCAGTTGAATGGCCCTAATATGAGATCTCACTATTTTCAAACTCATCCAACCCATCATTCATGTCAGATTCCAGGGTGATATTCTCCTACCCTCAATGCAGGATGTCATACTACCAAGGGATTTGAGCTTCTACCTGACATGACACATGTTCATAGATTATCAGGTTTCTTTGATATTTTTCTGATTGTATGGATCTTCACATCCCATGATATATATACTGGGGATGAGGCATGAACTCAGATGATGGACAATTTACTGGGAAAGGGATGACCAATTAATCTGGACACTCATACTCTTCCCTAATTTTTTTAGTTATTGGTGCATATACAAGAAGGTAAACCTCAACATCATCTCAGTAGACAGTTTCATTTTTTGTATGGGTGGAAACCATAACACATCCCTTTCTCGGAATATCAAAACACAACATGGGTTCCTTACTTTTTATTTCTATATTCCATTAAAAACATTTTTATTGGTTGACCCATGACTTTAAGTGTTAGTGGTGCCTTTGGGATACATAATGACACTTATCGCTTCTCAATTTCACCTCTACCAACCCCTCATGTGTCACTAAGTGGTGAACTATGAAGTCACTTAGAGGAGAGTTCATACATTATCCACCTTCAGGAAGGGATTCTCATAGATCACATTGATCGAGTGGCTATTTTTAAGCTATACATCCCTTACCGGTTTTCCAGGAAATTTGGGTACCTTCAATAAATTGCACTTCTTCATAGTGTTTAGTTAAGGGGAGAATATCATCACATAATTCTTCACCATTTATGGATTATGGTTATCCATAAATGTGCCTCTATGGATGTTATCATTCCCAATATGATGGGATCAAATTTTCTATCATTGCAATATACCCAACTTTGGGCATGAATTTACAGTGATCGGGTGCTGAGAAGTCGAATTTGACGGGTCCATATGCCTCTAACCATACATCTACGTATCATGATCAGGACAAAAATTCCATATATTTCTTCTCTAGTAGTGAGTGTGATTACTTTGATTTCTATTACAATCGATGTGATTTCCAAGATGATAACACAATTTTTTCATTCCCTTGAGGGGAGAAGAAATTTTATCTGCAACCAGATACACCGGGAAGGGGATACAATGGTGTGACCTATCTCAATGGGGTGTGATTTTGACTAATCCACTCCTATTTATACTAACTCTAACCCTAATGAGTCTTGTCATAGTGGCTTGTCACTGGATAACCAGGATATTACGGATAACCCACTACATCTGGCTGTTGCGGTTGAACCATATGAGTGTAAAGAGATCCCCCCATCTAGGTAACAAATCCTAGGTCCCTTCTCACTCTAGTAATGATGCTTCATACCAATAGAACCATTGTGGTTGGGGAGGACTACAACCCTAGTTCCACGGGGAGGCATGATGTAGTATTAAAATAGGAATGGCATTAGTTAATCTCCATTGTTGCGGAAACACCTCTGGATAGCTTTATTGAGGATAGTGAAATCATCTGGTGGTTATATAGTATGTTGGGTTCTAGTGGATTTAATTATTGGAATCTATATCTTGTTATCTTCCATATTTTCATAACCCCCGAATGCCTCACTTCATGTGAGGATAAACTATCCAAATTCAATTCATCCCATCATCAGGTAATGGCTATCTGAGATGTTTTAGAGGAACACGATAACCTAACAGCTAAATAGGTGAAGGCTCTTGATGTTTTGACCACCCAAAGGGAAGTTCTTTGAGAATTTGAGGCTTTCATAGAAATGATGAAGTCTCAATTTCCCTATGCAGTTTTCAATTATGAAGTTATCTAGAAGAAATTGAGGGTCCTTAATAAATATTCAGAATGTGTGCACCCAATGGTCAAGGATGAAGAGGATGATATAGAATCTTTAGAGAAAACACCTGACAGCCAATATAAGTCACATTCAAATTTTCTAGAAAGAGTGATATGAGCCTTACTGTATCTTTCCCAATTTGTGATGTACGCAATTTTCCTTGATTATATATAGATACTCTAAACTGGGGATGTTCATCAATTATTTTATTGAACATTATGGAACTAATTTTCCTTCAAATTATTCTGATTTTTCTTTCCCTGTCATTTCAATTGATCAAAAAAAATCATATAAACATCATTTCAATCAAGTATTAATCTTTAACTGTGATTCAAACCCAGTGAATTCTAATAATCAAATCTGGATCTAATTTTTTCTTGAGCCTTGGGACATAGGGAGCATATTTTATCAATTAGTATGGTTTTTTGGAAAATCTCATGATATGTTTTTTCTTTTTCATTATCAACCCAATTTTTTTCTAATCCTGTTTCATATGAGAATAGAGGGTATACCATGACTTTTTTCTAAGGGTGTTGTTTACAGGTTTTTGACCTAATGATCTTTATATAACTTTTGATAGATCAATATTTTTTATATTCTCTAAACCATTCATAGTATTGGTTTAACAACTTTATTATTGACTTTTATTTGGGGGTTCCCTCTGCGAGTTTTCAATCTATATAGGATTGTGTCTTTTTTACTGACGATTTATAGTCTTTCCAATCATACTTAATACTAATGTTTTTTGTCAAATAGTTTTGACCAATCATGATGTGGTAGGGTCCCCGATTGGGGATTCATCAATTAGGAATGTCATAATAACTTGTATAAAATAACGATTGATTTTTCTTTAACCGAATTTTTTTACTTTTTGATATGTATGAGTTTTTGGAGATATTTTATGTGTACTAAGGTAGGAGATGACTCACTTTGGGATGAAACTTCCATTGCTTGATTTCGGTTTTGTAGGCAACATATGAAGAGCCACTATGGAATTATGTGCATAGAAAAACAATGGTTTCCACAAGACACTGGCCTCCCATCACTGATGTCTCGGAAGGATTTATGATTCTTTGGATTTTTATTGCAGTTAGGGGCCATTGTGATTAGCCTATTTGAGGAATGATCTATGAAATAATTTGGGAAATTTGTATCATCGTTGGGTGGGAATCCACTACCACATGATTCATATATGTGTAAGGTAGAGCTGTAGAATGACTAGTTCAATTAGAAATCCTTTTCATGTTTGGGAATTTGAAAAGGGAAAGATATGTAAGCCATTTTCCCGATGTGTTTTCCAAATCCAGTTAGTGAGAAGGGACATAAATGTTATATGAGAATATGGAAACATTAAAAGTCTCTCCTCACGTAGAATTTTCATTTTATTGATGTTCATCTTTTAGAAATATTATTCAGAGCCACTGAGGCATTGTTTTCATAGTCAAAACAATGTGTTCACATGACATTTTCCTCCCATCTCTGATGGCCCAAGGGAATTTATGATACATTGGATTTGTTTTGTGGTTGGGGGGCCATAGTGGGTGGTCTATTTGTGGAATGATTTCTTAAAGAATTAGGGTATTTTGTATCGGCATCAGATGGGAAATCTCTCCAACTCAATTATTACTAGAGTAAGGGAGGGTCTGTGAATGGTCGGTTCAATTTTAAATCTTTTTCATGTCTGGGAATTATAAAGGGGAATGATCTATAATCTGTTTCGCAAAGGGGTTTTCCATGTTCGGGTATTGACGCATGAAATAAATTTCATACGAGTGAACAGAAACTAGAAAGGACTCTCGGGTTGAATATTGTCTTTTTATTGATGATAGACATGTTATAATCTTATTCATATCCATCGGGCATGATGTTCATAGTGAAATAAATGGTTCTTCATGACATTGACCATCCATCCCCAATGTCTATGAAGGATTATTCAGATTGGGGCCTTTCTGACCAAGGCATATTCCTTCATAAAAGGGGTGCGCCTAAGGATTAAAGTGGTTATATAATTGGATGAACATTTCTTGGAAACCCAACAAGATGTGGGGAAATTTTATTTTCCTAAATGGATCAACATCACACATACAGATGGGGTATATTTATTTTACCGAAGCCTCAAGATCGACCAGAGGGGAATCTAGACTAAATGTAATGATATATATAAGAAATAGGTAAGAAAGATAATTTAATCTACGCATCATAGGGATATTTAGTCTTGAGGGATGTCACAAGGCTTGAAGGGAATCATGCATACTATGGTAGTAGATGACTCTCCAAAGATCAAATTTTTTTGGTTGAAGGCAGTTCTGTACATGAAATATACATAGACACCATGGATGGAGGTGAAAATTCAATCAGTGGTTTTCATAGGACATTGTCCTTCAATATATGATAACCAAGGAAGTTAATTGAGATTCTATTTTATACAAATCACATAATTTGAAGTATGTAGAGATTGTATCATGATCACTTAGAAACATATAGTTTGTGATTCTCCCATGGGATCGAGTAATCCTCTATGTAGATCTCGCTATTACATAGGGTGAGGCATTTGTCCAATGATTTTACTACCTAGTTGTTTAACGTCGCATGACCCAGACCTGGGGTTCATTATGTGGAAGGGAACTATAACATTACTTTTAGGATCATGCAGTTGTGCCTGAAAGTCATGGGATGATATTCCATGATGTCATGGTGGATATCCCACTTATGTCCCTATGATTACATGATCTATTCTCGATGTGAGGAAAAAGGGATTATGGGGATTCCAGATCACTACATAAGAATTAAAAAATATGCACCAAGGTATATTTTAGGCTTAATACAATGCTATGTAGGTTAAACTCATGTAGTAATGATGAATTTGGCCTTACAGTTTATCGTAATTCAGTAAAGATATTTTGTTGTGCAGTTCAGAGTCATGGAGTGAGGACATTATTTTGTCCAATTTGGAGTCATGCAATGAGGACACTATGCTTTTTAGTTTAGAGTCATGTAATGAGGACATTATGTTGTGCAATGTAGATTTTTACAACAAGGACATTATTATGTTTCTTATAGATTCATGCAGTGAGGACAACTTGCAGTGCATTTCATAGTCATGTAGTAAGGATATTATGCTACCACAAATCACCACAAATAGATTTGAGTTAGTCATGGTTGAGAAATTCAGGAATTCCATAGAGATGAGTGATGATATAATGTGTAAACCATAGCCTCTGGGGTGGGGGGTCTTTGATTAGGTGGAATGGCATACGACTTCAAATCTATTGGGGGTCACAATGTAGGAGAGGACTCTCATGAAGAAACGTTTTCCCCTGGTTGATAGTGGTTTTGAAGGTGACATATATAGAGCCACTGGTTAATGATGTGCATAGTCAAACAAAGGTGTCCAAATGACAATATCCTTCCATCTCAATGGCCATTAATGTATATAGGGACCGATGATTTCCTGGATTATTGAGTTTCCAAAAGAATAAAGTTGGGTTTGGGAATGTATGAAATATCCAGATCATTATCATCCACTCACTACTGATGCTTCTACATGGATCTGACTCATATTTAGGGGAAGCATGATCTTTTGACACATTATGAGTGTCAGAATTCAAACATTGAGTTTTTTCAATCTCATTAAATTTGTTACACATGAAACTGGGGGCATGTGAGGGACCTCATAACATTGGGAATTGTGCTACACCGGACTCCTGTGGAATCTCATTGTTCAATGTCAGGCAGTTAGGACGTTTCATGATTTCCCATGTACATTTATGACCTTTGAATTAAGGATGGGACAAATTTGTATTGTTTCATGGGTCAAGATGTCAAATTCAGGGATCACTATTTATCCTATGAGGGCATGAATCAGGCCATATATAGTACTAAATGTTCCCTACAAAAGTTAGGTCCATGTGTAGAGATATGATAGTACATTTTTTTATTTTTCTATAGGCTGGGTTGGCTAATAAAGGCATCACTATATGTCATGAAGGATTAAAAATCAATCCATACATAGTTCAAATGTTCATCGTGCCGATTTGACCCCGACATAGGAGTAGTGTACTATTAGTTTCGTCTGTAACGAGTTTTAATACTGTCATATTCCACTATAGTTTTCTTAAGTAAGGGAATCCTTTCCACCGATCATAATATCACATGGGTTTTACTTGATGTGAGAAATATGGAGTGACATCGATCTCCCTTGTAAATATGGCGAGACAATGGATATGATAGAGGGATTTTATGGGTTGTTCCAAGATCGGGATTCAAGGTGTCACTACGTATCCCACATGTGAATGGGAATCAGTCTGTAAGTATTTATTTTAAGAATTATGTTGTTTATCATTAGAAAATTAATATTATTTAATATATATGGTTTAACAAAATTCATTTAGGATGCTATGTTGTGATGTGTAGAGTCATGTCGTGATGATATTAGAAACACAATTTAGTGTCAGATTTCAAGTACTAATACCATATAGTTTAATGTCATGTGGTAAGGATGAAGGCTCATAGTTTAGAGCCATAGATTTTGGACCAGTAGTGTCATTGTTACATTATGTACATCATTAGAAAGCTTGTATTTGTGGGAGTCATAATTAGCTATCCATCCATTGATTTTAAGGTGTATTCTCTATTCAAACAAACCATTTGTATGATATATGATCCCTTCAAAATTTACTAAAGATGTGGGGGATTCTTCTGGAGTATCATCATGTTACTGAATGAAAAACCCATATCTCCTTCGAGGAAATACAAAATGAGGGACATTTTTTTGAAGTCTCATGTGATCCAATTTTTGTAGACATCCAAATGGTGATATCTATGCTGCCTTTGCTCATACAGCTGCTCTAACTCATCAAAAATCCTTGGGAATTTCCCATCCATGGAATGTTTTTTAAAATGGACACACAAAGAAATGTAACATGAATTTCTCTTTAGAAAACCACTTCTTCCCAATATGCTAGTGGGTATGGGGTTTCCGCTGTGGAAGTGCGGGTCATGGTCCCGTAAGCCCGTAAATCACGAATGAGCATTTAATTCCACCTTTTCTTATCCGTATCTAACATATTTTGTAGTGTGTTGTCCAGAGTCTTGTTAAAAGCTTATATCTACAAGTTGACCACTGCATGGTAGTGGGATAAATAGTGGTCTTTGATTCCACACTCCTTGTATAACTTATCGAACTCAGCAAAGAAGAATTTGGTGTAATTGTCTCTCAGTATTGAATGAGGGACAACAAATCCGGTAATGAAGTTTGCCTTTACAAAAAAATCATTTCACCCCAAACTCATTAAATGGAATGGATTCGGCTCATTTGGAAAAGATATCGGTTATTGTGAGTATGAACATGAATTGTCTAGTTGTGGCTGGGGGGTATGGTCTCATTACATCCATACCCCATGCGTCAAATGTTTAGGAGTACATAGCTATGTGATGTAGTTTTGGGGGTTGCTGAAAAATATTGGCATCAACTTGGCAAGAATGTCACTTTTGGTGAATATGGAAAATCCTATATCATAGTGTTATAATATATTCCAATCGATTAAATTTTAATGGAGATCTTGGTTTTGGATTGGTGGGTTCCACAATATCTGACATGAACTTCTTTCAAGAATGCAGTATTATCTTATCCATCAATTCACCTATGAAGGACTCCAACATGGCCTCATTTGTAAAGAACCATTTTGTGTTTTACACCATTGTACATGAAAAAGTTGAATTCCCATCTCTAGATCAATTTTCTTGTAGCCCTATAATGTGTTATTTTATTCTCTAGTGTTAATTTTTAATGGGATTCATATAGATATTGGTGTGACCCTACATCTCTGGAATAATGCTAATATAATCTATTTCCTCCATATTATTATAAATAAATATTAGGACCATATGAGGATGTGAAGTTATGATAACTATTTCCTCCCAGTCTAGATCATCTAGGGATATAGTTGTATTTTCACATGCATTTACTTGATAATTTTTCCATCGAGGGATATTACTCAGTGTTGTTTCTGATGAAAATTCAGAAATTATTTCTCCCACATGATTCATCAAGGGGCCAACAATTCTTTATTAATGGCGTAGTCAACATTTTCCTCCTTGATGATCTACTCTAAATCACATTTTATCTTCAAGTGTGCATCTTGTGCATGATGTTCCAATTCTATGCCTCCAATGAGGGCCTAGTACACATCATCATTATTTTTCCATCCCTCTGAAATACGGAAAGAGTATGGAAAGATAGACATAATGGGATGTGTGAAAATTAATCGTAGCCCAAAATTATTGTTATTTAGATACACCTTCTTTTTCATTAATGGGATTATACAAGCACCATTTTTGTACATTTCCCACTCTTTGGGGTTTTCATAAATAGAGAACACTTTTTCATCTGGTAGTTCACCATCCAAAATGGATGTTTCTTCCATGGGGTGATCTTTCCAAAAGTATTCTAATGTCAGACCTTTAATATCTTTTTGGGTCATATAATATATGTCAAACTATTGTAGGATGACTACCCACAGAGATATGATTATAGTTACCAGGGGATGACTTAGAATATAAATGATTGGTTTGCAACGGGAGACCAGACAGACCTTGTTGTGCAGTAAGTAATGCCAGAATTTTTGAACAGCAATGATTCAAGATAAGTAGTTCTTTTTGATTTTAAAATATTGAGTCTCAATAATAATCATTGTATGACTGTATTAATAGAGATTGTTATCATTGTTGGAATCCTTCTTATGCATGAGGAAAGAACCTAATTACTATTCTAAGGTGGTTACATAAAAAATTAGTTGTCTCCCCTCAACTAGCATCACCGACAACAATTATATTAGGATAAGACTTTTGAGATTTTTGAACACTTCTTGAGAATCATTATACCACTCATATGTAACCCCTTTCTTCATTAACATCGTGAAAATGTAAACATTTACCATATGATTCGATTTGAAGTGCCATATGTAAGGAAAGTGGCTAAAAACTGTTAAACTTTGTGAGGATGCGAGTTGGGGACATGCCAAGTTGGGATATTGTCTATTCAGGGTTTCCATTGATGTGGTGATGGTGTATGATTATGCTATGTAATTCCCAGAGGTAACACCGAAGGCACACATTAGGGGATTTATCTATAAACTGTGATGTCGTAGATTGATGAAGGTATTTCCAAGATCATTTAGGTAGTTTGGGCTTTGTTGTGACTTAACCATTAGATCATCCATTTTCCACTTGATGATTTTTCCCAGGAAGGGCTTGAAAATGACTTGCATGGCCCGCTGATTTGTAGCAAATACATTTTTTAGACCAAAGGTCATCACCATATAAATGAAAACACTCTATAGGTTACTGAAATAAGAATATTCTACATCTCCTAATACCATTTGGATATGGTTTTATCCAAAAAATCCATCCATGAATGAGAGGGCCTCATATCCAACAGTTTAATTGATCAAAAATTCTGTGATCGGGACTAGAAATTCATCTTTCAGGCAGTGATGATAAAGGCCCCTAAAGATGATGCAGACTCTATTCTATCCATTTCTTTTAGGGACTATGTTTGACTTCTAGACCATATTTAGATCTTCCTAGATGAGTTTAACATTGATTGACATTTCATCATCATCCTCTACTTTGGCCCCATGCATCAGGTGGGACCTTTTGGTTACCTACATATACCCATGATGGTCTTTTAGTAGAGCCAGAAGATGAGTGGAAACCTAAGGAATGTGGGCCAAATTTTCACTGCAGTTCTAGGAAAACATATCTCAATTATTTTTTAGTAATTATGTATATCCCTCTTTCTCCTCTAAAAACATATCCATATTAATCATAGGGGCACACATGACATCTTCGGTGCCCATGTTTATGCCCCTATGTTCCTCGATTATGGTGGAGAAACCATTTTTAAAAGCGGAAGTGGAATATTTGTGGGCTTATTCTTCTTCTCCCTCCTCATCATATTCTTCCTCTTCTATGGATATTTGATTCATGTCTAGAACTCCTTGTTAATGTGAGAGAAATGATTTTATGCCTCAGTGAATAAGGAGAGAATGGTCTGGGGTCCCGAGGACAGGTGGAGTACATATTTGATTGAGTCATCCTTGATTTCACAAGAGTTAGGATACCCTTCAATTTCATTAGACCTAGAAGACATTAATAAAATCATACATATGATTGATTCTATATCTGGGCATGAACATAAGCATTCGTCTTAGTTGACGGGTAATATATACTATTCACCATGTTGTTGGAGGGGATCGGCAGGAGCCATTTCTATTCCATCCGGGGAAGTGATCTAATCAATATCATCAGCAAAAACTACTTCCCTTTCAGTTCGTATAACCCTTCATTGATGTTAGGAAACTCATATGATTAGAATGAGGATTTATTAGTGTGAAATGTCTTGTTTTTTCCACTAGTGAAATATTTGAATTATTGATAGTATAATGAAGGAATTATAATGTACTAATGCAGCCATGGCCTCCCTAAAAATATGTTGATGGTTGTAATTTTCTGCACGACCAGATTCTCGGAATCATACACGAGGTCTCCAAGCCATTTTGAAGCTTGATTCCTCCAAATGGATTTTTTTCTCTTCTGAAAATACATGTAGACTCGTGGTGTATGGTTTTAAACTATCCTCATCAAGGCCCAACCAACGATGAGTTCATAGTGGGGGGAGGTTTACTCCAGAGGCATTTTCGGTGAAAATATTTCAAACATTAATGTCATTATTCATGATGGACACATATAAGGGTTGGATGTGACCTTTCTTGATGGATTCATCATCTATGTCTATAAAGGAGATGACTATGTGACATTTCTCAATATTAGTCTCTATACGATATACTTTTCCCACTTCAACATCAGCCTTGAATTCCATGGGACATAGTATGTATTTTATGAGTGCCTTAGTAAGGTCTGCGGATAGAATCAAGGCATCCTGGGTTGATAGAATCATTAGTACTAATGTAATATATTTTATAATATCATATTTCCACACTAAATATCAGTTCTTTCCATCTCACGTATTTTATTTCATGGACAATTTAGGGGATTGATCATTGGATGTAGATGGTCTAACCTCTATTACAGGATCTGGTGGTGATGTGGTACTTTCTGATGATCGGACAAACTGTTCTGCATGTATGGCTTGGGTGATTGGATATCTGATCTTCCTCAAATGGATACTCCAAGATGACTATGATCAGACTTCTTCTAGCGGGGGTGGACGAACATTCTGGTTCCTATTGTGCCCACTAGAGGGTCATTAATAGAGTTTCCACAATGTTAATAGTTTGAGCTAAGTTGTGGAAAATATTGTGGCTCCTAAAATGATCATGCCATCTTGGAAACCATCAAATCCCTCCTATGAACCACTGGATTGATGTGAGGAATTCAGGTTGGTGGCTATAGCCTCTATCATATAAGGGTTTCATCAAGTGAATGACATTAATGGAGCAGATGATCAGTTCTTGATCAGAGTATGCATCTATCTGTATGTCTCATTCTGATGGAACCTTTTGTCCAAGCATCACCCATTGTACTATTTGGCAGGGCGGCATATTATTTACTATTTGGTAGGGAGGCACCCGTTGTACAATTTGATGGGGTGGCACTCATTGTACTGTTGGGTGAGGTATCACCTATTTTTACATTTAGCGAGGCATTGACCATTGTACCTTTTTGAGTGGTAGTGTTTGTTTTATGAATTATGATTGCATGAAGTATGAAACTATCATGATTGTTTTTATATTTGGGGCTGGGTCAACTTCTTGATCCTTATTTATTTTTATCTAGCCCCCAGAGGACTGTAGGGCAAACGATGATTGTTGTGTTGCCTCAGGAGCTATTGGTGGCACAGTTGGATGCATCAACAATGCTTGGAGGATTCCATAAGCCCAGTTGACTATTTTTTGAGTTATCTGACTATCTAATTTTCCCCCATATGCTGGTGAATCATTCCAACTTCTATTCAAATCTTGGGTCTAAGATGGAGATATACGCCACTTGTGTTGGTAGCAAACCCAGCATGACTTTCCTAGAATCCACCACCTTTTGAACATTATCAGTGAAGACGAAGCACTACTAGATGTGTCTTTCTAGTATCTGGTGATAAGAATAATAATTTTTACAGTTTTGAGACCCACTTCATCATCTCATCCCAGCTCTGGAAGTAGGAGGAAGTTGTAATTCATGGTGTCTATGAAGTTGTCACAAAAAATTTCATCTCTGTACGAGTAGATATTATTTCATATCTCTTCAAAAAGATTTCATTTAGCTCCCATTATAACATAATTTCGTGGAAGGGGAGACTATTTCCATCCAGGGGGTCCCACACGGTTTGATGGAGGTCTTGAAATTGGATCTAATGTCGTGGGTGGCTTGAGCATGATATAAGTTTCTTTTTTATTTCTTGTTATTTTTCTATGTGATGATGGAACCACCTGAGACGTGAGATTGTTTAGTTTTAAAGAGTCTTCAATCCACTGAAAAGATGAAAATAAATCTTGAATCCCACTTGTGTACATCACTGCGATGATCAATGTTTGTAATTAATCGCAGAGGTTATTGTTGCACGTAACAATCATTTAACCCAGGAAGAGTAGATAGTTCAGGAAATAAGTTTAGCCTTTCCATATTACAATGAATTCGGAAATTCTTTCATTCTCTCACTGCTTGTTGATCGTGATACCAATGACTATTTTCCTTGGCAATATCAAGGTGAACTAGAAGATAACTATTTCTAGAGGTCATACTAACCTGTGATTGAGTTAGATGGAAAGCCAGTATAACATACAATATAGAACCCTACAGGGTTTTCACAATGTACTAAAATTTTCATTCTGCTATTGATTTCCCATTATGTGATCATAGTAAGAGGAATAGTGCATCATATTCTATTATGGGTCTCCCAAACCATTAAACACAAGGATAATTGGATTACCAATGGTTGGAATTGGTGGAATGATTCTAACCCAATCAGGGTAGGTCTTGTGCTTCGTTTTTATCAGAGAAAAACTTCTTTCTATAGATTTTAGTCGATCTTTTAGTTTGTTGAAGTTATTCAAGATCCCTTGATGCATTTCCATCTGTACATGATCTTGGAAGGGTAAAGTAGGGGTTGTGGTTGGTCATGCTGGTGATGCTATAATTTGGGTTGGAAACCCAGTTGAGGGTATCCTTGGTGGGTTCTCTAGATTATAATCTACATTCTATCCAAATGGATGTAAGTCTTGATGTCCTTTCGTGGGTGGATTTTTGATGGTTTATGGTCCTGGTTCTAGAATAGACATCAATCATAGATTGAATTAATTTCACAGATGCGTTCATGTGGATGGGAACCTTTTTTGGGAACAACTATTGATGCTTGGAAGGGGAAACATATCTGGGATGATAGCTCCCTCGATGCAACACAACATTTATGCACACGAAGAGCATTCGTTTCTTCATCCTTATTGGAAAATCATTCGTCGAGGGTTAGGGAATCATTCACAAAGGGAGGCGGAGGTGGGTAATAGATTTCATATGATTTATTTGTCTCCTTGTTGGGGGTTTTCAAGGGAGTTAATGATAGATTAACTAAGGGGACTCAAAAATTTAGGACCTCTCTCTAGTTCGAGTTATGCACACCATCAGGCTCAGTGTGGGACTCCTCTTGGAGGGATACATATTCTCTTGAATCTGCTCCCATGGTATCATTACCTAATAAATCCATGGGTTTGATGTTTACCACATTCATTGATGCATTTCAATTTTGGTGTGGTTTACCATGTGCCGAATTGAAGGAATTCTTTATGCATCCTTTTTTGTATTTTCTCCTTTCAGTTGGTTGTATTAATCAGGTTTCTTGGTAACAATTGACATAAAGGGAGCCCTGATCTGACATTGAAATGATCTTTCATCTCTGAGGGTATGAACTATTAGATGGGGTGGAATGGGTGACCTCTCATATCACAATTCATCCCAGATGTGAGAAGATAGAGGTCCGCTATGTGGGAACATGATATAAACATTATCTTATACCTGCATGCAGGGGATACTCCCATATTCCCATTGATGCACAAGGTCTTTCATTTTTTGGTCTTATAGTGGAATTTTGTGTTAAAAATTAACCCATCCCTATTACATGGGGTTGTTTCTATTTTCTAGTGGTTCATTCCATTGTTACCACCATTTTTACATCACACACACTTGCACAGGTGTGAGACGAGTATCGAACTGGACCCACATGGGATTTATGGGCTTTTGAAGAAAATGGGACTGCTTACTTGTTAGATTACCTAATGTAGTAAGCATGTTGTATGTTCTCTATTTTATATCATAGAAGGTTTTGGATGGCATGATCTTGTCGTACTTTATGCTTTTAGACTTAATCTAGGCTGATTTTTTCTAAGTATTCATTCTTTCATGAGTAGGGATTTCATTTGATTTCTTCCTATGTGTAATGAAATTTCAAGAGGAAATTTCCAATGAGATCTATTGTATGTGTTTTGTGGTAAATTATAGAGCTCCATTTTCTCCCCATACTCATATATGAACTCTTGACAGGGTGTTTGCAATTTGGAAACAGAACTTGTGTAGTGTGTGGAGGTAATCTAATTCATGGTTTTTCTTTTTTCCTTTCTGATCATGGTGATTGTGTAGACATGAGGGATTTCAGGTTGATTACAGGGAGAAACACCCATAATATGTTATCATGGTCTTCATAACCTTCATGGGGAAAGAAGTATCCTTTTGTCTAGAAAAGTGTCATCAAGATATTTAGGTGATTTTTATGCGTACAATCCTCATAAAACTCCCTCAGTTGGTCGATGTGATAAGTGGACATGGGCCAATACATCACTGGTATATTATCGTCATCTAATTAACCTCTCACAATACATATAGCTTGTTTTTGTTCTTCCAGGTAAACTTCTACTGGATATGCCCATCTTGAATTATTCTCAATAATTTAGTTCTAAGATTCAGAGCTAGTGGGACCCTCATTGAAATGTGAACAGTGTATGGGTGGCTGAGATGATTTGTGTGGCCCTAGGACATTATCTAGTTTTGAAAAAATATCACTTTTCATTGACAGAGTGTCTGATATGTCTGAATCCATCTTTCTGAGTGCCTCATCATAGGATGGATTTCTGACATTTTTCCAAGAAAGTGGAGTGAATTATTACTAGTGTGAATTTGGATTGTAGTATAAAACATCACAGTATATAGGGAAATGGTGAGGGGTACAATTACAACATGATGCATGACTTCAGGGAATGTCCATACAACATATAACCATGGGAAGACCTTCAGGGTGGTCTACAACATGGGTAATAACTTCTTTCTTTTGATGTAACTGAGGGGAGGACCTTCTTGATGATTTCTATGATGGAGATGACTAAAATCAAAACTTTATATCTATTTGTATGTACAATTTCTGCAGTGTATATCCTAGGAAGGACCTTCAAAATGTTGTAAAATGATGGGTGGACCTTCTCATTTCTTGATGTCACTATGGGGAGGGCCTTGAAAAGAACTTCTATTGTTGGGAGGTCCTTCACAATGATTGTCATCATGGTGAGGAATACCATCATGACTCGACATCCAACTATAAGAAGAAGTATATCTACAATATATATCATTGGGAGGACCATCAGGGTGATGAAATTATGGGGGAAAATTCTTGTTGTCTTTTCTTCATGTCAAGCGGAGTGATACCTAGACACACATCATGTGAACGTCTCATGAACGATCATTCCTGTCCCATGTAGTAATCCCCTATGGATTCTATGGGGAGGACCTTCAGAGCTGCAGGAAGAAATGTTGTGGGGATGAACTTTTCAACATCCATAAGTTGGAAGTGGAATTACAGGTTGTATATAATTTATGGATATATGTTCGAGTGCATCAAAAAATAAAGCATCCAGTAGAGAAGTATCATGTATGTGCTCTTCATCTTCTGGTTTCCTTTGGAATATTTTTTTTTGGGCGCTCTCTTGTTGGTAACCGGGTCCACCTGGTGCTTGTATTGGCCTTCATATATGGTTCCATACCTTGTTGGGTCTCATGATGTAACTAGGAGATGATGATATAAATCATTAGTTTTGGTGGGGATATATTCCAACACAAGAGAGAAAACCATGTTAGACTGACATCCCCCAATTGGAACAAGTATTTTTTCTTGATCTTGTTGTCTGTGTATTACATGATATTTCCATTGGCACTCCAGGACTTGAGCAGGGATGCATAACTACTCTAGAGTGATAAACCTATTCTGTGAGTAATTCATTCCATTCAGGGAAACCAGGTCTTGGGCATCATTCCTCACATTATCCACTAATGCAAGGATATAATTGCATGTATGGAGAATACAATCTAAATAAGATTTGTGATATTCCATCATTTCCATGATGTGATGAGTTACATATTTGGATGGAATGTGTATGAATTCCAATACAGATATTTGAGTTGGAGTTTGTGCCTACTCCGGTCCTCCATAGGTTTCCCAAAAATATTTGTCGTTCTCCTGTGCTGGGATAGAAGAATGAGTATGTGACCAGGTTTCTTCTCCAGTTGCTACCATATTTTTCTGGTGGTCTTCATATTCTTGAGAAAATATTTTTCAACTGCTTTCCTTTAAATTTTTTTGGCTCACAGGCTTTGTAGACATCTCTTGAAATTTTAATCTACTCATATTGGAATACCACCCTATTTAGATGGTAGAAATGATACATATCATTAGGTATTTGTTCCTTTATGTCACTTGTTTTCAAATTATTTGGATAGCGGTATCGATACACATCAGTAGGTATTCGTGTCGTCTTATAGTTTGATCCAGTATTATTTAGATTACGAGATTCTTATTCCTCGGTAGATATCTATACCTACCTGTAATTTTCCACTATTTATTCACAATGGGACTAGCATGCACTAAGAGTAATGTGCACGTTCTCGTAATATGCCACCCTATATCTGAGGTGGTTTTGATTGGAGTGGGAAGAGTTGTATGTATGATGATGAATGTTGTCGCATTTCTATGACATAGTTTTTAAAAACAAAAAATGGTGATATCCTATTCCATATTATATATTTTCCACTTTCGATAGGAATCCCAGGGGCCCTGAGTCCTCTGGACCTCAACATGTTCCCTCCGCAAAAGTTTCACTTCAGGGTGAAGAGACTTGGTCTCCTATAGTTGTAGGCGAGGATCTCTGGAAGGGGACCATATGTAAGACCCCTGTATATTGGATATGATGTCTTCAAAAACAAATTCATCTACCTACCTATGTTAATGGGGGAACATGTTGTCACATTACAGGGATAGGATCCTGAAATGGTTTGAGAAGACCATTATGGATGCCTCATGCTGGGGTGCAAGACGCACCTGAGGATGTGGTCAGCTTGCTTTTGAAAACTGGAGGTCTTGTCATGGGGCCTCCACTCTTGGGAAAGAACCATTATGGTAGTACCCTTTGATCAATAAGTTGGATACCCTATGTTGAAGACACTAGATTGTTGAGTGGTCATGCACTTCATCAGGGCCCTAGCCGCCTACGGGATTGCTAAGGTAAATCTATGCACTAGTTTTCATGATTTCATTGGGATCGGAGGATGCGCTTCAGAAACCTAAAATATATATATATATATGTGTGTGTGTGTGTGTGTGGGTGACATATATAGTCAACAAAACAGGATCAAAGTAGAATCTATTGAACATATGGATATTTTAGTATTCATCTGGCCTCCTTCCCCTTTTTTGTTGGGCTAATTGGATTGATTGGGGTAAAACCAACAGTTTGATTAAGGATGCACCTCAGGATCAAAATGTTTATTTTGACCTATGAGGTGGAACATTTACTAGTTTGGATAAAATTCAATTAATGGTCCTATAGGTGATGATAATTAATCCACTACTGTAGTGGCATTCCTTTCATTATCTTTGGTTCATCCAGATCTACATCATTATCATTAAATGGTGGATTTGATTGGCCCTACATCAGACATGGAAGATCACCACATCTACATTAAAAAGGAAATTACATAGTATAATGGTCCTAGTGGATGATTACATGTAGTCGAGTATTTGAGAAATCAGTCCTCTAAGGATATAACTTCATCTAATGGTCTCTAACTGGTTTATTCATGGAATCGTAAGCAACCAAAGTCTCTAGAATCCTTGAATCATAGACATGCATTCCAAAGGAAGGCACTCGTTATATGGGGATTTGAAAAATTACATTTAAGGACTCTGTTGGTCGAGAGGATAATAGTCCGGGCTCATCAAACGATTTTGGGGGGAATTATTTCCTATTCTGAGTCTCGCTAATATATTTAAGTTGTGTTCATATTTTCCTGAATATTTGTTTCATTACTAATGTGTGAATCCACGGGCAACCCCTGGTTTGTAGGTTAGGAATAGGGATACATGTATATGATGCTATGGGGGAAATACTAACTTAATCCAAGAAATAAGATGCTCTAGAGTTCAACATCATCTATCAGGATAAAAGTTGGCTTCCTGTTTGTATAAGACCGATAAGATGGGATTCTTATATATCCTCAGAAGTGGAATCAGATCCCATGATGTTTAGGAAACTTTTTCCTTACACATGGGAGCAATCTATTTTATGGGTAATGAATGGTCAAACCCTTCTAGAATGACACCCCTTTTGAGCCCAGACCTTCAACCAGGAATCCTAAGTATCATGGTATGAAAATGAATCATAGTTATCAATGGTCAGGATGGGTTGGTTTTGTGGATGTTGTTATCATCTCATATCTAAATCCCATTAGAGTCATACTATGTGAAGTGTATGTGAGATATACAACAAACCACACACTTCCTCTTCTTTTTATTGGAGAGGGAATTCATATGGAAAAAGAAGCCGAGGTGATGGTGGGTGAGGGTGCGGAGTAATGAACACTTTATTGTGGGATGAAATTGTGGGTTATGTGTCCCAATCATCATAAGGTTTGTGACTTACATCTATGGGATTACCCTAAACTACGTTCTGGGAAAGTGTAAAAATGTCACCTCTCTCAAAAAGGAGGAATGAATATGATTCCATCAACTGATCATTGTTCCTCATTGGATGGAAATGTTGGGTCGGAACAAACCGAGGAAAAGATGGCAAGAGGGGGGTGAATTGCCTTTTTAAAAAAGATTAACAAATTAAAATCAAAGTAAAGAATGCAGCGGAAATAAAGAGGCAATCACACAAGAAATTGATAAAGGAGTTCGGCCAAAACCCGGCCTACGTCTCCGCTCCCAACTCAACCGTTGAGAGATTCCTACCGCTTGCCTTTCAATGGTTTTAGCAAAAAACCCACTAGGATTTGAGGTAGCACTAGGACCTATTACAGCTTGCTTTTGATGGTTAAGCAAGAACCCACTTGCTTTTGATGGTTGAGCAAGAACCCACTAGCCTTTTTAACGGGTGAAGGCTAGCTCACCGAAAACTCAATCCTTTTAAAAGGAAAGGCTTGACTAACCTCTTCACACCTTAATGGTGGTGTGAGAACCCAAAAGAAAGAGGGGATGAGAAAAGTGGGAGTTTGTAGGCACAAACTCAATTTAAGCTCAAAAATAAATATACAATAAAAACCGTATTTTGAGAAGCCTTGGGCGCCTTTGATTGGATGGAGATGTTGAAGGCCACTTCCAAGATTCTTTGATGGAGCTCCTTGGATGTGGAATTGGATGGAGCACTTGGGGTTCCCTTGGAGGAATGCACCGGAGGTTGGCCAAATGATGAGAATTGTGTACGTTGGCTTCACAAGTGTTCCGGTTGGTGTCCGGGGCTTCCTTGGCCTTTATTTATAGGCATGGAACCCTTGGGGAGTCTTCGGAGCCGTTGGGAAAGGCCTCGGAGCCGTTGGAGGCCAAAAGAAGGTTGACTGGTCAAAGCCAACGGCTAGTTTGACTGGGCTACCGGCTGGCCGGTACAGCTCCACCGGCTGGTCGATGGCTTGGTAGAGAAGAAGAGTCTTGATCCAGGCTCTACCGGTCGACCGGTGGAGGAGCCACCGGCTGGCCGGTGGCAAGACAGTAGCAAACACTATTTGGGCTGGGTGCCACAGGTCGACCGGTGACAGAGCCACCGGTCGACCGGTGGAACCTGGCAGTGGGCAATGCCTCTGCCAGTTCCACCGGCTGGCCGGTGCTATCACACCGGTTGGCCGGTGGACTGAATTTCAGTCCATTTTGCCAACTTTCTTGGGTCAATCCTTTGGCAAACTTTTGCCTATCATCCACAACACTTAAAAACAAAGTTAGATAAACATGAAAGTGATTGTGATCATGAAAATTAAACCACGAGGGGATACGAGAGGTACAACAATCTCCCCCTATTTTGATGATCACAATCACCAAAACAATTAATGTAAAATACTGAAATTGAAAGGAAATGCTAAGCATGATGAAAAGTATTCTCCCCCAATCAATCAAGAAATTTCTCCCCCTTTGTGATTATCAAAATAGAATGGGGCATAAAACTTGATTGAGGGAATACGTTGAAAAACAAGATTTGAGATTTGAAAATCAATTGAAATTTGAAATTTGAATTGAAAGTTTTGAATCAAAAAATTGAATAACAGTTTGAATTGAAAGTTTTGAATCAAAATTGAAAGTTTTGAATGAAAATTGAATAGAGAATTTTGAATTGAAAAATTTGAAACCAAGAGTTGAAATTGAAAGTTTGAATACTAAAACGATCCTAACTCCCCCTAAATAAAAACAATAAGTCACCGGGGAGAGGTGTTTTGAAAAGAGACAATTTTAGGCCCGGAGAGACTCGCAAGAAGGGATTTTTCAATCCATACTTGTCTCATGGCGGGTCTTCTCCTATAAAACTCGTCGGAAAAGAAAAAAGACTTGGGTTGGCCGTACCGGGCATTTTTACAATTACATTCATAAATAAGGTGCCCGGGTTTCTTACAATAATTACAAAATTTAAAACTAGAGCTCCCCCTTACAAAAACAGTGGGTGCATGGGAGGAGGAGGCTTGGTTGCTATAGCCATGCCCTTGGGTGGTTCTAGATATTCGTTGGGAACCTAGGAGATTGTTTAAATTTTGTTCCCCTTGGGTGAACTTAGCTAGGGTCTCCCTTAGGTCTTTGATGGTTGATTCCATAGAATCAACATTTGGAAAATTTTGGATTTTAAGGGTGTGTTCCTCCTTCTCTTTGAGAAGTTGGTCTTTTTCGGAGGAAAGTTTTTTGAAAGACTTTTTCAAAGAAACGAATTTTGAAGAAAGCTCATGAAAACCTTTTTCTAATTGGTCTCTAGCATGTGAGAGTTCTTCATATGACAAGTGATTGAAAGAATTTGAAGAACTAGAAGACGAGGAAGAAGAGTCGGAAGATGATACCTCATGATTTTCCATTAGGCATTTTTTACCTTGGTCGCTCGAGGAGAAGGAGGAGAATGAAGAGGTGGAGCTATCACTCCATGTTGCCTTTGAAGCCTTCTTCTTCTTCTTGGCCCTTTTCTTGTGAGATGGGCAAACGGGCTTGTTTTCGTCGGGTTCTTGCTTTTGAGCGGGTTCTTGCTTTGGAGCCTCGCTAGTACCTTCATAGGTTAGTTCTAAAAGCTTCCAAATATCATGAGAAGATGTGCAAGAAGAAATATGATCAAAAACATAACGATCTAACCCACAATGTAGAGCATTCATGGCTTTTCCATCAAGCTCGAAGTTTGCAATGTCTACGGGGGTCCATTTAGACTCATCGGGAGAGGAGAGGGAAAATCCTTGCATAACAATTTTAAAAATTGGATAACAAATGCTTTTTAAAAAAGTTGACATGCGGGTTTTCCAAAAAGTATAATCGGCTCCATCAAAGAATGGAGCACGATCCAAAGAAAATCCTTCGGGGGATTGAGAGGAAGAAGAGGTAGAAGCCATCAAAAAAAATAGGATCTTTAATTTGAAACCGATTAAGGAATTATTCAAATACGTCGCTCTGATACCAATTGTTGGGTCGGAACAAACCGAGGAAAAGATGGCAAGAGGGGGGTGAATTTCCTTTTTAAAAAAGATTAACAAATTAAAATCAAAGTAAAGAATGCAGCGGAAATAAAGAGGCAATCACACAAGAAATTGATAACGGAGTTCGGCCAAAACCCGGCCTACGTCTCCGCTCCAAACTCAACCGTTGAGAGATTCCTACCGCTTGCTTTTCAATGGTTTTAGCAAGAAACCCACTAGGCTTTGAGGTAGCACTAGGACCTATTACAGCTTGCTTTTGATGGTTAAGCAAGAACCCACTTGCTTTTGATGGTTGAGCAAGAACCCACTAGCCTTTTTAACGGGTGAAGGCTAGCTCACCGAAAACTCAAGCCTTTTAAAAGGAAAGGCTTGACTAACCTCTTCACACCTTAATGGTGGTGTGAGAACCCAAAAGAAAGAGGGGATGAGAAAAGTGGGAGTTTGTAGGCACAAACTCAATTTAAGCTCAAAAATAAATATACAATAAAAACCGTATTTTGAGAAGCCTTGGGCGCCTTTGATTGGATGGAGATGTTGAAGGCCGCTTCCAAGCTTCTTTGATGGAGCTCCTTGGATGTGGAATTGGATGGAGCACTTGGGGATCCCTTGGAGGAATGCACCGGAGGTTGGCCAAATGATGAGAATTGTGTACGTTGGCTTCACAAGTGTTCCGGTTGGTGTCCGGGGCTTCCTTGGCCTTTATTTATAGGCATGGAACCCTTGGGGAGTCTTCGGAGCCGTTGGGAAAGGCCTCGGAGCCGTTGGAGGCCAAAAGAAGGTTGACTGGTCAAAGCCAACGGCTAGTTTGACTGGGCTACCGGCTGGCCGGTACAGCTCCACCGGCTGGCCGGTGCCTTGGTAGAGAAGAAGAGTCTTGATCCAGGCTCTACCGGTCGACCGGTGGAGGAGCCACCGGCTGGCCGGTGGCAAGACAGTAGCAAACACTATTTGGGCTGGGTGCCCCAGGTCGACCGGTGACAGAGCCACCGGTCGACCGGTGGAACCTGGCAGTGGGCAATGCCTCTGCCAGTTCCACCGGCTGGCCGGTGCTATCACACCGGTTGGCCGGTGGACTGAATTTCAGTCCATTTTGCCAACTTTCTTGGGTCAATCCTTTGGAAAACTATTTCCTATCATCCACAACACTTAAAAACAAAGTTAGATAAACATGAAAGTGATTGTGATCATGAAAATTAAACCACGAGGGGATACGAGAGGTACAACAGGAAATTAATGTTATCACCATTAATCACTAGAATGAGGATTTTCACATTAGTGCCCCTAAGTTGGAGTCCACGATACCACGTGAATGTTGACTTGAAAAAATCCATGCAATATGAACCGTTGTGTGGGAGCCTTTTTGACTCATCTTACCATGGGTATGCAGAATCAATGGGGTGTGTTGATGTGCCTGATAATCTGATCATTTGAATCTGGTGGATTTCTAGGAATCTTTTCTCTGATGACAGTGTACTGGTTCACGGAGCGGCTATAGAGGACTGGATGGCAACCAAGGGGTGATATTTTAGTTAGAGATAAGGACACCCAATGATTCCACATTCAGAAAACCATTTTCTCATGTCGGGTGGTGGGAGATATACACTCTATAGTTGGTTTGTGTGTAGAGGGGTCGTCTGCATACCGCAACAGAATGTGGGAATGGGCCTGGACCAGCACACAACAATGTTTTACATGGTCATAAATGTGGTCCCCCAAGAAAATTTGGGTTCCTCCAGTGTACAGATGCAGTATGGGGTGCAGGATTCAATCCACATAGTGATACATTATGTGGAATGCCATATTGAAGGAGGGTCTAGGAACTTGTTGTTTGAAGGGAGTTCATCCATGATGAATGTGTGTTTTGTGATTACAACAATTAGGTTAATAGTATTACAATTTTTATTTTTTTTCCTCTTTTATGGTTTTTAGTTTGTTATATAAACTGAAACATGACTCAATATTTGTTCTTCTTCGATGATTTGGAACCGAATCTGGAATCCTCTCCAAATTCTTTCTTCTAACCTATCAGGTCTCATTTGTTCTTTCTTCATCCATTATTTATCAATTACTTCTATAATCCTTTTATATTGAACTAGTGTGATCATATCTATAGGCATGTGAAACTATTTTAAAAATACCATTAATTGATATCCCAATCCACAGAAAACTCAGTCAAATGGGGTTTGCGGGGGATGCAGTTCGTGATTCATGGTTTGTAGAACCATACCAATTTTATTCTTACATGAACCACTGATACCATGAGATAGTGTATGTATAGACTTCTCAGGTTCATGTTTTTTGCAGGAATTTCTCCATGGGTCAGTGCCTCATGGGTCCTTCTACGTTCTGGTGTTTTGCAGTTTATGCATTCTATGGGCCAGCGCCTCATAGGTCCTTCATCATACTGGTGGTCTGTGGTTCACGTGTTCTATGAACCCTTCCTGATTATGGTATGTTGGTCACGTCAAACTATTTTAGAAATTCAATATTATCATGATTATTATGAATTTTTCTTCTAAAGTTTCATCCATTTTGATTACTAGACATGTATGAATGCTTGAATCCTTATGAACCATGACTATGGGAGTATTTTCTTATATTTTGGATGTATTTAGAAACCTATAGACCTTGTGGGTAGCATTATCAAACTTCATTGGGAATCCCCTTCCCCTCCTACTAAAATATTTTAGTATATATTATTAGAGGGAATCGCTTGAGGTTAGATACATTCATTCTGGGTTGAATTCACCTTATTTCATTGAAATCGTTCATTGATCTACTGTTTGTTAGATCAATCCATGGATCTATACTACATTCTAGAAAAATAATCAGTCTTAGTTGGTAGATTATTGTTTTATTTGAAATATAATGGGCCTCTCCTTGACTGATCATAGTCGTAGTATTGGAAGTGTCTCCCCATTTCAATGTTATTGTGGAATTCTTCTCTTGATGTGACATGTTCATTGAATTGTAAATCATGTGACTCATTAATGATGGATTGGGTCATATTATAGTTAAATTATTCACACAAGAATGATATCAGTTTCATTCACTATTGAGTCTTGGAGTGCTCTTTCATCACATTAAATATAATAAGTCCTTATCATATTGGGTCACTGTATGATTTTTTTAATTCCTAATTATGATTCTGTTCCCAAATAGTGATGATTTCATTATATGTTATGACTTCTATGTGTGGGTAACCAATGATTCCTTTTTTCTACATACACAATTGTTTCTAACTATTCCATAAATTATATGAGTGAAATTACGATGATAGTGGAATACATATTGAGATATAGGTTGTTTTATTCTATGTAATTATTTATATGTTTCTCATGAATAGAAATTATAATCCCTTTTTAACTAATTTTGATGATAGCAGGCCCTAATTGACTATATTTAATCCATACAATAGAAACATAGGTGATTGTACTCATTATATGTTTCTCTACATAGGATTTCTAGTTTAATATCATGAAATTTCTCGACAATTGAAATTCCATATGTTATTGAAGATTGTCTAGATATTTTTGTATTATATATAGACTGTAAGTGTTCTTCAATATGTGATTGATTCCATTTTTTATGAATTCGATGATTTTTAATCATCAGAGTTGTTGAAATGTTCCTGTTATATAGACACACATGCCACTCAAAAAAGGCATGTAGTTTTTTATTTAATGGTGGAGTAGTCCTTTTCCTTATAAGAGGATTAAGTTACATTGAATGATCTATATTAGTTATTTTAAAGTAGTTTATATTATATTGGTATAACCCTGATTTAGGATTGTGTGGTGTTTGTGGAGCCTTGGTTAGAATGTATTCACTTTTTACATGGCTGATTATATTCATGAATCTGAATTTACTTTACATAATTATATACAAATATATATATATACATATCTCTCTCTCTCCGTGTGTGTGTGTACACTTTGGATATGAATGTATTAGGGGTGTCCACTAGGGTTTATACTAACACACTACATGGTCATAATTATGTGTGTGTATACTTCATGTTCAGTGAATGTATGAATGAAATAATTCTTTGGAGACATTGCATATTGGAATGGAGATAAAGGATGGATGGGGTAGTGGGACAGACTGAGTATGATTAAATGATCATGTTTATTTTCTATAAATTCTATCGGTATTGCCTTTTGGACCAACAACATTTCATGTCCCCTGATTAATTGTGTATGATTATTCAATGAATATGTTAAATGAAATTTTTTTGTTAATATTATGCTATGATATATTGTTGGTCATGTTTTTATGTTGTTATTCCCATTGAAGGTTGTGATTACAAATGTTATATTCTCCGACATTACATTATTTCCATTCCATTGGTTATAAATATCTTGAAAATGAGTTTAAAAAGTTTGGTTATGGGGATCTCTAGACTAAAATGTATTTCTTGGTTTCAGATATATCACTACTCATAAAATGATATAAATGAATAAAAAAATTCTCTAAAAATAGTACTATATTATATTAAAATAATTATAATGGAAAAATATTTATGTTAAATATTATAGATAATATAAAATTCAAATTAATTTAAAATTTTCATGAAAAAATTCATTATGGAATGATATTTTATAATGATTAATCAAATTATTTTTTCTAGACAGAATCTGTATGAAAATAGAAATTATTAGTCTCCCAAGAGTAAAACTATCGTCTAATTCATGAAAAAATATCTATACATGTAAAATAATTCATAACTACTATTTTTTAGAAAATTGTAAAGCTGATTCTATAATGAAATTAATGGAAAAAAATAACATAATGAAAGTGAATCCCTAAACATTATAGTCAACACGATCCAAAATATTTGACACCAAATAGGGATATGTACATAATTTTTTTTGGTTGAGAACGATTTTTTGTTTCTTTCAAACAAAAACATACTAATGGATGCAAATGAAATAGAAAATATTATTTTACACATATCCATAAACATTCAAATTAAAATAAAATAAATCTTACACTTTCGATATATAGAGAGAATATGGATTTTCCATACCAATCCTAACATTATCATGTTTTTCTCTATGTGTAGAAAATAATTAGTTTTATAGGAACATATTAATAATCTATAAAAACTATAAATATAATAATTTATGGATCTAGATACGGATTGAATTCCATTCCAAATTTATTTCCAACAATATACAATTAGTAAATCTAAACACAAAGCACTTTTAAAAGACGTTGTTCAATTTATTTATATTATACAATTAGACACCCACTAAGATAATCACCATCGATATATATATATATATAATCAAAAAGAATATTCAATTTACATAAGTATCATATAGTCTATTTATCCATTATTATTTTATGGCTGAATAAATGAGAATACATCCATGAAATTTTATTTAATTTTTCAATGGTCCTCCAAAATCTCCCACATCACTAAGATATTTGTAGCCCCCCAAGTTTTCTCCATTGATTTTATTATAATAGGACAATAAATAAACATTAAACATCATACATTAATATAAAATACGAGATTATGTAATGATAGGAGGGTGAAAAGCCAAAATCTTAATGGAAAAAATGAGGTTATCTATTAGAGCTATGTGGTGATTATTTTATTTTAAAGGAAAAAAACAAAAACAATTGTAAAATAATTTTTTTCTTCCCAAAAAATGCATAATATTCATTCATTAAATATATATTCCTATATAAATCATTCATTGATCACTTTTAGTATATGATTTTCAAGTATTTTTAATTCATTTTAGTGAGGATGCAATATCTAAAATATATAATATATCATTAACACGAATTAAATTTTAACTGCATTGATGTAGTCCAAGGGCTAATTGGGATATTTTTTGACATTACTGATTATGTGAATATAATTTCACAATCAAAACCATAAATCAAAAGCATCATCTATAGAGAGTCATAATGTTTTGAAACATTATCTTCTAGGTTAACCCAAAAACATAAGGCCTCAAAACATTAATATTTATGTGTTGAAGCTTCTATAATGATCTCAATACCTTCTAGACATAAATCATAAGTGTTATATTTTTTATAAATCAAAATCAATTGAATTATCCTATATATCTCTTATGAATTACTAATATAAAATTCAATAAATTATTTTTTAAAATAGTTCTTCTTCGTAAAAATTGATTTAATGTAATCCTCATAATAAAATTCCAAATTAACTTCTCTTATAAACTGTAATGGTTAGGGAATATTATTTTTAACTTCTATAAGGGAATATATATAATATATAATTACCTAGATATTGAAAAATTACGTTATATTTTAAAATCCTATTAAAATTGACATAATTTTCACAAGCCAAAATGATTAGGGTGCATAATCAAGATTGGACACAAAAAGGATATTTAAAAATAAGGACAGGTTTACTAATATTATTTAAAAATATGAGAAACATACTAAATTTTTTTTCAAGATAATCTATATCATAATCCTTATTTATAATTTCTTAAATTATTCACTCAAACATCCTATTTATTTCACGTCCCATATTGGATTTTGATTAGTCAATGTTATCCCTGAGATAGTTTGGAAAATATTCTATAATTATTACCAAAAAATGTCATGAATATCCCATGATATGATTTGATTAACAAAATAATCCACACATTAAGAAACACTGAAGTCACCTAATGTGTGAATTTTTAAAAAATATTAAATTCATAATTATTATCAATAGCCTGAAAGACTCATCATCCCATAAGTTCTTAATTTAATTCCCCAGTAGTGGAAGATAATTTCATAAAAAAAATTATTATAACCATCATGTCATATCCTATTTTATTCCCAACACAGACTGTGAGAGATGTTAACTTTCCTATATTGAATATTATCTCACCCAGAAGAAAAACTAGTTAGGAAATGGAACATTAATCAAGGATCATTGAAATAATGTATTGTTTGGATCTACAAAACCATATTTATTATATAGGTATTAAGTTAAATGGTTGAAAATAGATCATAGGTTTGATGAATAATTTGTATCCACTCTTAAACGTATTTTTTATGCTCTTAAAAATAATAGATTCTCTCTAAATATAAGAGATATATTCTTATATAATATATAAGTGTATTCATTAATTATAATTATTATGGTAATTTAATATTATTATATTTATTATCTAATATAAATATAATAAATATTATGTATGCTGAAATTTTCATTAATGTGTCATCTATGTATAAGTTAATGATTATTTTTTTAAAATTCTTTGAATTTTAAATAATTAAGTTCATAAATTTTTTTCATTATACATTAGGGAATGAAAATTTGGTGAGAATATGTGTGAAATAAATTATATTCCTTACATTTTTCTTCACTAATGTATTTAATATTACCTTCTTTAAATAATTCCAATTCAATTATATTTGTTCATGAGTTTTCATGTGATGATATATTTTTGATGTACGTCTAGACCTTTCATTACACATGTATAGATTTTACAATTTCAGTAATAAATATGTGAGTATATCATAAAATATATATCTCATGTTTCACGGGATTCAGGATAATACTATTTTTAGTTTTGAAAGAAATTCTAATAGAGATGGAAATTAAATTTTCATCTAGACAAAATTTTTATGAACTCAATAGTCTGTCCTTAAACATTATATTAGGTTCCTCACAAGATGGAATATTTGTATGTTAAAATAATGGATAGGATATTTCTTATTAGTTTAAAATGATCCATTTTCTTCAACAATGATTTAAAAACATATATTAAATTCCTTTCATATATAGTGGTTTTGACATATAATTACCTTTTAATTATTGTTAAAGGTGTTCGGAAAAGTTAGGTGTAGTAGTGTATTTCAAAAAATAATATCATTTTCATAATCGGTTAGACAAATTTCATATTTCATGGATTTATGTATTTGAATATATATCCTTTTTACCCTAGTTTATACCTCAAAATTACACAAATTTGAATCATTCATTTAGATTTTCTAGTAGATTAATGCCATGAAAAAATTGAAATACATTGAAATATTAAAAAATAGTTCTATTGATTCCTAATAATTAAATATTTTGAATCATTATAAATTCTAGTTTTATGAGTAGGTTCAACAGTCCATTGGATACTCTTTTTCATTGAAAATTTATATTTAGTGTTTTGAGACATTTTATTTAAAATATCCTTCCAATTATCTTTTTTTATATTTGGGAAATATCCATAAGAGTATAGGTCTAGAATGTTTTGGTGTAATGGTCTGGGATAAATATATAATATAAAAAAATAGTGTGGAAAGATTGTGGTTTTGAAACACAATAAAGAGTGATGTAGATTTTCCCCTTGTCTCAAAAAAATCAAACATTTTGTTTAACCAATATATTGATTTTTACCACCCAAAGGTGTTCATTCAAGTAGGATATAAATGTATAAAAATTTAATACAATGACCTGGATCCGTGTGGTAATAATTTTGGCATTAAAAATATGGATCCATATTATGAAACATCATTATTAAGAAATTTATATCATTCACAACATAGGATCCTCTTCAAAAAATCCATACAATGGAAGTAGATAAAATAAAGTATAAAAATAACTCATATACACTAATTTATCATCATTGTGTTGAACCTTTAAAAACTTTTATAAATAATGTTCTTATTTATTCATCAAATAGTTCTCCATCCATAAAGATGATTTTATGCCATATAGGTAAATTTAAATATTTTGTTGTTTGATATTTCTGTTTGTAATCCTATTGGTATTTTCGTTCCTATATTGAGGAGGAATAATTTTTTTAATTTTTTATCTCATTTTTATTGAATTCATCTATATTACTTTTTATAGTTTTTTTTATAGCATAAATAAAAAGAGATTGTACATAATTTATTAAATTATATATAATTTGTTAGTTTGCCGCTATTTTTAGGCAAAATAAGTTTAAATATCATGAATTTTAGCACATATCAACTGAAAACATATAGGGTGACATTTTTTATATAAATTTTTTATTGTTTTTTTATAATATATTTATAGAATGTCTTTTAAATTTGGATTTTTTATTTAGAAACTATTGAATTTACTAAAAAAATATACATTAATAATTTCAATAGATTTACATTCTATAAAATTTTTATTATAATTTTACAAGCGTTATATGGGTGATAGGATGAGGAACTTATATTTTCCATAGTTATCAATATAAAATTATTGTCCATCATATGGGATGATTTATCTATCAAGACTCTAAAAATAAAAAAACCATTCTGTGGAGAAAAAAATTACATAATTGTAATATTAAAAACAATTAGATGAATATTCTAGGGAAAAATATCCACTACCCTTCACACATTGGTTTGTGATATATAATAGAATTGATAATCATTATGAATATAAAATGGGGACAGTAATCCAGAGTTATGTCATTATTTCACATATAAAAATAACAACATTAATATTTCAATCTCTATTAAGAAGTAATTCATTTTTAGTACACAAATAATATAACTAAAATATAAATTTTTAATTAGTGATTATATATTGAAAAAATGATGGAAGTTAAAAAAATATATGGTATACAATACACTACTAAATATATATCTTGAACATGTATACAGAAATTATGTTTCATAACAGTTCATAATATCACCCAAATATATTTTTCTATACATGTTGATGAAAAAATTAAAACAGTTTTATATGTATAAAAAATACATATATAAACTGTAAAATGTAATATATAAAGAGTTATCACTATCTATTGATATACCTAAACTCAATTTTCTAGATTTTAAATCACTTCCTTTATTGTGACCCCTTACTTTAAGTATAACAAATCATTCTTAGAATGAATTTATGACCATCTATCTTAATATTATTATAATTATTATTATAAAAACATTTGAAAAATTGATTATCTCCTAACACCATGTATAATAGGATAAGATTTTAGTTTCAATTATTTCCACTAAATGTTTATCTAATCACTAATTAATGTCTTCATTCATTCAATCATAGGTAAATATTTTCAATTTGAATGTGCTCTTCCAACATGGGTTATGAGTTATATCTAATAAAAAAACATAAGTAATTTCCAAAAATGTATTTTATCTTTTGTATTATCTAGTTTCTTCGTCCTGATGATTTTTAAAATTTCAGTGCCTTTATTTCAATGAACCTGAATGGTGAATTCGATTTTTTTTCATATAGTGAGATCCTATTAAGTTACTGTAATGTTTTATTTTTAAATTACACAACAGTCTTTAAAATTTCAATCCCTGATTACTCATTTTAACACTATTAATTCCAAATTCTATGATATCCTCTTTTACTAATAATAAACTTCTAATTGTACTTGTACATCTACCAACAGTGTCACATAATTTGAAAAGATCAGATGGGAATATCATTCAATACCTAATTGATATTACATAAAGAATATAACTAACACATCAAATTCATGATGATCTTAATAAACCATGGATCTGTCAACGCAATGTGATCATCAATTAAAAAATCTATTTTGAACTAAATTAATTAATGGACACGTAATAAACTATAGATTAAAAGTAAAAAATATTCCAAAAAAATTATAAATATAAACTAATCATTTAGTCAATGAGGTATATGTAATTGATATTTTATTTCATAATTGGTTCATTTGGGATGAAAACACCTATTTATCTTCAATATAAATCTACAATTTAATGAAAATATTATTTGATAAAATTTTATGCCTAATTGGGTTCTCATTCATGAAAAAAATTCAATTGAATTAGTTGTTCATTATTGATCATTTTCGATGACTCATTCTGGATTAGATATAATGACCTGATCAGTTATGAATAAAATTTACCTTCTTTTAATGTCTTATCAATATTTAAAATGGATGGCCTTTTTATTGGGGTTAAATGACCATCATTTATCATAACCATTGATAATATAGTCATTGAATAATGATCAAACAAATAATATAAATATAAGGTTTAAAAAATCTTTTTGACACAGACAAAGGATCGGATGGCCTCATACCATTGACCTGGGTCATACGATGCTAATTTTTAGAGCTCAGAAAGGAGGTATCCTAACTAGGATTCACTCTTGACAATTCCCATTCCATGATTAATCACATTATGCGTGAAAGGAATCTTCTATGTAAATGTTCATGTTAATTGAGATTATCACCCATGAGATGTTATCTAAGCCCCCCCAAGAGTCTTTCACCATCACACACCATACCCTTATGTATTATGGGAGTGTTATAAGGGTTTATGTATTAATTTATTAGTTACTTTTTGTGTGATGTCTTTTTATGTATAAAATTATTATTCCATAAATTCTTTCTTGGGAACAAGCATTCATAAAAAATAAAGAATTTGATAAATTTATTTTTTGGTTAAAATTGTACTTTTGATAAATATATACATTTTTATATTAAACTATTTTATTAAATAATATTAAAAAATAAATTCTTAAATGATGATTATATCAATTCATTATCTGAAAATGAATATGTAATCAGTTTGATAAGAGTGATATTTATTCACGATGAAATAGAAAGTGTAATTTTAAAGGAATATTTTTATGGAATTCATAAATATTTGAATAAATAGTATTTTAATAAAAAATTATAATCAAATTAAATTTATTAATAATAAATTATTATTTAATTTTATGAGATCAAATTTAAATTTTAATAATGTTTAAAAACTATTTTTGTCAAAATGCATCAATTTTCAATAATTGTCGATACTCATTTTAAAATAGAAAATTCACATATAAAAAAATTGTTTAGATAAAATGAAGATTAATTTTCGAATCAATATGTAGATTTTATCCACCAGTGAATATTTTATAATATTCGATGAATAGATTTTTTTGGGTAAAAATTAAATAATATATAAATATATTTTTTGTTTTATGACAATATAATGACACAATATTGATGTAATAAATACCATAAAATTGATATTAGACAATATATATCTTTTAACATTAAAATAATTTAATTTTTGATTTATTTGACTTATTTTATAATGACCTTGTGAAAAATAAAAAATGTATAATATATTTTAAAATTTTAAATTCATTTTCATTATTGTATAAATCACATCCACATAGGCAAGGGAAATATTATAATATCATTGGCATGTTACATTATAAAATTATTTTTTCAATCTTAATTTTCCATCATCATGTGTTAAAAACATAGGATGGTTTGTGGTTTTGAATATTTTAGTGTGTAGTGTCCAAAACGTATATTTTAAAGGGTTCCCCCTCCCCCCTATATATACACACCCAACCAATCATTATACAACACTCAAACACCCTGAATATAGTCCTGAATCATATATCCACTCTATATATTCTTACCAAGGTTCCTCCAGGCTTCTACAAATCCCCTCACAAGCCTTTGGGATCACATATCCAAGTAAGGAATCCCCAATTTCCTTCCATCGTAATTTTTATCCATGTTTTCTCATATTGTTACAAACTATTTTCATTAATTAAAAATGATAAGTTATGTTTTCAAACCTCCCCCATTCTGACCTTATTATGTTTGAATGATGAGAAACACCTTTACCTTTCATTAATCCCTCTAATGTACACTCGTTACCATGTCTAAATATCATAATAGTTATTTCAGTCTTCCTCTTTCTTATTAGGCTACACCTTCTATTTTCAAATTAATCATATTGGTAAATCTATTAATATGATCCCATTATGTCCCATTTAATTTATAAATGATGTGAGATGCCATTATATCTCATCAACACCTTTTATGAATCCCCATGTGATACTGATCTTCAACCAATATTGAATATATATTTTCAAATTCAAAATCATCGTGTAGTGAATACCATCCCCATTTCTCTATCAAGGGTCATCACTTTTATGCACAATTAATTATTGATTATATAAATTCATATTTGTATTCCAGAATACCTTACCATGTATTAAATAATGATGTTTATTGATTCCATGTAATATGATTTATGGGTAACACTAATCTTGATATTAAAATGTTCTGGAAGGGTGCGCCCTAATAGCACTTCAATGCTTTTGGAAATGTCTATTATTGTGATACGTCATGTTGGGATATGGGTTTACATGATACCATTTATGAATTTTTCCACCATATTGATACACGGGTTTACCAATTTTTTTAATGTTTGTGATGTAGTGTTTCAAGTTGTTTCCACATTTACATTTTATGATAATCACACTATATCATGCCTTTATGTTCATGTTTCTATTATTATCCATTGATATTTATATTTCTATAAATTTATTGTATTCTTCATGTTATTAATTGTTTAATCTCTTACTAGATTTATATATCATCCTTTTCTAATGAATATCCTCTAGTTATCCTTGTCATTGTTATGTACGAAGGATTGTTGTGGTCAGGTAAATGATGTTATTAAATAATATGTTGTACATCATATTTTAAATTATTATGTAATGATCCTAATCCCTAAAGTAACTAGACCAATAGATCATATATGTTTTATTATGTTCATGTTTATGTAATAATAAATTTTTAAATATGAAATAATAATCATGGTTGTTATAGTTTGTATAAAATAAATGTATTAGTTGTTATTGGGATTAGGATTAGAAAACAATAGTTAAAGACAAAGGAGAAAGAATATTTATAAGAGAACAATCCATAAAATTTGATGAGTATATATTAGGTGGATTATCAGGGAAATACATCCCTCTATTGATAAGAAAAAATAAATGTTTCTCTAGCACAAATGTATCTACGGTTAAAAACTGAAAACACCACTTTGAGCTAGAATTGAACATAAACAGGTGAGAAAATATAGTAATTGATGCACTATCTATTCAAAAATTCCTTGGGATATGGTTTGGTAAATTCATAATCTTATTATGAAATATTATTAGGGGAACAAAAATAACACATTAGAATATACGTTAGGAAATAGTTAACGGATAACTTTTTATTGAATCTTAGAAATTCACAAGTTAAGGAAATAAATTTAATTTATAAGTTGTCCCTTTTTACATTGAATTACCCTTTACGTGTTTAATATTTTATAATAAATACCCCTAATTTTTTTTATTATAGCTAATGGATGGTAATAGGAGGAAAAATATTAAAAACCTATGTGTTGATAAATGTGATAACTATTTTAATGAGATTCCCAATCTGATTGGAGATGGAATGGAAACAATTGTCACGATACTCTATGTATTAACTCGTTTTTTGAATAAAAACATAGTTTAAGATGAGAACCCCCCTAAGAATGAACTATTTTTAATTGAGATCTTCATGATACAATGATATCCCATATTTAATGGATCATATGATCCTCATTTTACGAAAAAATGGATCAACTCATTTGAGAAGATATTCCACATCCTTCAATGTTTCGAACAAGAAAAGGTCATTCTGAAATCTTATCATATAGAGGGTGAAGATGATTGATGGTGGACATTGACAAAAAATATGACTCATGAGGAAGTAATGGAGGTGATGGGATGGATGGATTTCTGGGAAATGTTTTATGATAAATATTTTCCCCACACCTCATTCTTAAGATGTAAAGAGAGTTTCATTCACTCGTGGAAAAGGAAGACAGATCTATTAAGCGTATGAGGAAAACATTAATATATTTTCACGATACATGTCTGGTTTTGTCATTACCTTATAATTCATGTTTGATTTCTTATTTGGTGGGATAAATCATAAGCTATGGAAAGGCATATCAATCCACTACTTAGTCAGTTGTGAAGAGATCGTTAGATGTTCCCTCAAAGTAAATATGGTGATCAGTGAATCATAGGGGTATCTTGAAGATTGGTAGTGAAAAGATGACATTAATTCTGACCACAAGATTGGAAAATAAAATAGTTCTAATATATTACAGAATCCAACATCCAAAAGGTGAGGAAAAAATAAGTATGAAAATTTCCTAAAGGTGATGAGGAAAAGCTTTAGGTTCAGAATGGATGAGAACCAAGATATTGATATTTGAAAAAAAACACACTAACATTACAAAGGAAAGGAAAGATATATTAAATCATCTATTTATTGTTCATTTATACTACTATAATGTACCAAAAAAACATTCTAATCTAGTTTGATAAACCAAGGGTTATTAGGGGAAACTGACAACCTCAAAGGCGTAAAGTGATAGCTTTTTCTATAAATACCAGAGAAGTGAATCATGAAAAAAAAGTGGTGATATGTATTCTATTTATCCATTCATGAATAAAGAACATAATTTTTTATTATATTTATATGAATTATTTTATATCTTGAATGTTTAGTTTAAAAATCAAAACACCACCACAAATCATGGAAGTTAAAATGTTAGTGAGAATAGAAAATTTTGAAATTATTGCATCCGATGAATATAAAATCTCCCCAATCACAATTTCTGTATTTGAACATCCTCAAAAACATTATCATACATCCCTTGGTGGAATTTGATTCAATTCATGGCATGGATTGGAATTCCCTATATAGGTCCAACAAATATTGTAGGGATTTGTAAATTAGATTACATATGGTGAATCGACCCCGGATTCTTTAAATGTGGAATGAGGAGGATGAATATTAATTAAAACTATCATCTCAAGCAAGTATATTAGTCTCTATGAGAACTTTTATCATTTTAATATGATTGAGTCTATGGAGGGAAACATCCTTGAAGACATTGTTATTCTGAGGGAATTCGCCGATGTGTTTCTTGAATAATTGGATGGTATTACTCCAAGAAGAAATGTAAAATTCTCAATCAATCTAATACTTGGGGTATTACCAATATCCAAGACCCTATATAGGATGGATTTTCTGGAGCATGAGGAGATAAATAAACAACTATTGTTGAATTTGGATAAAGGGTTTATATGCCTAAGTTCATCATCATGGGACAAACCGGTCCTCTTCACCAAGTAGATGGATGGGTAAATGCACCGTTTCACTGATTATAGAGAGATAAAAAAAATAATGATAAAGAACAAGTATAAATTCCTAGAAATTGATAATGTGTTTGATCAGCTACGCCGAGCACAATACTCCTCCAATGTTGATATGAGGTTCGGATAATATCATTTATGTGTGAAGAACAAGGATATTCCAAAGAATGATTTTCATACATGGTACATGCAGTATTAATTCATAGTAATGACTTTAAGACTCAATAAATATCTAGAAATAATCATGTACATGATTAATATAGTCTTTAAAGATTATGTAGACAAATATTTGTAAGTATTTGTAGAAGATATTGTAATATAATCCAAAACAATGGAGGGGCATGTAGATAATCTAGGCATCATATTAGAGACCTTTTTAAAGGATAATCTCTATGTAAATTATATAATGGGTAAGTTCTGGTTGAATGATCTCACATTGTTGGGGAATATCCTCACAAGAAGTGGGATATATGTAGACCCATCCAAAACATAAGCAATTGAGGGATGGTCAAGGAAGTCATATGTTAAGGATATTCATAGCTTCTTGGGATTTTCATGATATTATCACTGATTTGAGAGAAATTTCACATGACTATCTAACACTCAAACAATGATAACTGAGAAGGTATCTTGTTTTTATGGAATGATTAATGTTATAAATTCTTAATAGAGTTAAAAAAGATGCATATCACTACCAATGTGCTCACACAACACAAAAGTGGGGAGTTTTTTGTAATCTTCAACAATGCATCGAAGAAGGTCTTGGGATGTGTGTTGATGAAAAATGAAAAATTCATCACATATGTCTCAAGGCTGTTGAAAAATCATGATCAAAACTATTTGACACGTGATATGGAGTTGAAAATTGTGATCATTTTGTCAAAAATATAGCAACATTATCTATTTATCGAAATGTATTAAATATATAGGTTTCACAAAACTCTAAAATATATATTAACATAAAAAGTACTGAACATGTGTCAATGAATATGGTAAGAGAACATCAAGGATTATCACTCCTAAATCCATTACCACCATGGGATTGTGAACATGGTTATAGATGCTCTACGTTGAAAGGAACTACTAATCCTATCATTGATATTAATTAAAAAGTATCCAATATTTTTATATGTTATCAATATGTCCATTGGAATCATAAATAAGGGGAAATCATCAATCCTTTAACAAATTATTTCTCAACCATTTCATTTTGAAAGGATAATGGATGCTCAACAAGATGATGTGGGAATTTAGATGATTGTGGAAACTACCATAAAATGGAAATCATCAGAGTTCAATGTTAATTAATAAGTAATTTTGTGATTTCGGAGAAGCATATGTGTTAAATATGATCCATGGTTAAAGAACAGACTTTCAGATGATTCACATAGTTAGAATTTTTATATTCTCCTAGAAATAGTTAGATGTATTGAGATATCAGAGATTCTTATTTGTGGGATTACATTAAGAATGATATTGATGAATAAAAATCATGTTTGTGGCATGTAATTAAGTGAAGGATGAGAGGCATACATTTATGAGGATTATGTAACCCTTTTCCATACCAACATGATAATAGAAGAACATGACCCTAGAAATTGTCACTGGACTTCTGAAAATATCTAAAGGAAACAATGTTATCTAGGGTGTTGTGTATCATCTTACAAAGACTTCCCACATACTTTCAATATGAGAGGATTCCATAGGTGATCAAATGGCATAGATATACATCATAAAACGGGTAAGGTGTTATCGTGTTCCATAATCAATAATATCTGATCAGGATCCAAGATTCACCTCTATGTTTTGTAAAAGTCTCCAATATTCCCTTAACACTGAGTTTAAATTCTTCACATCCTATCACCCTCAAACTGATAATCAATACGAATGGAATATCTAGACACATGAGGACATGTTGTGTTCTTTATCAATGGACATTAAAAGAGAATAGTACTGACATATTCCATTGGTGGAGATCTCTCACAATAATAGTTTCCACTCAATCATCCAAATTGATCCTTATTAATCTATTTATGACAAGTGGTGAAAACACCAACAAGTTGGGATGAAATTGGCAAGGGAAAACTTCTATTAAAAAAATGATCAAAGCAATGGTGTTGATGTGTACGTTGTACTATCACATCAATGATTATGAGAGTTGAAAAAAGAGATTTGCTGAAAACTATCGATGATACCAGGAGTTTGATATTAGAGATATGGGTTTCCTCCACATATATCCTTGGAAAAGAGATATAATATATGGTAAATCTGGAAAGATCAGTCCACAATACATTTTCTAATTTTAAATATCTGATCGCATGAGAGCAGTGGCATATTGGCTAGCACTCCCATTAAACCTATCTTATATACATGATGTATTCCATGTATCACTCTAGAGAAAGTACATACCAAAACATTGCATGTACTCAATCTAACGGTTGTAGGGCTGGATAATGTCTTCTCCTATGATGAGAAGATAGTGAATATGTCAGATCATGGGAGAAAAGTTATATAAAAAAATATAATACCCCTCGTAAATGTGTTGTGGAGAAACACCGCGCTTGAAGAAGTGAGATGGGAATGAGAAGAAGTTATGAAAAAGAGATACCCTTGTCTTTATTACTGTGGGAAAATGAAATTTTGAGGAATAAACTTCTAAATGGGGGATGGTTTTAATGACATATTCATTTAATAATAAAATTACCTTTGTTTTAATGCCTTAGGGATATAAAATACACATGAACTATTATTATTATTTTTAGTTTTAAATGACCATTAATTATCAATATTGTTGATAATGTAGTTGTTGAATAGTGATCTCACAGTAGATATAAATATAATTTCTCTTAAAAAAATATAATTTTGATGTAGACAATGGAGAGGATGGCCTCAGCCAGTCTAATCTGGTCATATGATACTCATTTATTGTAGAATCTGAAGTAGGTAGCATCCTTGGATTTTCTCTTGTCCAAACCCAAGGTGTTCTTCAACACGTTATTCTTGAATGGGATCGCCTATTGGAGAATTTCAAGTTCAAGGATATTACAAGTAATGAAATGTTATCTAAGCTACCTCAAGAGTCTGTCACTATCACACACATTAACCTAATGTCTTATGTGGGTGTTATGAAGGGTTTTGTAATATGTTATTAGTTACATATTGTGTAATTAATTTTTATAAATAATATATATTATTCCATTAATTAATTTATGGGAATATTCATTGGTAAAAAATGATGAATATGATAAATTTAATATTTGGGTAAAAATGATTCTTTTTAAAAATATATATAGTATTATATTAAACATTGATTTTATTTAATAATATTATAAATAAGATTCTTATAAATGATAATTATATGTGTTCCTTATCTATAAAAGAATAGGTAATTAGTTTCACAAGAGTTGTAATTTTATACGAGAAAAAATATAGTGTAATTTAAGTGAATTAATTTTATGTAATTTATAATTTATATATAATTAATAATTTAGCAAAATATTACTATTAAATTACATTCATTATATATAAATGATTATATAATTTTTTTGAATTCAATGGTTATTTTTATTATCATTTCAAAACACTTTTTAAAAAACCCATAAATAATAAATAAATGATAATTATTATATTATAAGGGAAAACACATATATATAATATTATTTATATAAAATGAATAATATTTTTGGAATAATGATGTTGAAATTACCCAATGGTGACGTTTTCATAATTTTATGAGACATTCCAAAATTTGGGTAATAAATAAATAATATATAAATATATAGTGTGGTTTATGACATCATAATGCCCCAATAGTGATGTAATAAATATTATATAAGGATTATTTCTCCAAATATTTGTTTTAAATTCAAAATAATATAATTTATTATTTATTAAACTTATTTTAAAATTCCATAGTGAGTCCTCTAAAATATATAACATATTATAGGATTTTAAATTCTTTTCCTTGAAAGTATGACACATCTCCACATAATCAAGGGGAATATTTTAATATCATATGCCTATGTCCATATAAATTAATTTTTTACACTCCAATTTGGAAAATACCATAGTAAAACCAATGTGAAGGTTTTTGGTTTTGAATTTTTTGTCTGCAGTGTCCAAAACATAAATAATAAATAATTCCCCCTTCTTTCATATATTCACTCACTGAAGAACTCATTCCTCTTAATAAAAATTCCCATAAGGTTGATATTACTATTAAATCCACTCCATTTAGTCATCTCAAGGTTCCCCAAACACCCAAGAGGCCTATACCAATCCCTTGTTACCTAATATCAAATTATGGGATCCTTACTATCCATTATTTCTTATTGTTATCTATGTTTACTTATAATATTACCACATTTTATTTTTAATTACATAGGATGAGTTATGTTTTTGATCCACCCACATACATTGCTTATTATTTGTATGTCATGAAAACCCCTTATCTCTAATTAATTTCTCCCATGTACACCCATTACATTGTTAACATTTCATAAGAGTTATTTCATTCATCCTTTTTTTGTATTATGTTATCCCTTTTATTTGAAAATTTATCATTATTTAACATGTATTTATATGATCCCATTACTTAAAATATCATTTATAATTGACGATACAACCACTTATCTCTTATCAACGCATTTTATAAATCCTTGTGTGATACTGTTATGCTGCCGAAATCGCACCACAATTTTCCATGCCAAAAATCATCATGTAGTGAATACGATGCCAATTTTTCTTTATAGGTTATTCACATTCATGAACATATACTTATTGGATGATTAATTTAATATATTTATTCCATATTCCTTAACTGTGGAAGAAATTATTATGTTTAAGGTATCCATGTTATATGATCTATGTGGCACACTTATGCATGGGATTAAAATGTACATTAAGGGTGCACCCGGATTGCACTCAAAATCATTGGATAATGTTTTTTATCATGATACATTATGATGGGAAATGTGTTTTTATAATTACTTTTTTGGAATGTTTCCTCCATTTTGTGATTGGGTTTTACCAGATTCTTATATGTTTATAATGCAGTGTTTTATGTTGTTGTTACATTTCCATTTTATGGTAATCATGATATATCATGCCTTTATGTTCATGTTTATCTAATTCTATATTGATGTTCCTATTCAATAACATATATTGTATTTTTTATGTTATAAATTTATTACTCCCATACTGGTCTTTATAGATGACACATTTCTTATATAAGTCCTCATGTTATCCAATGTAGTGTTAGGTACGAAGGAATGTTGTGGTCATGTAAAAGTAACATTCAATTAATATGATGCATTTCTTGGTTTATGTTTTTATTTAATGCTCCAAATACCCAAATAAATTAATAATGTTTATAATATATATTTTATTAGGTTCAATATTATATAATAATTAATGTTTCAATATGAAATAAATACAAGGGTGGTTATATTTAATTTAGTTTTGTTCATTCATTATAGACTAAAAATGTGAGAACATTTCATTTACATATATTTGTTTCCTAAATATCCTTCCTGTGAGATTATTTTCCCTCATATTTATTTTTATATGGGAAAAAATCAACTTAATTTGTGATCTATTTATATGAACAACTATTTGAATTAGTGATATCTTAAGTAATTTCCGATGAATTTTACCAAAATATGTTTTTTTAATTGAAAGGATTACACATAAAAATATTTTCATCTATAGATATAGTGTTACCTTTTTCTCTTATGTCACATATGAAAAAATTTAATCTATGGTGAAACCAACAAAAACAATAATTAAAAATAAATTAAAAATAAATGTATTTAATTATCATTATAAAATGAAATATTATACTTATAAATCATAAATATAAATAAATAAAAATAATAATATTTATCAATACTAAATTATTTATTGTGGTGAATAAATGAGAATAGAAATATTCTATTTGAAATGATATAAAATTCATATTTCCATAAATTTTTTAGCACAATTATAATTATATTTTATTCATAAAAAATATTGACGTTAAATAATTTTACATTTAAAAAATCATTAAATATAACTTTTTTTATTAAAACATTTAATGAATTATATTATTCAGTTATACTGATAAATATTCAAGGAATTTTCAACTATAACAACATGTATTTTTAAAAAATTCATAAAAATTACATTTATTATTATTCTAAAACAATTACACATAATTTAAAATCATATAGAATGAAATGAACATTTTTTTCACATTGAAAATATAAAAAAAAATATTTTATTCCATATATTATATAAAACAGAATCATCACCATAAAGAACCCACAAAATATATTTCCTTAAATTTAATCCTGAAAATATCGTACATAACATTCTACCTTGATAATAAACGACATATAATATAATATACCATTATAACATAGATTTCAAGAAATATATAATTAATTGTACTAAAAATGTTTTCATATTTATGTTTATCTATTGATTTGGAAAAAAATAAGAATCATTTTAAAAAATTTAATATTTTTTGAAAACCATTATTTTTCTAAAAACGTTTTAGTCACACATTGAAAAAATAATTATCTATTAATTTTTAATAGTTTAGTATTTTTTATATAACGAAATGAACTTTTGAAATAATAACATTAATGTTTTATTAAAGGGGTCATTTTTTTGTATAAAATGTTTCATTTCTTGTTTTATTTGGGAAAATAATAATTTTTATTGAAAATGTTCTTCTTGTTTTGTAATTTACATGAATAAGATATATTTAAAATTGTTTTTGAAGTAATTTTAGTTCAATTATATTTCAACTTAACTAATTTATAAGGTTCTACTCTAATGTGTTGAATCATCCCAATCATCATCGCTAGGGTGGTTATTCTAACATATTTGTAGAATACTGAAAGGCAATTAGATATGAAGATCTTCACCCCAGGCCATTACATACTCATTAAAATAGATGTTGATTATGGGTGTGATTGGCCCTCCTACATGGGTGGGGGAGGGACTTCTATCATCCTTTATGGAATCCTAAACATTCTCCATCTCATTATTTTGAATCCTCACATTCATCCTCTTTTTCCCAAAAATAATATCATCCTGAAATTCCCCTTTATTTTAAATGGATTTTTACATATCTCTCTCTAGTCATTAGATTTCACCGATGTGTATTCTATATTAAATTTTATTGGTGTTCATTGATTTATGAACTAATTCCCCTTAGTTGAGTTTTTTGATAGTTCTATCATGGAATCATGGGGTTTATCCAAGAAAAAATTAATTTTTCTTCTGGAAAACACTAACATAATGATTCATTTTTAATCCAAGTATGATCTGATTTTTGCATGTTTTATTTCACCATGTGTATTAAACAGTCTCAGATTTATCTTATTCAAGTGATTATATGGGATCAATATGCATTGATACCCATCAACAATAACGATTTTTTTAGTTTTCTGAAATTCATCTCCCTTTTCAAAATCCATCAATCCTCTGTATGCTTGGGAATTTAGTGGGTCATTATATTTTTTCAGATTACAGAACACATGCAGTTTTTCATCCAATTATTCCTCGAACTTATATAGAAGTAGTTTATTCTTATAATACATTTTATTCTTTGTGGTTATAAGTTGGTGATTAATTATGACTTATGAAACTAGTTTACTATGGGCAGTGGTTTGATTATTCTTCATTGTGAATGAACCTTGGTCATATAGTTTCATCTTGTTGGAGTGTGAAATCAAATTTTATTTAAATTATTGTTGAGGAGGAGACATGTAGTAGTGTCAATGGTCGAGATTTTGTGCCTGATTTGGGTAAGAAGTTTTTTCAATTATGTGTCTAAAAAGAGAAACAATTTCCTTTTTCTATTGAGCAATCCATCCAACTAGGTTTCGAAGATGATGCAAAATTTGTTCCCATCAATAAATTGGTTCATCCAAGTGTTATGGATCTAAATTTTAATGTTCTGTATTTTAGTTGAAAAGTAATTTGGATGATTCCGAGGTGCTAGCCGCGTCCATATCAAGGGTTTTGAGGGAATGTGCAGCTTAGGTATCCCTAAATAAACAATGGAATATTATTATATTGCAGATTTAATATTTGGAAATGGATTCAATAACAAATAGGTGTTTTAGTGGGCAAGGATCATGTTTCCCAACCACAACTCTACATTATAGGTGGTTATAAATAAAATAATGCATATTTTTTTAATAGAATTTATGATTATGGGAATTCAAGTTATAAGGAGAGATGAGATAAAAATTTATGGGTCCTGTTCAAATAATACAAGACCAAAAATTAAACAAGGTAACTACATAGAAGGATTAACAATGGAATAGTTTTTTAGAGATCATCCCAACCCATCCTAGGATTAATATTCTTATGATGGACAATGCATCAATAGGGAAAAGGAAAGAAATGGTATCTCGAGTGGATTAGTAGAAGACATTGTAGAGGGTAATCATTGTATTTAGCACAATATTTGGAGGAGGAAGATGTTATGGATATAGAAAAATGATTTAGAAGTATAATTTCACATAATAAATTATAATCCAATAGATGAAAAAACTATACCAATAAACCAAAACTAATAGATATAAGGTCCACTAAGAATGTGAGGCATAAGGACAAGGAAAAAAATCAAATGACATGTTGGGGATTCAAAAGGTTAGGTGGTAAATATAGTGTGGTACCCAAAAGATTAAAAGTTTTATTAACATAAATCAAGGGGATGATTATAGGATAGAGGAATCATATAGGACTCCAGAATCCTCCATGGTGGTGAAAATAATCCGATAATCATAACACCATGGACCATGTTCATCATCCTATGGATGTTAATACCAAATGAAAATAGGGGTAATGAAAGTATTATCCATATATATTTAATCCTTATTATCTTTTCAAAACCATGGAGGAAGAAATTTTGGAGGAACTGTTGTTGATTAATACCTAATAAGAGGATGCCGATAAAATGGATGAGCCCCTGTTACATATGGATTATAACATATAGTATAAGAAATGGATAAATAAACAATACCATATTATAGTAATATGTTCCCATATAGAATAAATAAAAGTATAGGAGTATATTAAACCATGGTAAATGACGACATAATTTTTCTAAGACCTATAATGGATTATTCACCTAGAGAGGTAAATAATATCAACTAGATTTTTTTTTAAAATAATGTGTCTAATATATTTAAATTATATTTTAATGGTTCAAATGTCTTGAATAATATATTATGATTTGTTTTCTATAAATTATGGTTTCCCACTTTGACCTAAAAATTGGATTCAATATAAAAATTTCAAATTTCAATCAAGATATGGCATTAATTTTAATATTGAATTACTATAGTAACTAATTTTTTACTTATGGTAATTCTCACGTTAAATTCCAATTTTATATCCTATCTATAAGTATAATTTTTAGTTCAATTATTCTAATTCATATAATTGAATTTGGGAAAATAGACTAATAATTTCAAATCAATAATTTTTATATTCTATAATATGGTCATCATAATTTTTAACCATAATGAATATTTAAAACAATAAAAATTAGTTAATAGGGTTAATGAAAAAATTTGAATTTCAGGGGATTAAAATAAGAATATATTGATTAAAGTGAAATAAATCATTATAAAAATAAATTTTAATTAAATATATAGTCCTTAAAATTTCCATGGTTCTATAGTTTTATATTTTTTGTATTTTCGAATGTTAAAAATTATATTGTAATTGATGGTTTTAAAAAAATCCAGGTTTGACCTCTCCACCATTTATATAAGGCAACCCACTTTCCTACACTCTTGAATCATCCTTAGACATTTATATTAGTAAATACTTGAATAATTAATTTAATACTACCAAAAACAAAAATTTAGGTCCATTTTTTGATAAAAAAATTCACCATAGTAATAATTTAGGTGCAAACCTAATGCAGTGGTCAAAGAAGAGGTATCAATCTAAAATGAACATTATTATTTTGTTTCACCTACATCCTCCTTCAAATATTATTCATCCAATATTATATAATAACCATAATATAAACCATATTCTGAGGTGTTATTAGGTTATTAAAATGACATATATATATATATATATACACATCAATCAAATTTGAAACAAAACCTTTGATCGTGTGCCCGGTGGACTAACACCATGGGAACCGATGTTATATATTATCCATTAACAATAATCCTTGATATATATAATGATGTTTTTAATACACATATATGCTATATATGATATTATTATAATTCTTAATATAAAATTTTTTAATACCTTATTACATTCCATGTTGATTAATATACAATAATGTGTCATGTCTGTAAAACATACTTCCACTTCCTGAAGTGATGTGATTCATTTTTAACATAAAAATTAAATGGAACGTGCTGGGGATAATTTTTCTAATATATGTGTTATATATGAAATGATTTTGATCCTAGAAATATAATATATCAACTAATTACATATCCATTGAACTATTATGTAAATGATAATGTTGCTCATCTATACATACATCCTTCCATATCCATGAATAAATGCGGCTTGTTATCAATGTTAATGATTATATAATGATTCAAAAAATATAAATTATGAAAAAAAAATTTACAACATAAATATAATTATCTATATGGTGAAAATATAAAATATTCTCATGAACCACAAATTCCCTGACAAAACATGCATGAAAAAACCAGAAAATTAACATTCAAAACAATGAAAATAATTAAATATTATTAAAAAATGTGTTGTAAAATGTTTTGATAGGATCATATATGACATTATAAATATGAATATTTACCCCATATAAATTAATAACTTTATTAAAACCTCTATATATAAGGCCAGTGAAAATTCATGAAAAATGATCTATTATTTAATAAATAAAAACACAGTTAATTTCATTAAAAAATATTATAAAGATATGAATATCATTTATTTAATACGGTCTACAAATTTGTCCCGTTGAATTTAAAATCATGAAAAAATCATAATACAATGTATTTTATTTTTAAATTTGATTTATTTCATATATGGCGATTGGATTTGAAAATTAAAATGTGGTAAAGACATTCATAAATTAGTTATTTAATTATGTTATATTACTTATTGACTGGCAATGATGTTCATATATTATGGGAATAATGGATTTTTAATACGTTATTTGGTATTTATTAATTCCTAATTTGAGATTTCAATTGAAACATATAATTGATTCAATTATTAATATACACAAAAAATATATGGTTATTGGAATAGTTTTCATCCCAATTTTCATTTCACCATGAAATATTCCTTAATAAACAACAATTAACGTTTACGTTGTGTATATAAAACTCTATTAATAAATATTTCATTAATACATATTTAATAATGGTAATTAATGTTTTTATTAATTTATTTTTTTGATGGGTTTCAAAATAAATTTCATATAATAAGTAGTTGTTATTGTACAATCTCACATTCTTCTATGATTAATCGCATCCTCATAAAACAACTATTTCTCGAGATAAATTTTCAATGGAAATTACATATCTATTAACAATCAAAATTTGTGAAATATTGATATTATTATTTCAAAAAACCATACCAATTTTTTACATGTGGTGTTTATTTTGAATGATATTTTATCTACTATGGAAATATTGGTAAATTTCCATCCTTTACATAATACAGATATTTGATGACGTGACGTATTTTTCATGAATTAAATCGATCATTTCATATATATGAAATGTGTTGAAAAAGAATATATATGTGGTGCTTTATTATAAGTAGACCTTCAATGTATTCTTATTCTCATGAAATGAATTATTATAAAACATTCGTAAATGGGTTCCGGTTCTGTACATACCCATCATTTTGTAAAATTCTTGTGAATGGTTTTGATAACTATGGTATCACAACAGATGTGATTATGACATAAAATATTTAAGAATTTAATTGAAAAGAAAATACATTATTATTATGTTTTATTTTTACAAAATGATATTATCTTTGGATATTTATTATTATTTTCTTCTATCATAAATTAAATTTGTTTTATGTTATTTACATATCCAAATCGATTATTAATTATACAATTATGATAGTCGTGTGACTGACTAAATATAGAAAGACTAATGTTATTAACCCTTAACTATAGATTATAACTTAGATAATGATGATTGTAAAATTATTTAAATGAATTGTGTGTTATTTTATTTAATTTCCCTTATTGATTAAGAATATTCATTCATGGTAGCATCTAATGTATTATCCTTTACCTATAATTTCATCTCACCCTTATTTCCCCCTTTCCCAAAAATCTATGTAGTTTATTATGACGGAAAGAAAAGGATATTATAGATAGAATAATGATATTATTAAAAAAATATTTTTTATTTTAATGTAATATGGGAATTATGCATGTATCTAGTTCAGAAATATTACTGAACAATTTATATCTTCATGATTTAGTTCCAAATATCCTATGAATATGTAATAAAGTATGCACTTGGTGTAGGCCACTGTGGTCATGGTCATTACAGTTACAATCAGAGAGTTTTTAGTCGAATCATTGGTAACTATATTTATGAAAATATATATTCTAGATAATAACTATATTAAATATGTTATGTATAATAATAAGAGGACAACCCAATGTTTTGAAAAATTAAAATAATTTTTGATTTATTTGTAATACAACTCATGTTAGATAAAAAAAGGTAGAGAAGGTTCTAGAATACGAATACCTAATGGTACTATCATTGAAAATGACTCATCAGGATCAACATGCACATTACCTAGTACATGAAAATGATATTTCATGGCATCGTACCTTTTTATTTAATTATATTTCATTACATTTTACAAACAGAGGATACATAAAGTCTAGTGTCTTGGAAATCAGGAACAATAAAACATGAAAAATTAAAACAATCATAAAAATAACATTGAAAAGCATCATTAAAAGTTCATCCTATTTAAAATTAATACACCTCATAACCTGGAGACATATATCAATGGAAAGGTTGTGGTGAAGGCCCAGTTAGGAAAGCAAGGGAATCAATATTCCAGTGATATCAATAAGAACATGATGAACACCACAACAAATGAGCTATAGAAAAAGAAGAAAATCATAATACAAATAACATGAATAAAAACAAGAATTTGTGGAAACATCATTTAATTTAGACATTCATGAGCTTATCACAAAGTTTCATCCACATGTTGTTATAAAAATTTAAATGGTTATCCACCAGTGTATCGTGAAACTAGTCATCTCTAGAAAATAAATTCTTTAACAAATACATTGGATTACTATGAGGGTACACCGTTAATATGAATATATAATTATATGATCCACATATATCATAATCAAACATTTCATAAATAACCCATTGTGATTAAATGTAATGGGTTTCATGTAACACCCCGCGATTACATAGTGTGTTATTTCTTCAAAATAATTCAATAACTTCCACTACACGCATCACCGATTTCAAGCCCACCATTACTTAACAACAAGCTATTAAAAAGTTGTTATGAATAGTATTAACTAAATTTTTAACTTTTCATAATCCTTATAATTTTAGAATCCATATTATGAGTTTCTTAGACATAATGTATGAACAAATTCATTTTCAGTATTGCACTTTTACCAACTTTTAATAGTGAACCCTTTTTAAATACAATATTTTAAAATTTTATATATTCAATTTGACTAAATAAATTTACTTTTTATAATGGGGACATCAAAATTTTACAATGAAACACCTCAAGCTTCCACGGTACGCTTCCCTTTGAATAAAACAATATTGGGTGTTGTATGCAACTTCGAGTTCTAACACACACCACAACCAATCAAACTAGCTGTTCTGAATAGTAATAACTATTTTTTAAAATTTTATAAATTTTATCTTTGAAAATGGACATCATTTTTGGATTTGGAATAACGAATTTAGCCTATGGTGAAATTTTGGTACATTTCGGATAACTTTTATATTTTGATGAATAGTGAATATTACTAAATTTTAATTAAATACAACTTTTATAATCAAAATAATTAATTGTGATAAATTATGAATTTTAGTGTTTTAAAGTATATATACAATATATTTTTACCATTTAATACAATGTTTTTCATTGAACATAATTTTACTATTAATCCGGACATAAACAAGTGTCAATCTTTTGATAGTTATTATCCCTTAAAAACACACTTTTTGTTTTAACAATTGGAATTAATTTTAAATTAATTTCTACCACTTCTGTGTTTTGAATTTGGAAAAATGGATTCAATATTTGGAATCAGGATGTTTAAATTGTGTAAATAGATAAATTTTATTTGTTGACATTTTGAATAATTACTTCGATAAATATTTTATTTGCCATGGTTAAAGGGTAAATCCGTTAAATAAGGTTAAAAAATTATATTATAATAATACAATATTACCCTAAAACGTGTCCAAAGATTATTGGATGATACATTTCTGACCATGGGCATATTTCGGTCGATTCTGGGACCCCATGGAGCCACTTGTATGTGACAGGGACACTTTATTTTAGTAAAGTTAAAATAAATACAAAAATGACATAAGCATATATCTTTTTGTAAAACAATTTTTACATAGGGTTATGTATCTTGGATATTCGACTATAAATATTAATTATAAAGATAAAACGCTTTCCTACATAATTGTATTTTATTTATAATTTTTAGACATTAAATAATTTAATTTATTTATGACACAATGGTGATGTAGTAATTACCATAATAGTCAAAAATTAGAATAATTGATATTATAAATACCCAAATAAATTTAATTTGAGACTTTTTATAAATAATAATAATTTTATAGGTTAATATGGAATGTTAGGATTGATTTAATTAACTTTTTTTGAAGTAATAATTCAGTTATGAGTTTTACAAAAATCAATTATTGAATAGTGTCAAAATTGACATAAAAGAGTTTTTAAAACAAATATTATATTATTAATTGATATTAAATTCCTAAAAATCTAAGGATTGGCAAAGAGACTTATATAATGATATATGTATCATTTATTGGCCTCTTGGGGGTCTTTTTAATGTATATATTATTTTTATTAACCATATGATATAAAAATACAAAAAGAAATTGTAAAAGTGAAACTAATTAACTAAGAGTTAATACTTAAAGATATGGTTAATATAGTGACCCAAAGTTGTCTAAATTCAATTTGATGAGTCCTTTTTGACATATACCCACTTTAACAGTTAAATAATCCAATTTGGAGCTATTGGAAACCGAATATGAATTTATTATAAAATACTTTTTCTAGCTTTTCCAAAGGTGCCCATCACCCCTCTTATAAAAGGGCACTGCCCCTTCTCGATAATTCACACCTTCAATGAATTTTTGTTCGGAAAAAACCTTCCCCGATACTCTATAAAATTCCATCACTACAAACTAGAGGCCTTATTTTGATCATAAAGTCATCCTATGGAGCCATTTTGATCAAATCAAAATGAAAAACCCGTAGAAGAGGTAATGTTTTCACCACCCTTTTTCAAATTCATTTCTTCTTCAACTTCTTCTTTATTTGTTATTCTCATTATAAAATAATGAATCAATTATCTCAATTATATTGTAATATTATTATAAATATGGTACAACCATATTCAGTATTCTATCCACCCTTTGAATGACATGTCACCATACGTGCGTACGTACGGCTTACCGTCTCCACGTCGTGGTGTAATTGTTATTCGATATATTATTATTTGGATGGGTATAATAATGTTTTTTAACTCATATAAATAATAAATATAACATGATAATGATTCTGTATATATGATATACCATCCAATTATATATTATTTTAATATCAAACGATTGATATTGTTGCTCATGCGTACGTACGGACTACCGTCTCCACGGAGGCGATGAGATTCATTCTCCATCGTATCCATCCAAGTCTAATTATCATTTAATGATTAATAATAGTATCTAAGGACTTGATATCATTCTGGATATTAATAATATACAACCTATCCATGAAAAAAAACGGCTTACGTAACAAAACATATAAAAGAAAAGGAGTAAGGTAACACCCGAAACAACGATAATACTAAGATATTATTAGAAAATCAATGTTAAAAGATCATATATGATATCATATTAATGTATATGATTCTTGTATAATTTAATAAAAATTATTTCACCATTATACAGGAGTTTAACCTTCCCCCAACCAAGGAAAAGTACAAGGTAATGGTTTATTTCTCAATCTCTTCATTATCCAAGGTTGTTTATACGTAATAATCTACTGAGATTTCTTTATCATCCACATCCATGTTTCTTTAAAATGTATTTCAAAACACTTTTTCTATTTACAAGAATATGGTTTAAAGTCTTTTATATCCTTTATTGACTTTTTATAAGAGGTTTATAATGAAATATTTCTGTCGTTTTCCAAACAAGGTGCTTTTAAACCTTTTCGACAGAATTAAGGTAAGAATGTTTTTTAACTTATATGGAGGGTGCAGCTATTTTCCGCCCTTATAAAATCGATGAATCTTACCTTAAAAGTTTATAAGAATATTTTCAAAGAAAATTTTTTATTTTATAAATATATGACTCTTAAATTACTTCAAAATAGAAAGAGATATTTCATTAAAAATAGTTTTGATTTCATCTATGTCAACATCCATTTATTGATTTTAAGTTTATTTGGAGTTGATTTATTATGATACAATACTTTCATATTGTACTGATTGTTTTGTGATATGATTGACTATGGATGTGTTATTTTTATACCATTCATGGTTTATGAAGAAAGTATTGACATTTCGTATTCTAGTTTTAATACGAGTGTTTATGTTATGTTTAAACCTGTTCATATGAGGAATGCATTAGACTTAATATGTGACGGGTGGAGCCCGCTATACCTCCTCGATGCATCAGTAGTTCTCATGAGACAATCTAGTGTCTTGGCACATGGCCTTCGCAAAATCTTATTTGTATTCTTGGCACGAGGCCTTGGCTATGTGGTTATGATAGTCTGGAATTATGCATTCCATCATTATGAAAGTGGTTATTGATATTGAATGTGATTATTCAATTAGTAGAATATCCATGTGAATAAGTAAATGGAATTATTTCATTTTATTTTTTCCATACTATTTTGATGTTCAAGATTAAAAGGAATTTGTTTTAGTTATATAATGCCTTAAAGGTTTATTATTATTTTTTAATGTTTCCACTATATTGTTAACCTTACTGGAAATTTGAGCTCACCCCTTTTCTATGTCTTATTTTTCGCTGGATGTGAAGAAGTAATTTATGAATGACCTGAAGGGATATTATGAGGGGATAAGAGTGTGGACTATGGAGACTATATTGTTGTAGTTTTAATTTAATGATGTAATGTAATATTTATTAATGTATCTATTTATTCCAAGCCTAATAAACTAATCGGTCTTTGGAGACTTGATCTTTCATGTGATGGTGCCAATGTTACGTAATAATGCACCGACTCTGGTTAACTGGGGTTAGGGAATTATAGTTGGTATCATAGGAAGTTTAGTACAAACCTTGGAAGATAGATTTAGATAAACTCTGATTAGAGCACATAGACCTAAGATGGACTTTGAGGATTAGTATAGAATAACATCCTATAATCTTTGTATTGTAGAGATTTTGTGAGTTTTCTAAGAAATACATCCATGTCTGGATACGAGCAGGTAGAGGCGGCTCTGGAACAGATGTACCTGGGGGTAATACCCGAAAACACCGCTTTGAGCTAGACTCAACGGGAACTGGTGCACGACAACAGGCCTTGCCGCACTCTTGGTTATGACACTCCCGGGGGATATGAATATGATAACTCTAATTTTCTTTACCAATCATTATGAAGGGTTTATGAGTATATACATCCTCAAAGAAAAATTTTTATGATTATGGATTATATCCATAAATAGTTCAATTTATGTTAAGTGTTTTAAAAGTATGAAATTATGTATTTTGATTAATAAATTGATCTAGTTTATGACATTTTTTTGAAATGGTGCCCAATAGAAGGAATGAGAACTCCAACAATACACATGATCCAAAGAGTAAGGGAGATCATATATTTCATGGTATTAATCCAGAATTTAGAAGGGAAATATTCTCCCACATATTATCATCATATGAAGAAATAGTATTCTGTGTAGATAAGATAAGCAAATAATTCTTGGAGTCCTATGGATTTGAAGGGAATCCAGAGAAGGAAAGGATGGTATAGAGAAGGACAGATAAAAGGAAGAAGGTAAAGAAGGATTTTCCCATATGTGATAACTGTTGAAAGAATCACCTTGGAAAATTCTTGATGTTAATGGGAGTATGTTATAACTGTGGAGAAAAAGGACACAAAGTACGTGACTACAAGGGTAAGAAAATGGTTTAAAATGTACAATGATTCATTTGCAAGGAGTTTGGACACTGTGCGAACCTATGTCCTAGTCATCAGACTACGCCACAAAGGATTCTATTGGATAATAATCAAGTTATGATACTACCACAGATGAAGAGGAATGATTAGAGTTCTTATGTTGATTATATCATTTGAGCGTTGTATCTACAATGTACTTGCCATAATAATTATGGAGTATATAAGTATTGTTCTGCAGTACCATTTCATTAAGGACATGAGATTGTATGGAACAATGAATAGTGACTCAATAGCAGGTTAAATGTTTTAGAAAATATATGGTTGAGAGAATGATAAACAATAATATGGTTCTGATACTGAGGTAGTGTTTTAGAATAATACATGATTGATTTAGATAAATTATATTGGATATTCTTGACTACCATGAAACTGATTAATGATTTGTATATTCCCTCATTGTTGGGGTTTACAACATTTTTGCATTGAGGCAGTATATCCATTATTATTTAAGGGATAAGGGATCATTAATGTAATCAATAATGTTTTATGGTAATTCAGGATGTTGTAGTGTTTTAAAAGAATACATGACGAAGGTTTTCACATGTTATTATGTGGAAAAAAGGATCTTCATTGTGTTTACCTTCCTTATAAATTTTGGACTGAAGTATTTCGGATAGTTATAGTTTGGATTATTTTTTATTTCCATAAAAGGATAACCCGATGGTTGGGCGGTAACCCATCTCGTCCGGCAAGGCTGCGAGAATTGAACCCAAAACTGATGGGCAACAAGGGTTTATCACCTACCACTGACCCACGTGATGTCCTGGATTGAATAATGTCTTTTTTTAATGGTTCTTCTAGATGATTCATAAATTCATTTTTTTAACCCTATACGCATAGGATAAATATATTATTATTTTTAAGTTCTATTATCTTTTAGAGTGAAAGATGAGTTTGTGGTAGAACTTAGTTAAAGGATGAGACTCTACTTGTCAAGTATATATTTTTCTTCTTCTCCTATTCAATGAAGAAATTAATTCTTATACATTAGTGAAGGGATCTTAAAACAAAAAAAATGTGTTATCCTAATACCATATGATTTTCTGAACCGATGGTATTTTATATCATCATAGATTGATGAATTTAAGGCCCTCAATTTTACACTTTTTTGTGATTGATGACCTCAATCACTACCTATAAATATTTATTTTTTTCCTCTAATTATATGTCTCTAATTTCCACCAATGTTCTCATAATTGATATCATAATTTGGTGATGACCCTTTCATTCCCCTTTTCCGAGTATTAAGACTAAATTTTAGTAACCCAATTTCCGATGGGGTTTTTCCCACAAAGATATTTTCAATTTTCAACCATTTATTTTCGAAGAACAATTTCAATTTGTGGGGACACAATTTATTAAAGGAGGGGAGAATGTAACACCCCAAGATTTCATAGTGTGTTATTTCTACAAAATAATCAAATAACTTGCACTACACAAAAAACTGCATTCAAGAGCACCATGACTTACCAAAAAAGCTGTTCAAAAGAAATTATGAATAGTATTAACTAAATTTTGACCTTTTTATAAACCTTATAATTTTATAATCTATATTATGAGTTTCATATACATAATGTAAGAACAAATTCATTTTTAGTATTTCACTTTTACCAACTTTAAATTGTGAACCCTTTTTAAATCCAATATTTTAAACTTTTATATATTAAATTTGACTAAATAAATTTACTTTTAAGAATGGGGTCATCAATAATTTACATTGAAACACCTTAAGCATCCACGGTACGCTTCTTTTTGAATAAAACAGTAGCGTGTGTTAAACGCAACCTGGAGTTCTAACACACACCACAACCAATCAAACTAGCCGTTATAAATAGTAATACATAATTTTTGAAATTTTATGAATTTTATCTCTCAAATTGGGATTCATTTTTAGATTCATAATATCGAATTTAGCCTAGGGATAAATTTTGGTACTTTTCGGATAACTTTTATATTTTGATGAATAGTGAAAATTACTAAATTTTAATTAAAAACAACTTTTTAAATCAAAATACTTAATAGTGAAAAATTATGAATTTTAGTGTTTTTAAAGTATATTTAAGATATAATATTACCATTTAATACAATTTTGGTCATTTTACATAATTTCACAATTAAACCGGACATAAACAAATATCAATATTTTAATAGTTATTATCTCTTAAAAACAAGCATTTTGTTTTAACAACGGGAATTAATTTAAAATTAATTTCATGCCACTTCTGTGTTTTGAATTTAGAAAAATGGATTCCATATTTGGAATCTGGATGTTCAAATTGTGTAAATAGGTAACTTTTATTTTTAGAAATTTTGAATAATTACATCGGTAAATATTTTATATTCCATGGTTAAAGGGTAAATCAGGTAAATAAGGGTTAATAAATAATGATATAATAATATAAAATTACCCTAAAACGTGTTTTAACCTTATTGTATGATACATGTCTGACGATGGTCATATTTGGGTCGATTTTGAGACCCCATGGAGCCACTTGTAAGTGATAGGGACACTTTATTTTAATTAAGTTAAAATAAACACAAAAATGACACAAGCATATATATTTTAGAAAAACAATTATTACATAGGTTTATCTATGTTAGAATTTAGATAATAAATATTCATTAGAAAATTAAAAATATTTCCTACATAAGGGTATTTTATTTATAATTTTTAGACATTAAATATGTTAATTTATTTATGACACAATGGTGATGCTGTAATTACCATAATAGTGAAAAATTAGAATAATTGTTATTATAAATACCCAAATAAAATTCATTTGAGACTTTTTATAAATACCAATAATTATATTGGTTAATATGGAATGTTAGGATTTATTTAATTAAATTTTTTCTATGTAATCATTCTGTTATGAGTTTTACAAAAATCAATTATTGAATAGTGTCAAAATTGACATAAGAGTGTTATCAAAACAAATATTATATTATTAATTGATATTAAATTCATAAAAATATATGGTTCGGCTAAGAGACTTATATCATGATAAATGTATCATTAATGGACCACTGGGTGTCGCTCGGATGTATATAGTAAGTTTATTAATCATATTATATAAAAATACAAAGAGACATTGTAAAAGTGAAACTAATTAACTAAGAGTTAATACTTAAAGATAAGGTTAATATAGTTACCCAAACCTGTCTAAATTCTATTTTTTGGTTGGTTTTTGACATATCTCCACATTAACCATTAAATAATCCACTTTTGAGCCATTATAAACCGAATATTAATTTATTATAAAATAATATTTCTAGCCTTTTCAAAGGTTCCCCTCACCCCTCTTATAAAAGGGAACTCCCCTTGTCATTAATTCACAGCTTCAAAGCCTTTTTCCTACCAAACCCTACCCAAATAATCTCTAAACATCCCTCAATACAACATATAGGCCACAGTGTGGTCATAAATCTAACCTATGGAGCTGTTTTGATCAAATCAAAAGGAAGAACCCGAATAAGAGGTAATGTTTTCACCACCCTTTTTCAAATTCAGTTCTTCTTCAACATCTTCTTTCTTTGTTATTACCATTCCAAAATAATGAATCTAGTATCTCCTATAAGCTATAAAATTAATATATATATGGTACAACCATATTCATTATTCTATCCATCCTTTGAATGACATGTCACCATACGTGTGTACGTATGGCTTACCGTCTCCACGTCGTGGTGTAATTGTTATTCAATATATTATTATTTGGATGTGTATAATACTGATTTTTAATTCATGTAAAAAATAAATATAACATGATAATGATTATTTATAAATGATATAACATCAAATTAAATATTATTTTAATATCAATAGAATGATATTGTCGCTCATGCGTACGTACGGACTAACGTCTCCACGAACGCGATGAGATTCATTCTCCATCGTATCTATCCAAGTGTAATTATCATTCGATGATTAATAATAGTATCTAAGGACTTGATATCATTCTTGATATTAATAAGATATAACCTATCCATGACAAACATGACTTATATAACAATACATATAAAAGAAAACGAGTAAGTTAACACCGGAAACAACGATAATACTAAGATATTATCAACAAATCAATGTTAAAAGATAATATATGATATCATATTACTGTATATGATTCATGTATAATTTAATAACAATTATTTCACAATTATACAGGAGGTTAACCTACCCCCAACCAAGGAAAAATACAAGGTAAGGGTTTATTTCGCAATCTCTTCATTATCCGAAGTTGTTTATACGTAATAATCTACTGGGATTTATTTATCATCCACATCCATGTTTCTTCAAAATGTATCTCAAAACGTTTTTACTATTTAAAAGATAATCGGTTAATTTCATTTATACCATTTATTGAGTTTTTATAAGATGTTTATAAAAGAAAACCTTCAATCATTTTCCAAATAAGGTGCTTTTTAACCTTTTCGACAGAATTAAGGTAAGAATGTTTTTTTTAACATATACTGCGAGGGCGGCTATTTTCCACCGTTATAAAATGTTTGAATCTTCCATTACAATATTATAAGAATATTTTCATATAAAATGTTTTATTTTATAAATATATGACTCTTAAATGATTTCAAAATAGAAATATATATTTCTTTAAAAAGAGTTTTGATTTCATCTATGTGAACATCCTTTGATGGATTTTAAGTTTATTTGGAGTTGATTTATTATGATACAATTCTTCTATATTGTATTGATGGTTTTGTGATATTTTTGACAGATGATATGTTATTTTTATACCATTCATGGTTTATGAAGAAAGTATTGACATTTCATATGCTAGTTTTAATACGAGTGTTTTTGTTACGTTTAAACCTGTTCATATGAGGAATGCATTCGAATTAATATGTGATGGGTGGAGCCCGCTATAGCTCCACGATGCATCGGTAGGTCTCATGAGACAAACTAGTGTCTTGGAACAAGGCCTTTGAAAAATCATATTTGTAGTCTTGGCATGAGGCATTGGCTATGTGGTTATGATAGTTTGGCATTATGCATTCCATCATTATGAAAATGGTTATTGATATTTCATGTTATCATTTTGTTAGTAGAATATCCATGTCAATAAGTAAATGGAATTATTTCATTTTATTTTTTCCATACTATGTTGAAGTTCATGTTTAAAAGGCTTTTGTTTTAGTTATACATTGCCTTAAATGTTTATTATTATTTATGAAAGTTTATGCTATATTGTTATCCTTACTGGAAATTTGAGCTCACCCCTTTTCAACATTTTATTTTTCCCAGGATTTGAAGAGGTAATTTATGAATGACATGTAGGGATTGTATGAGGGGATAAGAGTGTGTACTATGGAGACTATATTGTTGTAGTTTTCATTTTATAATGTAATGTACACTTTATTAATGTATATAGTTATTCCAAGGCTACTAAACTAATCGGTCTTTCGAGACTTGATATTTCTTGTGATCATTCCAATGTTACGTAATAATGCACTGACTCTGGGTAACTGGGGTCGGGGCATTACATTTCACTTCAAAATCACGACATTGTGAAAGTTATTTGAAATATGATCGTGATCTCTATTACAGCCCTTGGAAAATAAATCAGGGTTTCATGTATGTAGATTTCATAATAAAATAGATAAATATTATGTCTTGATTAATAACTCTAGAAATGAAAATATATTTGGTTATTTAGGAAAATAAAACAAGAGAATTTGATGAAACAAATGGAGAGATATTTGGAGACAAAACATTCGCAGCATAATGACTATATAACAAGGTTTTTGAAAAAATAAAAATAGAGGGGAAAAGTTATACCATAAATAAATAAATAATTTATATTACATGTAAAAAATAAAAACAAATAATATCATGATGTTTAATGAAATAACACATGAAAAGTAAACTTGAAGAAAAAGTGAAAATGCGATTTATTTTACGAAAATTCGGCAGCCTAACGTCATCACTTAAAAAAATTGAATAGAGAATAAAGGGTGTCTCATAAGTTTTAAATTAAATTGAAATTAATAATAATATATAAAAACATATTCCCACATAAGAATATGGAAACAAGAAGACATAACATAAAGAAAATAAAGACTAAAAATAGGATGGATGGTTCCCTTACCTTGAAGAGTAAATTTGAAATCTTGATGGTTGGGACCTTGGGGAATGACGACGCCATGGGAGGACACATTGGGAGGTAAAATGACTATAATTTCATTGATTAATATTTTGGAATGAAATTAATGAGAAAATGTCATGGTATATATAGGAAAAGTGAGGGAATATTTAACAAATTTTCAAGGAGAACCTCATCGGTGGTATTTCCAAAACCATGGGCCTACCCTTTGTATTTGACCGTGGTATTAGAAACATGGGAAACCTCATAGAATATCTTATTACGAAAAATTTGACTAGAATGATTACATAATTATTACATCATTACTGATTTCATCAAACACCATAAACTCAAAAACTGTATTTTCACTATTCATCGAAAAACAAAAAAATTAACAAAAATTTCATTAATTCACCATAACATAATATCAATGCTCTGAATTAAAAAATGAACTCCAATTTATGAAAATATTTTTACAAATATTTTTTATTTAAAATTCTAAATAAAATCAATATTAAATTAAAAAACAACTTTAAAACTATAGATCATTTTCTAATTACATGAAAAGGTAATAAAATTCCCCTAAACATATCATATAACCATAAGAATATAAATTAACAAATTTTGATAATATAGCTCCATTTTAAATTGTTAAATTACTATAAAACTGTAAATAAAATAATTATGACCTTCAAAAATATCAAAACTTATATTAAGATCATTTTTTAACTTTTAAGATGTCTAAATGGTATTGATACATTCATGGGTGATGTTTCATCTTTTTTGGATAATTTACTGTTCTTTACTATTCATTAATATTATTATTGGTATGTAACTATTCATACTTTACTATTCACTTAAAACAATTTTATCATATTAAACTCTAAATTTCTTACTAATCAGAACTATAGAAGACCATTATTTGAAAATCATTTCACAAAATTAATTATTTAAAGCATACATTTGTTTTTTAAAATACCCTTTTTACAAAATTCATCAATAATATTCGTCCTATATTTTTCTAGAAATATGAAAATTAAAAATTTTACCATAATAAAAAATAACAATTTTATTTACACCATGGCAATAAAAAAAGTTTCTAAGTCCTCATTACATATCCCCTTATAACACTTGCCTAGGATATATGTGTAAAGTGTGTTTTAGTGATAGGATCTTAGGGTGGCTCAGACAACATTTCCTGAATGGTGATTTTTAGCAGCATGAACTTTTCCCTTAGGCAATTCCTCTCAAGATTCACATGTTGAAGTTCAGTTATGGCTTGGGGTAGAGAAAAGACAAGAAATTCTACCACCTTCCTAAGATCAGACAAATAGTCTTCATACGGCCCGAGTCTACTAGATGTGTCTATTGACTCTTCATTCTATATTAATTTACCAAGATCACTTGTTTTTATAAAGAATAATTTTTACATTAAGATTTTTGATTCGAATGGTCATATAACAATCAAAACCCAATGGTATCACTTCATTAATTAATTGATAAAATTTTTGGAGTATAAATTGAAATAATACACAAATTTGTGAAACAAAAATTATTTGAAATTTCATGTCATTACAGCCTTATTGCACACACAATTTTACATTCTTTTAGGATATGTGCTGAAAATGAATGACATATATTAAACATATAGTTACCTATATTGAATATATGGAGTCATGATTTATAAATCCTAAAAATGATCATATAGTTTTTCTAATATTATTAACATTTCTTACAGTATAACTGTTTTGAGTCAATGTATAAAACCATAGGGAATCATATTACCATTTTACATAATGGATAATGTGGTGAAAATTAGATTCAAAATGCGATGATGATAGAATGTAATGATATCATTATTATTTATAATAATTTATCCTGAAATATTATTCAAAACCTATTCAATTTCTAAATCACATACTCTCCAAAGAAGAGAAGGATGTATTCAGCTAATAGATCATGTGGTGGAGACCATGGAGGAAAGATTGGATGATTTAATTAATGTTATATGTATAGAAGGGGACACATAGAATGGTGTCTCAATGGAATGGGAAAATTTTTTATGTGACAAAATATTTGGAAGAATTCAATAAATTTCTAGGGAAAAATAGTACAATTGAAGGAAATTAATTTCTTCTTATTGTTATTTTAATAGACAATTTTATTAAATTTGGGGAACTTATGAATTATCCAACTAATTTCAAAAAATTTCTTTATAAATAATACTGTATAAAAGGATTTATTCTAGAATATAGTTTTGGAATTATTTATTAAAATACAAAAATTATATTGTAGAATTATGTTATCCTATGGTGTTTTGTAAATAAAAATCATGTAGCATATAAGGATTTCATTAATTTTAGTAGCAGATATATCTTCATTAATAGAAGTGGTTTGGTAAACATCATGGGTTTATGATTTTAAAATTCATAATGAGTTAAAACCCATAAAAACCAATTAACTTTGTTCCTCGTTTTTGTGTCTAACAATATTACATATATTTTGGGAATTATTTATGGAAATACAACTAATTTATTTAATATATGTTTTAGTGGAAATTTTATTTTATGAAGAATACCAATATCTTTTAAGGGAATCTTTTAATGGTATTGGTAACCTATAAGGTTTATCATATCATGATATTGAGGTTTTTATGTGTTATACTTCATTTTTAACTTCATAAGATTTATATTAATATATTTTTCAATAAATTGAAAACCCACAAGATAGAGGAAACCCATAGCATATGGTAAGGCTTCAAGGCTTGAACCCACAACTATAGGGTCAAAATTTTAATTTTCATACCACTATACAAAATTATGTTATGGTTAATATTTTATTTTTCTACAAAAACAATTTCATATATAAACATTAATGATGACCCTTGGTGGTACTGTTAAGGTTTGGACACTAAAGTATTAAATATAGTACGTTGTGAATACAATATTTTTCATTGAAAATTATTTCACATTGAGTGAAATTATATTCACTCAATAATAAATATTATTCTATGCTAAATTTTAATTTTAGTTCCTTAGATATAAAAAATCATTTTTATGTTCATTTATTGTTGTAATAGATTAATTGGAAACTGATCAACGCAAAACCAATGGATAAAATTATTCAAATAAAACAGAAATAGATCTTGTATATTTTCTAATATTTTAATAAAGTAAATGATTTCATAAAAATTAGTACAATGAGATATAAATTTTTTAATCCAATTAACATTAATTATGATGAATCAAATGGTATTTTAAATCATCTATGAATTATGGTTTTTATATCACTAAGCATCCTTTGATAAATAAAATTCACGTGATCAATTACACATATCACTCTCTGTAATAATTTTTTACTTTTCTGCCAATAAATGTTCTTCAAATGAAAAAAATAAACTCTGAATTGGTTGAATAGTAATGTGTTATTACATATTTAATCTACAATTCCAAATATATATTATTAAGTATTTATTCTCTTATTTCATTTTAATAAGTTTGTTTTTTCATGAAAGGAATTATCATATATCAATCCCTTCATTTTTGAGTGCCAGATCATATTATAAAGATGACATTAATTTTATGTGGGAAGAATATAACACCTTAAAATTATAAATTATGATATATTTATTCAATATTGTATAATAAAGTCAAAATTGATCTTAATTAGCATATGAAATATATTTCATTAAATTTGATATATTTGATAGTTAGTTGAACATGAAACCCTATTTCAAAAATAACCATATTATAGAAATCCATTATATTCTAATCAATAAATTGGAATTTATAAATTTTACTATGTAAATAATTATTATTATTATTATCTTTTCATCACAAATATAATAAAAACCTTTTAATTGAAAATTAAATCTCTTATGAAAAAGTTTATTTTCAAAAAAAATATTAATTCATGTTGTTCATAACCAATTAAAAAAAAGTATAAAATTTTTAAAAATCTAATTTTAAAAATTTTATTCTTTTAAAAAATTAATATATCCAATTTTACATAGGGTAATTTTTTTGGATTTTTTGAAAATTTCTTATTTTACGACTGATAGTGAAAAATTATGAATTTTATTGAAAACTATATTTTAATTTATATAATTTAAATCATTTAATTGTATTATATTTTTCCAAATAAAAATAGATTTATAATACTAAAATTTTACTTAATTAGAATTTTGAAAGAACATTAATGTTGAATTTTGATATTAAAAGCTACATTACTTATCTGAATTTAATCTTGGAAAACCCCATTTTTCATCCAATATATGGGTATAATTTCAAATTTTGTTACGAAACCTCTATGTATTGAACATCAAAAAATGATTTAATATTATTCAAAAAAAATTGATATTATACAATTATATAAACTTAATATTTTACAATAATGAATAATGCAAAAAGAACAATAAAATTATCATGGTTATGGTAAAAAGGGTTTTCTAGGGATGGAAGAAAGAATATAAGGGTTAGAAATTAATAAAAATAAGAAAAACACCCATTACATGGAGATAATTATACCTTCTAAACTAAAATGTTCAATAAAGACCCATTTTTGTGGCATTTTCATGATAAAAATGATTATGAGGTCGATTCTATTAAAATATTCTATGTATGTCCTCTCCCACACTTATAAAAGAACACCCCACTCCCCAAATAATATCATATAAAGATTACATTTTATTAGAAATTACCTACATAAATCAAATCAATGACCCCCTATGAAAAAATATTTCATCTATTTTCTATAATTCTAATCTTGGTATACTTATGGTCTAAACCTAATGATGTTGTAAAAAGAAGAGGTAATGTTCTTAAATGGAAATTTTTAATTTATTTCTACATCTACCTACATAAAATATTATTTAACATGATTTCATAATAGTATAAATGTATTACATATACTGAGTTGTTAATATTATAATTTCATTAACTATATCCATTTCCTCTACTATCAAATATTAAATCAAACTATTGATCATGTGTTTGGTGGACAACATCTTTTGAAAACAATATAATTTATTTTCCATCACCCCTATTAATTTATGAATATAATTAAGGATTTAACAAATTTATATGATATTTTATGATATTATAATGCTTCTGCAAATGTAATATGTCAAATACCTTCTTAATTTCTATTTTGTTCAAAATACGATAACATCACTTCTGTGTATGGAGGACTACAACCACATGAATCATTGTGATTCGATCTTCACATATGATTTATATGAATTGTAAAAATTAATAAATATAATGAATATTTGTGAAATATGTTAAATTATATTGATTTTTTAAGTCTAATATATAAACTAAATCATTACCCTTTCACTCGTTCAATAAATGATAACACCTGTTGTGTATTCTTACTACTAACACCTCCAAAACACCTACAATCCACTAGTTATGTTCAGATCACAATTGTTATTATATAATTCATATTATCATAAAAAATTATATTTATAACATTAATATAATTCTATATATTATTAAATATGATATTAATATTAGTAAAAATAACATCAATGAAAAACCATGCATTAGAAAATAATTATATTAACACAAAAAATATTGAAAAAATGAAATGTTATTAAAAAAAATTATTTGAAAATTTTATTAAAGGATAATATATAAAAGTTTATATTTAAATAAGGTTCATGTATTAAATAATACCAAGATTAAAAATTATAATGTACGTTAAATCAAAATCATCCAAAATGAAACCTAGGGTAATGAATATGGTCTCCATTTCATTTCGTTGAGGCATATTGTTGTACTATGATCCTAATTTAATTTATATATCATTTATAATGCCTCATAAACATTTCATGTTACTATTTATAAATATTTCATTGTATTTTATTTTATAATTTGAATTATTTAATCTTGGGGGATTTCTTATGAAAATTTCTAAATGATAAATAATATCATAACTCAATTTCATTTCATCATGTTATATTACATATTTGTTAACACTGAATTATTAGATTATGTGTCAAATGATTTCTGAACAAAATATATTATATTTAAATTTGTTTTATGTGGATTTAAATTTTAAACTCATAATCAAATAATTCCTTATTTTGAATTCAATATATTTATTGTTATAAAAATTCCATATTTATATTGTAACACCCTAGGTAAATAAAGAATATGTAATTTTTATATTTATCCCTATTTGTGAATAAAATGTCAATATTAATTTAAAGGGAACGCTATGCTCGATGGCTTACCCAATACACAACAACGAGTTCCTTTGAAATCTTACGTTGCACTCTAATAATAAAATAAAATTATCTTAAATGGTAGTTAACGCCTAGCCGTTGTAATGGAGGGAATGAACATAACTAACTACAAAATGATTATATATTTTTGTCAAATATTTTTACTTTTTACAATAAATTTTAGAGGATTAAAAAATGTGAATGAATCCAATTTTTATGCATAAATATTCTAATATTCTTTAAAAGGTCGATTAACCACCTTTTGATGGCGAACCTCTTTTAAATCCACTTTTTGACAATTTTATGTGTTATATTTGAAAAAATAAAATTCTTTTTTAGAATCCAGACATCAAAATTCAAATTTAGTAAATTTTTGGTATTTTTCCGATAAAGATCCTTTTTTAATGAACTGTGAAAAAAATTTTATTTTAATTCAAAACCACTTTTTAATCGAATTTATTTATATGATTATATTATCTATTGATTTGGTTTTAAATTTAAATTAGAATATAATTTTACCATTTAATACAATATTGGTCGTTGAAATTAATTTCACTTTGAAATTGGACTTAAACTAGTGTCAATCTTTTAATAGATATTGTTTCATAAATACACGCTATTTGTTTTGACAGCGGGAATTAATTATTAAATTAGTTAATGCAACTTATATGTTTTGAATTTTGTAAAATAGACATCATTTTTGAGTTTTTAATATCAAATATATCTTAGGGTGATGTTTTGGTATTTTTCTGAAGAACTTCAATTTTTTGATGAATAGTGAAACCACTAAGTGGTACTTATAAAAACTGATTTTCCATTTAAATGAAATTTTACCACCTCTATGTTTTGAATTTAGAAAATCCAACATACATTGTTGTCATTAATAAGTAAAATTTTGTTCAATGGAATTAAATTAATTTTTTGGTGAATAGTAACTTTTAAGTTTTTAATAGCGATTAGGGGTAATTAGTGTAGTTTAAGGTAAAAATAATGTTTTAATAATATGAGATGAGCATGAAAAATGTCCTACCCTTATTTTATGTGTAATGGCCGACCAAGAAAATCCATGGGTCAACTTGGGGACCCCATGGAGCCACTTTGTTTGGGAAATGACATAGATAACATTTTATTTAATGTAAAAGTAAAAATGACACAAACATGAAAAGTTTTACTAAAAAATTTTTTACATGGGGTTATACACGTCATATTTTTTAATATAAATATTAAACGGAAAGATAAAATGATTTCCTACATCATGATATTTGTTTTATAATATTTAGACATTAAATAATCAAAATTATTTATGACATCATAATGATGCAGTGATTATCTCATTAATAAAGGATTTAAATAAAATGAAAAGATAATGTAAAATCATTGAACTACATATGTCCAAAACCTATTGTATTTGTGGATTTAGAAACCCTATAACCTTATACTCGAATTATATCAATTTGGGACCTTTTAAATCTGATACTCATTGTCAAATAAAGTAACATTTCTTTACTTTCCAAGAGTGCCCCTCCTCTCCTCTTATAAAAGGCCCCCACCTATACCTCCTTACCCACACTTCCAAAGCATTTGGCTCGGCCGAACCCTTCTCATTTTGCCTCTCCACATCCCTATATTACTCCTAGGAGCCTCACATTGGGCAGATGTCTTCCCATGGAAGCCTTTGAGCTCAAATCAAAAAGAGTTACCCGATTTTAAGGTAATGTCTTCACTTGTGTTATTTTGTTTTATTTTGCTTCTCCAACACCCTAAACTCTTTTTATTCATTTATTTTGTAACAAATCCAGTATCTTAAATATAATAGGATGTTTTTATAATAATCATTCGAGCTACACATACACACACCTACATGAAATGGTTATAGAACATACTCTTTTTGTGGATGGTGAACTTCTGCCTCACGAAACGATGATTGTTCAACACTGATATAACACCATAAAAGGTGTCCATTAAGATGTCACTATATTTATATATGATATAGAATATGTTTATGTTTTACTTATGCTTCTTTATTTTTCTTTTGTGGAATAACTTTATGGTTTCCATTGTGGGTAAACACGATAATTTATTTTAGGAAGTGCGGACTACCGCCCCCTCAACGTGATTTGATTCGTTAATGCCATATGTGGGATGTATAAAGGATGTATTTAAAGTTATTATACATGATTTATGTTACATAGAAATTATGAATATAATTCTTTAATTAAAATATAAATACCTCTCATTTGGTTTTAATTCCATTAATATGACATAGAAATTAAAGTAGCGTTCATGTGTACGTACGACTTACTGTCTCCATGAACGGTGCATTTCATTTCTTACCTCTAAATGATTATTTAATATTATAAATAAATGTATATTCTGGATATATATGATATATTTGATATCCAAATCATGAATATCATTTATTATATAATGAACCTTTGACCACACGAACAACATGTAATTGTAAGAAATCCACTTTCGACTTAAGAACCAAATATCGACAAAACAAACATTATTAACTTAAATGATTACATAATGATTATAACATGGAAATAAGTGATATAAAAGTAATAATGAACTTGAAAAATGATCTTATGCAAGTAGAAATTAACTCATGTTTATTATTCAGGACGTTAAAGAACGATCGAGTCAAGTCGGACCCGAGGTAAGGGATCATACTCCTCTCTTTCTTTTTAAGTACACTATTTTATGTCATTTCTTTTAATCTCATCTTTCTTGTGATTGTAATGTTCTTTTATATTACTATTACTGTAATTTTTATGTTCATATGATGAGAGACCCTATTCTCTCTCATCAATCCATTTTGGATGTTTTGAGTGGCGCCGTTAGGCTGCCGAATTTTCGTAAGAGATCTAACCTCTCTCTTTCTCTTTAAGTACATTCCTTTATGTAACTTCTTTTAAGATCATATTTATTATAATGGGGGATGTTATTTTATATTCCTCTTGCAGTACATTTTATTTTAATATGATGAGAGACCCTATTTGATCTCATAAATCCATTTTGGATGTTTCATGTGGCGCTGTTAGGATGCCGAGTTATCGTAAGGGATTTTTCATCTAACTTTTATTCCCATGATATTTATGCTACATTTTCCACATTTTCCTTTGAGTGGTGTATGTAATGACCATTATTTTAAAAATTGTGTAATATAATTTCATTTATGAGTATTTACATCAATGTTGTAATGTCCTTCTTTCACGGGGTGTATGTTTCGAAAGATACCCATGTCGGTAAGGTAACCTTTCACCATCCTCTTTTTAAAAAGACTTCTTTTGTTATGTCTTTTAATTCACATAACATTATGTTGGGATGTATTCTTCTATATCCTTATTTATTTATATTTTATGTCCGAGTGATGAGATACCCTTTTTATCTCTCATCAACTCATTTTTTGAGTTTTTTAGTGATGCCATTAGGCTGTCAAATTTTTGCAAAGGAACATCTTAACACAATTTTGATTCTTTGGGATAAGATTGTACTCCTTGAATATGTCGTTCTATGAATATGTGTGAATAACCTCTGATTTTTTACACTAAATATCTACTTATATTTGATGTATTAGTTTTTCACACATAATTATGTAATTGATTTATCCTTAATCCAAGGATACCATCTTTGTATGGGACTTCTTCTCAATCTACTTTCATTGAGGCATATTTTGTTTTATACACAACCTTCTTTTATACGGTGTATAAACCCCTTTGACTTTTATGTTTATTCAAAAGGAATATTTTTTATACGAAGCGTTTACTAAACGACAAAAGGGAATGATTTTGTCGTATGTATGCGGCGACAACGACTTCTCCGCCGCCATGACCATTATTTGAGTTTCGGCTTCCTCTACAAGCAATTCCGTTTTTATAAAAGAAAAATAAATACCATGTTTTACTTTTCTTTTATTTTGGTATTGAAATGGTTTTCATAATGTTTATATATCAATGTGTTCTACAGATATCTTTTGATTGAAAGGTGGGAATGTTATGCTTCCTTTATGAATGTTTTATGTGATACAATTATGTTGAGGTTCTTGGGCATTATTATGAAGACGGGTGGTTCCATGATAAACTAAGGGCGGGTGAGCCCAATATTGCTCCACAATGCATTGGGTAACGCGAAGGAGTGGAACGTTAAGGTTTCTTTGAAGAGATTTACGGAATATACTGTGATGGGTATTCCAAAAGTAACCCAGAGGGTTACTCACTATATAAGAATGTTATGATTGCCTCAATTTACCTTTATGTCTTATGATTTCTATGATTTATTCATGATTTTATGAGGTATTTTAAAGTTCTTATGTTTTATGGGTAAAGTATGATTTCATTATTATTTATACATGTACTCATGTTTCCTTTCCATATTTTTATATCCTTTACTGAGATTTTTATGCTCATCCCATGTTTTTGAAATGTTTTTCACAGGTCAAGGGAAGGGTACAAGATATGATGATAGTGTCAAGGAAGTTTCAAGAAAGAATCCATGTTTTATTTTAAATATGTTTCCGTTGATGGGAAAAATGAATACTATATTTTATGTAACCATGTTGTTTATGTGTGGAAGGTAATGCATGTTTTATTATCTAATTCTCTAAAACTATAAACCTGAAAAGATCCTCAATGTGTAATATTGTAATAACTCAAGATTAAGTAAGGTTTAAGGCTGGGGCCTTATAGTTGGAATCAATGGTCGGTTTAGATAACTATAGTGGTTAGGGTATTCTCTAAGCACAAGTGACACTACCATAATGGTTAGGATTTCAGAAAGAGTCCTAGTTTTAGATAAAGTGAATGAGTAAGTATATCTTAGTGTTTACCTTCCTCATTGGTATATGATGGTTTTGTTGATATACTAACACGGAATTTTTTGTTTTTTGTGAATGGATGGATCTAGTAGCCACCAAAGAGACAACATTTTTGAAGGAAAATGTGGTAGTTCGTTGATTAAGATACTAGATAAAATGGGGGATTCAATGAGGAAACTCGGGGTTGTTCTAAACCAACAATCTAGGAATCATGATCAACCACTTGAACCATTGTACGATATGTAATGAATCATGTACGAGATGACCAATCGATGTGGATGTTCATGTAATAATTATAAAGGTAAACATTAGAGTTTATATGATCCTTACTTTTGAGGTAATTATGGGTTATTATATGTTATGATGGAAAATGAAAGGCATGAGATAAACTTGAGGTTAAAATATGTTATGATCATTTTTGAAGATTTTATCACGTTTTGGGGAATTTTTTACGAATTATATAGTTTTGGAAAAAGGACAACACGCAGACCACGTGACAACTCGTCGCGTCAGACAAAGTTGCGGGAATCGAACCCACAACCAAAGTGCGACTGGTATTTATCACCTACCACTTGACTCCGTGAAGTCCCTGGTTAGTTTGACTAACTCTTTTTAGTTAGATGATTTTAGGAATCAAGAGTGTGTTTATTTTGGGTTATCTATGGAAATGATTAACCTATCATGGAGGATATGCGATTAAGTTAATTACTTTTCAATATGATATTTTAAGAGCAACAGGTGTTATTTGGAGATAAAAGTTAATTTATACCTTGGAAGACTGTGTGATTAAATCCTTCAAATATTTGTGTTTCAATCTTATTTTGGTTTACTTTGAAGAATTTTATGGACATTTTTTGTTTATCAAATGGTCCTCGTTGAACTTTGGGTTTTGTCGGACAAATTTTGGAGAGTAAGAATAGATTTTATTTTTATAAAGGGTTATCCTTTTCTGGATTACCTGATCTTGTACTAACCATTTTGGTTTTGGTTTTGGTTTTGGTTAAAGTCTAAAGACATGGGAAGTATATAGTTCTCTTTTTTGGGTTAAATGATTCTCTAGATGTTGATTATAATGAACAAGTCTTCCTAAATACTATTCTTTTGGAGAAAATATGAGTTTGTATACGAAATCTAATAAAAGTTGAAAGTCAACATGATGAGTAATTATGTTTCCTTATGAATAAATTCCTCAATAAAAATTAACTTAAAACAATAATGTTTTCTATTAACTTTTCCGACTGGGGAATCGAATATCTTTTAACCCATCACATGTTTGTGATTTTCTTGTGGTTAACTTTCTCCTAAACATGTTTTCTATCACTCTCCATCAGAACATGACCCTATGTTTTCCCCTCCATGTCCATGTTTTCCTACACGGAATCCTAGTATGGTTTAACTCAGGTGACCTCTATACTTCTCTTTCTTTATTTTAAAGTGATTGTTTTACCGACTCTTGTTCCGATGTGGGACTTTCAAGGATGTTTTCGAGCCCAATTTTAAAATTTCGAGGACGCAATTCCCAAAAGGGGGGAAGAATGTAACACCCCAGGTAAATAAAGAATATGACATTTTTATATTTATCCCTATTTTTGAATAAAATTTCAATATTAATTTAAAGGTAATGCTATGATCGATGGCTTACCCAATACACAGCAACGAGTTCCTTTGAAATCTTACGTTGCACTCTAATAATAAAATAATATTATTTTAAATGGTAGTTAATGCCTAGCAGTTGTAATGGAGGGAATGAACAGAACTAACTACAAAATGATTATATATGTTTGTCAAATATTTTTACTTTTTACAATAAATGTCATAGGATTAAAAATTGTGAATGAATCCAATTTTTAAGCATAAAAATTCTAATATTCTTTAAAAGGTCGATTAACAGCATTTTGATGGCAAACCACTTTTAAATCCACTTTTTGAAAATTTTATGTGTCATATTTGACAAAATATAATTCTTCTTTATAATCGAGACATCAAAATTTACATTGTGTAAATTTATGGTATTTTTCCGATAAAGTTCATTTTTTAATGAATAGTGAAAAATGTTGTATTTTAATTCAAATCCTCTTTTTAATCTAATTTATTTATATGATTAGATTATCTTTTGAATTGGTTTTAAAGTTAAATTAGAGTATATTTTTACCATTTAATCCAATAGTGGTCGTTGGAATTAATTTCACTTTAAAATTGGACTTAAACTAGTGTCAATCTTTTAATAGATATTGTTTCATAAAAACACGCTATTTGTTTTGACCGCGGGAATTAATTATTAAATTAATTAATGCAACTTATATGTTTTTTATTTTGTAAAATAGGCATCACTTTTGAGTTTGTAATATAAAATATAGCTTAGGGTGATATTTTGGTATTTTTCTGAAGAACTTCAATTTTTTTGATGAATAGTGAAACCACTAAGTGGTACTTATAAAAACTGATGTTCCGTTTGAATGAAATTTTAACACCTCTGTGTTTTGAATTTCAAAAATCCGACATACATGGTTTTAATTAAGAAGTAAAATGTGGTTCAATGGAATTAAAATAATTTTTTGGTGAATAGTAACTTTTATGTTTTTAATCACGATTAGAGGTAATCAGTGTAGTTTAAGGTAAAAATAATGTTTTAATAATATGAGATGAGCTTGAAACATGTCCTACCCTTATTGGATGTGTCGTGGCAGACCAAGAAAAACCATGGGTCAACTTGGGGACCCCATGGAGCCACATTGGTTGGGAAATGACATAAATAACTTTTTATTTAATGTAAAAGAAAAAATGAGACAAACATGAGTTTTTTTACTAAATAAATTTTTTACATGGGGTTATACAAGTCATATTTTTTACTATAAATAGTAATTGGAAAGCTAAAAATATTTCCTACTTCATGATAATTTTTTATAATTTTTAGACATTATATAAATAAAATTATTTATGACATCATAATGATGCAGCGATTACCTCATTAATAAATGATTTAAATAAAATGAAAAGATAATGTAAAATCTATGAAATACACATTTCCAGAACCTATTGGATTGGAGGATTTCGAAACATTATCACCTTATCCTAGAATTATATCAATTAGGGACCTTTTAAATATGAAACGTATTTTCAAATAAAGTAACATTTCCTTACATTCCATGAGCGCCCCTCCTCTCCTCTTATAAAAGGCCCCCACCTCTACCTCCTTACCGACACTTCCAAAGCATTTTGCTCGGCCAACCCCTGCTCATTTTTCCTCTCCACATCCGTCTCCTACTACTAGAAGCATACCATTGGGAAGAAGTCTTCCCAAGGATGCCTTTGTGCTCAAATCAAAAAAGAGTTACCAGATTTTAAGGTAATGTCTTCACTTGTGTTATTTTGTTTTATTTTGCCTCTCTAACCCCCTAAACACTTTTTATTCATTTCTTTTGTAACAAATCCAGTATATTAAATATACTAGGATTTTTTTATAAGAAGAATTCGAGCTACACTTAAACACAACTACATCATATGGTTAAAGAACATACTGTTTCTCTGGATGGAGAATTTCTGCCTCACGAAACGATGATTGTTCAACATTCATATAACACCTTAAAAGGTGGCCATTAAGATGTCACTATATATATATATGATATATAATATTTTTATGTTTTACTTAATCTTCTTTATTTTTCTTTTGTGGCATACCTTAATGTTTTCCATTGTGGGTAAACACGATAATTTCATTTTAGGATGTGTGGACTACCGCCCCCTCAAAGTGATTTGATTCGTTAATGCCATATGTGGGATGTATAAAGGATGTATTAAAAGTTATTATATATTATGTATGTTATATATAAATTATGAATATAATTCTGGAATTAAAATATACATACCTATGATTTGTTTTTAATTACATTAATATGACATAGAAATGAAAGTAGTGTTCATGCGTATGAATGGCTTACCGTCTCCATGAACAGTGCATTTCATTTCTTACCACTAAATGATTATGTAATATTATAAATACATTTATATTCTGGATATATATGATATATATGATATCCAAATCATGAATATCATTCTGGATATAATGAACCTTTGACCACATGAACAACATGTAATTGTAAGAAGTCCACTTTCGACTTAAGAACCAAATATCGACAAAACAAACAATATTAACATAAATTCTTACATAATGTTTATAACATGGAAATAAGTGATATAAAAGGAATAATGAACTTCAAAAAGGTTCTTAAGAAAGTAGAAATTAACTCAAGTTTATTATTCAGGATGTTAAAGAACGATTGAGTCATGTCGGACTCGAGGTAAGGGATCCTACTCCTCTCTTTCTTTGTAAGTGCACTCTTTTATGTAATTTTTTTAAGCTCATATTTCTTGTGACTGGGATGTTCTTTTATATTACTCGTACTTTAATTTTTATGTTCATATGATGAGAGACCCTATTCTCTCTCATCAATCCATTTTGGAAGATTTGAGTGGCGCCGTTACGCTGCCGAATTTTCGTAAGAGATCTAACCTCTCTCTTTCTCTTTAAGTACTCTCCTTTATGTCACTTCATTTAAGATCCTATTTTATATGATGGGGGATGTTCTTTTATATTCAACTTTCTATAAATTTTATTGTAATATTATGAAAGACCCTATTTGATCTCATAAATCCATTTTTTGAAGTTTTAAGTGGTGCCGTTAGGCTGCCACGTTTTGGTAAGGAATTTTTCATCTCACTTTTATTCCCGTGAGATTTATGCTACATTTGACACAATTTCCTTTTAGTGGTGTATGTACTGACCATTATTTTAATCATTGTGTAATATAATTTCATTTATGAGTATTTACATCAATGTTTTATTGTCCTTCTTTCACGGGGTGTATTTTTCTAAAGATAACCATGTCGGTAAGGGAACCTTTCACCCTCCTCTTTTTAAAAGACTTCTTTTGTTATGTCTTTTAATTCACATAACATTAGTTTTTTATATGTTCTTCTATATCCTTAGTGATTCAAATTTTATGTCCAAGTGATGAGTACCCTTTCTATCTCTCATCAACTCATTTTCTAAATTTTGTAGTGACGCCATTACGCTGTCAAATTTTTTCAAGAGAACTTCTTAACCCAATTTTGATTCTTTGGGATAAGCTTGTACTCCTTGAATATGTCGTTCTATGAATATATGTGAATAACCTATGATTTTTTTACACTTAATATCCACTTATATTTGGTGTATTAGTTTGTCACACATAATTATGTAACTGATTTATCCTTAATCCAAGGATACCATCATTGTATGGGACTTCGTCTCAATCTCCTTTCATTGAGGCATATTTTGTTTTATAGACAGCCTTCTTTTATACGGTGTATAAAACCCTTTTAATTTTACATTTATTCAAAAGGAATGTTTTTTATACGAAGCGTTTACTAAATGACAAAAGGGAATGTTTTTGTCGTATGTATGCGGCAACAATGACTTCTCCGCCGCCGTCACCATTATTTGAGTTTCAGCTTCCTCTACAAGCCAAACCTTTTTTTAAAGAAAAATAAACACCATGTTTTACTTTTCTTTTATTTTGGTATTGAAATGGTTTTAATAATGTTTTTATATCAATGTGTTGTATTGATATCTTGTGATTGAATGGTGGAAATGTTATGTTTCCTTTATGCATGTTTTATGTGATACGATTATGTTGAGGTTCTTGGGAATTATTACGAAGACGAGTGGTTCCATGATAAACTAAGGGCGAGTGAGCCCGATATAGCTCTCCAATTCATTGGGTAATTTGAAGGAGTGAAACATTAAAGTTTCTCCGAAGAGATTTAGGCAATATTCTGTGATGGGTATTCCAAACGTAACCAAGAGGGTTTCTCCATATGTATGAATGTTATGAATGCCTCAAGTTACCTTTATGTCTTATAATTTCTATGATTTATTCATGATTTTATGAGGTATGTTAAAGTGCTTATGTTTTATGGGTAATGTATGATTTCATTCTTATGTATACATGTACTCATGTTTCCTTTCAATATTTTTATATCCCTTACTGAGCTTTTTATGCTCATCCCATATTTTTGAAATGTTTTTCACAGGTCAAGGGAAGGGTACATGATATGATGATAGTGTCAAGAACGTTTCAAGAAAGAATCCATGTTTTATTTTAAATATGTTTCCGTTGATGGGAAAAATGAATACTATCTTTTATGTAACCAGTTTGTTTAAGTGTGGAATGTAATGAATGTTTTCTGATCTAATTCTCTAAAACTCTAACCCTGAAAAAATCCTCAATGTGTAATCTTGTAATAACTCAAGATTAAGTAAGGTTTAAGGCTGGGGCGTTATATATATCTACTTCATTGAGAAATATATTATAATATAATACTATTTACATTTATATTGACTATATATAGACACAATGATATAATTTACAATGATTCACATATCATTTCAGGTTTATTCCTTCTAGGGATATAATTTAAAACATATCAATGAGTGAAACATTATTGTACAAGCTCACTTTGTTTTGTGATTTTTAACATTCTCTTAAAAAATAACTTTATAATCATTTTTCATTATAAAATTGATTTATCTTGAATGTAAATATTATTTTATGATTTTTAAGACTACATTTTTAATTCTAATACCATATATATATATTGTATTTTCAATGAATTTTGTTTTATTACCTCGGGAAATATTTATAATTTTGTGTCCTTTATTAAATATAGATATTTCTTATAAGCTATATAATATAAGAATAAAATACATTGTTTGATATATGATGAGTGTGTTGGACATTTAGAAATTGTGGGAGGAAAAAATTTTATAGTTCCTTGATACATCAGTAATCTCATTAGGCGAGTTATTTGGATAGCCTTACTTAAATAGGATTCTATTATATACCTACCCATTAATCATAAAATATATTTTTAAGGGTCCTAACAGTGGAAATATCATAAGCCCTGAGTTCAATAAGTGCAATAATTAAGAATTTCATATATTATTAATTTAGTTATTATAATCCATGAAAATTTTTATAGTGATATTTTATATGTGGGGATTTAATTATGAATTTATTTTATAATTGGAATGTGATTTTAGATATTAATATTTTCATATTTATTATTCCATCATTAATTATGATAGTAGATTTATTGAACTAAAGGAACATGTATTTATTTTTTTAATATTTGATGTTTATTATCCATCATCTAATCGTGATATTCATATTATTTAAACGACGTTTGTGTTCTGTAATTCACCATTTTATGATGATTAATTGTATTGATTCATGATTGATTCTATTGTACATATCCCATTATGATCATTTAATCTCACCCTTATTTATTTCATTTCCTAGTAATATTGAAATTTTACTAAGATTCATATTCAAGGATATTATATAAGGAATAAAAAGACAACTGAAAAAAGTATATTTTTTAATTTAATGTCATATGAGAGTTATGTTGCAATCTAGTTTACAAATTATAAACTATTCATTCATTAGGGATGTTTTTTTATTGAATGATGATTCAATTTAGCAATGCATAAATATTCTTTGAGATACTGCATTTTTTTGTATTTACAGTATTTCAATGCATACTAAATGGATTTATTATGGACTGCTGTTTCCTCTTGAAATGGGGATGACCTCATTGATTTAAGGTTCAAACATTCCAAGTGGTTTCTAACGGGTTTGTTCGTAGAACCAGAAACATTCAATGATTCTATATCCATTTGGACCTACTTTCCAAATGTAGGTGTTCACTAGTTTTTAACTGATGAGGTTTAAGAATTTCGATTGGTCTAGAGGATGGGAGGTTGGACTCATCACAACTTTATGGGGGGGTGTTATTGTCAACTCCAGGACTCTCTTTATAGATTTAAGTTATGTTCATGAATCCTTATTACATTACCAAGTATGAATATGAGATTTACATTAAATCTGACAATCAATGATTAATATGTATGACATTTAGACAATATTTTATATGTATTCATGGTTCTTCATCGAAAGAGAGTCATCTGTATTTGTTAGAGATTTTTAGTCAATGTTATCCTTCGACACATTATATAGAAATATCTTTTTCATTATGATAACTGTACTGGTTTTAGAGGCACTCATTGGGGTACTTGATGTTTATTATCATTCAGAAGGACAATGATTATTTCAGAGTTGGGATCGTACCCGCAGATAGGCTACATATCTATCCTTTGTTTTAGAAAAGGAATCAGAACCCACATATTTGAAGTAAATAAGTATGATGTTTATTCATGTTTGATGGCTCAAAGAAAGAAATCATAATTACTTTTACACTATAAGCTCACGTGAGTCATAGCCGGGGAGAGAAACAAGAGGTATTGGGAAAATCAGACAATTGTTCCATGAAATATGCAATTATAAGAAATGATATGGAGATTATGTATGTATGACTACCCAGAATGATAAAGATTATCATTTACTTCAAGGAAGAAACTCGAGAACAAGGTGCATAAAGGTATATATTCTTTATGGAGATTTGGGTACTATAACATGGGGCTTATTACTGAGGAGGATGACCAAATTAGGAGGGCACTTATGATTGGGTTTTACTCCTGAGAAAGAAGCCCAAGTTAGAAGTAAATTAAGACTAGTTAATGGAAATTATGACTAGGGATTATTCTTGAAGAAGAGGCCCGGGTTAAAAAGGAATTATTACTAGGGCTTACTCCTGAAAAGGAAGCCCAGGTTAAGGTAATTTGGATTTTTGGGAACATGGGGCTTACTCTTAAGGAGGATTCACATATTAAAATAATTGTGGTTAGGGCTTACTCCAAAGAGGGATTTCCAAAATTAAGGGAACATAATGATTTGGGCTTACTCCTGAGGAGGATTCATAAAATTAAGAGAACTTAAAGACAGGGGCTTACTCTTGAAAAGGAGGCCTATGATAGGGGACTTGGGGAATACTCTTAAGGAGGATGACCATATTTTGGGAACTTGAAGATTGGGGCTTACTCCTAATGGGGATGCCCATGTGTTAAAGTGACTTGAGACATAGGACTTATTCATGAGAAGGAGGCCTAAAATTAAGGATTTTCACATCTTAAAGGATGAGGTTAAATGAATGAAATCTCTATTCTTAGAGACATAAAGATATTCAAATCACTGTATTTTGAGGGATGTTCAATAGAATTCCTTTCAGATATGGAATCCAACAAGGAATCCATTCAAAAAGAAATGAGTTTAAAGTGGGTTTTGAAGGCTAGATCATGAATTGGAGAGGTGGATATGCATAATAGAGGTGAAATAGGCCAGAGAGGTAGCCAAAAAAAAGTGGGAGTGTAGGTCATGCGTGTGTGTGCATGTCCTGGTCGCACAGGTGTAACTGTGTGACACATGAATACCTGCGCGATGGTCATCCCTTAAGGTAATACATGAGCGATACTTGGATCAAGACTTTAGTATTATCCCTAGGTTCTTCCAAAAGTGTGGTGTGCAAGTTCTATTGAAGGGGTAAGGTGGCATGCAAGTGTGCCCATATCCCTTAAGGTCTGGACACTTAGGCGCGCAAGTGTTGATGTGTTTCAACACTTAGGCCATACTCCCCCTCTTTAGACATTCCATTCTAGGTAAGAAATTACCTTAGAAGTGTTCGAATGACATCATGAAGAGACATGGGTGACCAGAGCTCGAATATGAGTTTTGGAATCTTTTCTTCCTCAAATGGGGGGCCCACCAGGGGTATTTATAGGCCAGGGAAGACCCTGGGACAAAAATCAAAGAGGGTGCAAAAGTCACCTGCATGACCATTGGGTGGTGCGCAAGTATACTTGCGTGACCTGGGTGGAACTTGCGCGACCCAAGTGCAAATGAATCTTTCTTCATGACTTTGTCAATGATTGATGTCTCTTCAATGGATGAATCACTTTGGGTTCAAGGTATTTCCTCTTTTTATTCATTTATACTCTGTTCCAAAAAGGAGCGTCAACAAAAGTCTCCCCCTCAGATTTGGATCTGGAGAGAAAATAGGAGTTGACTCTGATGAAAAAAGAGAAACCAAGGTTCTTTGTGGTTAATGGCTGTTTAAAGTCATGCATGTCAGACATAAAAATGCTAATATTTAATGGAAAAAAATCTTTGACCCAATGAATTATCATTGAATCAGTTCCTTGATAATTTATCTGAAAAAAATTTTCCATGTTCTAGTGTGAGGGAAAATATGTAAATGATGACTTAAGAAATTTGGAATCTGAGGAATGATATGAAAAATGGATAAAATTATTTAAAAGAAGTAGTTCCCATGGATGAAGTTAACACTATTTAATAAACACATTAGAGGGGTTGAATTATGAAGGGCCACCTAAGGGCATTTCATGCATAGTAAAATAATAGCATCTTTTGGCTGAAAGGTCCATTATGTAGACTACTTATACAAGGCCGCCTAACAGAACATGTTGCATAGTCAAGAAAAAGAACTCTCAGAAATTTACTTTTCTACTACTAAAAAGCAAGTGGGTGTTTATGGGGATTCAAATTTTCCAAATCATAGAGTTTGTTGTATAGAGAGAGGTACTTGAATATGGAGAATATATTTCCAAACAATATTTTGTATGAACTGAATGAATTTAACTCCTACAAAGGTCAGACCCAAATGTATGGAAGGGAAATATAAAGCATTGATGTGAATACTTTCAGATCATAACAATGAGTATGGGACAGATATGTTAAAGATGGCCATTTTTTCCAGATCCCTATATATTTTCATTAATACAACTAAGGAATAAAGAAATTTTCATTCCAATAATGAATTTACCACTATTTGAAAAACCCGTTAGGGGGTTAAATTTTGCATGGCCACCTAAGGTCTTTGGCTGCATAGTCAAATAATAGCATCTTTTGGGTTACATGTCTGTTATGTAGACTTTTTATGCAAGGCCGCCTAAGGGGACATGCTGCATGGTCAGGAAAAAGAACTCTCAGAAATTGGACATTTTTTGACCAGAAGTCAAGAAAAGTGTTATGGAGATCTAGAAGTCTTTAAGGATAGAAGTATGACACATAAAAATGGGCATTTGTTCAATGCATGTAGAGATACACAGACCAATGCTAACCATATTCATGATGTGGCTGGGTCCTGAATTGAAATATTGAAATTCAATATGTATCCCATAAGGATGGGAATCAAGCCATAGGTAATTCTTGAAATACAGTTTAACGTCATGTTGGATGAAATTATAGGAAATCATAGTTTAGGGTCATAGAACTTTGACCACACTAATGAATACACAATGTGTGTTTTCACAAGGAATTTTTATCTAGGGGGATGAATGTGAAATTTGGGGTAAGGAAAAAAAACATGGGGCTGGATTCGATGGATATCGAACATTCCAATGTATCCCATAAATATGGGAATCAAGCCGCACATAGTTATTAAAATACCCTCAGTATAGATTTGGTTCGTACATGTAATGGGTGATGGGGACTTTAGTGCAATGATGGTTTGACCCAAGATAAAAGGTTCGGGTATTACCATGTATGCATGTAGTGTTTGAAATATAACATGATTGGAAATCAATGTAAACAATGATTCTCTCTCAATTGAGGGTTTCAAATAATGTTGTAGTTTATTTTCGTACATGACAACAGTGTTGTACAGTTTAACATTGTGTTGCACTGACAAAGGAGAACCAATGTGAAGAGATTGGTTTTGGGATTGAACCTCTGGAGGTTGCCTACGTACCCATCCTAAAAGGCAAGGATCAATGTCAGCATAGTTAAATTAAAGAATGAATTAATGATCAAGTTATTCATGGGGACAAGGACCTAAAAAATGGTGTTGGGACTTACACATGTTTAGCGGCACATATAGGATGTTATGGTTGATGTTTACTCTAATCTCATGTGAGTCATACTCTGTTTGAGAAACAAGAGGTAGAAACAACCTAAATGATGCACAATTTAATTTCATGTAGTACATATGAAGGGACTATGCAATTTAAAGTCTTGTTGTGAGGACTATTGATGCTTCACAGTTTAGTGTCATGTAGTAGTGAAAAAATACAGTTTAACATCATGTAGTACAAATATAGGGACACCGTTTAATGTCATGTTGGAGGTATGGGTGTTGTACAGTTTATAATCTTGTAGATAAGACGATAAGAAAAATATAGATTAATGTCATGTTGGATGAAAGGGGGACTGTGTAGTTTAATGTCATGCAGTGAGGACAAAAGATGACATAGTTTAATGTCATGTTAGACATATTAATGTCTTTTTCGTAGTTTAACATCATGTTGGACGATGGAATAGTTTAACGTCATGTTGGATGATGGTGTGAAGAGTTTAAGGTCATATTCATGGACCATAGATTATTCAGTTTAATGTCTTGGTGGATGTAAGGGACTTCTATACAGTTTATTGTCATGTTGTTATGACGTCACAGTTTAACGTCATGTTGGACGTAAGTTCAAATATTTTATGGTCATATGCATGGACTGTGGATGTTTCAGTTTAACATATTTCTAGATGATATAGTATTTGTGTTACACAAAATATTTCATCAGAAATATAGCATTGGTTTGAGTAGTGATGATTCATCCATCCATTGAGATTAAAGAATATGCTCCATTGGAGTAGACCTTATCTATTGAATATGGTCCTTCCCATTTTGTCTCTTGCTTGGGAGGTTTATTTCCTGCTATCATTGGAGTTCTGAGAACCAATACCTATTCTCCTTGAATGAATGAACGAATATGATCTTTTTTGTTAAAAGATCGTGCTATTCGATTCTCATAGACTTCCATGTGGTTCGGGCTGAACAATCTTTTCTCATCGAACCGTTCCAATTCATCCAATCGCTTTTGAGATTGTTCATCTCTAGATGACTGATCAAAAATGGCTACTCTGAGCGATGGTAATTGAACGTCAATGGGAAAGACTACTTCTATTCCATATACCAATGAATATGGAGTTGACTGCGTTGCTGGGCGGTTGGTGGTCCGATAAGCCCATAAAGCATGAAAGAATTTATCAGGCCATGATTTCTTATCATTATCCACCATATTTTGTAGTATGTTTGAAATAGTCTTGTTGAAAGATTATATATGGACATTGGCCACTGCTTGATACTGAGATGAATGATTAGATTTGATGTTGTATTCTTGATACAATTTCCTCACCTCAGATGAACAGATGTAGGTTCCATTGTCCATCTATATGGTATGAGGGACACCAAATCTGGTAATTATGTTAGAATTGATGAAGCTAAAAATGAATTTAGAACTAACTTCATTGAGGGGTAATTCCTCTTCCCATTTGGAAAAGAAGTTAGTAGTAGTAAGAATGTACTTAAACTGCTTGGATGTAGCTGAAGGATAAGGTCCTACTACATCCATTCCCCATGTGGAAAATGGTTAAGATTATTTAGCTGTATGAAGCTACTCTGGGGTTTGATGAATGATGTTGGCATGTACTGGTAAGGAATGGCAATTTTTTGTGAAATCAACCCAATCTTGTATCATTGAAGGCCAAAAATATCCCAGCCTTTGAATTTGATCAGATAGCCTGTGTCCAGACTGATGGGCACCACAGAGTCCTGCATGCACTTCTTTTGTGACAACCATTGCCTCTTCACCATCAATGCATCTGTAGATAACTCCATCAAAACCACGCCGGTAGATAATTTTCTCTATGTCATTTGGGATATCATAAAGAGTGATATTGACCACATGTCGCCAGATTTGTCCTTTCCCAGCCCTATCAGGTGGAAGTGTTCCATTTTGAAGGTATCCCCTGATAGGTGTCATTCATACTGTAGTATGACCAATGGTTCAAGGATTGGGCTAATTCCATTGATTTCCTCTGTTCTGATTTGAAAATAAGGTGAAATTGTTCGACACTAGGCAATAATGATGGTTGTCTTGTCCTGATTTGGATCTGCCAGAGCTGTGGCTATATTAGTCAGTGCATCGGATTAGGAATTTTGTGATCGTGGGACAAAATAAAATGTCAGTTCTGTTGCAAATTCCTCAATTAACTCTCTGACGTAATCATACAACAGGATTAGTTCTTCTTTTCTAATTGCATAATCCCCATTGACATGTTTTATTACCAGGTCTGAATCACCTTTCACTTTTAAGTTATTCACTTGTTCTTGAAGCGCCAACTCCAATCCTGTGATAAGAGCATGGTATTATTCTTCATTATTTGTACGGCCTTTCAACAATGAGAAGGAATAAGGTAGCACTGCCTTTTCTGGAGAAATGAGTACAATTCCGAACCCATATTTGTGGAATTTAGGATCTTCTATTTTCTCCCCTGTTGGACTCCTGGAAGAACCATCAAACTACATTTCCCATATTTGAATACTATCTTGAATAAATAATAATTCTTCTTTTAGAAGATCAATATCTGAAGATGTATCTTCTACAGAAGGATGTTAAGAAAGGAAATTTCCTAGAGCTTGTCCCTTTATTTCCATTTGAGACACATATTGAATATCAAATTGTTTTAAAATAACTGCCCACCTTGCTAGACGTCCTGTAAGCATTGGACAACTATGGATGAAATTGAGAGGGTTATTAAGAGATACAAATTGTCCCTCGTGATCTTGCAGGTAATGTATCAACTTCTGAACTGCAATGATTAATTCTAGGAAGAACTTCTCAACATTTTAGGATCAGGTTTTTGCTTCAAGAATAGTCTAAATGACATAGTAGAGGTTGTTTTCATTCCCAGTATCATTATTATGAGCAAGAAAGGCTCCCAATGATCGCTCTAAAGCATTCACATAGAGAAGAAGTGGCCTTCCTTCAAATGCTGGCATTGACACCGGTGGACTTAAAAGATAGTTCTTGAGAATATCGAATGATTTATGACATTCTCCAGTCCACCGGTAAGTGGGTCACTTCTTCATCAATTTGGTGAAGGGTAAAATTTTTCCTGCCAAATTGGCAATGAAATGCCAAATATAGGCCAAGTGTCCTTGAAGTCCACTCAATTCCCTTAAATTTCGAGGAGGTGAAATACCAAGGATTGACTTTGCCTTATTATGATCAACATCAATACCACGATGGTGTAGAACAAACCCATGAAATTTTCCTGAGGTTACCCCAAAAGCACATTTCAAGGGGTTCTTCTTCAAATTTTATTACCAATGTTTGTGTAATATGATTTCCAAATCAGCCAAGTGATTATAATTTTGTCTTTATTAAACTACCAAATAATCCACAAAACATTCAACAAACTTCCCTAAAATTGGTTTGTTGATACGATGCATGGCACGCTGATATGTTGCACATGCATTCTTCAGGCCAAAGGGAATTACCCGAAAGAAGAACACACACTAAGGGGATCTGAAGGCTGTAGATTCTTCATCTATGTAGAGATCCAAAGCTCGATGTACATGGACATTACATTATTTTTGCAGAATACTTAATACATAACAAAAATAAACACCAAAGGATCGTAATAGTTTAGTGTCTTTTGAAACTCGCAATATAATCTTCTAATCTTGGTGAATGATCTTCAAAATCTCCCATAAAGGTCTTCCCCTTTTTTTCTTACCTAAAAACATTCATTATATCATGGGTAAAGGGAAAACATAAAAAGGGTTGGCTCAAATGCTCAGTAAGGTTAAGAATGGAGAAAATAAAAAACCATATACATTTGAACATATAAACATGAAAATTATGTTTGAACATCGAAATCTTGAGTAATGACATAAAACATGGTAGTACGTAAGGCATAGATCATAATAGAACATCAATAATGATAAAATAGCTTGGAAATAAAAATTGTAATTGTGTAAAAATAATAAGCACGTGATATTACTTCCATAGTAGCCAAGGCATTGCTGCCAATACCATATTAGTGGACAAAGTCTCTTTCTGAATCGAGTTCAATCCTCGTTCCAGCCCTGTAACACTGAAACAGATTAACTTACCATTCCGGCCATGTCTATCTCATGAGATATAAATCATTCCCCAATGCATTGGAGGAATATATAGGCCCCACCAATCTCTTAATGAAATCATTCATACTTCAGCCACAAAATAAACATACATCATTCATAATAACCCAATGAATAAAATGGGTTTCATAAACATCATCCCATCATCACATAATCCATATAAAATAAATGGATATCATTTTATAATAAGAAAAGTAAAACCATGTAAATCATAGAGACATTATACTTGAAACATGCACATATGAAATAATCACATCTTATATGGAAAATGGATTTGATAAAACACTTGAAATTAATTCTTGAGGAAAATATCCTTTCATCTTAAAAATCAATTTCTTTTCACAAAACATCATGCAATTTTAAAAGAAAAAGATTTTATTGAGAATAGTGATGAATTCTTTTGGAATAATCTTCATGAAAATAAGTCTCTATAAAACTGTAAAAATTCTTTCATGTCGTATTAGTTAAAAAACATTTCTCTCTTACTTCTGTGGGAAAAATCAAAAAGTACCTCGTTTGGTAAAAAAAGAAAGATTCCATACATACCATGTAGTAAAAGTCAAAATGGGTAAAAAATAATTTAATCATACATAATAACAATTTTATAAAAGATGGACATGGATGATAACAATAACCCCAATAAATACATACGAATAAACAATCTCATATAATAATGAGATTGGAATAATTATCCCTTACCTTATTTCCGATATGATTCATATGTATCTGGAAATCTTGTATAATGATTTAAATAATGTTACTGACTTATTACAGAATCATATTCATTGTTATGATATCATATGTGGTTTACTTGTGACTCTATATTACCCGTTCTTTTATAAATTCGATGTAAAAGTAGTGATTTTGGTAAAGTCATTTCATTTATTGTACGTGTTTTGACTTTTTGTTCTTGAAATTATTACTTATATCCCAATTTACGTAATTCCAGAATGTAAAACATGATTTATATATAATATATATTCCTAATATACATATATATATGATAGATCGATAAATGTAATGAAATACACCATTCATGGAGACAGTAGGCCATGCGTACGCATGAATGCTGTCTTCATTTCTTTATTGAATTGAATGAAATTAAGTATATGAAATACATATATATGTACATAAATCCAGTATCATTATTATTTATTATATTTCATGATTACTTATTATATATACTTTCTATTTAGTCATGAATGGTTAACATGTAGAATGAATCTCATCGCGTCGTGGAGAAGGTAGTTCGTACGTACGCACAAGCGATGATACGATTCCCATGATCGTGGAATTGTATTGAAGTGTATGTATAATATTTCAGAATCAATATAACATTACAATAATCATATATAGTTTTTTATTTACACCATTATACCCATCCAAGTAATGTGGTGGTCGAAATCAGATTACACCACGTCATGGAGACGGTATTCCGTACGTACGCACGCGTGGTGATTTCGATTTCTATAGGATGGATAGAATGTGAAATATTTTTGTTTCATATTTATAATAACATATAAGAATATATTTAATATGGATTTTATTACTTTATAATGAAACAACTAAAGAAGAAGATGTTGAAGAAGAAAGAAATTGGAAAGGACCGGTAATGGATATTACATCTTCTTTGACGTGCCTCTTCTTAACCTCCTCTTAGGGCACTAGGGTTGGTCTTTGAAGAATACCAGGACATCTATGATGTTTCTATAGAAGTTTAGAATAGAATTTGGCAGGGTTATGACGATCTTCATTGCTCAATGTGGTGTGAGGAGGAGAGGGAGGAGGTCCCCTTTTATAAGTGAGGAGAGGGGCACCATTGGAAAACCAAAAAATATTATTTTATTATAAAGTCATTTTCGGTTTTTAATAGCTCCAAATTAATTTATTTTTAAGATAAGGTTGTAATGGGTATAAATACTCTCATACAATAGAATTTGGACAAGTTTAGGTTACTATTTTAACCTTATCATTTAGAATTAACTTTAAGTAAAATAATTTTACTTTTACCGTGTCTTCTAGTTTTCTTACACTATAAGGTTACTAAACATACAATAATAAGGAAAAGGAACCCCAAGTGGTTCATTATTAATATATATAACCGTATCTAAGTCATTTTTCTGAACCTTAGATTTTTAAGAATAAAATAAAAATTAATAATATAATATTTGTTTTAAAAACTATTTTATGTTAATTTTTACACTAGTTGGTAATTGATTTTTGTGAAAATCATAAAATCATTATTAGTTCAAAAAAAGTTAATTACATCAATACTAACATGTAATGTTAACATATAAAATCAGTGGAATTCATAAAAAGTCTCAAATTAAATTTATTTGGGTATCTATAACATCAATTATGTTAATATTTCATTAATAATGTAATTACTGCATCATCATTGTGTCATAAATAACTTAATTTATATAATGTCTAAAAATTATAAATAAATTTCCATTATGTAGGAAATCGTTTTATATTTAAAATTAATATTTATAGTCGAATTTATCTTAGTATAACCCTATATTAAAAATGATTTAGTTATTAGACTTTGATTTTAACTATTTTAACCCATCTTTAAATAAATTAATAATAAATGTCCTAACCTATTCCAAGTGGACCTAAATGGTTATATATTATTACTAAGGTTGTTTTTGATCTAATTACACTTATCCAATAGAATTATGACATGTGTTAGGGTAATAATAATTTCATTTTTATCATTAATTACCCTATTTACTTTTAACCGTGGTAAATAAAAGTAAAACATTACTATTCACCAATTATTAATTTCATCTCATTGAACAACATTTTAGTCCTTGTTATTAGCCGTGTATCTCTGATTTTCGAAATTCCACTCACAGAAGTGGTAAACATATGTTTTATGTGAATTTCCAAATTCTCCTAGGAGGTGGGTAAAAGACGGTGAAAAATTCAATAAAATTTGTATATATCTAAATTTATTATAAAATGACTCCAATTAAATTAAACATATATTGGAATTATGTATCAATTTTGACCTAAAATATGTTTAAATAAATAATTATTTAAATAACAAGTCGGTTTTTAAATTATAACCCAGTGTTTTCACTATTCATAAAAAATTGAAAGTTTTCATAAAAATTAAAAAAATTTAACCTAGACTAATTTCGATATTCTGAATCCAAAAATGAAGTCCATTTTAAAAGATAAAATTTATAAAATTCTAAAAAAATTGATATTACTTTTCATAATGTCTAGTTATTAATCATATTATAATAATATCTTGTTTAGTGAAACTCAGTATTGCGTACTACACACGCTATCGAGGAAGGTCATGATTGCGTGTAATGCAAGTCATGTCAGGGCTGTGTGTAGTGAAATCTTTGTTTGGTGTTGCGTATAACATAATAAAAACTTATTTCATTTATATATTAAACAAAATCTAATCTTAATGTGGCGTAGAAAAATTTCCACAAAACGAACTTGAAAATGTTTGTAACATGGGCCAGGAATAATGTTGTATATACTGCATGATAATAAGGTGTTGCGAATATTACAAGGCAATCATGATTTAGTGTATAATAGAACACATAAAAGAAGTTAAAAAAATAATATATCTCATAAAATCTCTTTTTTTTACATTCTACCCCCCTTAAAATGAATTTCTCCCTCGAAATTCGTAAGGGTTATAAATTGTTTATTACATGAGTGCTTCTTTCAAAGAAACCCACATCATAAAAAGCAATACAAAAACTTATCATTAAAAACTAAAGTATGAAACGTAACGGTTACCCAAATTAAATAATCACTGGGTTTCCACAGAGGACAACATATGTGAAAATATGGATATGGAAGAGAAATCTAACCATCATGTTCTGATGGAGAGTGGTAGAGAACAAGGCTATGAAAAAGCCAACAATTATAAAGCCATAAACTTATGATGATCTAAGGTACCATTTGATTAATCAGATATTAGGACCCTAGGACAACATTTTTGGTTTTCAAGACCATTTCCCTAAAGATGAAGAATTTTAGTTAGAAGAAATACATAATTTATTTCGGTATAATCTGACCGTTGTTCGTGCGTTGAGCATTTTACACATCATCCCTTAATGGAATGAAGTTGAATTTGTATTCCGTGAAGTGTTATCAGATCATGCGATATAATGATAGGTCATTCCATCTGTCTCAAACATAAGTTTAGGAAATGTTATATACACAAGTCCACCTATGGTGAGATTAATCATATATGGATCCTAAAATGGACATATACTTCAACTATCATACCGCTTAAAAAAATAAAACTAGTTTCTACTAATCAGGGACTTGCAGTAGGATAGTGGTAGGCGATGAAGGCATGTCACACTTCAGTTGTGGGTTCGATTCCCACATCCTTGTCTGACGCGACGGGTTATCGCCCGTCCTACGGGTTTTCCGTTTTCTAAAACTGTACTATTATAACATTTCAAAAATAATATAAAAAATATCTAGCCTTAAACAATACTATCTTATGTTTAAAATAATCCATTCCAATCTGTAGGCTTATCCAAAATACTTCTTTCAAAACTCATAGTATAAATAGAACGATTACTAAAAAGGTCATATACCAAGTATGTGAATACCATCATTTATCTGTCATATATCTTGTCGGTCACACTCCAATCATGTGAATACCTTAATCATTTATTCCCATGAAAAATCAAAACCCATTGAACCTTAGTGAAAACATGAATGCGGTCAAAAGTTATCACTTTCTACATAACAAAAGCCAAAAATTCTATATACTCAAACCATGATATAAATTTGTCCTTATATCAGTCATGAGGTCATGAATACTATCAAACATTTAATTTTCTCTTTATCCCTTCATTATGCGCATATCATCTTCTTTCCAAAATACTTGAATCACTTTTCATGGTTATCGGTGCCATTCAAAATATACTTTCAAATACTTTAGGAAAAACAATAGTGTAACAATCCTTAGACATGTCTTTATTCCATAGTAACATTACCTATACAACATAACTTTTGATAAACATAAATCATTCCACTACCTTATTAATCCATTGACCAAGCATCAACACTTCATTAATATAATATATCATTTTTAGTATCCTCATCATCATCCACATAAATACTACCCATATGACCATGATGATTATCATGATGAGATTTTCCCTTGGCGAATTGGTTTGCATAAGGCCCATAAATTCCACATTTAAAACATATTATCATTGTTGATGTTGTAACAATACCATTATCCTTCTCCAGGGTGTTAATTAAACCTTTACTTTGCACTTACTAGATTTGTATCCTTCTTTTCCACACCCAAAGCATCTTCCAGTTCTTATGAGACATTCTCCTTGAGGCCTCTTCCCACATGATTTACATGAGAGAAATTGAACTTTCATTCCTCTATGATCATTATGAAACTCCATATTTCTCTTATTAGATGAGTCAGGAAACAAACCAAAGTATAGATTATTAATCATATTATGAGATTGCTGATTATGAATAAAAACGATATGTGGACCTCCAGATCCAATTTCATTTTGTTACTCAGGAAGAATATCATTCCATTGTCAATCATATCCTCTATTATCATGAATCTTCTCATTTCCAGCCATTTTCTAAAACCGAAAAAGAATAGTGTGAGAGGAAAAAATCATAAACAAAGGGGATTAACTTCAATATCTAACAACTTAGGTTAAATTCTTAAGATCATTACCAAAATTCTAGGACTATAACCTATACTTCTACTTATACTTAGGGACATCCCTAGACATACCATATAAATATCTCTAGGGATCTCACTAAAGATTTCGCATCCTAGTTTCAAAAGGTTAACTAAACCTTTCCTCTGATACCAACTGTAAATACACAAAGCTTGATGTACATTGACATTACATTACTTTTGCAGAATACTTAATACATAATAAACATAGACACCAAAGGTCCGTAATATTTTAGTGTCTTTGGAAACTCGGAATATAATCTTCAAATCTTAATGAAATATCTTCAACATCTCCCATCAAGATCTTCCTATTTTTTTCTTACCTAAAACCTTTCTTTATATCCTAGGGAAAATAAAACATAAAAAGGGTGAGGTCAAATCCACAATAATGGTAATCATGGATAAAATAAAACAAACCATATACATTTGAACATAAAAACGTGAACATAATGTTTAAACATCGAAATAGAGAGCAATGACATAAAACATGGTAGTACGTAAGGCATATATCATAATAGAACTTCAATCATGATTAAATACCTTTGAAATAAATGTTGTAATTGTGGAAAAACAATAATCACATGATATGATTGCCATAGAATCCAATGCATTGCTGCCAAAACCATCTTAGTGGACAAAGTCCCTCTCTGAATCAAGTTCACTCCTCGTTCCAGTCCTATAACAATGAACCGAATTAACTTACCATTCCACCCATGTCTATATATTGAGATATAAATCTTTACCCAATGCATTGGATAGAGATATATGTCCCACCCATCTTATAATGAAATCAATCTTACTTGTGCCACCAAATAAACATACATCATTCGTAATAACCAAACGAATAAAATGGGTTTCAATAACATCATACCATCATCATATAATCCATATAAAAGAAATGGGTATGATTTTATAATAAGAAAAGTGAAACCATGTAAATCATATAAACATTATAATTGAAAAATAGACATATGAAATAATGTCATCTTATATGGAAAATGGTTTTGATAAAACACTTGAAAGGAATTCTTGAGGAAAATATCTTTTCTTCTTAAAAATCAATTTCTTTTCACAAAACATCATGCAATTTTAAATGAAAAATATTTTGTTGAAAATAGTCATGAAATCTATTGGAGGAATCTTTATGAAAATAATTCTTAATAAAACTGTAAAAAAAAATCATGCCGTATAAGATAAAAAAACATTCTTCTCCTGCTTTTCCCGGAAAAGTCAAAAAGTACCTCGTATGGTAAAAAAAATTATTCCATACATACCATGTATTAAAAGTCAAAAATGGGAAAAAATAATTTAAACATACATAAAAACACATTTATAAAACATGGACACAGATGATAACAATAACCCCAGTAAATACTTACGAATAAACAATCTCGGATAAGAATGAGATTGGAATAATTATCCGTTACCTTATGTCTGATATGCTTCGTATGTATCCGAACCTCTAGTAAAATGATTTAAATAATGTTATTGACTTATTACAGAATCATATTCATTGTTATGATATCATATATGGTGTACTTATGACTTTATATTACCGTTCGTTTATAAATTCGATGTAAAAGAAGGGATTTGGGTAAAATCGTTTCATTTATTGTACGTGTTTCGACTTGTTGTTCTTGATATTATTACGTATATCTTTATTTACTTAATTACGGAATGTTAAAAATGATTTATATATAATATATTTTCATAATATACTTATATATATGAGATATCGATAAATGAAATGAAATACACCGTTCATGGAGACGGTAGGCCGTACATACGCATGAACGCTGTTTTCGTTTCCTTATTGAATCGAATAGACTTAAGTAGATGACATACATATATATATAGATAAATAAAGTATCATTATTATGTCATATATTTAATGATTACTTTTTATATATATTTATAATCATTCATGAATGGTTAACATGGGGAATAAATCTCATCGCGTCGTGGAGACGGTAGTCCGTATGTTTGCACGGGCGATGATACCATTCCCATGATCGTGGAATTGTATTGAAGTGTATGTATAATATTTCAGAATAAATATATCCTTAAAATAATCATATATAGTTATTTATTTACCCCATTATACCCATCCATGTAAGGTGGTGGTCGAAAACAGATTACACCACGACGTAGAGACTGTATTCCGAACGTACGCTCGCACTGTGATTTCATTTTCCGTAGGATAGATAAAAGGTGAAATATGGTTCATTAATTTCTATAATAACATATCATTATATATTTAATACTGATTTTATTACTTTATAATGAAACAAATAAATATAAATAAGTTTAAGAAGAATGAAATTGGAAATGATCGGTAATGGATATTACCTCTTCTTTGACGCGCCTCTTATTAACCACCTCTTAGAGAACTAGAGTTGGTCTTTGAAGAAGGCCAGGACCTATAGTATGTTTATAGGGAAGTGTAGAAGAGAATTAGGCAGGGTTTGGCCGAGCATGATGGTTCAAAGTGGTGTGAGGAGGAGAGGGAGGAGGTGCACTTTTATAAGGGAGGAGAGGGGAACCATTGGAAAAACTAAAAATATTATTTTATTATAAAGTCATATTCGGTTATTAGTAGCTCCAAATTAATTTTTTTAGAATCTAAGGTGGGGATGGGTCGAAATTATCTCATCCAATATAATTTGGACAAGTTTAGGTTACTATTTTAACCTTATCATTTACATTTAACATTAAGATAAATAATTTTAGTTTTACCTTGTCTTCTTGTTTTCTTACACAATAATGATAATAAACGTACTATAACAAGCCAAACGAACCCCAAGTAGTCCATTATTAATATATATAACCTTATATAAGTCATTTGGATGAACCATATATTTTTATGAATAAAATAAAAATTAATAATATAATATTAGTTTTAAAAACTAGTTTATGTCAATTTTGACACTATTTGTTAATTGATTTTTTTGAAATTCATTAAAGCATGATTAATTCAAAAAAATCTAATTAAATAAATAATAACATGTTATATTAACCTATAAAATCATTTTAATTCATTACAAGTCTCAAATTACATTTATTTGAGTATTTATAACATCAATTATGTTAATATTTCATCAATAAGGTAATTACTGCATCATCATTGTGTCATAAATAAGATAATTCATATAATGTCTAAAAATTCTAACTAAATTTCCATTATGTTGGAAATATTTTTATTTTTCTAATGAATATTTACAGTGGAATTTTATCTTATCTATAACCCTATATTAAAAAAAAATTTAATTATTAAACATTGATTTTATCTATTTTAACCCTGCTTTAAATAAATAAATAATAAATGTCCTAATCTTATCCATGTGGACCTAAATGGTCATATATTATTCCTAAGGTTGTTTTCGGTCGAATTAAATTAATCCAATAGAATTAGGACATGTGTTAGGGTAATAATAATATCATTTTTATCCTTAATTACCCTAATTAATTTTAATAGTGGTAAATAAAAGTAAAAAGTTACTATTCACCAAAAATTATTTTCATCTCATTTAACCATATTTTAGTCCTTCATATTACCCATTTCTCTATTATTTTCTAAATTCCACTCCCAGAAGTTGTAAAATTAAGTATTATGTAATTTCTAAATTCACCTAGGAGGTGGGTAAAAGACGGTGAAAAGTTCAATAAAATTTTTATATATCTAAAATTATTATAAAATGACTCCAATGAATTACATTGACCTTATATAGGTATTATGTATCAATTTTGACCAAAAAAAATTTAAATAAATAATTATTTAAATAAAAAGTCGGTTATTAAATAGTATCCCAGTGTTTTCACTATTCATAAAAAATTGAATGTTTTCATAAAAATACAAAAAATTCACCCTAGTCTTATTTCGATATTCTGAATCTAAAAATGAAGTCCATTTTGAATGATAAATTTATAAAATTTCAAAAAATGGTTTTTACTATTCATAACTTCTAGTTCATAATAATATTATAACAATATCTTGTTTAGTGAAACTCGGTATTGTGTACTACACATGCTATCAAGGAATGTCTTGATTGTGTGTAATGCATACCAAGTAAGGGCTGCATGTAGTAAAATCTCCGTTTGGTGTTGCATATAACATAATCAAAACATATTTCATTTATATATTAAACAAATATATACTTAATGTTGTGTAGAAAAATTTCCACTAAACGAACATGAAAATGTGTGTAACATGACCCAAGAATAGTGTTGTGTATACGACATGCTTATATGGTGTTGCATATAGTATAAGCTAATCTTGGTGTAGTGTATAATAGAACACATCAAAAAGTTAAAAAAATATCTCATAAAATCCTGGGATGTTACAATCTTCTTGAGCCATTCATATTTGAATATATCTAGAATATTCATCCATGATGGAAAGTACTTCATATCGAGCAGTTGCATCAATCAAGAGTTCGGTAATCGGAACTGGAAAATCATCCTTAGGGAAATGCCGATTAGGATCCTCGAAATCAATGAAAATGCTAATTTTTTCGTTCTTCTTTTTCACTAGGACAATATTAGCGAACCACATGGGATATTGTACATCTCTAATGAAATTAGATTTGATAAGCTTAACCACTTCAGCAATAAATTTAGAAGCATAGGTTGGGTGTGTTCTTCTAGCGGCTTGTTTGAATCCTCGATGATCATCTGGAAATCCCAAATGATAAGTGGAAACATCAAGATCAAGACCTTGCATCTCTATATAGTTCCAAGAAAATATATCTCAATTTATCTTTAAAAATGAAATATACATCTCTTGCTCTTCAAGAGTTATGGTCGCACTAATTAAAGTGGTGCGTGGAACTTCTTTTGTACCCAGATTTATTTCTCTGAGTTCATCCAAGGTGGTTGAGATAAAATCTTTAAATTCTGGAGGATCATCACTAAGATCATCCTCTTCTTCATAAAAATTTATTATTTCTTCGTTTTTTACTTGGATAGTAGATGATGGAGTAGAATTTCTATGATCAGAAGAGATGTTAAAATTTGAACATCTTGAAGAAAAAGCATCCATTTCCGACCTGATTGGTGATGAAGGGTCTTCCTTGGGTAATATAGAGGAGATAATGGATTGATAATCGACATCATAATTCACCTCTGTCATTTATATAACTTCTTCTGGCCTGATTGGTGAAGTATAGACCGGCTGGATTTCATCAAACGAAATGAAGACACCTCCATTTGAGCCTTCATCATTGCTTTGTGAATCACTAATTTCACCCATGCTGTCTAGCTTGATTGTCATAATTGACATTATGGAGGTTTCCAAAAGATTATTTTGATTTGGTTATATCATTTAAATTTGACTAATAATCAATAAAAAATCTATACTCACATGTGTAAATGGGTTTACTGGAATCTTTTCCAAACCATAGGAACATTAACTTTGGTAATCTCCCTTGTTGAGGATTTCTCCTTTCCCTTCATGTGATAAAATTACATCTCAATGTATTGATATTCACATGTCTGGAACGGGGGCTTATCACCATACAATTTCCCAATTTGACCATCGAAACAATATTTGAGACATTGATGGTATGATGAAGTGATAACTGCATGTTGATGTAGCCAAGGTCTACTAAGTAATATGTTGAATGCTGAGTATTGATCAATAACCATGAAATCTGAATTGGATACAAGATCTACAAACTGAGTTCTGAGTGTAATCTCGCCCAGTGATTCTTGTTCATTTTTATCATATCCTTGTAACATCAAAGTAGAAGGAGATTAATCAGATTCTGTGAGGCCTAATCGACGACGTGTATGAATTGAGATGAGTTTGACTCCTGAACCGTTATCAATGAAGACCCTTTGGACGACTACACCATTGACCTTTCCAAATAATTACAAAGGTATAATATGTCCATGCACTATATCATCTTCATCTTCATCCATTATAGATATCACTGCATTGCATTCTGCAGTATTATTCTCAACATTATGGGCTTCAGCCGCAGCAATTTCAGTTTCAAAATCTTGAGGACGTGACAAAGACTCGTTGAGTGCCTCTTGAAGATCCTTTGATAAATTCAAGGCATCTGGAATTGATAACTTGTCCTGTACTTTGGCCAAGTGTTTGAAAACATCATACTTTTGATCAAAAGGGCTGTGATTCCCAACAGGAACATGTGGTTTTGTATGTTCTTTAGAAGATGATGATTTGGAAGTTGATTCATCTTGTACAGGGATAGTAGTTGACAATACTCATGGATATGGAAAATTATACCAAATAGATCTTTTTACTTGCTGAGAGGGAGAAGGTGGAACCTCCAAATGATCTTTCAGAATAACTGTGCCAAGACTGAATCTACCTTGTGTAGAAGAACATTCTTGTCCTTGTTGAGCTCGTTGAAGGGCTCTGCCACAAGTTTCTTCTACATACACAGTTCTAGATGGGGTAGAATTGGAATAGTGGCCTATGAGAGATCCAAGTCTTCCTCTGTATCCCAGACCTCTAGAACTCCCTTTAATTCCTCTGTTTGATATAGGGAATTCAAGCTTGTTAAAATCGAAACTGTGACTAGAATAAGGATCTGTTAAATGGATCATATTAACAAAACCCATGATCAGCTCAGATAAAGATTCTACTTGATTAGCCAATTTAGGTTGTGCCGTTTGGTGTGGCGGTGCCCGTGTCTTCGAAGTAGATGGCATAAAATCTTCCAGAGTCAAAGACAACTTAGGATTTGACACGATCTCATCTTCTTCTAATTGTTCATCTTTCATTGAATTATGCCACGATTTTGAGGGTTTTCCCTCTGATGAAGAGGTTTTTTCTGTGTAATTCATGGTAGAAGACACAATTGGTTTCTTCAATTGCGTTCGAAAAATGGATTGAGTTCGGTTGATCATTTTTCTGACCATCCAATCATCATATTTTTGTGCATTTTTGTTCTTGAATTCTTACCACTCTCCTTCCTCCTCTGCATCTGTAGTAGTAACACATGCTACCTGAGATGAAGAATCTTTCAGTTTGACTTGTCCCAATTCGACCATTTTTTATAGGAGGTCCTTGAAGACAAAAAACACTTGAATGGGATGCCCCATCATCTGATGAAACAGGCAATAATTGGGACAGTCTTTATCTCCTTCTTTATTCGGCCTCTTGGGCCTTGGAAATTGAATCAAATTATTTCCAGAGCCGAAATGAAGTAACTATGACCTGTTCATTTCTTAAATAGTAACCTTTTCATTTCAAATACTCAAATAGTTTCTTTCTTTGATCTCTTTGATCGTCTTGTCGAAATGGCCTCTGTTGTTAATGCTTAGGAGGTGGAGCCCTTAGGGAAGATGAAGGCCTTAAAGTAGAAGCATGTACATGTTATTGTTTAAGCATAACTGTAGCAGTTTCTGCATTACCCATTCTTCTTCCTGCAGATGATGGAATTACACGAGCTTTATACTTAGTCTTCAAAAGAGATTCTTTAATGTTTTGACTGATTGTAGTAAAGTCTCGAGACACTCCTTTGTATTTCACAAGGATCAATGATGTGCGCAATTCATCATGAAAATATTCCACACAGATTGGAATCAATTCTTCTTGAGGGAGTGCTAAACTCAAGGAATATTTTAATCCCTTCCAGTGATCAATGAAATCTAAAACCCTTTTATTCTCCCTTTGCTTACAATTTTTATGATAAAAAACTACTGTCTTTGGAAAAGTTGAGATGAATTGAATAAGGAATCTTTGGAAGAGATCCTCCCATCCGGTAATTGACATGGATTGCAATCTTGTGTACAAGAAAAGGCAGGCCCTTGTAATGGCTGTACAAAACACCTAAGCTTAACTATTTCCTGTTGCTGAGGGGTTCCCATCGTAGGATCGCAATGAGAAATTAAATGTGTTAAGTGTTTCTTTGGGTCTCCCGAACCATTAACAATTGGGAATGTGGTACTTGAAAATTTTAATGGGGGAAGAATTGTATCAACCCATTCAGGGTAAGCTCTCTTTTCTAGTTTAATTTGAGCATGGTTTATCTCCAAAGATTCCAACCGAGCAGTTAATGACTCAATAGAATTCATTAACTTTTGAGAAAAATCCGGTTGAGCTTGGGCCTGAGCAGGTGCAATGATTAGAGCTTGGACAGATGTGGTTGCTGGTACAACGACTGATGGTAGCATCACCAATTGTTATTGCACATGACCCATAGGATTAGAAATTTGAGGGTGTATTGGTAGAGGAGGATATTCTTGATCTATCTCAGTAGCAGCAACAAATTCCCTTAACTAACTAACTCCAGTACGCTTAGGAGGAAGACTACCCTGATGTAGTTCTGCATTCAACCTACTCAATTCCTTCATTTATTCATCCTGTTGTGAAAATCTTTTCTCTAATGAGAGCAATTGGCCTTCTCCAAAAAAAGGGAATGAAACCAGATTCATTCCTTTCCCTTTATTGGACAAATTTCGGAGAGGGGGATGTGGGTAACTTGAATGATTACATTGATTCTGGATAATCCATTTATTTCATGTAATCACACCTTCTTCATTTGTATATGTGTATACAACTTCATGAGTAGGAACATATTCATATAATCCCTCCGAGTGAGCCTCATATAGGGGTTCAAAAACAACGAAATTGATGAAATTAATTGATGCATAACGCATTTCATCTCTTTTATCGGCATTTCTGCGATATCATTCTCTTCCATGTCCTTGTTGAGACTCTGCCTTTTGCTAATTTGAACCCTCAGGAACTTCTTGATGAACCGTAATTTGGAGGGAATCTCTTGATAATTTGGCTCTTCATTCCTCTTGGGGATTCTTCTCTAATCGAGAGAAGATAGAACTTATTTGAGGGAGAGATTGTGGATTTGAAAAAGTCCCCAGTCCTGTGGACTGGGGCTGTTCTTGCTGTTTCTTCTCAACTCCTCGAATCCTATTTGTTGATTATGAGGGTTAGGTTAAAAGACTCCCCAGTCTGGAAAGCTGGGGTGGCTCTTGAGTTTCTATATCTGAGACCTTCTTAAAAGCTCTCCTGATCTTATGGAATTTATTCCGGAAATTGGTTGGATGCATCAACCTACATCCACTATTATCACCTGGCTTAAAAGACCATTGGATGATTTCTAACACTTATGTCACTTGATGATGTGCTAGATCCAAAAAAAGAGTCTTGTTCAATATTTTCATTTGCTTGATGCAGGAGTATTTCAATAACTTGTTCTATGTATTCCTGATTTTGAGAAGAACTGGCTGAGGCATTTTTTTTAGCGAGCCTTTGGTTACAAACAAAGACAATTGGTTGTGGCCGGCCATGGGAAATTACATTGCATGATGCCATTTTCATGGGGTTTTGTTGAGTGGAGGGCAATGTGAAATTTAGTGGTCCATGAACACCTCATCCCCTGATTTGACAACCAGATGGGGTATTGGAAATTAACTGGTGCAGTCTTCTTAGTGTACCAAGGCATGACCACTAAAGGGCTCTCTGGTGTTTTTCATCCTTCGGATATCGAGAAACTGAGATAGATGAAAAGTTAATTTGGCATTGTAACCCTTATATTATCTTGACATGATTTTCATATTAAACATAAGATAATATTTTATTTTTCAAATGACAAATTCTTTTCCATATATTGAGATGAATATCATGAATTCCATCTTCCGTAAACATCTCTAGAATGTCATACTGAGAATCAACCAAAGGCCAATTTTTTTTGGCACTTTACCTTTTTCCAGTAGTTTTCTCATATTTAGTACTTCCTATTTATCATTGAATGAATATCCATCTACCTGATTAGACCTGAGATGGTGCTTCCTTGCTGCTTCATTAGATTCAACAAGATTGGCAGCGAATTCACATATCAATCTAGAAGATGCATGACTCAGGGGTGGTTCAGAGAATGACCTATACCCCGGTCTATCTTCTGATTGAGAAAGTATTTCACCTGCTAGTGGTAAAGCATCAGACATGACCGAATTCACTTTTGCAAGTGCCTCAAAATAAGATTGCTTTATTGTCAATATATTGTCCATTGGAGCAATTTCTAGGCAATGCGAATTACTACCGTGGAGATAAATTTCACAGCTAAATTCATCATCATGGTGAGGACCACCATGGTGGGATACAACAAACAATGAAATTTTTTTCTCCTTGGTCTTCTGGCCACACAGAGGGTTCTTGTGGCTCTCATCTGAAGATGAAACATCGAGATCGACCGAACTATCATGAAGCAACCCTTCATGAGGAATAATCTGATACAAACCTTCAGAATTAATGTCCCGACTATTGGGAACTGAGAGAGTTGAATCTTGAATTGTAACAGATAACTATCCGAGTGCATCAAGAACTCCAGCATCGAGCAAGGAATTGTTATAGATTGTCCATTAATTTATTGAATGTCTTGGGTGGGTCTTCTTCTTAGATGCCTTATTACTCACTTTAGGAACAACTTTTTGAGGAATGTGGTCATTATGGGCAGGTGTATCTGCCCTCTTAAGAGAAATGATCAGGTTACGCTGATTATCTCCACTCAAATCATGTGTATGTTCCTCACTTGTTTGTCCGTATGATATGGGGGAGTATGCCCCACAACCCTCTTGGACTGGAACATAGGTGATTGTCTATTCTGGAGTGAACTGTTGATGTGTCACTCCACTTCTTTGGATCGATTTTCATTTAATTCCTTATGATGCTGCTGAAGCTGTTATAATATCTTGGTAGACATCCAGAATATGAGCTGGGATTTTCTTCGGCTCTTTGACCATTGATAAAATATTCGTAGTGACTTCAGCTGCCGGAATGGGGATATATGTCCATTCCATTCTTGGAGTAGGTTTATATTCCTGATCTTGTCCTCATTTTCCTATAAGTGAATTTTGACAGTACTCAAGTGTCGGTGGCAGAGAGTTGAGTCTGCCTCCAGTTTGTTGCCGGAGCTTTCCGAATAACTTCTCCGGGTGATACCAAATGAGACTATTTGTAGGCATGATCTATACTAGTAGGTATATGTTCATGATGATTCCAATCCACTGAACACAATTGACGAACATCCTTCAATAATGACAGACGGGGCTACTTGCAGGACTGATGAGTGTAAGCAGGTGTATGTGCTTTTTTACCAGTTGTCAACACATTGGTTTGGTAGGCTTAATCGTATGTAGTCAGACGAGCCTATTAACTAGAGGATTATTTATAAACAGGTGTATGTTCCTGTCTATTTAACTCCACTGGAATTGCCTGGCGGGATTGGCGTATTGCTGCCAGACGAGTCTACAGGATAGCGGAATTAAAATATACGGTAGTGTGTGCCCACTCGTTGTTTGCCACTAAGATAAGTTGGTGGACTTCTCTGGAGATGGCATAGATAAGAACATGCTCACTGTTAACCGGTCGTCGCCTCTTGTGGTTCGTCTTTCCTGCTCTATTTCGAGGAACCTGAGCTGAACGCCTGGAGATGACACCATCATCATGTTGAGGGCGCACTGTCGCACGAGTCTGGCAGAGATTATTTGTGGGAGCCCTCGGGAAGGACTCGTGATTCCTTGAATTAAGGCCTTGAGTGGCCTCTCAATCACCTTCTCAGAATATGGGAGGGAATGGTGATTTTGTTTTTGGTATAACGACCTGAAACGGTTTGAGACGGTAGTTAGCATCTCCTGCTTCTTGATGGTTGGCCATCATTGTCCGGACGACCAGGGTGGTCTATTGACTTGGAGGTCTTGTCTAGAAGCCTCTAGAGTTATAATAGTACCATTTTGATGGTACTCCTTAACCAGCGTGTTTGATAACCATCATTTAAGACACTGAGTCGGTGATGTCGTCCTCAGCACGGATGATGATCTAGCAGGAGTAGCAGCAAATGCATTCATAGTAGATTTTTTCACAGCAGAGGCATACACAGTTGTAAACATCATAGAAGCCATTCTTGTAATGTAGAAGATCTTGGAAAAGTGTTCATGTTTGATATAACAGACATAATCAAGATAACTTTTCCCGCTATACCTTTTGGATGAGCACATATGTTATTGATTGTTCTCTTGGTCGTGTCATTGAGTTTAAATAGGGGCCTAACAAAATAATTAAAACATCATTTTAACTTGGTTAAGGATTAACTTTGGGTCCACCATTTTTTTTCCTCTGGTAATGGGGTTGACCTCATTGATTTAAGGTTCAAATATTCCAAGCAGTTTTTAACGGGTTTGTTCATAGAACCTGAAACATCCAACGATTCTATATCCATTTGGACTTACTTTCCAAAGGTAGGTGCTCACTAGTTATGAACTGATGAGTCTTATGAATTTTCATTGGTCGAGAGGATGGGAGTTTAGACTCATCACACCTTTTTGGGGAGAATTATTGTCTACTCCGGGAATCTCTTTATAGATTTATTTTATGTTCGTGAATCCTTATTACATTACCTTGTATGAAAATGATCTTTCCATTAAATCTGACAATCAATGATTAATATTTATGCGATTTAGAGAATCTTTTATATGTATTCAAGGTTATTCGTCGATAGATAATCTACTATATTTGTTAGAGATTCTTAGTCAATGGTATCCTTCGACACCTAATATATAAATCTCTTGGTCACTATGATAACCAAACTGGTTTTAAATCCACTCAACAGGGCACATGAACTTTATTTTCGTTCAGAAGGATATAGATTATTTCATAGTTGGGATCATACCCGCATATGGGATACCAACGTATCCTTTGTTTTAGAAAAGGATTCTGAACCCACATAGTTCATGTAAAGATGTATGAGGTTTTTGCATGTTCAATGGCTCAAAAAAAGATGTCATAAGTACTTTTACACTCTAAGCTCATGTGAGTCATACACGGTGTTAGAAAAAAATAGGTATCGATAAAATTAGACTATTGTAAGACGAAAGATGCAATTATAAGAAATGATATGGGGCTTGTATGTATGACTGCCTAGATAGATGGATATTAGGATATACTTTAGGGAGGAAACCCGGGAACATGGTCCATAAATGTATATGTGCTTTATGGATATTTGTATACTATAACTAGGGGATTATTCTTGGGGAGGATTCCCAAATTAGTAGGGGACATATGATTGTGTTTTAATCCTATGAAGGAATCCCATGTCAAAAGTAAATTAATACTGGCAAAGAGAAATTATGACTGGGGCTTATTCGTGAAGAAGAGGCCCAGGTTAAAATGGAATTATGACTTGGGCTTACTCCTGAAAAGGAAGCCCAGGTTAAGGGAATTTGTATTTTTGGGAACTTGGGGCTTACTCCTAAGGAGGATGCCCATATTAAAAGAATTATGGTTGGGGACTACTCCTGAGGAGGATGCCCAAAATTAAGGGAACATAAAGAATGGGGCTTACTCCTGAGGAGGATGCTCAAAATTAATGGAACATAAAGACTAGGTCTTACTCCTGGAAAGGAGGCCCAGGTTTGGGGACTTGGGGATTACTTCTAAGGAGGATGCCCATATTTTGGGAACTTGAAGACGGGGGCTTACTCCTAAGGAGGATTCCAATTTGTTAAAGAGACTGGATATATGACTTATTATTGAGAAGGAGGCCTAAAATTAAGGATTCTCTCATTTTAATGGATGAGATTAAATGAATGAAATCACTAACCTTAGTGACATAAAGATATGTAAATCACTAGAATTTTGAGAGATGTTCCACCCAATTCCTTTTAGATAAGGAAGCCAATAATGATGCAATACCAAATGAAATGTCTTTAAAAAGGGTTTTTAAGGCTAGATCATGAATAGGAGAGGTGGATAGGCATAATAGAGGTGAATTAGGTAGGAGCGGCACCCAAAAAGAAGTGGGAGCGCAGGTCATGCGTGGGAACGCAAGTCCTAGCCGCGCAGGTGTGCATGCGTGACACATGAATACTTGCAGGATGGTCAACCCATAAGGTAATACATGAGAGAGACTTGGATCATGCCTTTAGTATTATCCCTAGGTTCTTTCAGAAGGGTGGCATGAAAGTTCTGTTGAAGGGGTAGGGCAGTGCGCAAGTGTCACCATTTCCCTAAAGGGCTGGCCACTTAGGTGCTCATGTGTTGATGTGTTTCAACACTTAGGCCTTACACCCCCTCTTTAAACCTTCCATTCTAAGTAAGAAATTACCGTAGAAGTGTTAGTAAGACTTCCATATGAGACTTGGGTGACCAGAGCTGGAATATGAGTTCTTGGATTTTTCGGTCCTCAAATGGGGGGCCCACCAGGGTTATTTATAGGCCAGGGAAGACCCTGGGCGAAAAATCAAAGAGGGCACGTGGGGCGGCCGCATGTATACGTGTGTGACCTTGGTGGAACATTCGCGACACAAGTGAAAATGAATCATTTTTAATTCCTTTGTCAATGTTTGATGTTTCCTCAAAGGATGAATCACTTTGAGTTCAAGGTATTTCCCATTTTTATTTGTTTGGACTCTGTGACGAAAAGAAGCTGCAACAACTATGATATATCAACACACTACAAACTTATAATGATGTGCAATTTAGATTATGATCATAAAAAATAGATATCATTACTCAATACATGATAAGGATTCAAAACCTCAACATCATCATATAAATGAACATTTTGGATCTGGAAATCCTAATATAATGTTTTATGTACATAAAACCAAAAGGATTCTATAAACTTATATTCAATACACAATTAATGAGGTGACAAGTTATTTTTTTCTATATCAATATCTTATTCGATTAACCATTGAAGGGAACATGAGCATCAAACCGGTTGGTGAGGACTCATAAAGTGCACCCATGAGTCCTGAGATGAAATCTGCATGGAGACATATTTATGATATATTGTATCAGTACTATTGAAGGATATTTTGAACTTAATTTAGCAGGTAATGTTTGACATAGTATTAGTAGGAACTATTCATCAATATGGGCCTTCAGCTCACCAGGATTGGTCCTTAAGTCCTATAATGCTTTTGGGCCACCCATAGACATCGTTTCAGCGGTCTCTCAATGCCTTCATGCCACCTCAAGGACTTCAGGCCACATCAAGGCCTTTGGACCAACAAAAATATGTTTAATTATAATTATATTACTTGGAACAAAGTTCTATATGAGGATTTAGATCAAGCAAATTCACCATACTATTGTTAATGAGAATATGTTGATTAACATGGTATGACATTTCCATCAGTACCAGGTCTATGAATCAATTCATTGGTCATAATTACGACCAAACATGAGAAGGAGTTGTGTTTATATCTTCATAATTGCTGAGGAGGGCAAGTTTAAAGATGTATTGTCTCAGTGATTTTCAATATGACTTATGGGTCAGGTAATGTATCTTATGCCTTTGGGCCTTGTAAGGGTTCCACCTCACCCCATAAATGTTTGATTATCAAAAATAATAAAATTTAATGAATAATAGAATAAAAAATGAAGATAATCATCATAAATTAGTCATCGATAAATATTGAACAATTTTAGGATATAGAATCCCTGTCTTACCATTACCAAATATAAATTTCAAACTATAAAAATATACACATATTTTATCATTAAATAGCTTCATTTTATATATAAGGATCTACTAATATATTTTTTAGGACTACTAGTGGAACAAAATGAAAGCAAAGATTAGTGAATAAACGTTAATGTTGTTAAATTTCAGTAATGTACTATTAAGAGATTGATATCAAATGGTATAATACACAACCATCTGAAACAAATATAGAAATTGGAAAAGATCAAATTGAACTCTACTTTGGGGAATAAGACTAAATTAATAGAAGTAAATTCTGTATAGGTTTTAATGGATTGACATTCCTAGATAGGTCACATAATATATATAAAATAATATTTTAATGTCAATCAACTCATCCAGATATAAGTAAAGAAATTCGTGAGGCTTCATGGGAATCAAAATTAAATAATTACTAATAGAAACCCAAGGTATACATCTATGTTATGGAGAAGTATTAACTATTACTTAAATAGTGGATTGAATTTCATTATAGCATAACATCACAAGATTGGTGGTCATTCTAAATTAACCCACATATATATGACAAATGGGTAATGTATATCTTAATATACTTAAGAATACAAAATTATCAATATATTCTCTTATTCAACGTGTTATAAAATAATAGTATCCACAAATGTATTCACATTGATTATATTATAATATACATCAATTGAGAAATTGATGATAATTTTTCTTATATGGTGAAAGAGAGAAAATGAAACTTTGTTATAGACATTATAAAGAGTTGATAAATAACATTTTGTGGAATCATGTACACATTAATCTATAAATAATATAGTGAAAGATAATTACTGAAAATCATTGATGGGGATATGATATTGATGTAAAAAAAGTGTAACATGAAATATATTCATTATATTAGAGATCATAGGTTTATAAATTAAGGAAATGACAAACCTAGGTATATTATCCATATTAAAAAATGAAAAATTCATTGACTGTGAGGCTTATTTACCTGATAATTAACCAAACATGGTTACTATGTATAATATTTTTAATGTATCTATATAGATGATTAAAATACATGATCTCATACATGGATTATATAAAAAAAGTCTTAATTTTAGAGAAAACATAACTTATGATGATAAATATATGATGATATTGGGAAATATATACGATATTTGATGAAATAAAAAAACTCATCATGTCTATTAATGATAGATTAAATATATTTATAATGGGGAATCATGGGATCCTATGCTTGTAATTAAATATAACTACTAAGTTATTTTCTCAACATAAGAAACAAGTTGAAATTTTTGTGAATAATGTTTTTATGGGTGGTAGAATGTGGGGTCCTAAACTCTTAAATTTGAAATCAAACTTTATAATATACATTTGAATTATGAAAGTTGTATATATGTGTGTGTCTGTGTGGGTTATTTATTTTTGGATAATATATATTTCCTTAAAAAAGATATTTTTTATCATGAATGATAAAATGTTAGATATTCATATATGGTATAATGAAAATATATTTTTTGAATAGTAATATAACAATTGAAAGTGTCACTTGAATAGTGTATAGTAATAATGATTATAGAATTGTCTACTAATTTAGGGAATAATAATATAACATATATAAGAAAGATAACAATATTAAAATAATTAAATAGATGGTTTATAATTCTATAAGATATATATAAAATATTATAAAAAATAATTAATGTATAATTGATTATTTTTAATAAGGTTAATAAATTTATTTTATATAAAAAATAATTGTTTACATCGATAATTAAAAAATTAAATTACAATAGTAGTAATTTATTTCACAATATATATGAATATTTTGGAATGATGATGATTAAATTAACCTTCAAATTTGTACTTTTATCTATTTTTAATACCATTATTTTTGCCTGTATAGGGAAAACAAAATTTATTGAATATTAAATTTTTATAAATATATTATTGATATTATATTTGATTTTTTTTCTAAAATGTTATTCCTGATAAATAATATTTCATTAAGAATAAAATAAATCTATGAAAAATAAATTTAATTTAAAAACCTAAGTTGTATTTTCCCATGACTGAAAAAAAATTATTCCATTAAAAAGTGTATTTTACTATTAATTCTATTATTTTGTATAAACTAGAGAATATAATTATAGAATTGAGTAAATATAATGGATATATATATAATAATACTTTGTATAGTAACAAATAATAAAACTATTTGATTTTTTAGCCTCAAGAAAATATTTTATTCCAAATTATAACCCAAAATACCCCTCCCATTAATATTGAAAATACCCAATCTCACAACCATTGAAGAATACGTCACATATACATTATATTTATAATGGCCAAAAAATATATATATTTATAAAAACATTGATATCTATATGGATTTTTTGGTATCATCTATCGCCATACCACTAAGGCATTAAGCAATTTCTAATTGATATTTTATAAGGATGGGGTAATCATTCACATTCATCCATTTTTTTTTGAAAATTTATTTTTTCTTTTATTTTTTCCATACCAAAAACACCACAAAAAATCATTAATTATTATAGAATATTTAGGAAAACTAATTAATATTATTATATAATCTTTATCAACAATTTCAAATTAGTATATTATCTCCATAGCTTTTTCACATGTCTGATTAATGGTTGGATTACATATCAAAAAGAATTTTTTCCTTCCATTAATTATCATTACATAAGCATTGGATATGGTTAAAAAATGTATGTATATATATATTAATATTATAATTTTATAGTTTAGTGAAATATATTTATAACATATACATATATCTATTTCGTTTATCGATAATGACTTTTTAGTAGTTAGCAAACCCACATTTATGTTGATTATTAATTTCCTAATTTTCAATGAAATCATGTTTATTTAATCGATATTTTAGAATATATAAATTTATATTTTTATCTATTTTTTATCATATATAGTAAAATATATTTTATAATATATAATTATGATTCATAATAGTGAAATTAAATTTATAGTCATATAATTGCAAAAAAACATGACATAGAAAAATAATTTCATTAATTATATGTTAATATAAGGATAAATTTTTTATAATTAATAAACAAAAACAAAAAATATTGGATTATTCATATTTATATATTTATTCATTAACATAATTATGTTTAGAAGAATTATAATCATGGTAATATTAAACTTGACTATCGATTAGGGGAACCTGAATCTCAATCTTATTCTTTTGGATTTATCATATCTTTATCCTTTAACCACATTGATAATATTAATAATTGATAAATCACTCCTATATTATATTTACGTAATTGTATATATTGTTTTTCTCATTTCATTTTTTCATTTTTTTTTCAATGACACTTATCCACCACAAATTTATCTTTATAATGGAATTCATTCTAATAGATTTCAATAATTCATATTATGTCATTTCAATTTCCCAAAATTATTTATGATATTTAATTCCTACATTTAGTGAATTTTTTAATTCAATATAATTTTATTCCCCTTAAAAAAAATTTGAATGAATATTTCCCCCATTATTTTATCATGGGATTGTTTAGAATGCCACTAAAACATAAATTAAGGACATTGTATTCAATAACATATATGACACAGAATTGCAAGAATGAAATGGAATATAATATCACTATAGTTTAAAATGTATTTATTATTTAGAATAAATTCAATATTATTAATATCATTCAATTCATTAGAAACTGAGTTATAGTATGTTTAATTCTACAATGAGTTTCTTCAGTGGCATGAGTTACTTGGAATTCTTAGTTTTACAGAATATCAATATATTATTGAAATGATTTTATTCAATATAATTAAATATAACTTTCATGTTAAATTAGAATTTATGAATTGTAATTACTAATATATGATAATATATATCTTAAAGAATATGAAATGAATTTATTAGTTACTAATTAACAATGAATTAACATCAGAAGGAATAGAATATTAGGGGAATGTTTTTGTAGAACACTATTTTAAGCTCACAAATCCGTTTTATCCTTTGAAATTAAATTAATTATAAATAAAATGATATAATAATGGAATCTTTATTTTAAATATTCAATAAAATATTTTTTATATTCATACAATAGATTTGATATGCATGTGATAAGAAAAACCCCAATATTATAAATAAAAAAAAAAATATTTAGGGAAAATTTTCCACCATTTAATGGACAACCAATTTTTAAAACAGTAATAGATATTTTATAAATCATATCTATAAAAATAAAACCAATATTTTAAATAAATTAAAAAAAAAATTGTATTGTGTGAATATTTACAATTTTTCTAGGAAGTTTCACTTTTAATGAATGGTTAAAAGACCAATTTTGAATTCAAAACATCTTTTCATCTAAACTATTTACTACGATAAATTATAAATTAAATTGATATTAATTTTTATTTATATAAATTTTATAATAAATAATCAAATTTATGTATTTGGTATCAATTATTCTTAAAAATTGGATATAAATACCAGAAAACAATGGACATTTTTTAAAACCATGCATTTTCTTCAAGTATACAGGATTGATTTTAAATTATTTTCATCCATTTATGTAATTGTAATTTTATAAAATGGATTAAATATTTGGATTCAAAATAATATAAACTCTAGAATAAGGTGATTATTGTTTTTTGAAAAAAATATTATTGAATATGATTTAAATTAATTATAATAATTACGGTGAAATTAAGCTTAATAGGGGACTAAACCACAATATGTAATGCCAAAATGACCTATAAACTAGTCCAAAAGCCATTAGATTGGTATAGATAGACCCTATACACCATTGGATATAAGTTTTACTATTAATAGATATAAATTACATTTGAAAAGGTGGGTGAGATTCTAGTTCCAAATATTCACAACATTTCCACCCCAATCCAGTATAAAAAGATACTCACCCCTCCAACTTCCACACACATCTCAAGATGATTTTACTTGAACAAGACCTATAAAAAGTTATCCTAAAAATCAATACTATCAAAATTGAATCTATAAAATCTTCATAAATCCTTCTATGTAATAGCTTTTGTGAAAACCAATGAGTTATAAGATTTAGGAGTAACATCCTTCCACAAGATATATTGTTTTATTTAATTATCCACTCATTCAAGTATTATTATTTGATAATTAAATAATAAAATTATTATTATAAATATTCATTTATTTTTTTATATGTTTTCTACCTCAACATACTCACACATCCTTCTAATGGGTAACGAACACACCATTTATGTGTACGACGAACTACGACATCAACAAACGATGTTATCATTTTTTCCATTACCACATATCTAGTTTGACAATTATGATGTAAAAAATAATTATATATGATATATATGATATTTATAATTTATTTATGCTTCCATAATATTTATATATAACACCCCTTTATGATTTCCTTCTGGTGTAAATATGATAATATCGTTTTTGGATATGTTGACCAAAATATCATAAATGTGGTGTGATTCATTAGCAATAAACATTGATTCTATAAATAAGGGTTTGAATAAAAATATGTTACATATATGAAACAAAAATAATTCTTTAATTATAAAATTCATATTTAACTTTTATTTTTCATTCTATTAGTATGAAAATCAAATGAATTTAGTATGCGTGTATACGTACGACCTACCAACTCTATGAATGGTGCATTCTTTTTAATATATCCAAATTTCCTAGATTATTATTAGTATGTATAAAATAAATATATTTTATATTTACATCATGGATTAAATTATTTATATTATGAAACCATTATATGTACAACACTTAACATGTTATAACATATTCCACAAACTAGACAATTAACAACAAAAATAGGCAAAATAATGAATGGTTGTTATAAAATGGGTAATAAGATATTATAAAAAGATATTATAGTAACATATAAAAATTAAAATGGGGTTTAAATAAGTTTTAAAACTATTAAATCTCATATACATGAATTAAAAAGGCATTCACATGAAAGGAAACACATGGTAAGGGATATTCCTCCCAGTTTTTACAACTTTGAGAAAAATTTCATATTCACCACTTATTTCATTTGTGATGGTGTATCTACAACAAATTTTTAATATTTTTATCACGAAAAATGTTATATTCATGTTATTTAAAACTTTTAATTAATTCTATTCATTCACGAGTACTATGATTTAATATGTTTTAATTTGTTATCGAAGAATTTGAATGTTTAATGGTTATATTTTCCAAGAATAATTTTATTTATATTTAATTTCTATTCAACGAAACCATGTGACCATTTATAAATAAAACCCTAAATTTTACTATCATCTAGAAATTCATGATATTTATATTGCATTAGTTCAATTTTCGACTCATCGTTACTCAAAATGCTTGATATTTTGTTTAAGAAAACTGAACATGATATCTCTCTTTAGTCAGAGAACTTATTTTCTTCTAAAAAATTACCTTATAAATTTGTTTTCAAAAAATATTTTTATTCATTACATAAAGATTTATCGAAGAAATTTTTAAGTTTTTTTAATTTACTAATTTTTAAAGTAATATTAAATTCTCTTATCGAACAAGGCATTATTTTAGCCTTTATACAGTGAAAAAGGATTGTTATTTTTAACCCATACAACAAATACAAATTTACCCACCAAAATTTCATTAGATATTCAATTTTATGTTTAAAATGGTAATTTTAAAAAAAATAATTTTTTTTCCAAATATATGAATTTAAAAAAATCAGTAAAAATATGATATTTTCATCATGAATGTATTTAAAATATTTTTTTATATAATTACATTTATCAATAACAAGAAACCATTATTTTACACCATATGGGATATGATATATTAATACCATTGTTATTCTTCCAGTGTGTGGTATATGATCAATTTGGCTTAGGATATTATACACATTCACTAAAATGAAGTCATTTCATCCCCTTTAAATTACTCAATTTCTTATGATTATTTGGCATTGAATTTCACCACAAAACCCAAATTATATTTTTTAGAAATAATTATTATGTTAATTATACATGATTTTTCCTAAGTTGTTTTCATTTAAAATTTTTTTATTTTAAAATTATTAATATATATATATATATATCCTTTATTAAATATTTATTTTTGATACGAAATATTTTTTATTCAATATGAAGAACTCTTGGGAAATTAAATACATGGGTAGTGGACCATTTAAGGTAATCCCTATGGGTTTGGGAATGGATAATGAATGAACGTCAATGCATCAATAGTTTTATGAGCTAAAATTAGACAGCGAAAAACCTTATGATTTGATCTCCAATTAAAATATGTTGGATTCTACTGAAAGTATTAATCATTATATATAAAAATCATAATTGTAGAGATTTTATGATGGATTAGACATGTCCTCAAATAAATAATCATTACCTTAATTTTTATTTAGTTCTTTTTTGTCCATTATATTTTTGTAAACATATCTATGTATTCATTTCATCCAATGATCATTTTGTAAATAGAAAATTATTCAGTTTATTAACATTCCATATTTATTTTTTCATTATCTATTTATTTGAATCACATGTATCTTCACTTATTACATTGCCTTATTTTTTATTCAACTCTGGGTAATTTTTTTGATTACATGGTATTTGTGTTTTGTTATTTAACATTCCATAATTATTATTCACATTGATTAATTGTTTCTTCTACTATACTTTATCCTCACTAAGAATGTTAGTTCATCCATATTTCATTTCATTTCTCAAGTATTCTCTAATGAGTATTATGAAATACAAAAACAATTATAATAGATGGAATAAATTGACATTCCTCAAAAGAAAAAACATTATGTTGTAGTTAGTATATTCATTAGAAACGAAATACTCTTTTATATATCATCTATACCATGAATACTAATCTATTTTGTCCTTCAGGACATGATTCATTATAATCATGCCAATTTAATGTTAGAAGAAACTGGCGCTTTTCTCTCTAGGGCTATGTCTCTACAATTGGTATTAGTGGTAGATTAATAGGAACATTATGAACAAAATTTTGTAACGAAATTATTAAAGAACATAACCATAGGGTATAATTTTATAATATGTCTACAAGAATATCATGAAATTTTTTAAGGTGGGTATTATGTGGGTCTTCATAAAAATTTATCCATGTATGGATACAACAAGTTGTTTTGGTTCTAGGATAGATGTATCTAGGAGTAACATCTCTTACAAGGTGTTTCAGTCTTGTCTCAGAATAACCTGGTACCTAACAATGGATGTTACTGTGTTCCATGTTTTAAACCCTTTCGTGATATTCTTAAGACATTGCAAATTCTCATTAAAACCTATTATGAAAGATTTTAATAGGCAGTGACAATGAATAACATAGGTTAAACACGTGGTTTATTATATTGTAAATTATGTGTGTATATTTACTTATCATACAAATTATTATATAGTTTTTTACAAATTGATAATTTATGCTCACATTATGGTTTTTTTAGTAAAAAATTTCCTCTATATGATAAACCCTCTACCAATGAAGGACATCTGCTGAAGTAAAATGGATGAAGTAATTATGTAATGGAGTTGTATTGAAACCATTTTATTAAAATGATAATTTATGAATAACCATATTTCATGGATGTCCATCATATTTTTTTATGAAATAATATTAACAAGGGTTTAGAGATGTACAAATCAATATTCCAAGAAAAAACGCATCAAATCAAGATAGGCTGCATGCCTTGAGCCCATTAACAATGTATGGTAAGTGTTTTTTGCCAATAGGTGACCTTTGGAATATCCTGGTTAATATTTCATTATTGTTTGTTGCGAATTTTAATAAATGGATATTAATGATGAACTAGTACTATTAATTTTAGGAAATATTGATTAATATCTTAATAATGGAGGATTTTTATAATTGTTATAGAAAAACATTAATACATTACAATATTTATGGGACTTATGATACATTATATTTTTATTTTATTAATTCATTCAACAATGTTAATTTTTAGATATAAATTTCATGATGAAATGGATGAATTGTAAATTTTTCAATGAAAAATGAAATGATGAAATTATTTTTATAGAAATATATCATGTATATATCTATTCCTATATTCTTAGGCAATTTATGAATTATGTATCATTATAAAAATTAATATTTTTTTTGAATAAATTAATATTTTTTGAACTGATGGTCTTCTAAATTGTAATGACCCGTCCCCTGCGACCCATGCCATGACTACCCCAATCCCACCTTCTAAATGCTAGGGGCTGGTGACTAGAACCGAATGTGTATTCCCTAAAACTGGGAAGACATTGCCTTTATAACCTACAAGAACACGTAACCAGGAACACAGTAAGATAAGAACATAAATAAACTGAACTGTAAATAGGGTGAGTGCAGTATGTAAAAGGGGGCCAGAATACAAGCCCAATTAGAAAGTACACATACAATTATGATACGATACATCTGATGAAAATGGAATGTCAGCTGCTTGATCATCCTCTGAGGTCCCTACCTAAATGGTTGGTATAGATCACATCACAGCACTCCACGCCCACCCATCTCCTCTGTGTACCGACACTCGGTATGATCCACCTCCCAGTATCGTCTAGTCGTGGTACACTTAGCTTCAGTCAGCGCTATCCGTCTTTTTCATCCAACACAACAAGGTACGGGCATAACCCATGCAGGGTTGACTATAACGATACTCCGTAGGGACCCAAATACCCATTAGGTCTCACAAAAACCAACAATGATGAAACAAAAATTATGAAATAAACATATATCCATACATAGTTATATGCCCATACATATACATATGTTATCAAATAATGCATCTCAATCTTGAGGGAAACATAGAGATTCTGAATCAGCTCACACCAGGGATTATTTTAGGGGTAGTGTTACGTAACATTTCCAGTCACAACATCGAACACCTCAGGTTCAAGAGAAATTCCCCTCTATCGAGTACAGTGTGCCTACCAAATCACTCAGATATGCTTTCCAGTAACCCTGGACTGTTGAGGTACTTCTCCGGTCGAGTACCGTCTGTCTGCCGCGTTACACAGAGGAGCTCCCCACCATGGGTATTGCACGTCACACAGAGGTGCTCCCCCTCATATCCCGTTTAGGTACTTCTCCAGTCGATTACCATGGGTATTCTACGTCACCAAGGCGCTCCCCACTGTGGGACTACCGCATCCCCAAGGCACTCTCCACTGGGCCTGTCGAGTCACTCCGAGTTGAAATGGTCAGTAGTCAACAAGTCTCAACCAACCACTATGTTCCCACACTATGCTCTGTCATATCCAAGAGGATCTACTCCAAAATAAACTGGTTGATACTCCAATGACCATGAAGTCCCACAAAGATGTATCTCAATGGTCTGTCACTTCATAGGGGTCTCAACGTAATAGAAGATGAGCCAATCAGACGCCCAATCTGTGATTTATTAGCCTTTGGGGCCTTGTTTGTTTAATGCATAATCCAAACTGACCGTTCCACATATTAATCCAAAACATAGTGTGGTATTACTCCAAGGGACCATCTCAGTCCATGATTGTGAGATCCACTGACGGTTCATCAAACAGACATCTGGTGCCAAAGTTATGGCCAAAAGAAAGTAAATAGGTCGTAGTGGGCCTGGGTTCGGTCTGACCAAGCCCGAGCCATTGGGTTTGTCCCGGATCGTGAGGTCCACGAGGCTGTCATGATGGAGGATTGACTGAGGGGTACTATAAGGGTGAGGACCGGCCACGAGGGTGTGGACCGCACAGAAGGGCGCGGACCGGCGGCATGGGCACAAACTGACTATGAGGGCGGTGGAATAGCTACGAGGGCTCCAGACCGACTACGAAGGCATAAACCAGCTACGAGGGCGGCAGACTAACAGTGAGGGCTAGGAATGGCTGCAAGGGTGTAGATCAACTGTGAGGGAGGTGGACCATCCGCGAGGGAGGAGACTGGATGCATGTCAGTGGTCCGACCACGGGACGACCGTCTGGCCGGGGGTTGGTGGTCGGGCCGCATGATGGCAGTCCGACTGCTGTGGCTCGGTGGATGGCGGCGATAGTCGCGGGTTGTTCAGAGGGGCCACGGGTGGAGGAGCCATGGGGCATGGAGGTCGCAAGTTGGCGGTGGCCACGGTGCGATGTCATTGTGCCGTACAATATCTTTCACATAGACGCATCCCATGATCTCTACTGAACCCTGCTCTCTGATCGGTAGGAGGTGGGCCGACACGGTGAGTCGTTCGACGATCACCCAATTCAAGTCATTTCCTCTAGATGTATGTGGATGTTCTTTCATGAAGTATGTAGATATCCTATCCCAATTCCACTATGGGACATCTAAAAATAATCCAAGATAGCTGGTATATGATGCTCCGCTTTCAATTCCTGACAAGTGAGGCACCGAGAAACAAACTCGGATACTTCATTATTCATTACCGGCAACAAGTGCTGTCATTAGAGATCCCGATACATCTTCGCCACTCCTAGTTGTACTGATGATGGGATGTGTGGAACTCCCTCAACACATCCTCCTAATGTGAATTGGTACCATGGGACGTCCTCTGAAGAGGATGACATGCTCCCCACATTCAGAAAATCTATTAGGTGCCTACCCTATGGTTATTTTTGCACGTCGAGTCATGCAGTTAGCATCCCAATGCTTTGTCTCCCTGACTTGCTAGAGAAGTGTTGGAGTGATTGTATGAAACTGATGGAAAGATCCTCCATCATGTACCACGAATGATATCTTCAAAACTGCCAGCTTCTCCATCACCTCACCTAGTAGATGTATACCAGACATCATATTGAGTGTATATGTTAAATCATTCCCCATCCGAGGAGTATATAAAATCTCAAAGTAATACTCCTGTAGGAACTCAAGGAAATGTCACTATCTCATGTTCAGGTCTTTTTAAGATAATATATACCTATGACTCTTGTGATTAGAGTACCCTGTAAAATGCTCGACCATCAGTCAGAGTCACCACATCTTCAAGGTGAAGACCACTGCTTCTAACACATATTCATGGGTAGAGTAGTTATGCTCATGCGGCCTCATCTATCAAGATCCATATGTAATCATTGCTCGCTCTAGCATCTGGACACATCTGAGCCTGATCCCTGACACTTTTCAATTGACTATGTACCTTACACCCACCTTCAGTAGCCTCAAGATGGGTGCACTAGTCAGCCTCTACCTCACCTCCGAAATACTCTACAAGCAACTCTCCAACCACATGAAGGGTTTCCCCATCTTCATAAATGCTAATAGTGGTGCCTCACCTATAGAGAAATCTCCACAAACATCCTGTAGTATCCACCCAAACACAAGAAACTCTGTACATCTGTCACACTCCTAGTTGGCTTCTAAGCATGTACCACATCAATTTTTGGTGGATCTACATTAACACTAGCCTCTGATATGATATGTCCTTCAAATTGAACCTCTCGGATCTAGAAATGGAACTTCGATGTTTACCATAATGATGGTGCTCTCAGAGTGTGTCCAGTACTACCTGTAAATGATAGGCATGCTCCTCCACAATATTCATGTAGATTAGAATGTCGTCAATGAAGACCAATACAATGCAATCAAGGTATGGCTGGATGGTCCTGTTCATCAGTACCATGAACAATACTATAGGATTGGTCATGGAGAATTGTATAACCAAGAACTTTTAATGGTAATACCAAAACCTGAATGTTGACTTCGGCACATCCACATCTCGCACTCTGAGCTGGTGATAGCCTGTTCTGAGGACTACATTCGTGAACCACTGTGCTCACTTCAGCTGATCAACGAGGTCTTCAATCTTTGGAGTGGGTACTATTTCTTCATGGTAACTTTTTTCAGGCACTGATAGTAAATTAAAATCCTCAAGAACCCATACGCCTTCTTGGAAAATAGATTTAGAGATGCCCAAGGAGAAACACTAGGTCGACTAAATCCCTTCCCTTGAAAGTCCTCCAACTGTACCCACAACTCACGATTTCTGTGGGACCCATCTGATATGATTATGTAGATATATGTTCCATCCTAGGATACAAGTCAAAGTAAAATTACACCTCTCTTCGAAGAGGTCGACCCTGAACATCATTAGGGAAAAAATCTGCATATTGGTCCACCAAAACAGGATAGCTTAGAATCTCCAAATCAATAGCTCCAAGGGTAAGGCTAGACAACTAATGAGTGATCAGCTACACCCTCCTTCGTGTAAGTTCATCCTACGCTGCAAAGTCTCCCTTCTCACCAGTGAAGGTAAATCTGGTCCCATCCATGCAGACACACCACGTATTGCGCCTCATACTGTCAATCTAAGCATGGACTGTGGATAACCAGTCCATACCCAAGATGAAGTCGTATGGCCTTGACGCCACTACTAAGAGATCCCAGGGGAATCTTTCGCATCCTAATGTAAGCTCACACTTTTGGAACCTCTACGTAATCGTCAAATCTGCTCATGTAAGAGTCTCTGGCCTTAAGAATCAAGCAAAAGGCCATGTCGGAATTTCCATGCTCCGAACGTGGGAAATGGATATAAAAAATGACTAGATCCTGTGTCTATAAGAACTGTTGTTATGGTGGAATAGATAGAGAACATTCCCTGTATTATCTCTAGAGCCTTGTGATTATAGGCCTCAGCTACCTAGAGCCGGGCTCTCTTCTATCCACCACCTCCCTACGGTCGGGGTGGTCCACCTGATGGTGTTGGCGGTAACACCTCAAATCATCGTACACTGCCAGTTCCAAGGCCAGCTCCTCTGGCACGTTAGCCTTCTCTCTATGAACCTCCTCGGTCAAACGTCTGTCTCTTTCTAAGTTGTCATTTGAAACTCTGCTGATCATCCATATGACAGTTCAGATAGTCATCTGCCAAGTGACCCTGCCCCCCGCATGTGTAATAATGCACGCTAGTAGTATAACTGGATCCGCCTGGGGTGCCCCATAGAACATATCCGGAGTCATGTTGTCATCATCCTATAGGTCTAGTCCTCTTAGAAATCAGTTATGTTTGTCTA